>OY754958.1:67767819-68967819 GCA_963576555.1 Ferdinandea cuprea
AAGCAAATTCCACAGTTCGACGATCCAGTTGAACAATCTCTTGCGTCTCTTGAACAGCCGATACTAGCATCTATGGGACAACACCACATAAATTCCACACAACAACAACAACAACAACAACAACAGCAGCAGCAACAACAACAACACCAACAACAACAACAACAGCAGCAGCAGCAACAGCAACAGCAACAACAACAGCAGCAGCAACAACAACAACAACAACAACAACAACAACAACAACAACAACAGCAGCAACAACAGCAACAGCATCACATGGAATTAATGTCGGAACTTCTATCAAAGACCGACGCCGGAATGAATGGCAATCACTTCCCGTTAATACATCAGCTAGGCTTGGATGGCTATAACAATTCTTTTGCAGCGGCTGTTGCAGCAGCAGCCCATGGAATGCATCACAACAATGGTTACGGTACTATGCCAGATGGCGGACCAGGCTCCGGTACTATGTTAGATAATTCCGGCATTGGCAACGGCATGCATATGGTAAGTGGAGGCGTCGGAGGACTACACCACCCTCCCACAGCTGCACCACCTGTTTCCGCTGGTATGGGCATGGCTTCAATATTTGACCCGCTTCCAAATATGCAGTGCAACCGCAACGATATGCTGTCAGCCGCTGCCGCCATGTTGGTGGCAAATTCCACAACCAAAAAGGATGAAATGAAGCCAGCAATGCTTATAACGCCCAAGCCGATCGAGTCGATGATGCCTAGTCCGCCTGATAAAAAGATGAATCAACAGCAGCAACCACCACAGCAATCACCTTCTGATATGAAGCTAGCAGCGATGGGAGGTAGTGTAGCTAATGCGGGAACTAACTTTGCGCAGGCCTTTAAATCAGCGCATGAACAAAATTTGAAGAATGCGAGCTCATGGTCATCCTTAGCGTCGGCGAATTCTCCACAGAACACCCCCACATCGAATAAGGTAAAGCCAGCAATGGATTCTTTTCAGCAGTTCCGAAATAAGGCGAAGGAGAAAGCAGATCGACAGAAACTGCTTGAACAGCAAGAATTAAAACGGAGTCAGAAAGAAGCCGCAGAAAAAGAGCAAAAGCGGCAACAGGAACAGCAACACAAGCAAAAAGTGGAAGTGGATACTGGAAGGTAAATTCAACTGAAAATAAACTTAGTAGTAACAAAAATTAAAATTGTTAATTTATTATAGGAAAAGCACACATGAACCACAGCCGCCACCACCAGCTCGTTTGGAGGACATTAAAGCCTCTCCACAAGGCTGTGGGTCGCCTGGTTCGCAGCAATCACCACAAGATAGGGCGGCAGTTCGTCGTGCGGAACTAAGGCGAATGGAACAGGATCGACGAAGGCGTGAGGCGGTAAGTAGTATTTTAGACGAATCGTAGTTTGTTGAATGAGATATCAATGATCAAACACAAAAGTCTAATATTTCATATCTCATGAGCAAATTGGCGTAGATAAAACGAAAGCATATCAAATCGCAGCTAAATAAATAACCTAAGTGATCACGGGACGATTTGTATGGCGCTTTTTCTTATGACTGCGCAAAATCCTTTGTTTAAACAATTTTTTACAAAAACTAACTAAATTAGTAGAAACCTGAGGCTTTATTGATTTTTAAATCATCTCGATGCGACTAATTTTGTCAAATATACAGCTCTTTCGAATCAATTAAAAAAAAACTAAATATATTGAGTGTTCCTCTAATTGTTTAAAGTAGTATAGTTACTTTTGTAATAAATTGTTGGGTAAAGGAAACTCGGAGATCTTATGGTGCGATCAGACGGTCATCTGACGTCACTATGTAGTCGAATTTATCCTAAAGTGGTCATCCCGCCTGAAATAAACAAGTTTTCTGACGTCAGCATGTCATCCGGATGATAAGTTTAGATGACGGTCTAATCGCACTTTTACTGTCAAACCTTTCGAGCATAGAGCGTACTCAAAGACAGAATAAAAGCGATTGAACTGGTTCGGAATTAGATAAGTTCATAGTTAAATCTCACTTTTTTTATATCAAATATTAGCCGCAAAGAAAAAAACTAGACTTGCATTCATCCCTAAATATAAAATCAGTCTTCGTTTCTTTATTTGCTCAAGAAATACTGTAGCAGAAAACCATTACACACTCATCGGTTTGTTTTACCGATAATCGAACCTACGCCTACCCCCCCGTTACCAAAGGAACACTTCTTAAGTTGCAGTATATGCGGTATATGTACACTGAGTCCAAAAAGTCTCCGTACAGCAGTAATTTTCTTACGATAAAGAAGTAATTGTTTGAAATCTATAATTTATTCTTATTAAATTAGATTATTTTAATTCATGTACAAAAGCAATAAGTAAAAATTTTGAAAATAAGTCTCAATAACAAAAAATTAACTTAGTATTTTACAATTCAATGACAAAAAAAGTCTCCGTACAGTTTATTGGTTTGGGGGTGTATGAGTGCATCCGGTGTTGGAAATATGGGTTTTATCGATGGTATGATGGGCCAACACATGAACATAGATATTCGAAAAATAATCTAAAGTATAGTGCGCAGATACTTGGGCAGACAGGATCATTTGTATTCCAAAAAGACAATGACCCTAGTCACAATCCTAGGTCTGTAAAAGAATGGCTAATCTACAACATCGCGAAACAGCTCCATACACCCCCAAACTCCTGACTTAAACCCTGTAAAATACTAAGTTAATTTTTTGTTATTGAGCCTTATTTTCAATATTTTTACTTATTGCTTTTGTACATGAATTAAAATAATCTAATTTAATAAGAATAAATGATTGATTTCAACCAATTACTTCTTTGTCGTAAGAAATTATAATAAATATGAAAAAATTACTGCTGTAAGGCGACTTTTTGGACTCTGGGTATATTGAGAAAGAAAAAATAGTTATTAATTTCTGTCGAGATGCGCGGGAAGTAAAAGATATTTCTTTGGACTTTGGAAAGGTACTTATTAACACGAATAATGAACACCTTATTGTCTGTCAATAAGATACATATCTGTTTTATTGACAGAGCAAAAGGAAGTAAGTATAAGATGAATTTCTGACAGAAATTTTTAGATGACTAAAGAAAGATTTGTGGAAATGAATGTGTTCGAAGATGGTAAAGGGGCCTGTAGACATTACACAGCCAACACCTCAATATCACAATTTGTTCTTTAAGCATCTGACATCTCTTTTGAGGAAACAACCTCTTATTTGATCATCCCATCTACAACCACCCCTCTGGACGAAATGATACCTGATATCAAGATTTTTGTTTCTCACTTCGATACACACATCACTTCCAATCTCTTGTGCGCTGCAGTTGTCAGTCCAAATTGTCATCGGTTCCATAAAAATACCGCTAAATGTCAAACATTTAATTTATTTCATTTGCTGAAATGTAACCACTGTGCTAAGCAGCCTATGTTTCTATGAGCCCAAGAGGACCGTTCCTATTCCATAGGCAAAATCGCATCCACTTTAAGACTTCCGATCATAACAATATCAGCAAATGCATATAGATCCTGATGTATCTTCTTAATAAATACCAAGAATCGGAAGCGATGGGCTATTGGGCTATGGGCCCAGAATTCGACCAATTCTAGGTAAAACTCACGAGGATGAATGCTTACATATGCGACTTTAAAATAAATGGAATGTGGTGGTTTGTCTAGACTTAAACTTTGTTCGGCTTCTATAGGATTTGTTTCACTGTAAAGATTTGTTCCATATCACATCATGCCTGGACACTGCCTGGTACGTGTAGTGTGTCACAGGCAGTGGGTGGTGAACGAAAATTTTACGTCAATGCTAATACACATGAAAGGTTGTCAAAGCTCACATTAACTTCATTTTAAATAGTTAAAAAAAGTGGAGGTTGGAATTGCAGCGAAGAAAAATGTTCGTAGTTTTGCCAATAAATATTCAAACAAAATTAAAATCATTATAAAGCGCATAAACAAAAAAAAAATTATTTTGTCTTAAAACGTCGACTAATTTTTTTCCTTACTCTACAGCTGGCGGGCCAAATTGACATGAATATGCAGAGTGATTTAATGGCAGCATTTGAGGAGTCGCTTTAATAAGTTTAAGTTAATTTAAAAACAAATTGATCAATTAACACACAACTTCCTCTTAACAAAACAAACACATACACACACACACACACAAAACACTTTATATATATATATATCCAAAAATAATAATAATAATGTATGTATACATAACTGTAAACAATTATTATGATTAACACATACCAATTCAACTAAACTAAACAAACACAAAACACATATTTATATGCATATAAACAAATATATGTATATATTATTTTATTGATAACTAATTATAATAATTATAATTTTTTTTTTCTAAATGGACGTATCTATTTGAAAGTAGATATTTATTGTTGTATTTTTTGTTATATAAAAAAAAATCATGTATAATTATGTATTAAGAAATTGCGATAAATTATTAAAAAAAAAAACAAAAGGATAACAATATTTTACTGTTTCACAACACACACATACACACACACAAACACAAATAGCTAAAAGAAGAAGACAGGATAGTCTTCGTTTTTAATAAAAGTTTTGTCTTTTAAATTTATTTCAAAAGTGTAACAAAGTGAAAAATATAATAAAGTAAACCACCGATAGGGGTCTCTCCATTTTCTTGTAATTATAAAATAATTGAAACGGACAAAAAGTAACAAATAAAAAACAAAACAAAAATATATAGATATAGAAATAAAATTCAGTGTATTATATAGATGATAGCGCGACTTTCACATATGTACATGCCTAACAGATGAGAAAGGAAACGGTGGTAGTTGATGAATGAAGAACCCGAACCCATGTGTTTTTTTATATTTTTTTGTGTTTAAAAAATAACCACAACAATATACAATTTTGTGTAGAATATCTTTACAACTATTTGAATAATAAAGAAATTATTATATTCAAAGATAAACAGAGAAAACTAAATTTTGTATTTCCTTTCTGTAAAAAGAATTCATATAATATTAACGCTCTGTAAAATTTGTTTTTTTTTTGTTTTTTAATACTTTGTGCTATTGATACGAAAGATAGATATTTAGGGGATGAAGGTAGCAGACTTTTCCCTTATTTTTTTTTTTTTTCATCTATTAAAAAAGCATGTATGTATGTAAAAGAGTAAATATAAAATTGCTGTCCTTATTGCTAAGTTTATTATTTTGTGATACAACGTATATATATTATGTTTAAATTAAATACAATAAAAGTAATATAAAAATATATTTATAACATGCTGTGTTTAAAACAAAAAAAAAAACTATTCTCTCTCCTGGATGAAACAATCGCACGCATTAAAGAAGGAAAAAACACTATACAAATAAATACATATTATTGAAAAGAACATTTAAATGTTTTAGTTAATAAGTTTCGTGAACAAATGTTACATATTAATTAAAAAGTAAACAATGAAATTTTAACACACATTTTTACATACACAAAAGTTAAAAAAAAAAAAATTTGGACTAAAAAAAATGAACACCTAAAAATGTTTTCTTAGGCTTTAGGCAATTTACCATACTACTCAGTAACTTAAAATATAAAAAAAAAATATTGGTTCACCGCGACTATTTAAAAAAAATATTTAATAAACGAAAGAAACAAAACTTATCCCTTTATATATTTTATTTTAATTTCATGATTTTTTTTTTAAAAACAAAATAATTGTAAATAGCATAAACATAAAATAAATTTGTGTAAAATTTCAATACATATTATTTTATATTTAATTATTTTAGAAATTAAGTTGTTCTTTATTTTTTTTTTTAATTAATATACATACTATTTTTTCTATTGTCTAATTTGAGAAAACAAGTGTAAACATTATCATTTATAAACTTATGATTTAAACATTTTGTATTTCTTTTTTTGTAAAGTTTTTTTTTTATTATCTCACTTGCTTTGTTTCTGGTATTACATTTACAAGTAAAATGGTAAAGATTTATGTATAAAACACACAATATTTGAGTAAAAAAAAATTAAGAAAAATTAATTTAAAAATAAAGAAAAGAATTATTTCAAAAAAATGTTCTAAAACCAAAAAAAAAAAAACTTTACGAATGTGATTTTTATTTTTCGTTTCTTTCACCTCTATCATAATATACTCTCGGGGGATATTAAATACGCTCTATGTTTCCTGCTAATAAGAAATGTAACAATTTTTAATAGACATAATTTGCACTCACCCGTCGTGAAAGAGTGTCTGAAATTGTATGAAGTTTAGGTGAGGGGGCAAATATAATATTACAAAAGTTAGCGTTTCCCTTTCCACGTTTTTCAGTCTTGCAAAATGTTTCTGTCATTCAACGTGTGGGAAAATTGGTTGTGCGAGTATTAATCGTAAAGTGAGGATTGACTTTTTATTAATCAAATATGAGTGTCACTTGATAAAATATATATCGTGTGAATATAACTACCAAAATGCGATTGTTAATAGGTTTTTAAATTTTGATATTGTTTTCTATTGGACAAGTCTGAAAATTTATATTTTTCAGTACCGATGGATAGCGACAGCAAGATTTGAAAATGATTCACAAAGTTTGCAATTCGCAGTTCTAGTTTGGCTTTGGTGAACTTTTCAGAATACTTATCTATACAATCTTAATTGCAATGTTGATGTTATGTTATGTGGTTTCCAGTTGAGCAAAAGATAAAAAAAAAATTTTGCTACAGTAGATGACGGATATAAGAAACTACTAAAATTTAAAGAATTTCTTTCTATCAGTTTTTTTCTTATAAACGTTTTCTTGACCTATACCGGTTCTATCGTGCATGGTGTATTAGAGTGTGTGTCTTTTAAGCGTGTTTTTCATATAAAAGATGCTCTTATAACTGTAATCTACTGTATTTTAGAAATTTATTTTTAATAAATATTTCTGGGTACATAATTTTGTGAAAATTTTTGTCACACATTTTCTAAAATTTTTGGTTAAATTTTATATTTTTCAAATGAAAACAGAGAGTAATTTATTTCTCAACAACGAATTTGTAACTGATAATTTATTTGGGTACTGTCAACAATTTTGGCAAAACTTATTCCATCCCATTCGGTACTGCTATTCGGTTAGTTTTTAACTTCACTCGCAAGAGATTCGTATCAAGTTTGTATTAAAAAAAAACAGAACCGAGTAGCGTCGAATGCTCCGTCGACACGAATTGGTTTCAAAAAGACGTCAATTCGGTTCTAGGGCACACAACGGCGTTCAAATCCTTTTTTTGCATACTGACTTGTCAACAATTTTTTTTTTGTGCAAATAAAGGTGGACGTGTATGTAGTTGTGTCTTTAAAGTTTACATTATATTAATCGACAGCAGAGACAAATTAGCACGAAAATAAATTCGTTTTTTCTAAACTTCTAGGCCCAATTCCGCAAATGCGATCATCATAATATAAAGAAGTCGTATTTAAACAGTAAAAGGGGCACCCCCTTTTATATTTTCCGACACTGTACGTACCGTTGACAGTTTACTTCGAGTGATTTTGCATTCTTATAGTTTTTTGTGTTCATATCCATTTGACAATTTTAATCTTCAAAACAAAGAAAACGAAGGAATACACATTTTATTTTCGTTCATTATTTTATCTGTTCGCGTATGGTTTCGTTAGTTTCATATTAAAAGTTATCTTAATTTACGTTTCAAATACAGCCCGCTTGCGGACCATTCTGCATAGACGGGCGGGTTGTCAAAGATGCCGAGTCACAACATAACTCGATACAGCTTGTCCTTGTATATGCTCTCATAGGCACTACGTATTATGTTGTTTTCGATTGAGAATCGAAAAAGCTTCCGGATAGGTCTGATATAAAAAGTTTATTTTGAATTATTTTTTCAAGTACTTAATATCCTTTAAAATGAGAAGCAGTACATTAGGGTTCTTGTAGCTACAGTAGTCTTAGATTGCAAAATAGTGATTAAAGTGATTATGCCTCCACATCGGAAGCTCTTTCTTTAACATGAACATTTTGTGGGAACATTTTAAACTTGCACATCCTGATGTAGAAGTGGTTTTATATTTAGGGATACTAAATACTAAAAAAGTATTCATTTGCTTAATGAAAATTTGCATAGTTTAATGTAAAATTACAGAAACTTGTTCGCTTAGTAGGATAAAACAATTTTGGAAGTTGAAATATCGCTTATTTTCTTCACGCAGAATTTTGGGTGTTGAAAAAATTAAAACTATCGCAGGTTAAAAAAACATGATAGATTATTATTGGTGTCTGGTTGTATGTATGTAAAGAATGAAGTTGACAAGGTTAACATTGTATGTCAATGTGAACTTTTCTCAGATCTTACGTTTGAGCGCCATATATATATATAAAAAAATGAAGAGGAATTTTGGTTGAAATGCGAACAGATCGCTGCACTATTCTATAAAGGGAAATATGACGTCGTGCGCACGCATGCTTCTTGAGCCAGAGTTTATGTTTGCATTAAAAAAAAAACCTGTTGTGTGGTATTCTCATGCACACCACAATGAGTGACTGTTTTTTTTAAATGACGACTGTGGATTATATATTCATAGATAAATTTTAACAAATTTTAAAATGGATTTTTTTTTTAAATTTGTAAGACTTGTACGAGAATGAAACAAATTTATCAAAAAGTGTAGTTACTTCTCTCCAGAATTTTTTTTGTGAAAATTAATTTTCTACTTTTAGGTAATCATTTATCTTAAACGAAATAACAATCAGAAAATACATTTATAAATATATAAAAAAAAGAAAAACATCTTTACAACAACTATACTAAATATGTGTATTATTTGTGCTATCCAAAGTACATAGCTGTATAAAGTTAGAATACAAATTGTAAAAAAAAAAAAAATTCACGAAACTAACAAATTACTTCTAAGCGGTAGATGTGGACTTTTTAGGGAAAATTATTATGTGAAAAAAAAAAAAAAAATAACAACAAAAAAGAAACATTTAAGTTAAGTTGAAAGAAAATATGTAAAAAGTACCTACCTCTAAGGTATAGAAGTTTAAAAAAATAAATAAACTAAAGATTTGAAATAAACAAAATGAATCATTTTAATAAAGTAACTAGCCTAAGATCTAAAAAATTAATGTTTTTTTGTCTCCAAAAATTACAAAAAAATATTTAAAAAAAAACGCTATTTGCGAAAAAAACGCAACTTAATCAATTGAAATATGAATAATTAATTGTTAAAAATAAATTAGTTCATAAGTCAAAGCAGAATTCAGTTATGTTAAGTGAAATCATAATTAAAGAATAAACTAAGCTTACGATTAAGGATTATGGATTACATTGAAGTTCTAGTGGTTTTATTGCGAAGAAGTTTTTTTCAAATTTGATCAGGAAATGGTTTATTGAAGAATTTATTTTTTATGAATCATTTATGAAATTGCCGAGGAAATATCGGAAATGTAAACTTGGTGTTCCATGAGAAATACATTTGAAATACAGTGCGATTTCAACAATCAAGATCTTTCTAAAAAACGCGACCGACAATCTCGAACATAAAGCACTAAGGCGTAGAACAGGTAAAAGTTAAGGATTAGTTTAGGTTAGGTTAAGACAGGGGTGTGATGT
This sequence comes from Ferdinandea cuprea, assembly GCA_963576555.1. Taxonomy (NCBI): domain Eukaryota; kingdom Metazoa; phylum Arthropoda; class Insecta; order Diptera; family Syrphidae; genus Ferdinandea; species Ferdinandea cuprea. The sequence continues at coordinate 67,777,423 of OY754958.1, forward strand.
AAGAGCCATCATACAACACTAGGCACCGAAGTGATCCCATCGCGATCCCTTGGAAACCGAATGAATTTTTAATCAAAACGCTAGACAAAAACCCTAAACACTTTCCCTTTTGAAGTAACCAATTACCCTACAAAAGCGAATAAGTCCTTTGAAGTTTGTACCGTCTATTTCCTCCAAAGCTTCGGAGAAGTATCTCCCTACGAATTTCCTACGACTACATGAGATTGCCTCGAATCCACACAGTATGTGCGGTATATCCTCAAAAGTCTGAAGATGACCACAGAATTTGCAGATGTCTGCAACTGACACTCCGCATCTCTTTGCATGGTTTCGCAAGTTAAGTTTTATAAACTTACCTCAGTAGAACTCTTTATTATGCAGAGGGGAGGTATTATGTCAGCATTCTCACCACTATAGAGTCGCCCTCCAATTCTTGCAAGTTCTTGCGCCTGCTCATTGCCTTCAAAAACGCAGTGTCCTGGCACCCACCACCACTCGGTTCTGATTACATAATGCCTTGAGCATTGTGCGACAGTTCCTGACTATATCAGAATTAATGTTTGTTGATTACATTGCCTTGTGCGGCCTGGCTGTCGATCGATCTCATCTGCATTTGCTCAGCCCCCTTGAGGACAGCCAGAACCTCTGATTGAAAGACGCAGCCGTCTCTAAAAATTGCAATTACGTTATACGAAAATATTACATTATACGGAATATCGAAGTCAAGTAAGGGGGGATTTCATCCGTTATGATTGCATTGCCTGGCAGTAGCTTCGAAAGGACCGTACAATGCCCGAAGCTATTTCTCTGAAAAGTGGCCCAAAAGAGTGAGTCGTATTACACTGTTGCCAGCCAGTTTTCTGAAATGTAAGTCAAGCGGTGTTATGTTCAGAATGCTGTCCAATGCCGCCGTATGGAGCACACCCGTAATATCTATACAAGCCGTTGTTTGAACCGCCGCTAAGTTGCCGCATATCGTTTTCTTCTCTGTTGCTTTCTACCATACTAGTGCGCCATATGTGAGTATGGGCCTCACCACCACTGTATAGAGTCAGTGCACCATAGTAGGTCTTAAGCCCCAAGTTTTTTCCACTGTTCTTTTACAGATAAAAATAACATTATAAGCCTTTTTAAGTCTTTCCGCAACATTAAGATTTCTATTCAATTTTATATCTGCAATTACGCCCCTATGCTTCGGGATAATTCTACTCCGTTAAGAACTGGGTTGAGGTTTATAAAATTGTAGTATATTTCTCCTGAATCGTGTTGTTATTCCGCTGGCATATTTTTTTTTAAGGCGAAACAAGTCTCCACTGAGGATCATTGACAATTCGTCTTCCACTTCTCCAACTGTTCTATGCGGAAGTAATGTTCTATAGAGATTAAGAATAGTAATTCTAGAAAATGTATATTGCGACCAAATCTATTTTTTCCAATTTTTCTCTTATGACATTTAGTCATGCAAATTCACATATCGCTGTTGTTGTTGAACTTATTTAATTTGCCTGATTTATAGTCATATTGACGCAAGGAGGAGTAACATGCAATTTGATTAATTAATTAAGAACATTAATTTGACACCACATAACATGCAACGAATGTACGCAGAACAGTTAGCAACTAGATACATTGCAAAATGCGTAGCTCCAGTAACAGAATTAGACTTCCTTAGAAGTATCTGTTGTACTTCCGTTACAATGAGAATTTTACTATTGATGCGCCAAAAGAAATATTACTTCAAAAATAATTAAAATGAGTTCGTTATAAATAGAGTATGGTTACGAACCCCAACCAAATTGTATGTATTAAAAAACCACCACCGTATATGCGTATCTTTTACGAAAACTGAAATTTACGTTTTAAAAAAAGGAAAAACCAAATTTTAACTGGATGACATTTTGTTTATTTTCCTTCCCCCTTCTTCACTTAAATTACGACAAAAAGCTTATAAAAATAATATGTTTTTAACTACTGATATATATGTACATATACGACTAAATCAACTACTCCGCATCTTGTAATACGTTCAACGCATTTAAAGATTTCTTTCTTTCAAAAGCTAAACAACTTTTACAACTTTTACACCTTTATAAAGCTTTCAAGTTGTTTCTTCAATGCATCGATCTGGCACAGGAGTTCGATATTTTGTCGCTCTAGGTATGCGGCTCTGATTGCAATCTCATCCTCCTTGATGCGACGTCGATCGCGAGATTTCTTAGCTGCAGCGTTGTTCTTGCGTCTTCTTTCGAAGTAAGCCTCATCTTTGACGCCTCCACTACAGTTCATGTAATCACTGTTATTGTTGTTGTCGTTTTTGTTTTCAGTACTAGAACCGTTTCCTGTTGACGAATCATTGTCACTAGATTCCATTGCACGCTCCTCCGATTCACTATTCTGACTGCGGTGGTTTGTTCTTCGCATTTTGGGGTTTGTTACAATCCTATGGCCTCCGTTGGTATCGCGAAGATCGTCTAAGGCCCGCTTACGATATGTACTGTAACGTTCCATGCTGGTTTTATCCCATAACACATCAGAAGCTGCGAAGTGAGCTGCCACTAGAAGAGGGTCTCGTGGGTAGGCATTGAAGGGGCGTGTCGTTTTTCCAGAACTAACACTTCCGGTCGTTGCAGCGTTTAAAATGCTTGGATATAGGATACTTGCTGCATCAGATGGAGGAGTCCTGCATTGCTGATCTTCCGATTTAGAACTTGAATATGCAGATGGAAGTGTGGAGTTGTTGAAGGTTTGCTGCAGCAGGGCGGCTGGATTTTGTGGAAAGTGCGGCAACGGAGTTGGCATCACAGGATGTTGCAGCTGAGGTGGTGGTGAAGTGTTCTCCTGCTTGATATTTGGATAATAAAGTGGATAGAGTGACGCGATGCCTTGAGCTAGAGGTGGTTGCTGGTTTGCTTGTGAAAAAACTAATTTATTTGGCCTCAGTGGAGTTGGGACCGTTGGTGTAGATGAAGTAGTCGAGACTTGGGATAAGTTTTGAGGTGATCCGCAATTCGTGCTGGGTGAAGCTGTTCCAAAACTCGACGTCGAGTTGTATGGCGATGGAGTTTTTCTAGTCTCAACTGAATCGCAGCGACGAGACAGATCCAAAGCCTCACTTTCTAGCCGCTGATGCTGTTGTTGTTGTTGTTGTTGGTGTTGATTGTGATGATGATGAAAGTTGTAGGAGTTGTAGATATCCAATTTGTTTGTGGAACAATCTAAAATTTTAAAATAAAGCCGATATTAGCATAAAATAACTCATAAATATTTAGCGAAATTGTTTTAAACAATTTATGGAGATTGTGTTTATTGTTATGTTAAAACACTAACTAACCGTTTCTCATATCCAACAAGAGTTGTCCAGGCATAATTTTATCGTGCAGCATCATCGTAATTTTATTTGTTTTTTTCTGTCAACAGAAGTAATCTTTATTTTCTAAGCGGAAGCCGTTTCTGAAATACAATTTCGAAAATACTTTTCCGTTCAATGCTGTGTGCGGGACTCGAATGTCGTTGTGAAACTGATTTGAAATAGACCCTTGCCCGACCTTTTATACTTGGACGAGGGGGTGAATGTCTGTCTATCTATCTACCTAAAATGTGTGACAAGTGTGTGACGGAGAGGCACTCACAATAACTTTTATTTTTGCAAAAATTATCTCTTCTCGAAAACCCATGCAAACAAAAGAGACACACGAAATGAGTTCCCAAAAAGGGTAGTTTTGGAAAAGAGTTTCCTAATTCCGAATGGCATATGACGACTGGAGGGGAGGATTGTGATGTGTTGAATTTTTCTTGACCTGTCTAGACTCCCGTAGCCCATTAATGCGGATTATTGCAGTTTGCAGATTCTAAAAACATGAGAAAAGAAGAAATTTAGCATTTTTTGTGGTTCCACAGTTTTTAGGTAGATACATTCTTTTCAATGGAGTTTTTTTTTCTTATATTACTTTATGACTATTTAAGCATTGTAAAATCATCTAACCACTGGAGGAAAGGGTTGGTTGGAAACTCTTTCGTTTTATGATACGCAGAAGATGCGTAATTTTGGCGAAAGGGTTTTGTAAAAGGAGTGTTTTTTGTTTTTTAAAGGTGAATATTGTTTTATTGAACTCTTAGGTAATTCGGGTGCGTTAAAAAGAGACATTTTGTATAGAAAGAAATTCGCGGAATTTCGCGTGGATTCTTGATATTTAAAACACTTATCGGCTCGATTGTAGTTTTTATTTTTTTTTATTTTGAGAGGAAGAGCATTTCGAGAAAGGGTTTTAGGAGCTGTAATATAGGAAACATTTTTTTTAGCAATTTTATTTTTGGGCAACTGAAATGATGTACTTTTTTGTAAAATTAAATTTTATGATGGAAGTTGTAAAAATCGGTAACCACCATAAAAAGGAGTTGGACAACAATTACAGCAAACTCTTTCGTTTTATTAGTACCCAGGTTTTTTTTTAAAGAGCATTACAATTGAATTATATTTCATTCATTTTTATGGCGAAAATAATTTTTTTTTTTATTGGTATCTTAGATAACTTTGGAAAAAAGTTAGTATAGATCTGGCTACGACATATACGAATTAGTTTGATTACCTTGTAGAAGGAAACACATCAATATGTATTAAAAGTTTTTTTTTTGAAACAAAATGGCTTACTATCGCTGGATAACCAACAAAATTCGTTTGAACCTAGACAAGGCTTAAATGTGCAGGTTTGTAAAGCACTTTTTTCGCTAAACCGTTGTAGCAATGGTTTCATAGGATAAATGACTATCAATTGTTTTGATAAGTGCCTACAGACTATAGGGTAATTTTGAATGAATGTAATACACCATGGATGTTAATAAACACGCATGAATATATCCTTCGTTTTTGTAGACACAATGGTTAGCTCTCTCTGTGAACAGTGAATTCTACGTGCTGCAGATGTCCTTATGGCCGTTCTTACTCGAGGACTAAACAGATAGGACTTTAGGGTAATACCTTTAGAAGGCAGATTTCGGAAAGCTACAGTAACACGAAAGCTATCATTGGTAACAAACAAAGTCCCGCATTGTACGTTTGCTATACATATACATCTCAGTAGTGAGACCAACACTTTTGTATGAACTGGTGGACTGCTTAATACGCAGTGACAAATCGCGATAAGTTAAGCAAAATCCAACGAGTCGGTGGAGCACACCAACTACTCCTCCCTGGCATCCTACTACATATTCGAATTAATGCAACTTTTCAGTGGAATTAAAAAGTTTTGGCCACTCCGCTATCATTCCAAGAATTACACTACTGACGTCATCATACTTCGGTTTCAGTTTGAAAACTGATGAAGTAGAGAGTGGTGTAGTTTTCTCTCGCAGACTTGAATTTAGTCTCGTTTTTCTACCGTTTTTCTAAAAACTTAATTGTGTTTTAGACGAAAGTGAAGTCTATAAGTGATGTCGTATCTAGGCTCAAAAGAAACGTGATAGTCTCATCTTCTCGGACAGTCAAGTTGCATTCAAATCGATTCAATTAGTTTTAATAAACTTAATCGTAGCCCTAGTCCTAGTTTCCTAGTTCAAGGAAACAATTGTGGGCGTTCTGATCGCTACATGCAAACTCATCCTAAAATTGGATGTTAGTGAGAAGAACAGTCACGGCTGGACAAATTTTATAGAGCGAATCAATTCTCTTGGCCATTCTTCTGCGCAGGTCTCACCAACTTTCTTTAAGTATCCACCTTGATGTTACTTTACTATAGGAGGTGCATAATCCCCACTTTCACTGAAGATTCCCTACTCTTTCACATAAACGAAATATCTTCTTGGGTACCTTATCTTTCGTGGTGCTCTTGAAGATCTATCAAGTATTGAATGAATAAATGGCTAAAAGTCAACTGGCCCATTTAACCTATAAGTAGAAAAGTACCTAGGTAAGAAATTATGCATTTTTAGGCAACGCTCCCAAGTTTAAGTTCAACTACTCTGGGTTAAAACTTTGGCATATTAATTTATTTAAAAACCTATAGTCTAAAACATTCAGCACATTCAGCTTTCCATTTCTATAAAGTTGACGTCATGACATAGCTATTTCGTATTTTTTCTTAATGAGTTCTCAATTGTAATGCAGCGAAACATCACGTAAAATGCCATCAAAGACCTTTTCATTCCTTACTCAATCGCAAATTTAAAATGCATTCCAAAACTACTTAATGATTCAAAACCTTTGCATTTTCATTTCTTTTAAATAAAACCAGATTTCACTTTCAGCAACTGTGTGTGAGTAATTAGAAGAGAATTCTTAAAATTCGAAAATCATTGCCCCGTGCCGTCATCTGTGTAGCTGTGACTTGATTTGTGTGCGAAGCTCGTAAAAATGGCGATGTTAAAAAATGTTGTTTTCTTGGAAGAAATTGTGCAACGAAACAGTTATCATAAAGCCTTTGTATAGGTTATTGTCTTGTTTATTACACGCAGTTTTTTATCCTTCATTCGGGGCAGGTTTATGAGCGGTTTTTTAAAAGGATTAAATTTGCTAAAAAACGAACTTCCTTTCGGGAAAATTGCATTACACTATTTATTGGTTGGTTTATTGACGCTCAGGTAGTAGATACGTACATCCTTGAAACGCATGCCTTCCGCAATTGTCAGCAAGGGTTAATGTTAACTGTTTACAACATGTCAACCCTTTAATTATGGTATGCAAAAATTGCCCTCCTAAAAACCTTTCTTCGTGGAAAAAGTAAATCATAAGGCAATGCATTCGAGTATTCGCAAAAACTGTTTCCAATGTTCATGGTGTAATTTGGCAGTTTTCATTGAAAATATTACATAGTTGAATGTATTACTGAATGTAGCGAATAATGCAAGGACTTGGCATATACATAAATAAGGGCGACCGACAGCAAAAGCAGAGAGGTAACAACCGGCAAAGATTACGAAAATTAAAAAACAATAGATTCTAACATTAATGTCAATAAATGTCCTTTCTCTCAGTGGAATCCTGTAAAGGATTAATGCATTGTTTATGCCATGTTTCGGCGAAAGACTTTTGTGCAAAAGGAAGGACAAAAATCGCGTGTGGGTATGTGTATACCTATCTCTAACGCATGTATGTTCTGTTATGTACGAATAACCGTACATACTAGATGGAAATGGTCAAGTAGAGTGGACAGTAAATATTGAACAGGATGCAATATCCTAACGGGTAATTTTGTTTATTTTTGTTTGGAATGACCGCGCCGAAATATTTCAAAGAATTTCGGAAAAAGGAAAAAGAAAAAGAGTTGCTCAAATACATATAACATCGGAGAAATGTCAAGGTGACAATGAGAGGAAAGTGGTGGGATACTGTTGTAATAAATTTACCAGTGCAAAGGTGGGCGCCAATTCGTTATGCTTGAAAATTTGTTTTAACGGTGGTAATAAGTAAGTATTTCCTTCTAGGGTATGGCTAACAATTTGTTTGAATAGATGAAGTGGGAAGAAAGAAGGGAAAGTAAGAAAGGCCAATGTTGACCAATCCTACTTATGAGAGATAGAGTAAAATCAATCGGAGAACTATTACGCCGGTCTTTATGACTTAACACTGATAGAAGCCCTAACTGCTGTAAAAAGTACTAAAAATCCCAGATTGGTTACAAATAAGTCCAAATACTAGACAGAAACATAAGATCTCCTAAGTTGTTCGATAGACTTACTTACAACATAGCTATGCACATTTTCAGAAGAAGAGTACAGCGATCCCGAATTCGGCCATCAACATGTAGAGCTCCTTCCGCTGATTACTATATACGGTTTTAAAGTTGATGAAAAGACGTCCCATCTAATTCCTTCCATCACAAGGAGTATATGCAATGGTGGTACGTGGATGCCGCACTTGGTGAGTTGATAGAACTTCTGCTCACAGGCAGGAAAATAAACTCAAAACTGGGAGCCAGAATATTTATCGATAAAGGAACTCCGCAAGTCCTCCCCCTTCTCTGGAATGTATTGGTGAACACGCTGCTTACGTGCCTGGAAGGGTAGGGATGTAGAGTGATCGCCTATGAAGATGAAGTTGCTATTGCCGTCTCAGGAAATCAACTCAGTACCTTAAAAAAGAATCCTTTAAAATGCACTTAACCAGCTTTTAAGCTGCGCAGATATCTAAAGGCAATAGGCAATATCTAAATTGTCCTCTCTACCAGGAAGTACAAAATCCATATTATTGTACCTCCCTCTATTAAAGGAACCAGCCTTGTGTTCTTTGATGAAGCTAAATATCTGGGATAGAAAATTAAGCACGAAGCTTAATAAGCCAAAAAAGGGCGAGGAAGGCAACGGTTGCTGTCTTTTCGAGAAAGAAAGCAATTGTTAACAGATGTGGTCCTCAGCCCCCCATTACACAGTCATATACGGTGTGGTGGACTGCCCTAGACACTACGACAAATCGCGACAAACCATGCAAAGCTTGTCATTGATCAGCTTGTCTATGCATGAGTGGTACTTTTGGTACATCCTGTTTGATTTTAAACCACTCAACATGCTTAGCAGACAATCAACTATTCGCCTCAAAGCAATATCCCAGCGGACCGAGGGAGAATTTGGCAACGATCTACTTCTACACCGAAAGATCAAAAATTAATGTTGGGGTATCGTTTTATCTGATCTCAAACTTTCATTCCGTCTACCCAATCATGGAGTGTGGAAGTCATGGCGATTACTATCCGCTAGCGATAAGATCACTAGACACAGTTTCTCTAAGCTCTGTAGTAGGCCTAGAATGTCGATCCTTAAGGAGATGTCGAAGCAGTTCAACATTAACCTATGCTGGGTGACGGGACAGAGAAATATATTTTAGGGAACTACAAGTGCAAGGCCGTCGTGGGTCTCGATCTCGTCTTTAATATTGGTTAGACTATTTCAAGTGTAAAGATTTGGTCTATGGGCGATCTGCCTATCTTTCTTGTAAATGGGGTATATGAAACTGATGATTTTTAAGGACTTTACCTTTGACGATGTTATACATATTTTTTTTAGGTAAAAAATCTTTGGAAACGTCGTCTGAGCTCAATCCACTTTGCCTTTTGCCTACCGATTACAAGAAGTCTACGAAATAATGTGCCATATTTTTTGATCCCGGATTGAATAATTCTCTCAAATTATTTTCCCTTTATTTTATGTTTATATTAAAACGTCATTGAAATTTGATTAAATTTAACGAATTTGTCTTCCGGTAATGTAAGCGAATTTGTATTTATTTAAAACGAAATTCCAAACATATTTGAAAATATTGACGCTCCTCAGATGTGATAGTGGTAGTACCCAATGGTCGGCATCAATAATCAACAAATTCGTTGATCCCGTCTGGAAGAAGTGGAATTTGCCAGCCAACAGGATTAACTGAGGCTTATGCAAATAAGGAAATAGATTACAATCCTAAGTCTCTCCAACCGGACCTTTGCACTTTCTTTGAGTTTTTAAATATATACGGCTACAAGCAAGTATGTTTGAATATAATTGTCTTCCAATGATGACAGTAACCACTTGCTTAAGGATTTACCTGATTTTTGTTTATTCTTCATCCTTTTTTTATTCATTTCCTTTCGGAAATAGTAATTGTGAACAAATTAGAAATGTTAACGCACGATCGCACATTCTTAGTTCCGTAATTTGAATGTTCACTTATGAGTAGGTAGGTACTTAGGATCAAAGAATCCTTAGATATATAATTACTGTGAAATATGGAAGTGAGCCAGTGGGCACAGTTTCACTTTTCATTCATAAAAGTGAACAGAATGACCTGCCTTAAAAAGATATTGAGAGAGATCAATATGGATGATATTACGCATGATTACTAGAGCGAACGAAGGTCCGAGATGTAGATCAGAGGGATGGTCAATTACTGGCCATAGGAAATTGATATTTTTCAAATTCTTTAATTGAGGTTTGTCAACGGATATTTGTTTGTATTGTCAACTAACAGAATAAAAGAGAGATAAATAGTTAAACGTAAATATTGACAAAATAGTTTTTGCAACCGCAAAGTTTGTGGCTGCTAATCCACATCTATACCCTGAACCGGATATTTAAATGCTGGTCCTTATCAACTTATATTTAAATGATGTAATGAATCAGTGAAGAAATATGTATTATTAGATGGTAGTCAACAGAGTAAACAAACTGTGCGATAACAGAAAATTACAACATATCGTCGAAAACGTGGGAATCGGACATGAATGTGTTTTCTAAAAATTCGCTTGACCCAATATTGATTAGGAATGAACAACACATGCGCAAGCGCAATGTAAGCGGTTTATTCAATGATAGCTTTGATGCTTTTCAGAAATTCCGACGTATGTACATAATTATTTTGTCATCAGAACGATTTTCGAACCGGATTATCAAAAAAATTCCCAGACAAGCTGTCTCAATTTTTTTTATTCAATAAGATTTAAGTATTGTTATCGGATCTATTTTTATTTGGTTTTGGCTCTGAAAGATTTGATCACATTCTATTTTATGTGTGCGATCTTTTTTCGAGTGTAGGTGGAAAATGTTTCATGAGACAATGTGAGGACCACCCGCACGTGCTCATTCACAAAAAAAAAACACTCGCCTTCAAAATAGTTAGCTATCTAGTATACTATCATTCCCAGTGGATGAATCTACTAATAGCTCGCGGTAGCATATTATTCAGCTGAATCAATCAATTGGTGCAAAGGCGAGTTCGATGCTTGCGGTCAAACGATTTTATATCATCTTCGAAGGTTTTTTCGCCTTGGGATTGGGAACCTTATGCCTTCAACTACAAATTATTCTATTGTCACGAAAGATACAGGAACCTAAACAACGCATTTATTAGATAAACGAACGTTTAAAAGTTTATTCTAAGTGATCGGCAGATAAGGTTGGCTTTTTCTTTGTCTCCTTTTGCCCATTTGCCATTATATTTACTGATTAAAGGCGCTTGGTTTTTTTTGCTTTATAACGCCTTTCATAGCTTGAAATTCGAGCTCTTGCATTAAGGCCTTCAAAACATTAAAGAATTTCGAGGTTTTAAAGTCCCGAATATTTTTATTAAGTTCTTATGGGTTTCAAAAATCGAGTATTAGTCAAAATTAAGATCTTAAATAATTTATGTGAATGAAAACTTCTAGCCAGCTAATCTTTTGAAAGAATTCAATGTAATGGTTATACACAAACATATTTCCTGCAAGGTAAAAACGACTAAACATTGCAAGGAAACACTCTTTCAGACTTCTTTAATAAAGTGCACGACACGAGCTTCTTCAATTCTCCTCAGTCTTGCAAAAGATCGATATTAGGTAAGGTTTACGGGTTGGTAGAGAAGGGTGAATCCTACTGTGCCACACTTATATCCTTGCGGACCAATTGCGATGTCCTTTTTTGGGTTTTAACCATTGGTATTAGTGATGGTTAAGGCTTCATGTTCGTTTAACCGACGACGTCCAGCCATCCTGATATCCTCAAAGACCTGTAAAAATCGGAAAGTGAGACATCAAAAAAGTTCTTGTATGTCATGGCTTTCAAGTGTTCTTTTCCTCAAGTGACAGTCGAAAAATTAAAAGCGGTGAACTAGCTTAGATTTTATTTCAGTAGCAGAAACTGATTTTATAGCCGCCTGACTGTCAATGAAAACAGTAATAGAACTTCGTGGTATTGCCAACAATGACACTTTTGCTTACAATGACAAAATAGCTTATAAAATAAAGATAAATAGACTTAAATTTGTGACAACAAATTTTGTGATTGACTAAGAAACTACTAAAACTCTTTCGCCTTTCTTAAAAAAAACAAACCGACATTAAAATTTTATAAAATGCGTCAAAAATTTTATTTGACCGTATAGAATCGGAACTGAATGTGTACCGAGTATATACCGATCGAAGTGCCACCTCACCAACAAATAAGGAAGCGGCCTTGGGGAAATTCGTTTAGGACAATCAAAAATTGATTTACAAAACGATGGTGTTGCAAGGTAAAATTATTATTAGGTCTAGTCTTTAAGTTTTACAAATAGATGGTAAGATTGAAAAATTGTGTTTAGCAATAAATAATTTTTAGAAAAATGTCCACAAAAAGTTTCTCCCTAATCTTATAAAGTAACAAACAAAACGCAACATAAAAGTATCGGAATTAAAAGAAAGTATGTATTCTCAGGTACCACTTCCTGGTACGCATATCCACTCATTCTCTTAAGCGACTTAATTATAATCACTAATTGTTGTTGCGCAGCTAAAAATGTGCTAATATTTAATAATAGTATTATCTAAAAATCGGCTTATCCAAATTTCTATATGAATATTCCAACACAATCTTTACAGTCGCCACGGAAACTTTAAACAAAAGCTTTTTAATCTTCCGCGGCAGTTGTAAATTTGTATTTTATTACAAAAAAAAACACGATGTAAATGCCCAAGGAGTACATATCACAGGTAGCATTGCGATTTACATTCTTAGAATTTACAAATATCATTCACATTAGCATATAACAACCTTGATTCTTGCATAGGTATATCTTAAGGTTCCATTAAGATTTGTTACACATTCAATGGCAGCAAATCCTTTAAATCCTTTCCCATTGTTTTGTCTCAAGCTTGGGTAATTTTGCAAAAATAGCCACTACCCTTTTTCTATTCAATGCAGTTCTTAAGTATGTGCTAAATCCAAGACTTACTCTCCTTGTCTTTCGTTTTGGTAATAAAAATTTGCAATTTGCACGAGCTGTCATCACTTAACAGAAGCTGAGTTGTCACCATCACAATGAAAATGCAATATTTTGTTTTATTGCTTCAGAAGAGCGCAATATGTATTATATATGAAATTTCAGAACTCAGGTAGATGTCGCATTGTAAAGGATAATTTAGAGGCGATTTATTGCAAAAATGGGCTAAGCGTGTAAAGCTGGTTGAATTCTAAAACAAAAGTACGTACCAAGATGAAGAGACACACTCCTTTTCTTTAGTGAAGGAGGGACTACCTGGGAGGGTATTCTCTTCGTATTAACCTAAAATAGGTATAAATGTGGGTTATCTGTGGAATACATTGCGTATGTGCGATTATTCGAGGAAAAATAAAGTGGTTCCTAAATAACTCCTTCTTGATTTTTAACCTGATTATCAACTCTTTAAGACGAAATAACGAAATGTATGGTATCTTCGGGAAGACAGAAAGGACGAATCTCTGTTGTAATGACCAAGCCCATCGCGATGCTATTGCGCTTGGCATGGATGACCGGAAGCAGCGTGCCCGTGATCGCAAAGTATGGAAGTCCGCCGTGTCTGAGGCAGGGACTCCTCATGGCTCGGTACAAAAAGCAACTTTTTTTTCCAAACCGATTGTAAGTAAACAAAAGTCTGTTCTTTTACTTTTTCAAGAAACTTCAAGCTACTCAAAGTTACTAAAAACTGCTTAAAGCTGTTCCACAACTCATAAATATAGTAAAAATGAGAGTCAACGAGAGAGTAAACAACTTCCCCTCAAATGAGAAACTTACTAAATTCTGCCAAAGCAATTTCTTCGGGCACTTTTTTAAAACAGTTTTTTGACGTCAATATCAAAAATGAATTAAAAATCATTTAATTTTTATTTTAATACACAAAATAAAAGGGCAAAATGGAACAGGAAGGGGCTCTTTTAAATATTTCTAAGAGTATTCTAAGCATGAGTCAGGTTGCTACTCACTGAAATCTTTAGGGCTCCTGAAGCGTCTAGTTCTGTGTTGAACCTTTCTAAGTGGCAGCGGAAAGGGAAAAGGAAGCCAGTGAGTGATCACAGGCTGAAGGCTCAAGCTCTCCGTTCGGCTCTTCGGTAACGTCCATGAAACGGGATAGGCAGGTGGATAGGTCTCACCAACGATAGCAAACCTGGCCCTTTCATCGGGCAATGCCCCCTCTTCTTCTTATCCGAAAAGCAAGAAGCGATCCAAACTCATTAACAGATATAACCCTCTTCAAGCTCTTGTTACTGCTATCGCCCTGTCACCAAATAAAGCCAGTGCTTCTATCAGCCAGGATAGTAGTACTGACGGACGGTATTTGGAAGTCGTAGACTCACATACGAGTGACCCATGAAGCGCAACAATTGTTGGTGTTGCCGGTGCACTTTTAATGGGTGATGGTGCAACATCGATGATATGTGTGCCAAGGCGCAGTTCAGCTAAGATGCGAGTTAAGAAGCCTAAAGATGCAATTACATTTTTTTTCTCATGTCAATAGCTTATTTAATATTATTATTATTTCTGTCAAGTATCATAGTTACTTTAAATTACTACAAAAGCGTTCCTTTACTTTTTTGTAACTTGAGTATTTGCTGAGCGAATTTGAGTAAATGTATCCCCGTTCCTCGAAATTTAGGTAAGTTACTTGAATAAGTAAAGGAACAGGCCTAATTGGCACTTTAAAATAACACTTAATTAATATTATTACCTATTAAGATAAAGTCGATTAAATTTTAGAAAAGTGAAAGAAGATTCAACTTAGGAGAAACAAATTAACAATAAACTGGTCACAAATCTATATTTTCGCAATAAGCAATAATTGTTTTCTTAATTCAGCTGTTGTCGATAGAAAAATTAAAGAATTACCTATGTATTTATAAATAGGTTCAATTACATAAGGTACCGATCACATCATATCCGACGGCCTGTAACATTTGACAAATACGACGAAAACTTTACTTTACCTATATATTTTGCAGAACCGTTTCTATCAGTATGTCTGCTTCAAACTCACAGGCTGAAAGCATCTGCATGAAACCTAATGTAAGACCAGTAGAAAATGCATAAGAGAGTACTACATTCCATTTGAATGCATCTACATAGTATATTAAATTTTCCGATCACTGTCTAATTTGACACCTTCTCACCTCACAATTAACCCATAAACTCTGGTGATTGCCTTTCAACGATTAACCGTTATCGATGAACTCAAACTACACTTTCAAAAGAATCATTTCATTCTTCACACATTCGACATTCGACAATCGCACGATCTCTCACCACTCTCGATTCCCAGATAGATGTCAATCACAATGACACTTTGCACCTTTCAACGGTTTATCATCACCACTCGTCGTCCGTCCGTTTAACGGTAAGAGCATTCGAATTCACAAAACAAAACCTTATCTATTTCTTAACCCGCACACACGGATATCCTCATTTTACGGGACATTGCAGTTCGTACAGAAATTTCCAGAGAAAGGGTGTGACTGTGACCAAATTGCAATGAGATGAGCATGCAAAAATCCTCTTGGTACAAATCCTTGGATTATAGTATCTAATCGGGTTTGTTAGAAGTGATTGCATTTTAAAAACTTAGGAATCTATATGTATGCTACGTGCACGTTAGTTTTGTAGAAGTGAGTAAGAGTACCTCATCCTGGAGGTGTGTATTGTTTTGACACAAAAAATGAGAAGAAAAGATTTGCAATTGTCACAAATCCGGAAGGGTTGATTGTCAATGGTACAAAAGAGGAGAGAAAGAGTTCTTGATCCTGGATCCTCCTTATCTCATCCTTCTCTAACTGTCTTTTCTTAAATGTTAGATTACAATGACAACAGTTTGTAGGGGTGGAAGGTAAAACATGCATTCAATGAGAGAGAGTGTTATTAAGGTGTTTAGTGGAATTTTGGTCCTTAAATTCTATCTTGAATGGGAATCTTTTTATAACGATTATAAAAGGTTATATTGTGGATAATTGTAGAAATAAATTGTGACATGGATTTTGCAAAGTCAAGTATAAAACGGTAAATTTGTACGCAGAGGCCACGCCAGCTTATTTATGCTTGATAAAATTCACTGCGGCTTTTTTACGCAACACACATTTGAGACAAGCACGATAAAGTAGTATAGAAAGTCATCCTACCAAAGAGTGTTGAAAAGGTGTTTTGTTTTTTTTCATAAGCCAACGGATGGATACCTTTTTAAGACCCATGCTGATGTCACTCAATATTAAGCTAATGCCAAATATCATGAGGATCGTTGAGCATGCTGTCTACGGTCGTTTGAAGCAAATACTCTGATGACCACTGTGCTGCGGGTTTATTGTGCATTAATCGACCATGCATAGGTGCAAACACTAAAGTAAATAATTGGTATCGTATTACTCCGTAGGTTAAATATGAAGTGATTACTTTGAGGTGCGAAAAGTTCAAATTGTAAATTTTACAATAAATCGTCATGCAACTTTTGATGAAGATATCAATCATCGTGTATGCGTAGGTGAATGACTTGCCAAAAACTTGTCAGTGTCAAATATAATAAAAAAAAATGCTGCCTAACCTGAAAGGAACGCTATTACACTGCAGTTGTTTGTCAGGGGCTCACGCAGTGACGGTGCGTCATCGAGACATTGTCTACCCATAAAACCACAAAGCTTATAGAGAAAAATGTGTTGAAGAGCCAAAACGCATTTCCGTCTTTCCTACACTCATCTTTCCTCTGTTCTCTGCATCTCTTCGCTTTACACCACATAAAATAACTCTTATTTTCAGATTAATCCAATCTGTTTACTTCCTCTATGCAATCAGTATTAGGCCACTCTTGCAACTTTTACTATTATAAACATTTTATATGGAAGAAAAAGACGCGTCTTTTTGTCATTTAATAATGCGTAATTGTAACTGGAGTGTTTTTACAGAGAGTATAGTGGAAACTAAATATTCGGCTCTTGTTTTTAACGTTTAAAAGAGCGAGCAATTAATCTATTAATAATAATTAGACACATAAGTACATATTCCGTATATATCAATGGCTATGGTTTGTTAGTGTTAGTTTAGCTGGCGCCCGGATACATACGGCTTGTATTAATGCAAATTAATTTAGCAATATTCATGCTGTTAGCCAGTTCTATGTTTTTTTTTAAATTGATTCAAATTTAATTCTCTTACTGGAGTTTGGTTGGTTAAGAGAGTTGTGCTGTCGCAAATACGTATACGGATTTTTCACGACATTTTAGCTTTTTAACTTCTTCTTCTATTATATCCTTTCCATTTTTCACTTTTAATACATTTCTCCAGATCCCCCTGTGCGGTAGGTACTCTTGTTCTAGTTAAACAAATTTCGTAAGGGCTCCCATTTTGACTTAGGCCAAAGCTGTTCGTGTTATTTTTATGTGATCTAGGGGGTTTTAAAGCTGCCTTGATGGATTAGAATTTTAATTAGTTAAACTCGTATGAATTTCTTCTTCTTCTTTTTCTAATTTTTCTGTCAGGATCAATATAAAACATTGAGGATGTTAAAGAGGTTGTATGTCATTTCTAAAGCTTTCCAAAAATGATTTCAAGGTCGTGTAAACCATTAGGATTAAAAACGTACCCAGAGTTTCAGTCTTTATTTCTAACAGCGATCATTTTGACGTCGTATTTAAGAACTGCACAGAATTATTGCGCGATTCGGTTTTAGAAGGCACGGGTGATCAAGCAACCTAAGAGGATCATCATTATGTCTACCCTATAAATGTTGGTGACTATGTTGGACAGCGTACAATAAGTATGAAGTTGAATAAAAATGCTTAGCATGACAGAAGAAGTAACACCAATAAGAGTAACTTTAGGAATTAGAGCTTCAAAGGTTCTTATTTTATTGTAATGTTCTACAAACTCCATCAAGACATAATTGCGAAGTGATTCGTGAAGAAATTTCCTGAAGTCAAACTGGTGAGCGGCCAAGCTATTAGTATGTATTAAAGTGGGTGGATCACAACTTCGTCAAAGAAAGGACAGTAGAAGAAGATGCATATTTACCACCCAACTTGCAACATCCTCCAATACACCATATTGTAAAGACCTCCCAATTTCCAAAACCAATATCCTTTTTCGATTCCATTATTTTTAAAAATCCATGCAATTTACTTCCTCAAATTTCACAACGAAATCCGTTAAAAAAATAGGGAAATACAAATTTGCGTCGGCTCATTCGTTTTGATGGACTGTCATTTCTTCATTATACAAACGGTCAATCGCAAAGGTCCTGTTTCATTTTAAACAATTGAAACCATATCCTACCAAAGACAACGAGGCAAATATTTGAGGAATCGGTTCGGTATAAATGCCGTGTGAACCTTGTGGAAAAGGATTCCAAGATAACGGTTCCCAGATAGCGAAATATCATTTGATATTTTCTGGTTCTATATCAACTAATACGGATACATCTATACAAAGTATCAAAGGACATTAAATTCGGTGGCCAAAACGTGGTTATTCATTCGGTTTTTTTTTTTTGTATAAATTTTATTTTCCCACACACACCTGCTCGAAAGGAGGAAACAAAGAACAACAAGAAAAAGGTATCCGCAGTGTTGTGTCTGGATTGGCGCGTGTATCTTGTTAACTGTCAGAGACTCTGATTACCTTTTGAAAAGACGGCATAGAAGAAAGGACACTCTTGAATGGAGGATGTTGATTTATTTTTAAGAAGGCACAATCGAATACATTAGCAACATTTTAAAGAGACGTTTTTTTTATTTATGTTTTCTATCTCTCAATATTGACATAACTGAAAGTTGACATTTTTTTTTGTCAGCAAAATAAATAGAACATGGTGCTGTAGTGACGTTGGGTTTTTAAATGACAGGGACATTGTATATCTCATACGTATTGGAATACATTAGCGGGTGCATGTGCTAAAACTATTTTGCATATCAACCTTAACCCAGCTGAATACATTTGCCACAGAAAAATGTAAAGAAAACTTTAGCAAGTTTGAAGAAGACAGATTCTAGAGACAACTCCCGACCAAAAAACTTTCCGCTGTGCACTTACAATCTACGATACTCCAGTCACATCGCATCATTATATCGGATCAGAGATAGCCGAGATCACCTTAGATTAATAACCACAAAGAATCCGTGTTATGATAAGTAATGACGTACACAGCAGTTATGCACAATAAAACGCAGGTGGCAGTGCAGGGAAATTTACTCCACACATAGAAAAGAGAATCAGTTCCACTTCTTTGTGAAAATTTACTCCACTTCTGCGAAGTGAAATTAGGCCAACTTATTTGATGAAATAAAGCCAGGTGGGTCATAATCCATACAGAGCATCGACGAATACCGTTTGACAGCAGTTGAGTAACCAGACATTAATTGATTTTGTAATTCGTTTTATATAAGTTAGGCCACAATAAATTACCAATGAAATATGGGGAGATGCTGCCCCCCTAAAACCCCCCGCTTAGTTTCTCTATTAGATTTGGAGTGGGTGCGAGTTTCTTTGGATATAAACATATAGGTACTCCAATTTAAATGCATTTTTGACAAGTATTTTTCAAAATCTAATGCGGGAAACAACTCCATAAAATTTCGTGTTAAATTAATTTTCACTTCGAGTGGGCAATAAGTTCACAAGAAAAAACTCCCTCCAACACCTTAACCTAAAAGTTGCATAGAACCGACATGTTTGGTTTTTCCGATTTTTTTGCAATGCGATTTTAAAAATTGATGTTTCATCGGTGCTTATTATTCCTACCATCACATTGACTCCTCTTTCACACGACAAAGCTTATATATCTTTTTCGGTTATCACCTTACATAAGAATGATGTCTACTTATATATACTGAAATTAATTTCGACTTACTTTTGTTTTTGTCTGAGTAGACCCGTCTTAAACTTTCGGAGTTAACTAGAAAATATATTCCAAATTTATAAAAAAAGGAATAATCTAGATTTAGTATTGCATACTTCAAATATATATATTTTTTTAAAGATCACCTTTAAAATATGGATACAAAAACCTTAAGAACTTACCCAAAAAATTATTAAAAAATATAAAAAAAATATGAGGCGTAAACTGCACATACCGGACGCAAAGCCTAGCATCTCCAACCACTGTGTTTGCGAAGATATATTTTTGGACACGAATGGAAGGGGCCTACAGTTTAATTCCGATTCCGAAGGGCAATTAGTTTTTGAAAAGCTTCTCATGACAGTTTTTTACTCTTGGATGTTTGTCAGACGTTCGCAAGAGGTGGGTCAGCGAATAAAAACTTTCAGGTGCTACAGGTCGGGATTGGAACCAGCGACCTTTCGCTTAGTGGTCCACCGCACTTAACCACTAAGCCAGTACACCCACTATAATAGATGAGTATAATATTGAATTCGGGTCCTATTTTCACAACGCTTACTGCTTAAATTTTGCACATATGTTTTACAAAACTTGAAGCACTTTCCCCATTTTTTGCAGAGATAATAAAGAGAGTGCCATCTCTACCCTAGGATCGAAAAAGTTGACCACAACGTCCCAGATCTTGTCAACTTTTCTGTCAGTTTTCCAAGCCATTTAAAAAAAGCTAAATAAATTAAAACTTTTTCCACATAACCTTTTCAAATGCAAACTTTTGGTAGTTATCTAAAACATTAAACGGAGTGATATATAAAATAAAATATTAGTCACGCTTGTGTGGAAACACACATTTATTGGTAAATGTAAAAATGTGTCAAGCTCTAAAAAGTTTACCAAGAAGTGAACTTATTGTTGTAGCGAATTTCTTATACGAATTTGTATTCTATTTAGTACAATATATACATTTTCTTTAGGACGGACTTAGGAAGTGTAAAGCGCTGTCTTCGCAATTAAAATGTTCTTGCAAAGTTTTGAAAGAACAATCAATATCTCAGACTGTGCCGTAAGAAATATTTTTGTATACAATTTTGGAATACATACTTCGTACCTGCATTTCGAGCACTTATTGAAGAATAATTTTTGAAGATTTGCAGCATAAACTAATTGTAACTTTTTCGGGTGAATTGTAACTGTGTAACTTTCATAAGTTACCCATTTCTGGAATCCACTGATGACTGCATGATTCTATACATTCAAAAAACTATAAGGTTATGGAAATGTTCACCTAAAAACAAATCCTAAAAAAAAACAAATAATTTCAAGACGAGACACGCCATCTATTTATTGACTTCAAAGCCGCATAAAATAGCATCGTCAATAGTTCGAAATAGCGGAAGCCATGTTTGGGAAAATAGCAAAACTGACCAAGCCGCATGACTCTGACTATATCGGTCGTCCCCAACATGTCGTGGTAAAGACTTTTAACTCAATTGAAAAACAGGTGAATTAAGTTGGTCGAGGAAAACACCAAACATAGTCTTTCCACAAACTAGCAAATATCTACCCAGCAAAACAAGACGTAAAACTTCGAGATAGTTAATAAGTTCCACTAACTCAACGTTACATGGAGCACATTAAATCTATTATCTTTAGTTAGAGAATAACAAATAACATATAAGCAAAAGACGAAATAGTGAATGAAATAACTAATAATTTATGGACAGTCTGATTAGTAGTAGCTAAGTAATTAAACTATATTTTAATTGATACATATCTTCGAGTGTATTTCATTTGTATGTCTTATACTGCACGTTGAACAAAGCTTGAATATTTCTTAAAGTAGAAGATTGCCACCATATTCTAGTTTACGCCATTTTATAAACATCTTCCTCGTTCAATTACGGCAGGGGTTGTTTTTCCCTAGTCCCCTCTGTTTTCCATTGGCATAACTTCTCATTGCATCGCTACCAATCAGAGTGTACATCACATTATATCAAAAAGAAGGGAAAACTCACCCCTAAAAGCCACGAAAAAGGTAATGAAGCAACCCCAGCCGTGCAGGATGACCACAGAAAATGCAATAACCACTAGCATAGCCCTGTTTTATCAGTCAGCAGCATGCCCTGTGGTCATTGGAAAATATAATCTCATCAATTTATTGCGAGGGATTTCGGTCCCCAGACCAGTCTCTCATCTCATGTAAGAATAAAGGGTTGATTGACGGGCATTAACCTATTGTTTGGTGACGAATAATCCCAACTATTTCTCATGCACATCTAGAGGAAATCGATTTCCAAAAAATCCATCAGAATTTTCTTTTCTTCCGCATTCATTCGGTGGTGGATGCTGTGTTTCGTTGGATTCTGGTATGCACTGCATAGTCATCATGCGGGGGTGCGTGTAGGTTAATTGATCAGCGAAAGTAACCCTTGTCAATTTATCGGCAACCCCTTCCGCATTGCTTCATATTGTTGGATGAAACGTACATACTTGCAATTCTAACGGGATCCATTCAATATTTGCTGATTTTGCGGTAAAGGGTTTGTCAATAAATGAATTCGGAGTGGAAGGAGAATGTTGAATAGCAAGCAATTGAAGATTCAAGTGACTGATATAACGGCGACAGTGGATGACAGATGTTTTGGTGACTGAGTGCCTTCGCGTCATGTCGTGGTAGGTAGAATGGAATAAAAGTATTTTTAGCGCATAGATGTTTTGCTGACGAAATTGACCACTTAATTGTGATGGACATGTGGTCATTGCAAAAGACTTCGAACTGAATTGAGTACATACTGTGAGTGAGTGGAGTTCATGCGACTGACGATCGAAGTTTTCTTGGGAACTTTGGTTTTGATCTGCTCAACGTTTGCATGAATGGAGCTTTTAACTGCCAAACGAAATAATACGAGGAAATCGTCTAGTCAAGTTTTAGTTAAAGATAAAAGATCTGTTGAACATGTCCGTTCTTCCGACACGAAATAAAGCAACTGGAAGGGACCAGGCTGCAAGACAGGTTATCCGCAAAACGCTTCCCTGTTAACTTTGTCAACTTTATATTATTGAGAACTGTCAGGCAGCACTCAAATCGAACAACTTCAATCTAATAAAATCAAAGTGCGTCAAGAAATGCCTTCTGGCACTAAGAGAAATCTCATACAACTGGGATCATTGTTCCTCGACATCGACAGATTCTTATGTATTATCATGTCCTCCTTCATTTGTGTAATGATAGCATGTATGACGTTGCAAATGCTTCCTA
This sequence comes from Ferdinandea cuprea, assembly GCA_963576555.1. NCBI lineage: Eukaryota > Metazoa > Arthropoda > Insecta > Diptera > Syrphidae > Ferdinandea > Ferdinandea cuprea. The sequence goes on from OY754958.1 coordinate 67,800,220, forward strand.
AACCTACTTTTCTAAACGTAAAATACATGATACCTGTTCTGATTGGTCGCCATTAGTAAGTATTTATGTAATTGGAAATTGCACAGTCGGGCAAATATTCACGCCGAGGATAAATCACAAAAAACCTCGATCAATATGTATCATTTTTAACTGACATTTGGATATTTTTTTCATTTTTTTTATTTGAAACCTGTAAGGGTCGAAAACCGAGTCATACGGATAAAATTGATTGAACAAATAACGCTGAAGAATCGAACATAATAGTACAACCTTAGGGTTGTTGTAATAGTTCAGCTCGGGTCAGAAATTTAACGAAGCGTTAGATTTTCGTTGCTGTTTCTTATACCTTCGAAATTAAAAACGACCCATACTGGATTTTTGAGATGCTTTTCATGGCAGTTGGATGTTTGTTCGACGCAAGAGGTGGAACAATGTCTGGTGATATGGACGAATTTGAACCTGGAACTTGTAGCTTAGTAGTCCAAATCACTTAAACACTTAGCCACTACTTGTTGAGAAGCACTGTGATGACTTTAGGTTAGGTTAGTTTAAACCGGCTATCGGCATAAGACCGACAAGAGATGAGTTATTTTACAGATATACAACTTTGAAAGTGTCTCTTAATTCGCTCTCAAGCGTCCCGACCCCGACCCATTGAATGCGTTGCTGCGTGCGCAGTTTTCCAACTAAAATAGAACGATATTAGTATTTGTTTTTATTGATATGGGTACATGTTTTTGCTTATATTAACGTTATATATTTCAACGACTTGTCCTGATTTAACATAAAATTTATACACTGAACGACTTAAACAAAAAAAACACCAGACACAGGTTATTCTTTTGATATGACAATGTGTCATCGACGGTGACAGCCGATTTGCCAATGCGTGCATTTTAACGTTTTAACGCACGCACGGCCCTTACATGCTCATGTGCAAATGCTTTTACGTGCAAATCAAATAGGGAGCTTGCACACTCATAAGGAATTATATGGATTTTAATGACCGCCTTCATAAAATATAATTTTCAATATCAATCTCGTCAGCAGTATTGATGATCCGGACGAAAAAATATCTACCTACTTGATTCAAAACGAAAGCAAAATTCTTTTATTTATTTTCGAACTCGTCAGCTATGACAGTGAACTTTACGACCGCATAAAAATGACATCGACCTGGTGAAGGTCCGAAGGGTGTATAATTTAAACCCGGAAGGGCCACGTATGAAATATAGTCTCTTCCCATGTCCATCTCGGAGTGTTATAGCGCCAAATAAGTAAAAAAGTAAGTTATAGTCAAATTTATTTACTCACATTCCGAAACATCGAAAATCCTTGCAGTGTCTTCTTGTTTCTACTTGAACACTTACCTACCTAGCGTTCCTTGTCTTTTGCAACGACTCATGCAATTTCTTAATGGTAACGCATCAAAAAATCCCACAAATCCTACAAAAATCCAACTCTACCACCGTGACATTTTGTACTGTACCGAAGACACTGTACTATTTGCATTTGCATTTCCATTTGTAAATTAAATTTCAAACAATTAGACCCCCGCGGCTCTACTGTCCAGTCACACATTGCAGCTATATTGATTTTTAGTAACATTTAGCGCCCTTCTAAATCAATTAGGACGACTCAATTTTGTCCCTTTAAATTTACATTCCTAGCTCAGTGGTTGCAGATTACATGTATCTGCTCCCTCTGTGCCATTCTCAAATGACCAGAAGTCTAAACAATTAATCATCGTTCATTGCTCGAAATTAATCCTTCGGTTCTCTACTACTACTACTACAAAAAAGAAGACAAAATCGAAAAAAAGAACACAAAACCGGAAAGAAACATCATTAGGATACGAATTCAAATCCGTTAGGATAACACCAGCATGTGCCAAGAAGAAGAAAAGGATTCCATTTTAGTTCATTTATCCTCTCCAAGTCTCTGTGGATGTCTCAAGTTGTGGTCAAGGAGCACCAACGTCACCACCGCCAGCTGTAGGTATGTCTAATGAATATCACATGTGATGGCTGAAGTCAAATGAAAATAAACAAATATTGCATTGAATTTTCGTGGAAAATCCTGATGAAATAATGAATGTCCACATGCGATTTGAAACAACACTCTCTCTACGAAGGAGCAAACCAGTAAAACAGGCACAATGAAAGGATGTCCTACGCAAACAATCAGAGTTTCCTAATTTTTTGAAGGGAAGAAATTGTTGTTAGTTTTCCGTGGAAAATTCAATAAAAATGGGCACGTGGGTAAACGATAATAAAACAGTTCATCGATCAGAAAGGGGTAAAGGATTGGATCAACAATGAAAGCGTGCTGGATTTTTCCATACCACTTGAGGGTTCTACAGTGATAGAAATAATTATGAAGTCGAACAAGACGAAAGACCGCTGTGGGAAAGGTCGTAACGCAAGATACACATGATTTAACATATTAAATTAGTAATTCCTCAAGTTAATTACCATTATTTGAAAATCATTATATAACCTTTGTCTTGGGAATATTTGCAAATATTATGAAGATGTGGAAGGGTAGTGTCTGCAGACATTTTTTGTATCCACTGGTGTCGTCTAAATAACTCTGACAGTTTTTCATTTAACTTTTTGCATGCGAAGACACTTTAAGACGAACAAAAAAAACTCGAAAGACTGGTGCAGCATATAATATATATATTTATCTAAGGTAGGTGCAGAATTGTATACATATTCAAAGTAAAAAATATTTCTAGGATAAAAGTCGACCTCCAATTTTTAGACCAGTTATCGAGGATTTAAGAAAGCTGTACTTTTTTTTATACCCTATCCTAAGGGTATATTAATTTTGACACATAGTTTGTAAATCCCTTAATATTCGTCGGAGACCCATAAAAGTATATATATTTATGATCAGGACCAAATCCTAAGACTATCTAGCAATGTACGCAATTTTTAGGCCTTTAAAATTAAGCTAGGAAGCTGAAATTTGGACCACATATTCCCTAGGGCTCCGAAATGGTTAAGTGTAAATACGTTTTTGAATACGCCCACTGCCACGCCCACAATTTAGAAAAAACCGTTTAAAAGCTAAAGTTAGAGAGATAGTGTTACAACTTTCACAAGATATGTAGGCACTGCCCTCCTTTATAAGTTTGTCATATAAAGTTTTTTGCCACGCCTACTTTTTGTGGGCGTTTTTAACTTAAATGCTGTTTTCTTCGAAAATTTTCATAGAAAGTGGAAATAAATGTTTAACAAGCTATTTAGCCAATATTTTTTCCAACATATCGTCCATACAAAGTTTTGGCCACGTCCACTTTTTCGGGGTGTTTTTTCAAAAAATATTTTTTTTTATAAATTAATAAAATGAAATAAAATGCTATCCATCATCTTCGTAATGCTTTTTTCTTTGGGGCATATAGGGATGGATATGGATAGGGTATCGTGCTGTTCGCCCCCAGCGGACTGTATGTTTTTAAATAATATTCTACACAACTGCGCTTAAGTTAAATTAGATTAAATTTGAATTTCGAGATAATACATTTTTTAAAGCAGTTTTTAACTTAAAGTGGTAAATGTGAAATAAACATCCGATTTATCCTATATCTAAATCTCTAAAATTTGATATATGTTGCGAACAGTCTGTTCAGAGCGCGGTTTTATTTTTGTTATGTGACGTCCTAAAGGTAAAACGTACAAGAGGAATGTAAGGTCTTCTGATGGTGCTGGCTGTATAGCGCTTGTCATCACTATACATGGCGTTCTCTGAACTTTGTTAAGTTTGGTTGTGTTATAGGTTTTACTTAATTAAACCAATATTAATAGCTTAGGATTGATCTTACCACTGTCAAATTCATATTGCCAATTTTGGTTGCAGGTCATCCTTTTTTTAGAGGCATAGAAAGCCATACATGCTTCCGTTGATGTTGAGTTTCAAGTTTAGCTTGGGATCTAGAATTACTCTATCACTGAACGGTAGGGAGATTAATTTCCGTTTGAAATCGTGTATATTTGGTTTAAGCGAGAAATATACGAAAATACATAAAAAAAGAAGAAGAAAAGTTATAGAAATGCCACAATAATTTTGTGTTTGGAGGCCTAGCTACCATTTAGCTAGAAGCCATCGAGTTTTCAAGGGAGTGAAGAAGGATTGGGTGACTGGTACTGGTAAGTGCCTGGTAAGTAAAGTTCAAACCAAGGTTGTAAGCAGTTTCAACATATTTAATTGTCTCGCTATTAAGAAATATTGAGGGAAAGTAAGACAAATCTAACGACTTTTAAGATATCAAAAGGCAACTGGATTTCTTAGGGTTCAAAATAAGGTCATTAAGATTTGATTAACGCACTTTATCAGTAAGATCTTCATTAATACAGGCAGCACCATTCTCGATTAAGTCCAAGCGACAGCTCAGAACTAGTGGAACGTCATCAGCGTTCATGTTTATTGAACGTTTAATACGACCAACGGAGCTTACAGCTGAATAACAAAAAATGGGCAATTGTTTCGACATAATCGGCCCTAGCAAGGTATCTGTCGGAACGGAAAATTGTCCGATTCCATACAAATCGGAAGATGTGTGTTGTTGGAAAGATTAATTCGAAGCAAAAACCAGGGACAAACCCACATATCAAGTCAACGCTTTTTCGTCGCATTTTAATTATTCCTTTCCAAAACAGCATACTTCCAAGGTAGTTTGTGCCTCCAAGGAAGTATGCTTCATGGAGAATTTTCCGTCCCAATTAATACCACGCTCGGGCCGATAATACCGACATAACTTAAGCACAAATTCATTTATGATTCCTCTTTAACTATCTTCTTAGAGTAGGCAACGAGGTGTTATCGTTAAAGGGTTTTATTCGAGCGCCCTCTAATTCCGGCTTAAATTAAGGGTTAAGATCTAAATAAAACTGATTGTCATACACACTTTCAATGACGCTTGCATCCCACAACAATCCAATCCAATTTGTCATGAACATAATCAGAAGCTCTTTATTTGTTCTGTTTACAGGGTCATATTCGAACACCAACAACATCATAAGATCTTTCTGTTGAAGTTTTCAAGCTCCTTTACTACTTTTTATGAAATAATGAACCAGCAACCAGATTCATATAAAATAATTGGACTTATCAGCATCTTATAAATAGGAATTTTAGTTTCTTTGAAAGTGTGCCTAGATGACAGTAGTTCTTTAAGATGGCCAGAAGCCATTTTAGAAGAGGATATGACTGTGGAAGAAAACTCACCTGATACCAATATCACCATGTCATGCGCACGATCCGACTATTGTGTTATTGTTTCTTTTCCTAATCTTAGGAGGAGCTGGTTCATTCATTTATGTGTCACAGCTAAAATAATACCGCTGCTAGAAGATTTGGTTATATCAACTATTTCCCAGTGTTGACTGAGTAATTTTCGTAATAACATGTATTGATACTTCCTTAAGAGACTTTATAATTGCTTCAGTGTGTAGGTACGCTGTTGAACGTTTATCTAGAGAGGTAGCTTGAGTGTATTCTTTATGGATTTTTCTGTATTTTGTGTTACTTCGTAAAGACCTCTATCAGTCGCATAAAGAGGAGTGGTGCTTTTATGATCCCACGAAGATGGTTGTCAAGGAGCTGTTCGAGAGTCCTAAGAACAAAGGAGTCTGAAATACACATATGTATGTACGTGGCTCCTAAAAATCGGTTTGAGCTATGAAATCGTGAGGTCCATAATGAAAAGGGGCCGTCCAGACTCGGCGATTTATATGAAGCGCAATTGTTTATGGAGCAAAAAGTATTTGCACCTGTGGCAGATGTCAGAGGTATACCTAGTAAGCATTCTTAGAGTGTTACAACGTTTTCGACGGTTTTTATTTTTGCGTCGAGTTCTGTGCGAGTTCAGGAAATCTTTGGTTTGCTTTTTTTTTTATACCCTATCCTAAGGGTATATTAATTTTGACACATAGTTTGTAACACCCCTTAATATTCGTCGCAGACCCCTAAAAGTATATATATTTATGATCAGGACCAAAATCTAAGACTATTTAGCAATGTCCGTCCGTATTAACTTTTGAGGCCTTTAAAATTATGCTAGGAAGCTGAAATTTGGAACATATTCTCCCTAGGGTTCCGAAATGGTAAAGTGTTAAAATTTTCAAAATACGCCCACTGCCACGACCCACAATTTAGAAAAAACCGTTTTAAGGCTTAAGTTAGAGAGATAAAGTTGTACAACCTTCACAAGATATGTAGATACTGCCCATCTTTATTAATTTGTCATATAAAGTTTTTTTGGCACGCCTACTTTTTGTGGGCGTTTTTCACTAAAATGCTGTTTTCTTCGAAAATTTTCATAGAAATCGAAAAAAAATGTTTAACAATATATTATGCCAATATTTTTCTCAATATATCGCCCATACAAAGTTTTTGGCCACGCCCATTTTTTGGGGGCGTTTTTTGAAAAAAAATAATTTTTTTTCTATAAATTTCATAGAATGAAATAAAATGCTATCCATCATCTTCCTAATGCTTTTTTTCTTTGGGGTACATAGGGATAAGGATAGGGTATCATACTGTTCGCCCCAAGCGGACTGTAGCCTTTCCTTATGTTTTTGTTTGAATTTAGGTTAAGTCACTCGCCTTAACTTATGCCTGTTGATTCTGGGGGGGTTCTGTAAGGTGCTCTTTGAAATTCAAAAGATTCTTAAGTGTTAATTTTAAATAGTGATGGAATAGAAGATTAACGATATTTTTTTATACTAAAAAATTCAACCGAAACCCCTTTGCGAAAAAGTTGTGGGCGAATAGCGTCGGTAAAAAAATCTTTAAAGTCCTAACTACACCACATTACAACATCTGCCAGATATTAATTTCCTTAGCTTCTTATGACCAACACGATGTAAAAATCCTTTGAATAGCCAGCAACTCCTTTGATCCTTTCGCAAAAAAAAAAAGAAACGTCACTTTCCTCCTACGCCACTCTCCTATTGTCTCTCGCCTGAACAGTTATTTATTTTCATATTTTTTCGTAGAAAACAAATGAAAAATGATCATGTTATGCTAATCGCTGGTCCGTAGGGATCACCAAAACATGCATTCCCGTTAGAATTTGTTCCTTTTATGCCACAAAGAATGTGGAAATGACCACAAAATGACTTCTTTGGTTGTCGCATTATTGCGTTTAAGATGTTATTTTTTCCTCTCTCTATTTACAACTCATTTATGGTGATCCTTCGGACCTCTTAGAACGAATTTTAAACTAAGGTGTATTGTAACAATTTGCCAAAAGAAAAACACACAAAATTCAATAGAACCGTAAAATTTCGTAATTCTTTTCTTTGTTACATCGACAAGCGCAAAATTTCCCTCTGTTGAACCTTTTTTCTGTTGACTTAAGATGGAGATTAAGATGTGTGCATCTGAAGGGGAGAGGGAGAATCGCTTGTTAGGTCATGTTGTGGTGATGATCCTTTTGATAAATATCCTGAAATCGTATTACACGAATAAAAAAGGACGTCAATTGCCAAGGTAGATTTTATTTATCGATGTTTTTATTGTTTCTTAATGACATGAGGCAAATCGTATACTCCTCGGACGCACTTCAGCTTCACACCGGGAACGTCACGTAATCGACCAACACGACATAGGACGATATTGTGCTCCTGCAAATTGTGCCCGATGCCGGGTATATACGCAACCATTTCCTTGCCGGTTGATAGTCGCACAAGGACACATTTTCGATTGGCTGAATTGGGTTTCTTCGGCTTTTTGATGAGGGTTTTTAAGATGACACCCTTAGCGAAGGGTTTTCCATCGAGCGGTTGACGTGGTGGGCGGGTCTTGAAATGCGGTCCGCGACGGTGCATCTGTTGCAGGGATGCCATTTCGCGCATCGTCGAGAGGGTTGAGTTGAAGACTGAAAAAAAAAAATGCAAATGGAGAAATGTGAATTACATGAATTGTATTGTTAAAGCTTAAAGCTATAGGAAAAATAATTATTTGTTCAGAAAATCACCCAACACACAAGAAATAATTTTCTCTCCCATTTCGTCATAAAATAAACATTCACTCGAATACATCTTAAACACGAGTGGACTTCCGAAAAATCCTCTCTTAAAATCTTTCAGCATATGCCATTATGGGTAATCTCCTTTTGGATGCATGCCCAAATCCAAGAAAATCAAGTCAAATTTCTGTTCCTTCCTGAAAAGGGAAGGGAAGATAACAACAAAACAAAATCGTCGACCATTATATTCATTTTGGTAATCAGGTGCGCACATAATGGACAAATATACGAATATTATCCTTTCAAATGTTGCAAAAACGAAAGGATTTCATGTCGTGCCTATTGTTTTCTCAGAAAGGATGAGATCCTCTCAAGGAGATGATAAACTTATGATATCATGACCATATGCGAACAAAGAAGGAAATACTATAATTTAGCATAATTTTCTCCATAGATAAATGGTCTATTTTTTTTCGCCATTTTTTTTTTTTCGAGCTAAATTGTAAATGAAGGAAATCATTTTTCCAAGGGTTGGATAGAAGGGGACAGATGCCATCCCAATCAACCAGAAAACAATGCATTGTTCCTGTAGCGGTTAAATCTGTTGAAAATCTCTCTGTTATGGTCAGCCCATACAAATATGATTGCAAATGTGCGATAGATTTGAAGGATATACGGAAATGACGACCAAACGGGTTGCCTATTATTATCTTCTTTTATTACTTTGCACGAACTATTGTGTTGATGTTTGGAAAAATCTTTTAAATGAATATTTCGCATGACCGATGGTGAGTCATAGATACATAGATATATTTACTCGTATGCATTGAATTAAAATGATTGAACTGTGTGGGAACAAAAATAAATACTGCAAATCCTTGAGAAAAAATGATCAAAATCACAGAAGATGTTTTCTTTAACCAGTGGCACATATGTATAACTTTTTAGTGGATTTGTTTGACAGAGAGCTCACTGAATATCGTTACCGGCGTGTTCAATATAAACAGGCTGTTGATTGAGCTCTGTTTGACCTATATATATGGACTTTGTAGTATTGGAAGAAATGTGTTTGTCGAAAATCTGATTGCACTTGATAGATCATTTATCCAATTCGAGAAATAGTCTTATTTTATAAAGTGTTAACGATAAAGAAAGGGAACGTGAGGAAGATTAAAAAAATATGTGAGTTAAAGTATAAAATTCAACAATATAGGAGAAATCTGTAATCATTCTTTTCATTGACCAAGAAAAATATCTAAGACAATTCCCTTCGCTGACATGGCGATTATGTGCAGATTTTTTTTTGTGGGAAGCTTGTTGAGTTTATAGATTTCCTTAACTTATTCATAGAGGGCATTGCGATAACGCAACATCAAAAAGCATGCATGATATTTCCTGGCTGTACCGTTAGTTTTCTCAAAAACCCTTTCTGTCGTTTCAGCTTGCGTATGAGCCGAGCCACCATTTTAAAATCAATCTTAAATGCATTTTCACTTTGTGATAAAGTGTCCAAAATTGTCCAAAGGGAGGGAGTTACTTTACTCCGGTCCGGAAGTTTTTATGATTGTACTTGTTTTTGAACAGCTGGAGCAACCAGCAACTTATTAATATTGCTCCAAAGTTAATTTATGTGAAACTATATGTTGTAAGTACAAAAAAATAGCACCATTCAATGATACTTTCTCAAAGCTAAAACCCCTCTCTGGATCCGGCCTGCCGAACGTTGAACTAAAGGAAATGAATTTATGTACAACCGTTCTATTCGTTGGCAACTTCGACAGGCTCTGTAATATAAATGTTTCTTAAGGTACGCTGTTGGGCAAACAGCTTTCCTTGGTTCATTTATTAAATAAATACTTATATTGATAGATATTTCTGTGGGTGCAGTGGCTTAGTGGTTAAGTGCGTTGGACCACTAAGCGAGAGGTCGCTGGTTCAAATCCCGGCCTGTACCACCTGAAAGATTTCTGAAGATCAGACGCAAAAAATGTGGTACAGTAGAGGGGTCTTTAATCTCCCCAATTCAAGTTATGTGAAGTAAAAGTGAGAAAAAGTGAATATCTACAATTTTTCTCAAAATGATAAAACTTCAGAAATATAAGATATAGCTTGAAAAATTATTTAGAACATTTTGTAGAAATAAGAAATGTTAAAAGTGCCCAGAAAAAAATTAAGACAAAATTTTAAGAAAAATGTAAAGGGTCCGCCAAATAACTTTTTTTTTGAAAATGCTATAAAAAAAACTACTGAATATTTTCTCAAATTTCGTTTTTTATTTGAAAGTACAATCCTTCCGGTTAATAATGGAAAATAATTTCATTCAAATGGCTGCCTCGGATGGCAGTAGCCTACACGATCGGTCCAATTTTTAAGCACATTATCGATTGTGTGCAGCTGTATTTCACCAATGGCTTCACGAATATTGTCCTTTAAAGCGTCAATTGCCTCTGGCATGTCGGCGTAACACTTATCTTTTACGGCACCCCACAAATAATAGTCCAACGGTGTCAAATTGCAGCTCCGCGGTGGCCAAACGACATCAGCTCTGCGGCTGATAATGCGATCTTCAAAAACAGGGCGCAAAACATTTGGTGTAGCTTCTGCTGTGTGGCACGTAACGCCGTCCTGTTGAAACCAAATGTTGCCAATATCCTCCTCTTAAATTTTTGTGAACAAAAATTCGTTCAACATGGCCCGATAACGATCGCCATTGACGATCGACTGTAACGGCCACTCCTTGCTCATTTTCGAAGAAAAATGGCCCAGTTATGCCTCTGGACCAAAATCCGCACCAAACAGTGACTCGTTTTGGGTATATCGGCTTTTCAATGTATGCGTGCGGTTTTTCTGTGCCTCAAATGCGACAATTTTGCTTGTTTACATACTCGCCAAGATCAAAATGAGCTTCATCTAAGTCGATCGCAGACCCAATTAGCGAAGCGAAAACGCATTGGATGGTCAGTTGGCTTCAACTCCTGAATCAATTGGAATTTGTATGGCGTCATACCAAGGTCTTTATGCAAAATTCGTGCATTCGTGCATTCGACGGTGCATTGATGTTGATGGGGCTTCACGCACACTTTCTGCCACAGCCGCAATTTTCTCGAGTGTACGCACTGTTTTTGGCTTTTCACGCTTTGGTTTATCGATGAGGATGCCAGTTTCTTGCACTTTTTTCACAAGATAACGAACATACGGAGCTGACGGTGCTTCTCTTCTTCCAAAATCCGCACGCAATTTTCGCACACATTCTGCAACATTACCATGATCTTCAAAGTAATGTCGCAATATTTCCCAGCGTTGTTCAAGCGTATACACAACCATATTCGTTCAGCGGAAGGATAAATCTAATTATCTGTCAAATCAGACATGAGCTAAGTGTTACCATTCGCGAAATAAGCACTAGTTGAAAACAAAACGTTAGACGGCGGACCCTTTATTTGAAATGAAAAGCTGAAAAACATAGATTTTTACTTTTTACTTGAGTTGTCATAAGAGTCAATTCGGGGCTTATAAAATCACACATCACTATTAACATTTTTTACATTATTAAATTAGGTTTATCTTGCACAGCACTGTATGTATTTTGCGGATTTTATGTTAAGTTGTAATTTTATTTAGAAGAGTACGACTTAAACACGACGAAGTCTTATCATAAACCTCATCCCAGGTGACAAAATGTGTAAAGCTTTTTAATTTAAAGAAACAATTATTTTGCTTACCATATTTGCAGAGATGGACATTTGGTCTGCCATTTATTTTGTTAAAAGTTAAAATAAATACCATGCAAGCCAAGATCTGTAATATGTAGATCGAATACTGTACCAGAACAAAGGTGAGGAGATAGCTTGGAAAACCCACAAAATAGGTGATACCAATGGACCATAATTTTCTTTTTCTTTCCTTTTATCAACGCCTTATAATCAGAATTATAGGGATCATCAGCCTACAGGCCTCACGATTTCATTTCACTTTGTCACTGAGGCCAATGAAATGCTGGTGTTGTTGCATTTGTGTGAACCAGGAGTTTTTAGGCCTGCCTCTTTTTCGCGCTTGGAAAGTTGATCGACATTGCCCTCTTGACGGTGTTTGTAGGGACCTAGGTATGGGTTCTTTGACGTGGAGGGTTCCTCGAATTTTGGAACCAACTCCGCCAGACGCACAACTGTGGTCTGTGGCCTTCCTTTCACCTAAGGGGGCAATTATCGGTCACAGAACACGGCACAGATGAGTAATTATACACATAGCCAACTCCGAGTGAGTTCTTCCTCAAACGTAAACTCAGCTCTTTTTACCTGTATAATCGGCACTTAAATCGTCTTTTTACGTGTAAATTAAATGGGAAGTTAGCACAAATATTTATAAGGAATTATATGGGTTTTAATGGCCGTCCCCATAAAATGTAATTTTCATTAGCATTGATTGATTTTCCCGCGACAAACCAGCACTGGTCGTCAGCCAAATTATTATCGCAATCGGTCTTCAAAAATCCGCTCGGCGATCGTCATTTTGTGTGGCATCAGTGTCTCCATTTCCTTTGTGGAAAAAAAAAGAAGATAACTTTTCCTTCACTGATTGGACATTTGTTCGCATTTTATGGGTTTGGAGACAAGATTTAGTAGCCATCTAGACGGTCCTGCGTTATCTCCCACCGTTTTTCGCTTTCTGGAGTGTTTGACCGCTTTTCTAACTCCTTCGACTGTAATGTCGGCTACTTCTTCGTAGATAGGAGTGACTCCTGGGAAGAATAGCTAGAAAAACTGTTCGTTTAAATGTTAGGACATTAACAATACAGCCGCCATCTGTGTAGTGTTTTTTCGTCATAACTAGGAGCTTGTCTTGAGCGTTGTTAATGAACGAACTTCTTTAGCAACTCTCTTTCTTTGCGCGGCTAGCTTAAAGAGGGTTGTGCACTAGTTCAAGATGTTTCTCCCAGCTCACAATACAATTTGCTTGAATATGGGCACAATTCTTCTTTGAAATATTTGTATTCCAAATCAAGAAGAGCCTTATCATCTCTATTAACTATTTGACCAAGTTTAAAAGCCTTCTCCTCGGTCCACCACCATAATTCTTTGCCGTGTTGGTAGTGTCCCTTTGAATTTTCTTAAAGTTTTTTAGCTCTTTTTAAGGAAAGTATCTGCATCCTTAGCTTCGTCGGTGTTGTTAGGAAAATAGTTGTACCTAATCAATGGTTCGCCTTTTTCATTCTCCAGGTTGTACGACGTTTTTTTTTTAATATTCTTCTACTCCATAAATATTTCTTTCCGGAGGAGGCTGTGCTGCCAGGTGATCGATTCTGCCAAGATCTCTTTGCAATATTTTACCCAAGGCATTATGAAAGTGACCACCAAGCAAATGGTAGTCAATCTGGTTTTCATTACTTCCACTGACACTGCTACAAGTGACCAGGTGCTGGCTTTGTTTGACGAACATGGTATTCAGGCAAGATTAGACCGTATGACTGGTATGTACATGCTTAGAATGTCCTTCACCAGAGGAATTCCTGGTGCCATATGTTGGTCCTCCATATAACCATTAAAAACAAAAATACCGTTACATGCTACCTGATCCCCAGTTAAGCGTGCAATTTTTATTTAATTATAAAAATGAACAGAAATTAGAAAAAAAGATCTTAAGAACTCGCTTCAATTACCAATAATTTTTTTTTAATGCATATTCGTTAAAAAAGTACTATTGTCGATCCTTCAATTTTGGCCAGCATCAAGACACATAGTAATCTCCGGCTGCTTTCGTATTGGTTTTCTTTAAAAGATTCACTTTTAAAGAGCAAAGTATAGGTCGAGGAATCACAACTCTTGTTTGCCTAGAAAATTTCGCAAGCCTTTGACAAATTTTAATCCCAATGTCACGTGTTCGACACGTTGCCGGTGATCATTATCACAATCAATTCCCTCTATAGTTTGATGACTTTCTGATATCGCAATCCACAAATCTGTCCCACACATTATTCATTGGCACGCTCAAGACACCAACTCGTATCACCTTTGATTATTCAAAATTCCATGGAAAGGATTCGTTGTAATCTCTTAATTTGACCGACATCGATTTAGATGTTGGCAACATGTTCAATGTCCCCCTGCTGTTTTGATCATCTACAGCTATTCCTTGTAGTTTCTTATTCGATCAATCTATTGCCGAGCGAACAAAAAACCCATGACGTGTTATGACGAATCTATTGTTCTTGTCATTTTTTGGGCTGCGTTCTTCCTTTTGTGACCGAGAAGAAAGAAATTGTTAAACCAACAAAAGACGAAGACATTCGCAAAGAACACTGTTCCATATCTTAATTATATATTGTTATATATAGAGGCTTTGCGGTACTGAACAATGCTGGCGGATGGAATTGACCCTTAACAAGCAAATTATAAACTGACCAGATCCCCAAATGACATTTGATTGATTAGAAGAAATCCTCAGATGGAATTTTAAAGATAAAAGTTAATAAAAAGAAACACAAAACAGCTGGATTTGAATAGTTATGCGTTTCGGTTTCTATATGAAATCGATTCGCTAGTTTCTCTTCAACTCCTTCAACAGAACACGTGCAATATTTTTTTTTCTCATTCCAATTGTTCAAAGTTGTTATAGTTTTGTATTTACCACACACCACGGTTTTGTATAATAACAAAAAGCGCACTAATCCCTTTTTTGCGTTTCACGCGAACAAACAAAAATCACACTGCACCGCAATTCAGGTGTGACATTTGCGGATCGCCTATTCAGACGGAGGGATTAACTAGGGCCCTCCAAACAAAAACACAAAGCATGGACAGATGACCAGGGCTGGGCCAGTTTACGTATTTAAATTGGTTTTTATTGTCCCGATATCAGTAATGTGAAATGTGCAACAAAAAGCACTGGCAATTCCTTTCGCCGTGGTAAGGATTATTTTAGATGATGAAACGAAGAGTTTTTAGTGGGTGATTTTTGGTTGTTCTTTATAGCGTGAGAAGATGAGTCATGATACATTGGTCATTTCGAAAACGGATTCGGACACCTGTGACAATTTATTTGGCAGTCAAGAGCCAATATGAATAAGGATGCGTGGGTTACAGATAGAGTGGATTTTTCTGGACACAACAAGGACCTTTAGGTTATAAACATACTACAGCGTGTATCGGTGAGGTAAGACCGTATTGCTAAAAATTAATACGAACGAATATTTATATTTTTGTTAAAAAATCCTCGGAGGGACCAGAAAATCACTAGCATATTAATCGTTTCTATTGGGCATGTTATGAGATGCTGCGGCTACTAGTACAAATTATCATTTTCGTTTAAAGATATCATTGTCGGAGATTAACTTCTTTTTGTCACACATAAAAGAGTCATGTGTGCGAATCGAACAGACAATTAAAAAAAGTTGTTCTGCAAATGTGTTTTCTTAAAAAAAGATAGAAGTTTCCTACTCTTTATCCATAATACGACACACCTTAGACATGGAGAGATCAAAGTGATCAGTCAAATTTCTAATGCTGCAAACGGAATGTTTTTACTTCTGCAAATCGCTTATATTTATTATTATTATTATTTCTGCCAAGCGTACTACTGAAAACTCAAGTAACTTCCTCGAAATTTATTTGCAATATTAAAGGAACGGACTTGTATTTATGGAGGTGACTAGGGAGGAGGACTATATTTAGAACGAATTGGCCAATTTGAACAATTATTTAAGCTTTTCCATGCTACCTATAGGGTCCGCCAAATAACTTTTTTGAAACAGGGCGCAAAACATCGAGTGTAGCTTCGGCTGTGTGGCACGTAGCGCCGTCCTGTTGAAACCAAATGTTGCCAATATCCTCCTCCTCAATTTTTGTGAACAAAAAATCGTTCAACATGGCCCGATAACGATCGCCATCATCTGTAAATGAAAACGACTGTAACGGCCACTCCTGTTGTTGTGGTTGTTGTTCGTTGTTGTTCGTTATTCAAGCGTATATACAACCGTATTCGTTCAGCGGAAGGATAAAACTAATTATCTGTCAAATCAGACATGAGCTAAGTGTTACCATTCGCGAAATAAGCACTAGCTGAAAAAAAAAAACGTTAGATGGCGGATCCTATAGTTAGTTGGAAATATAGGGGACATTTTTTGGTCACAGAAGATGGCAGAGTTTTCCTGCCACTTCATCCACCCTACGCTTACACGATGATTGATGTCGTCATCAACGGTTGCTTCGCTGTTGATCATTGATGCCAGATATTTGAACTTTTTACACTTGGGAACCACCACCCCATTCAAATAAATGTCCGGAGTGAATTAGCTTGGGTCAGAGAATGGACAGTACAGATACTCTGTCTTTTTTTGGCTAACACGATACCCATTCCCTTCTAAAACATCTACCCAAACATCAAATCCGATCATCACTTATGATGGCTCCATCGTCAGCAAAGAATAACTGATGTCACTTTAGAGTCCGTCACTTTTCCCTCAAGCAGATAATCTAGGACTGTAATAAAGAGCAAAGGACTTAAGACACTTCCCTGGTGAACACCTACTTTAATTGGGAATTCATTGGTGACCCCTGTGGGACATCTGACTTTTGTCTTCGCTCCCGCGTACATGTCCATGATCATCTGTACGTAGGTTTCAGGAACTCTTCAGACCTCTTGGTTGTCTATCGAATGCTTTTTCAACGATCTTCTTGTCATCTACCACGTTACTCGTTTAAAACGCACTCCATTTGTCCGGGCTTAAATAAAGACAATTTACTTCATGCATGTAGATTTAGCATCCAACATAACCAGATAATATCGGCGGTTAAACTACTGCGTAAGCTTTGATATTTGATGACTCTTTCCAAAAGCCTCGTGTATTCAATAACGCAAATTAAAAAAGTTATTATTAGTATTGAATGGACATTGACTTCCGTCAATAAACCGACTCCGTTGGTGACCGCTGGGTGCCAAGCAGTTACCATAATCTATAGATGTAGGTTGGTTACCAAAACCTTTTTGGAATGCCATTGGTGACAGAAGACGAGAGATGGGAGTGGAGTGCTTGGGGACTTTCTCTTATGTCCAGTCGGCAGCAGACGAAATTTAATAATGGAATCAGCGGTGGCGTTCACAGTCCCAGCTTGTTCGAATTTGAATGTAGGTTACTTGTACCGAAATTACCGGACTGCTGTCCTACGGTCAAAGCCAGGGCCAGATCGGAGTTTGTACCGATTCGGATACTAATTTTCCTCAAAAGGCAACCAGACCAGGAACGTCAACGGGCCTGAGAGTGTGAACCTGTAATGTGAACAATCTGAACAACCTGGGCATATGTAACTCTGTAACTCTAAACTGGGTCTTTTGACATACGGGTGTCAGTCATAAATGGTGACTACCCATAAATGCCGAATATTTGCATGATCTTGCATCAAGGCAATTCAAGCCGTTGGTCGACGGTTCAAAAATTCAGTGCATCTTAATATCATTTTGACGTGACGTTAGAAGCTGGGGCCAGAATTGCGATATTTATTACACCTGCATTAAAAGATTGAATGTATTATGATGCGGATTCGTCGCGGGAAATCGGCTTACCTTAAAAGTTATTAACTTTTAGCCGATGAGTGACCGCCTGGATGCAAACATCATCGGAGCTACATTTCAAAGCAATTGAAATGCCAATTTGAAGGAACTGTTGGCTTTAAGATCGGAACGCAGGCTCTTCGTACTTAATCAGCATCTTCAGCTGCTAAATGCCACACAGTATAGAAGAGGTTGGCTCAGCTGTAAGAAAGCTTAAAAGCAAGAAGGCCGCTGGTTATGATGCTCTATAGAACACGCATCCGGTTCTGCTATACGACGCAGAATGCTGATCGATTGGTAGGAAAGGGGAGTTAGTATTGGGCTCCTCCAAAAGAACATAATTTGTATACAATTTGATGGTAATGGTTAATATTGTCCTTGGGAATAAATTAGTAACTTTCTCCGAAAATGTGCTTCCATTCTTTATGCATGCAATATTTGACAGTTCACTGTTATTATTGATGGTGTTCTCTAATCTCTTAATTATAAAGTCGCTAAAGAAAATATTGCAGGAAATTAAACATCCTTACACCCCTCAACGTTAGCCAAACAATTGAAAAGATACCGATAACAAAAAAAAAAAAACAAACCCCGTCACAGTCAGGTGATAATTTGCTTCATAAAAACTCTTCCTTTTTATTGACTCAAATTTCCAACAACAATGCTTGCAACATGTACACCACTAAAAATGTAAATCATTACCAAATTATTTGGTAGTTTTGCCTTATTTGTTCTAGTTAAGGAAAAACAAATATTTACGTAAGACTGGAGAGAAAAAAAAAATGTTAAAATATTGCAAGCTCACACTGACAAGTCAACCATAATCCGAAGCCATTGTGCGGTTCTACAATATTTGCCATTCCTCTTGCTAATCCAGGATCACAAATATTTTCTAAAATCGCCAAAACTATGCAATAGTTGAGGCAATAAAATCATAAATTGCATTACAGCTAATCCGGTAGCTTAGGAACGTCTTAGGAGCGGCGGACATGTGCGAGTCCAGTTTTTATTGACTTTGCCATGTAGGTAGTAAAATGGGCAGGATTCCCAGAAGTTCCAGTCATAATTTTCCTTTTTATTGATGTTTGTTTTTTTTTTTATTGTTTTATTTCTGTCCACTTGATTGAGAGTATGTATGTATTTATTTTTGTCAAATCAGCTACTAATTAATGTGTAATTAGCTTAATTGATTGGCTAGATCAAAGGTCAAAGATTTTGAGAAACAAAATTATTCACGAATTTATGAATCTTAATAGAGGCATTTGATTTCGAATTTATTGTGCAATATCGTAGTTGTCATCGTTCATATTATTTATAGGCAATTTTAATCATGGTTACCAACAGGAGAATCCGGGAATTTACGTCTATCTCCCGGCTCCGGGCTTTGACGAAATTTCTCCGGGTCGCAGTTTAACAATTTAATTCTTAAGGATTTGATATAGCTATCAAAAAATGTTATTTTATTTTTATGCCATAAAAGAGTATGTCTTGTAATAAGGCCATATAAAAACGAAATCAGTAATCGATTACGATTATGATCAGTCATGATAGGAAATAGAAAATTTTGGTTCGAGTATTTTCAGGTCTAGATTTCAACAAGTTCGGGAACAGTTCGAATAAAGCGATAAGGAATATATCTAACTTCGAGGCGGATATATCGAAAAAAAATTTAACCAGTCAAGAACCAAGAAGCCTCTTTCCACAACGGGTTACTATTTTGTGCGGTCTACATCACAGCGACTTATTTCTGCAATATTCAATCTAAAGGGTGATCCATTTCGAGGTTCCCTACTTTTTTAAAGAAAAAAACACAGAAAATTCAAATTTAATGGAGAATTTTTATTATCATTTGAAAGAACATTCTTTGGCATTTATTTTTTGAAGATTATGTCTATCAAATGTTGGCCATTGCTACGTCGCAGATGGTCCATCCGTTGAGTCCAATTTTCGATCACTCGTTCGAGCATTTCGACTGGTAACTGGCGAATGACACGCGTGATGTTTTCCTCCAAGGCCTGAATCGAAGCGGGTTTGTCGGCATAAGCTTTTGACTTTACATATCCCCACAGAAAAAAGTCTAACGGTGTGATATCACGCGATCTTGGTGGCCAATCGACCGGCCCAAAACGTGAAATTATGTGCTCACCGAAATGGTCTCTCAATAAGTCCATTGATTGATGCGATGTGTGGGAAGTGGCGCCGTCTTGCTGAAACCAAATGTCGCCGAGATCACGAGCTTCAATTTTAGGCATCAAATAGTCGGTTATCATGGCACGATAACGGTCGCCATTGACGGTTACGTTCGCACCGGCATAATTTTTAAAGAAATATGGACCGATGATTCCACCGGCCCACAAACCACACCAAACCGTTGTTTTTTCTGGATGAAGTGGCAGTTCTTCAATCTCTTCAGGTTGCTCTTCGTCCCAAATGCGGCAATTTTGTTTGTTTACATACCCATTGAGCCAGAAATGGCCCTCATCGCTAAACAAAATTTGCCACGAAAACGTCGGATCTTCTTGGAACTTTTCAAGAGCCCATAGAGCGAAGCGATGTCGCTTGGGAAGGTCGAGCGGCTTCAGTTGTTGCACAAGCTGTATTTTGTACGCTTTCAATTTAAGATCTTGACGTAAAATGCGCCAAGTCGTTCCATACGTCAGTCCGAGTTGCTGCGAACGGCGCCGAATCGACTCTCTACGGTCTTCGTGTACACTCTCAGCTACGGCCGCTATATTTTCTTTACAGCGTGCTGGACGTGGTCTATTCGGTCGAATATTATCCAATAATGAATGCTGGGTCTCAAAATGGGTGATGGTGTTGCGAATAGTACGCTCAGTAGGCCGATTATGTTGACCATAAGTTGAGCGAAGTGCACGAAACACATTCCTCACAGAACGTGAATTTTTATAATAAAGTTGAACAATTTGTAAACGTTATGAAATGCCGAACAATACTAAACAAAAATAACATGAGAGCATGACACGACTCACACGTGATCTGTCAAAAAAGGCTATTGAAAAAAGTATCTCTACTTGGATCACCCGTTAGTATGATTGCTACTATAGATGGTTTGTGCCAGAGTTGCAAAAGAATGCAATCATTTGGTATTGTATTCTTTGAAATTTCACTCAATGAATTCAAATATATTGTTCCGTAATATGTGCACCTCCTTAACAAAAATCAAACGATTACCCTATATGTAACCAGCTTATATTATAATTCGATGCTTATATTGTTCTACTTAAATCTTATGTAATATCATACTCTTCTATAACGCTTTACATTTCTCATTTTATTATTTGCTTTGCATATTGTACATTGCATAATACGTACTCTAACATGCTTGTCAATTGTTACGGAATTTATTACTCTCTCTATTTCTCAAATTTGTCTTGTTACATAATAATACAGTCCGCTCATCTGCTTCCTTTGGAACGAATATACGTGGTTCTTCCTATTTTGCTGCTGACCACCAAACCATCAACACCTCCCAAGGAGATAAAATTAAATTGTGATTAAACTTATATTGACTTTTTTTTCATTAAGTTCGTGCTTGTATAGTTCGTGAGTGATTTCAAAGACTTTAAAAGGCTTCAAAGAACGCAAAAGACTTCAACTGAGTTAAAAAGTAGGGTGAAATCTAAAAAGAATGCACTCATATGGGTGAATTCTATTGAATTCTATTCTATATGCTCCAAAAAGAATGGTAATTCATTGACTTCAAAATGAATGGTGATTGGATTATTCAATCTGAAGTTTTTATCCCAAGAGTATAATCATTTTGAGACATAGTTTGTCATTGATATCATATTGGTCGTAGACCTCTGAAAGTTTATATATATAGTTTATATGTGATCATCATTAAATCTTATGACGATTTAGCAATGTCCATCTATCCTTCGATTTTAGGCCTTAAAATTTTGAACTAGAAAGCTGAAATTCGGAACACATACTCTCCAGTGTCCGAAATGTTCAAGTGTAAGTATTTTAATAGACCCACAGCAGTGTTGCCCCTGAAAAATTTCATAAAGGGGCGTAAAAAGGGGCTTTCACCAAAAAAAAACACAGCTGCAAAAACGTATTTTAACTGGACCTACGGAATGAATGAATGAATGGATTTTAGTATTTTTATGATTAGATACTCACAAGAAGCAGGTTTGGGCATTTAAAAATATTTAATTTTGAGTTTGAAAGACCAAGTAATAATTAGAATTTGAACAAAAAAACTTCTCCTTCGCCTAGTTCCATAAAATAAGTTTGAGTCCTTAAAGCTTTAAAAAAGCATATTTCAAGTCCAACACTATACTTCTATATGCTCTATATACTTAGCAATTTTAGTAACATCTTTGGAAAACTCCTCTTTTTTAGTAATATGTTGATTGACCAAGATTTGCAAATCGATCTCAGTGATGTAACGGGGGTGCGTTTATCAACTCTAAAAGAAAACGGGCAGCGCTCAGTACATTTTATTTTTTGTATATATTTATTAGTGTTTCGTACTTTCTCATTTTTCGTGCAATAAAGAATAAGATCTCACTTAAGCTGAAAAAGGGCCCATTTTGATAATATTTGAAAAAGTGGCCACTCACATAATTTAGAAAAAAAAAATAGTTTTAAGTTGACGGGAAAGGGTTAAGATCTTTACAAAATCTGACCTCATTAACATGTTTGTCACGCATAATGTTTGTGGACGCTTTTTAATAAAATATCGTTTGCTTTAAGAAATCCGCATTAACTAAGTACTTGGCGTCCTTATATCTTCTTTAGCTATTTTTAATGGCATGGAACATTTATCTACGTTGATGTGATTCAATTTCGAAAAAAAAATTAATAGAGTACTTCGTATTTATAAAAGGAACAGAAATCATTTCAAAATGATGTAGTCAGATGATGATGAAGTTACCACTTTTAAATAAATAAAAGACTCGCTGCTTTGTGCTGTTGTAATTCTTGGAGTAAGGAAAATACACAATTTTTAAGATCTCTGGGCCTTGCCCTTACAGCAGTTGGTAACCCTAGCCTAAACTATACAACAGAGTCGAGAAAAAAAAATGCAGGCATAATACCATCGTGGAAGAACAAAGTCTCTTTTCAAAAGTACTCGCAGGCCTTTTTGAAATGGTCTGCTATTTCCGGTACAAAATTATCAATAGATAAATGCAAAAAACTGAACTTGTGCCGCAAAATATCTTGCAAGAACTTCTCTTTTAGCTTTAAAAATTTTAACATAAAAAATGTAAATAAATCAATTATTTTAGGTACCTAAATGTAATAGGTATGATCACATATATGGTACATTTAGTAGTAAGTACAATTTTAAGAAAAATTGTATAGATCTAAAATTCACATGCTCTCTTAAACGCTTTATGTTATCTTTATTGAGTTAAATCGATTATATGGTCTTCTAATTTATGGCAACTCTCCAAAAACTACAATCAACATGATCAAGGCCCCATATCATCAAGCAGTGCTTACTTACTTTACTTAACCGGCTCCCGACCCGTGAAGAGTCCCTGCCTGAGATACGGCAGCCTTCCACCCTCTGCGATCCGGAGCACGCTGCTTCCAGTTCTCCAGACCAAGCGCTCTTGCATCCGCGATGGCTTAGTCTTTAAAACAGAGGTTCGGTCTTCCTTGTCGTATCGAACCTGGGGGCTGGGATTCGAAGATCCTCTTGGCTGGAGCGTTGTTGTCCATTCGCTCGATGTGGCCGAGCCAATGTAGTCGACGAGTTTTAGCTTTTCGGACTACATCCACATCTTGGTACAGCTCATAGAGTTCGCGATTGTATCTTCTCCTCCATTCGTCGTCCTCGCACACAGGACCAAATATCCAGTATTAACCCTCCTTTCCTGCTTATCGTCCAGCACTCGGCGCCGTATAGTAGAACTGGCAGGATAAGGGTTCTGTAGAGCATGCACTTTGTCCTTCGAGTTAGGAGTTTTGAACCCATTTGTTTCGCCAAACCGAAGTAGCAGCGGTTTTCTAGGGTAATTCTTCGACGGATCTCCGCTAAGATGTTATTTGTGGAGTTGATGTTTACCCGAGGTAGATGAACTCCTTAACTGCCTCGAAGTTGCTGCTATTGTTTGTTTGTTGATAGCATATATTTAGTCTTGTCCTCATTCACTTCAAGGCCAACTAGTTTCACCTGTTCTTCAATAGCCGTGAAAGCCTCTATCACGGCACGCTGGGATCGACCGATGATATCTATATCGTCCGCATACCCCAGCAGTTTCCTGCGGACATGCTTTCCTCCACCCAAACTTGGTTGATGATTTGGTGCATGCGCCTTACCATAACATCACCTCAAGCAGTGCGGTGGAGCATAAATACTTTTCCCCTTCAGCCCAATGCGCAACATAATGGCGAAGGCAGGGCTTTCTTTGATTGAAGAACGTGTTTTAGAGACCAGAGCTTAGCTTCACAGAAGACATTCTTTTGTCCAAGGCTCAGTTCTTAAGGAAGACGTTTTAACATGGAAGAAAACAAAATGGCTCAAACGCATCCCATCTGCCATATCAATTGATCTAACAACAGCCAGGTCAATGGATCTTCTTCTCATAAGTAATGATAAATATTTCCCTGCTTTCCTACCATGGAACTCATTTAACATGACAGAACATGTAAAAAATATAAAATGCTCAGTATTTCACCATATCACATGGTCTTTTAGATCCAAAGATTGGTAAAATTTATTCACGGACGGTTCTAAAATCCAGTACAGTACATCATTTGCAGCAACACACAAAGACGGTTCATTATTATCCAACAGCGATCTTAAAACTAAATATAACGGAAAAACTACGTAGCAATTTTGTTATTTGCTCTGACAGTCTTGCTGCTTTAAATGCTATTCAAAATCCCAAAAGTAGCACGGGTATAAAAAATAAAATAAGGGACAATCTTATAAAAAAAATCCTTATAAACTGAAGCTCATGTGGATGCCTGGACATGCAGGGATCTTAGGCAACGAACACGCTGACAAAGCGGCGAATGCGCCGCATCGTTCTTTAGTCATCTATGTGAGTAATACCACCAAATGTGACTTATTACGTGCAGTAAACAAAACCATTAAGGAACTCCAACTTAGGGAGTGGTGCAACTATCAACACTCTTATAATCAAATCAGATGAATACAGTCTTTGGCACAATACACTTACGCACCAACACCTACTTGAAAAGGGAAATCCCCCAAACGTGCGCCCACTGTCAATCACGCATCGAAATCAAACACATCCTAGAGATAGATACATTCAAATACTTGACCTCTAAAACCAGCGTTTCCAGCACAGCAACTTCAGCAGTAGAGATTTTAGGCAACTTGGAAAAAATACACGATTTTACAAAATCAGAAGCCTTTAGGAGCTAGTGCTCATCTCCATCATTTTCACATCATTTTCTGCTTCACAAAACTATGAAACGACGACTGTGTTTAGACGATAGATAAATCATTATCGTCTATCATATTTACATACTTAGGTGGCGCTACATTCCGGGGTGGACCTGGGCCTCAACCAATACGCCTCTCCAGTTAGCACGATCGTTGGCTAACTGCCTCCAGTTGCGCACTCCAAGTTGGTTGAGGTCCCCTTCCACTTGCGCGTGCCACCTTAGGCGAGGTCTTCCTCTACTGCGTTGTCCCTCCGGGTTGGATTCGAAGACTCTTCGGGCCGGAGCGTTGGTGTCCATTCGCTCTACATGTCCCAGCCATCTTAGACGACTAATCCGTATTTTTCTGACCAGGTCGATGTCGCTGTACAGCTCGTAGAGTTCGCTGTTAAATCTCCTCCTCCAAAGCCCGTCAACGCAAACGGGACCGAAAATCTCCTTAGGCCAAAGTAACAGCGGTTGGCAAGTGTAATTCTTCGCTTGATTTCTGACGATATATCATTATCAGAGTTAATAGCGGAGCCGAGGTAGATAAAATCCCGAACTACCTCGAAGTTATAGCTCTCTATCGTGACGTTCTGTCCGATTCGTCGATGTTGTGCGTCCCTTCTTGTTGACAGCATATATTTCGTTTTGCCCTCATTCACTTCTAAACCCATTTTTGCCGCCTCTGTACTGATACTTGCAAACGCACCAGTGACAGCTCGCTGTGTTTTGCCAATGATGTCGATGTCGTCGGCGTAAGCAAGTAGTTGCACAGACTTTTGGAAAATTGTGCCCCTGGTGTTGGCTTGCGAGTTTCGCACAATTCTCTCAAGTATGATGTTGAAGAAGTTACATGACAGCGCATCGCCTCGTCTAAATCCTTTTTTGACAGCAAAGGTCTCGGTGAGATTGTTTCCGACCTTAATGGAGCAGCGACAGTTCTCTATCGTCATCCTGCACAATCTGACGAGTTTGGCAGGTATGCCAAACTAGACATGGCTCTGTATAGCTCGTCTCTATAAATGCTGTCATATGCAGCCTTAAAATCGATAAAAAGATGGTGAGTATCGATCTGGACTTCTTGGGTTTTTTCCAGGATCTGCCGAAGTGTGAAAATCTGATCAGTTGTGGACTTACTGGGCCTAAAACCGCACTGATAGGGTCCAATCAGTTCGTTGACGAATGGTTTCAGGCGTTCACACAGCACGGCAGACAGGATCTTGTATGCGATGTTGAGGAGACTTATACATCTATAGTTGGCGCAGTTAAGAGGGTATCCTTTCTTCTAACATATTTGTGTGTATTAAAAGTTGCTGCTTGCATTCTTAAAACATAATTAAAAGATTTTTAGACATCTTCTGAATATATTTTGTATATGGAAAAAAGTGGCATTACTGCGAAAGTCAAAAATACATCGGATCCTTTAATTTAGTTTTTTTCTTTAACGGGCACCCGACCCATGATGAATCCCTACATGAGACACAGCAGCCTTATATTCACAGCGTTGCTTCCAGTTATCCAGACCAATAGCTCTGGCATCCGCGATGGCTTGGTCTTTAAAACGAATATTCGGTCTCGCACACAGAACTAAGAAGTGAGTATGAAACATTTTTGAATGTTGCAGTTTTAGTGCACATCTAGTTGCTGTCTTTCTAATAAAGATACGTAGCGGGGAAAGTCCAAGAGTATCTTCCATTGCTGCAGTTGGGCAGATGCGGATTGCGCATAATTCTTTGATGCTTCTGTAGCTTCGATGCCGTTGTCCGTTCAAGAACTTTCGGCCAAAATACTATGGCAGGGTATGTGAAAATAATACTGATAATAATTTTGACATAGACAGCTCTTTAAAAATACTTAAAAAGTGTAAGGGGGTAAGCCCTCATTCGTCAATAGTGCTCAAGTCAAGATGATCTTCGAATACCATCTTCCGGGTTCGAGAGGATAAAAAGACCGAAAATTACGTTTATGTTTTCATATAGTAAAACGCCTCTTCAAGCATTGTCGTTTAACACAGTATGCTATATGACAGTTAAATGCTGATACGATGGATTGCAATCTCTGGCCAGACACAAGTGTTAAACTTGGATGGGTGAGGCTGTTCTCAAATCAGGGGAAGTTATATAAACGCTTAAACGCCAGCATTTGCATTTTTCTATTCCAATCAAACATGCCATAGTACAA
The DNA here is from genome assembly GCA_963576555.1 of Ferdinandea cuprea. Taxonomy (NCBI): domain Eukaryota; kingdom Metazoa; phylum Arthropoda; class Insecta; order Diptera; family Syrphidae; genus Ferdinandea; species Ferdinandea cuprea. The sequence continues at coordinate 67,827,299 of OY754958.1, forward strand.
TCAAATCAGTCCAATTATTGATACCACCGAATACATTTTTTTTTAACGACATAAAAATCCAACTACAAGAGATATTATTTTTTTAACGTCTAGTCCAGCCAAGTTAGAGAATGTATTTTGCATTCATAACCTTTTGATCTTCAAGTGAATTTAATTTAAATTGGTAGAACACCAAGAAGTTTTCTATTGTTTGTTCGCTCCTACTAGTCAGTAGCAAGTTCAGTACCCAAGCTAACTATACACTTTTCAGAAACTTTTACAAATATCTATTTCCCATTGCTTATTTAATACAACATAAATACATTCATAAATTGATTTCATCGGCATTTAAAAGGATGTCCAGGGAAAGAAGTCACTCAGAATCTGATCAAGTCAAGTGTACTGTCCCAACCTCAAGGAACTTTTACCTTTGGTACATAACATACAAATTCAAAACAAAATGCAGAGGTTTGTCTCTTAAAGGATGGGGTAAGGTATTTATTTATTTTTTGTCATAGGAACACAATTATTTTGTTATTATATTAGCCTTGCCGGCTCAATGCAAATATTTCGTGATTTTTCTCACTTACCCTGACAAGTCATTTGTTTCGTAACATTAAATGTTTGCCGCAGGAAATTCATAATTAACTATAGTTTTTTACGCCGCGTTAAGACCACAAATTGAAATGAAAAATAAAATCACTGCTTTAGGTTTAAAGTAATTCACCGAATCAGAAATTTAGTAAAATAATACGCAAAATTCCATCTGAACACTTTTCCAACCAAAAAAACCTCACGAATTTTTGACATTTATTCAAATCAGCTGTGCTGTGGATTATGTGGAACTTAAATAACCATGTGTGACGATAAGGTAGGGCGCGGTTGCTGGATTGGATAACATATAGGTAGTTGTCAGGTTTTAACTAAAATTGAAAGACTCGGAAAACGCTAAAAAAGTAAGTACAACTACAGTATAATGCATGATCCATATTACGAAACAAAAAGTTCAGTTTAATAGTTAAAGTTTTACTAAGACACTGCACCCACAAAATATAATTATATCATACAAAAAACAAGTTTATTATTTGAAGATTTTTTGTGCTTCTATAAATTGTATTTCTTTTGAAAACTTTTGTTCCAAATAACATTCTTTGTAGAACATCGAGAGCAGATCTCTTTTTCGAAAACACAAATTTAGCTGCCACACAATTACCCACATATTGTGCTGCTGCACAGGCGTATGCGTACTATTTTAACAATTTAACATTCTGGGGCTAATGTACAATTTCTAGAGGGGAAGCCAACGCTGTATGCCAAAAACAGTTGAAAATATGCACGAAAAAAAATTAGGTATTTAAAATAATAATATGATAAAAATGTATTCATTGTAATGAAGGCAAAATCGATTGAATGTCATTTTATTACGAATTTATTGATTCGAAAAAAACGTATTCTATTACTCTCGACGACTTTCCAAGATAAATATATTTTAAAATAGAACAACCCATCAAAAATAGAATACTCTTTTAAGTTAACTTGTACCAAAGTACTTTGGGGTAAACACATTCCATCAATTTCTCATCTTTTCTTAGTTATTGTTGTTCATTGCTTGTGGTGATGTCTGGTTTGGTTATCCCCTCTATTTTTAAGTGAGTTAAATCACAGCTGTCTTTCGTTACTGCAACAGATCGTCTTTGTTCTTATCCCACATGTACATAAACAGTTGAAATAAATCGCAAACAAATACTTTTTCAAATTCTTTTTTTTAATAGCTTTTTGACTTATTTCAAAACACTCAACCTTCCTTCTAAAGGTGCAATAATTGGATTCATAACTTCGATAAATTCACCTAAGGCATCCAAATCTGTAGGTCCGATTCTAAATAGACAAACAAAAAATATAACGGTATACATAATTTATGTAATCAAAAATAAAAATGCTCTTACTCCCAATCGAAGGAATTTTCCTTAATTACACCAAATCCATTATTTCCTTCGGCTAAGTAATCTGCCACAACAACTCTGTAAATTGAGTCGTTGTCTAGTGCCTCAAATTGAGGAACATTACACTTTTGACACCGAACTAGAACTTTTTCCACCCTCTCACCAACTGACTTTGTAATATTGAAGGTCACCTTTAGTCCTGAAACTTGAAGCATTCGACTTGAACTTGGCGTTTGTGAGTTGGGATTCATTGTTGCAACGCCGACTAGATTTCTCCCATATAGGTTTAATGCGACAAATTTATTTTCAAATGGACACATTGTTACCAAGTGAGAGTAGGTTAGAACTAGTATTAGACCAGTGTCAGTGTAAATTTCAGTATAAAATTCAGAATACAATGTACTTACTTCCTTTTTGCAATGGAACACGAAAATTACCCTGTGTTGTCAGAGCGATTGTTACATTAGACCAGTAGCCAGTATTATATGGAGTGCGTTTGACGAACTTTAAGTACAATTATTATGTAGTTTCTTGTGTTTTTGGCTAAGGATGGTTGCACTAATAGTCGACAAATTTTGTATTGGAACTTTCTAGACTTTTAACACAGAAACCAATTTATTAATGCAACCATGCTTTGATTGAACATACGGCATGAACCATAGCATCTGTAAAAAAATTTCCCAGATTGCATTCCCGCGATGAACATTCAAATTTCTCCAGTTTAACTCGCGTTTCGCCTATTACTCTTTTCCCCGCCTCGTCTAAAAGCTCTTTCCAAGGCTTGATGGCTTCTAAAACAGTCGCATCTGAAAGAGAGAACGATGAAATGAACAAAGTTTAGTATCGACTCAAGTACTTTATAAATATAAGACAATTAATTGGAAGCGTTTCACAGTCTCCGGTCGTATTTGTTTTCTAAAAGACTGACTTACTGTGCTATAATAGTGCACAAGTGAGGTGGTTGTGCGTTGTAGAATAGAGTATTCACAGACTATTATCAGATTGTACTTATTTTACCTTTTATTGCACGGGTATTAGTCTCTAACTCGTCTTGAATTACTAGGCTAGCGCAAGTGCTGAACAAGAAGAAAAAAGCAACACTATCGTGCCTTGTCTTAGACAACTGTCTCATTAAGTCTCAGAAGCGGATATGAGCATCTTAGAAAGAGGACGAACAGCAGATAAATTCACTTGATTGGATACACGGTGTCATCAACGGTCATGTTAGATACCTTACGTAAGCTCCTTTGACATATTTCGAAGTGAGATCAAATGTCAACCCGGTCCAAAACACCCTACAACCCAGGTGCTACACGAGGCAGATATTACCTCGATTCAGGATATGCGATGGATATCTACACAACAACCGGGCTATCTCCGGACAGTCGAACCGCAAACCAATATATCAACGCGGTCTCTCAGCTCAAGGATATCGAAGTCTCGAGATCAAAACCATATCCGTATGTTCCACAACAAAGCCAAGTCTCAAGCGCTTCGATTCGAAACTTATCGCGAATTGTTAGAGTGTTCAAGCAGCGTTTCCAACAGCATCACGTTGAGGGAGTGGTAGGGCAAGAAGAAAACCAACGAGGCATATCCACGCTTAATATTGTAAATAAAATTTTATCAAAACCTGAAAGGTTTAAACCTTTCTGTAACACAATAATCCGGCACGCACCTCGTCAACCAAATCTGCACACTAATGTAAATTCCAGAAAAGACAAACGTTTTTCAAGTCGGGCCACACCTTCTTTTTATCAACATTAAGATCGCACATGTTGTCATGCTGATAGTTTGACGGTTAGGAGAATGGATGAGTAAATATTTGGGGAAACTTTTCGACGGTTATTTAGCCCTGTGTACGAGGATGGCGAATAGCAGAGAATAAAAGACCGCGAAAGATGGGAGGCTGCCTTGTCTCAGGCAAAGACCTTGAGCTTATTTATTAAGGAAGTATTCCCTGAGGCATCTTAGACAAAAACAAACTTCAGAGTGAAAAAACACCCATCATACAGGAACAGGACCCAAAGCCTAGCTTATCCGATTCCAGTTATGTTTTGAAAAAACTCTCATGACAGTTTTTACGTTTATCAGACGTTCGAAAACTTTCAGGCGGTACGGTCGGCTGATACCTCTCGCCTAGTGGTCCAACATTTAGGTTTTAATATGGACATAATCCAATTATTATAAAGAGTTAACGCTTTTACTCCTATGGATAGTTAACACCCTCCACGCTTCCATTTTATGATATTAATCTGATTTAACATGTAAGAATTAAGAAAAACAACCAATTCTTATTGAAATTAAATAACTTAAAGATATTTTTATTTTACAACTCCTAAAACAAACTACTCTAACTTTGTTGTGTTTAAAATACAATTTTAATACGGTCATCGTTGCCTGTCGTTATCGGCTGTATCACGCTGATGTAGTCAGTGAGCGCTTCTAAATCCGTAACATGAGGCCTACAAAAAAACACATACAAAATAATATCAGAATGTTCGTATATTGATTGAAGCTAACTCACTCATGATCCGTGCCTTTGGTGGCAAAAATATGAAAGCCATCGCCTCCATTTACAAGGAAATCCGCTGCTATTATCCTATATACTTTGTTTCTGTCCAAGGGTTCAAAACTTGGGACTTTGCAGTCCGTACATTTCACCTGGACATCCAGAACTCTACTTCCAATGGGTTGGGTGAAATTGTAAACGATCTTCAATCCGGATACTTGCAGCATATTAGAAGAGCCAGTAATGCCATTTGACAAATCCACCTGGTTAACGGAGTACTCAAACGAGTCCACCAGGTCTTGGCCATTCAAATTGAAAGCTACCAAGGTGTTTTCAAAGGGAGACATGGTTACCACATGCGAGTAGGTTAAATCTATGAAGCAAAAGCGAAGAGGATAGTGGAAAGGGATGTGCAAATATATAATCAATGTTTGGCTTACTGCCTCTGTAAAGGGGGACTCTCAGGGCACCATTATTTACGAGCCCTATACCCACATTCGACCAGTCCGCTCGATCATAAGCGGATATGCTGACAAACGAATGAACCAAGGCATCAGCAAAGAAGTTACCGAGGTTACACTCTTTGGATGCGCATGGCCATTTCTCCAATGTAACTCTTGATGTTCCGACAACAACATTTCCCATTTCGTCGATGACTTCTTTCCATGGAATCATTTTCTCTACAACTTCCGCATCTAGAAAAACGAGGTCATCAAAGTTAACGAGGAGGCTTTAGACATACTAGTATTCGAGAATTGTATTTTTTTTTTTTTTTGCAATAAGAATCACACTTTAAACATAACGCAACTAAAACGACGACGACTTAACTAAATAGGGGGACACACTTACCCTGTGGTACGTCCTTGCTCATGTAAATTGGAGCTCCCTCGAATGACACAACATCTCCATTGTCATCGAAGAAGATCGTAATATTTCCAACGTATTTAGCATAAGCGGCTGCTTGAACAATCAAAACTCGATGTCCACTGCCTTCGTGGATTACTTGGGTTGGATAGTCTCCCTTTGATTTATCAGGTCCTGGCATAACATCGCCAGTAAAGAGGAACGTATGCGAATGAGAACCAATAATAACGTCGATCTCTGCTCCAGCATTGGCGGCAATAACCTGATCCACATCATAGCCACAGTGTGAGAGCACAATGATTATGTTGGCGCCCTGTTGCTTCAATTTTGCTGCCTCTTCAATGATTGCATCGCTTTCATTGAGAAACTTGAGGTTTCCAGTATCGGCGAGATCCTAAAAAGTACATAATAAAGCATTTGAGTTTTGCAACTAGAGATTCAACTTACATAAAAAGTTTCTAGAACAACTCCAATGAGACCAATTTTACGACCACTCCTCTCGATGATCATGGATTTTTGGTAGAGTCCCTGAATTGTGGGCTCTTCTGAGTCATCAATATTTGCGACAAGCATTGGCGAGTTGATAGCCTCGAGAAACGGAACTAGTCCTTCGATTTTGTGGTCGAATTCATGATTTCCAAGAGTCTGCAAAAAATAGCATATTGATTTTGAAATTTGTTGCAGAATAAGATTACGTTTAACAAACCATTGCGTCAGCTGGGAGTAGATTTAGGAACTCACTAGTTACATTCCAACGGCCAACATTGTACCAGAGCGTCCCCTGGAAACTATCACCAGCATTGAAGTAAATGGGGTTGTAGTCCTTTTGTTCCTCTAGTAAACGCCGGACTGTGTAAACGGTACGTGCATAGCCTCCAATGCATTCCTCACCAGCGTCACAATCGCCACCTGAGGTGTCTGTGGGTTCAAATCTGGAATGTGATGATGATGGAGAATTTATTTGGAATATAATTTGCTTTCTTATATATGTATATCTGTTGATAAGTCGTTCACAGTTTTATTTAATTACTAAATTTCAGGGTCGAAAACGTTATACGATACAAGCTTTTGAAGTGGTTAAAAAAAGCCTTATAGGTGATTAGAAACAAAATAATTTGTATCTGTATTGCGCTTAGTTCTAAGGTCAACATTTGTCTTTTGTTATCAAATTTATTTTCTTGCAATATCTGCAAAATCAATTTAATCAGAGAGTTAACTAATCTGTTCAACACGTTTTCTTATAAATGTATAGAATTTTATTCGATACAAAATCCTTAATCAATGAAATATGAAGTTAATTTTTTTAAATAATGAAGACGAATATAAATCATTTAGATTATAGTTTGTAGATTTATTATCAGGGCAATAATATTATTATTTTGTTAGCATTCACGTGAAAATAGTTGAGATATGAACGATATACGAAATTAGGTGTATGTCTGTGTCGCAAAAAAGTAAACTAATTTCGAAGATGGAAAGAAAAAATGGATAGAACCAAGTACAAGATTTCAACAAATAAACATCTGTGCAACTGCTAGGACAAACCGTAACTGTTAATAGCAGAACCTGGAATCGCAGCCCTAAGTTCGATACAATAAGGAATACTGCGACTGTGTTTTAAAGACCAAGCCATCGCAGATGCTAGAGCGCTTAATCTAAATAACTGAAGCAAGTTGATCTGGAAGTAGAGAATCGAAGACCATAGAAGACATTTTATGCTGATGTAAAATTAATTCGCAAGTAGTGAAAATGAAAGTGAAGTTAGTCGGCATTCCTTGATGAGATGATCTAATTATGAAGTTGAGGTCCGAACTAAGAGATCCCGTATTCGAACGACTTTGTAATCCTTTGTTATCAGTAAGCGAAAGAAAATCTACCTTACGTTTTCGCACTATCGAATAAGCATATTAGAGCCTGGCTACACATTCATGGGAATCAAAGTCATTCCATTTTCAACGATAGGGAACGCTGAAATTTGAAACAAAGCATCGTTGCTCTTGGGAAGTCGAATATTTTTTTGTCCTCGTACCTGTTTTTTCATCTTTACTCTTTCAAAGCAAATACCAAATGAAAATTTCTGTCAAAGTGATATAGCTTGGAACCGAAAAGTTCATGCCCACACCGATAATAAAGGGTGATTTTTTAAGAGGTTTAGAACTTTTTTAAAAAAAAAACACAAAAAATTCGAAAAAATGAATGAAATATTTATTTGAATCGATAGTTTGAACCTTGCAATTTAATGTTTAAAGATAATTTCATGCAAATGTTGACCGCGGCTGCGTCTCAGGTAGCCCATCCGCTGAGTCCAATTTTGGCATACTCTTTCACACATATCGGCCGGTATCTCACGAATGAATGCATGGATGTTGGCTTCCAGTGCGTCAATCGAAGCGGGCTTGTCCCTATACACATTAGCCTTGGCATACCCCCACAAAAAATAATCTAATGGTGTCAAATCGCACGATCTAGGCGGCCAATTGACCGGCCCGAAACGTGAAATTAACTGTTCACCAAACTCGCCTCGCAATTGCGCCATTGTTTCGCGTGCTGTGTGGCATGTGGCACCGTCTTGTTGAAACCACATATCATGCAAGTCAAGAACTTCCATTTCGGGCAAAAAAAAGTTTGTTATCATCGCTCGGTAGCGTTCACCATTGACAGGAACGCTGCGATTCGCATCATCTTTGAAGAAATATGGTCCAATAATGCCGCCGGCCCATAAACCGCACCAAACAGTGGCTTTTTCGGGATGCATTGGTAGCTGTTGCAATGCTTCTGGCTGATCTTCACTCCAAATGCGGCAATTTTGCTTATTTACGTACCCATTCAACCAAAAATGAGCCTCATCGCTGAACACAATTTTTCGATAAAAAAGCGGATCCTCGGCCAGCTTTCCAAGAGCCCATTCACCAAAAATTCGGCGTTGTGGTAGGTCGGCTGGCTTTAGTTCTTGCACCAGCTGTATCTTAAAAGGCTTTACGCCCAAATCCTTCCGCAAAATTTTCCACGTAGTGCTGTAACAAAGGCCTAACTGCTGGGAACGGCGCCGAATCGACATTTCGCGGTCTTTTGTCACACTAGCTGATACGGCCGCAATATTTTCTTCAATACGCACAGTACGTAAACGTGTTGGTGGTTTAATGTCCAACAAAGTAAATTTGGTGCGAAATTTGGTCAGAATCTTCCGAATATACTGCACAGAAGGTCGAGAATGCCGATCATAAAATGGAAGCAGCGCGCGATGAACATTTCGAACCGAGCACGAATTTTGATAGTAAAATTCAATAATTTGCAAGCGTTGTTCATTTGTAAGACGATCCATGGTTAAATTGCAAACCAAACTGAAGCTGTTTGACAGTGACACAAGGTACTAAACACACGTCAGCTGTCAAAACCAGTGTTGCCAAAACCAAACCAGCTAAAAAATCACCCTTTATAACTTGAAAATGGATTTTCGGTGGATTCTTTCTGACGCACAAAATCTACCTGTCCCGTGCAACATGGCTTGAACGTGTAGTGTAGCCAGGCACTTCGAATGATATTTTACGAAGCATCACGTATCGAGAATAGTTTTTAATTGTACCAGATTAATGCTAGTACATTTTTTGATGTCAGTTTGTGTTCTGCCATTCGCCTTTAATGTGTTGGAATTGTGAACTTTTCGTATTTATTTTTAATATTAAGTTCTGTAATTCAATATTATTAATATAATGTTAGTGCAAGTGCAGTAATACATTGAATATGAGAACTTTTCTCTGTTAAAAGAGATCAAGTGAACTTGAATTGGCTTAATTCATATTTAACAGCATTCCGACTAGACGAAAAAATCAGTCTCGATACTTGATACCTTCAAGGTAGGATTAGATTACGTGCCAATTGGTCGGTTAAAGGTAAAACTTATTAAGTAGAAAAATTGTAAAAATTATTTTTTTAGAAATATAAATATAGTTATTCACATTCTACAACTGGACAAAATTAAAGAGGCATAATTGTTATTTTTACAATTTTTACAGGATACACAAAATTATAATACTCAGTAAGTGTGCAGGCATTTTGAGACCTTAAACTGTCTTTAAATTAGATTATCTGACTTTGTCTGTATTGTTAGTAAGCGAGTTCTATCTTTGAACAGACAATATTTTGCAAGGGAAAACAATAAACTTGTATGCAAAATGTCAATTCAAATTTGTTGCTGTTCCTTAAATCGCTAGGTATGAAAAAAATAATTTAAAGAAACCTTTGAAAAATTTGTCAGAAAGATTTGTCTCATTTGGCCAACTCTTTTGAAATGTCAAAATTCCATATTCCCCTATGTAAAGTATGATTGCTGTGTATACTTTGCGTAGGCTTAACGAAACGGAAAACATTCCAATATCATCTTTTAAATTCACAGTAAGTATTTACATATGTAAATCTATTCATAAATATTTCCCACTAGCTACATTTTTTAGACATCAAGAAATGTTGATTGACATTTAAAAAATTTAAAAGAAACCAATGCACATGTACTAAACTTATTTTACCCACTCGAGTAAGCTTTATTCTTAAGACAATAAGGTGTTACCTTGGATTTGTGATAACAAAATATAATCTCATCTCGTCCAATTAATTTTTATAGTGCCCATAGGCATAGATAAGTGATTGATTTTCGAGTGAAATCCTGATTAAATTCTTATTCCAGTAATTAATTGTTAATAAATCGTGACATATTTGACAATTTAAAAGCTCCGTTGTAATGTACTTAAGTTGTTGTCGATTGATCTGAATCTGATAACTTTGATGTGCTTCCCAATTGGTAAACGTTTAGTGTTTGAATCTCGAAAAATCCCAAAGAGTGTAATGAATGCGTCATCTCCTGTTGCCATTTCTCTTTCTTTCTTTTTTTCCTCTTATTCTACGAGGTTATGATCCGTATACTGACACGCCTGTGGAAATCAGCCTCTCGGACTTCAGATCACATTCTAAAAGCTGGCCTTTGTTGCATATGTAAGGGGCTTTAAAGTTGGAAAGTACGGAAATGTTGATTGACATTGGCTTTAAAGACTGGTTTCTTTGAATATGTCAATACCAACTGAGGCGGTCTTGCTTCAATATTTAGTATCTCTTAGGTTAGGAGGGTTGTTTTGCAAATTTGACCCCAGTTGTTAATGTAAGAACATGCGACTATCAAAACCACTTAAATCTGTTAATAAATTATGCCTGATAGAGGTACCCCAGCCAAGTCGTCTAAGCTATCGAAGAACAGTGCTAGGAGGAGGATAGGAGATTTTCTACTTCCTCTTCATCTCTAAGGCTTCTGCGGAAATCATTTTCTGAAGACTCCTAGCCTTTTAGCCATGTTTAAAATAGTGCAGTGTCCGGTAAATAGCCCGACGAGCACTCGGGTTTGGCCTCTTTTAAGAGAGACTAGGGACTTGGGATCGTTAATATTGGGGCACGGACTTCGGGTTATGGCGCAACGGCTAGTATAAGTCCATTGTACAGGAGCGGTAGCTCCTGTCTGCCCAATAGTAGTGGGTTCAGATCAGAGCCATATCTGTGCGGTTTATCGGATTTTTCGGACCAATCAACGCGTAGAGTAGAACAGAGTAGAACTGAGTGATGACGTTGTATCCCAATGGATCCTGAGTTCAGTCTATATCGCATGGTTGTGGGCCATCAAGGCTCACAATGAACTCTGCCTGGAAAGAACGTCAGCTAGACGTTCACTAGATTTCCGTTTGACCACAGACCCAGGTTAGAGTTACAGAGATGCATCTTCGCAACCTGTTCAGATTGCCTATGGCCTCCTTCACAATTTTGGACGTGATCGTCGCAGTAGAGCCGGCTTTAATAGCAGTTTGGCTATCTTAGCATATGTACAAGGTAGCGCCTTGAACTACATTTCTTTACAGGATATTCGCAGCAGTTGCGATCGCGAAGATACTTGCTTGAATGAAAGTGATTTGTCTTCCTAAGTATTCTATGGATTACTGCACATGTTGTTGTTTTTTCTTTTCTTTTTCCGTCATCGTAATCAAGTACGAAAGACCGAACAAAATGGCCACCCCATCGTCACACCTCAACTGGCTGATTATGCTTTCTTGTTGAAAAAGCGTTATGTCAACAAGCCATTCTACACTGAACCTAACAATTTGGCGAACATCAGGTACAGCGGAATAATGCGCAAAAAGACTTTGGGAGTCGTCCCAGCTAAGAAGGGATTCACGTTGTCCTCAAAAAGGGCAATAACCAGCCCACTGACCACTGAGCAAACAAATTTTGTGTCTTTTTAACAGAAATTGTATTCAGTAAATGTAGTTAAATTTTTGGAAAAATGTAGTAGACAGTTTTGAACCGACACTCATGTTCAAATAATTGGCACATTAAATTTCGACGACATACTTTAAATGATTTTATGTATGTTGATTTATCCGAATTTTAGCCGATATGAGTATGGTATGGTCACCGGAATTTTAATAGCTTCACAGGAATTTCCAAAAAACTTATCGCGTAATTTTTATCAAATTTTATTTGTTTATGGCTTTTAAAGTGATTGATACAAGTTGTTGAGATATTTTGTGCTTAAAGTGTAATTTTTTAACACTCGGTTATTGGCCCTTGGTAGTTTTTCGATTTTGCTACTATTTTTATTTCGCTCCATTTCAACTTCCCACCCTCGTGGTCTTATCAATCGCAATATTTACGAAATCAATCCTGTATTAAAATAAAAATAAAATATTAATTTTGATGAATAGCTATGTGGCCTACATTTTCTTATTGTGAGATTGACAACAGCTGTTTGCAAATGATAATATTTTACTACTGCGATATGCATATATTCTACATCATTGACATGTGGGTAAGACTTCATGTAGGTATATACATATATATGTATATACATCTGCAACTCTGTCTGTCACTCATTTAACTTGCATGTAATCTAAATTGTTTTATACTACACTAGATTTGGTCAATAAGCCAGTCAAAGCTCAGAACTTAAATAATAATACTTATGAGCAATTAAATTGCATTGGTACTTCACATATTTAAACCATTTTGTTTAATACAACAAGCAATTATGGGAAGTATGAACAAGTTATATATATATGTATTTTAACATTTTATTAATTTTTAAGTGAACAAACGTGTGTGCCCCAGAACTTTATCAATTACCATATCCACAGGAAAAGCTACCAATTGTCATGTAGAAGTGAGTAGGATAAAAGTTTTATAAAAAAAAGTGTTCGTTGCTTTCAATTTTCTTAAGAACAAGAAACAAATTAAGAATTATTAGTAATCTCTTATATATTTATTTTTTTTTGAATTTAGTTTGACTTTGAATTGAAAAGTACTTTTTTCAAAACCTATTAATAGAAATAACTTGACTTCAATATACATTTTTTCATTTTAAATAATTTTCTGACAAAATTGCCCGTCCCACCTAACTCACATAGTCAAAAATGCTCTGCAAAAATACCTTATCATCTTTTGACTCCTTAGTCATCGTACTCGTGCCGGCATTTACGTTTAAGGACATTAACACCTAATACTTAGGTTTTTTCTTTTACTTAGTACATTGTTCGGACACAGAAATCAGTTTAAATTAATTCAACAAGAAGAGTCAGATCGCCGAAGATGCAGTATGTAAACTCTAAGTTTCGGAAATCAGCTGCAAAAATTTGCTCATACTTAAAACTGATTTTATTTTTAGATCTATCAAAACACCGATTGTGAGAGTTGTTATATTTTATTCGCAAAAAAAAAATTTTTATTTCATATCTGATCAATTTTAAAGACCTCGTAAGATAATGGCTATGATAATTATTTTGTCCAACAGTCGCGACGATTCCTAGCTAAAGTAAAATCGTATACCTTTATTTATTTTCATTTGCTTTCTTCTGTTAAAAACCAATGTTGATTGAAATTCTACAATTTAAAATAGACTAAACAGCAATAGGTTTGTTCCAACAACTGTCAGGAGCATGCGCAGTCCAGTTTTGCCGTTCCAACACGAGGGGTCACACCCTACTTCTATAGCAGTAGTCTACTGCGTTGCGTTTTGGCGCTAATGAAAATCTACTGCGCAGTAAACCGAAAAATTTCAGGTTTCCAAACGCACATCTATAGTTTACTCTGAATGCACCACCGAAAATTTCAAATTACATTCGTTTGTAGCTATCGGCTGGAAAACATCAAACTGACACTAGATACCGTAAAACTGTTTTGATCTAATTGTTTTCTTTTAAATAAATTTTTTTAAAATTGACTTTTAAGGGCTTTTTGAGGCTTAAGTGTATTTTATGATTAGTTTCTAATATATTTATGTGTAGCAGCTCCAGCTTCTTCCGGAAAGAAATGCAATAATCAGATCGTTCGAAATTGCGATTCTTACATATGGTTCGAAAACAGCGGAAGGATAAGGTTCTGGTGTCTATACGACTACCGGACACAATTAGTGTCTCTCAAGTCTTTAGGGCGGAGGAGCTATTGCAGATGAGATCGTTATCCGGAAGAGATATCGCCATCTACATACATCGATAGCCAGGCCGCACTCAAGGGAATAGAATCAACCAACATCAATTCTAATACCGCGTCTGAAGATGTTGGACCATGCTTAAAGCGTAATGTCAGAACCGAGTGAGACTGTGCTGGCTGTCAGAACACTGCGATATTGAGAGAAATGGGCAGGCGCAATAGCTTGCAAGAATAGTAGGGCTGCTCATTAATAGCGAGGTTGCAGACATTAAACCTCCCCTCTGCATGATAGGGGGCACTATTAAGGAAAAAAGCGGTAGGTCTGCTAGTCTAAGTTGGTCAGGTCTTGAAGGACATAGGGTACTTTAGGCTACTTTTCTCCAGTAAAAGATCTATCGAGTTAATATAATTAACACGCAAAGAGGCTCGGATTATCGGATACGAATTTTGCGGAGATCTGCTGGCTGCTGAGGACATCATACACATAAATAAGGGCGTGGTCGAAGAATTTTTTTAGGAAAACCTTAGAGCAAATAGATGGCATGGACTCCAATGGCCTACTAGGTTTTTGCAAAGAAATTGGTTGCTTTACCAGGGAAAGTGTTAAGGCTTTTCTGCTTTGGGTGATCGCGATGGGTGTTTTAGTGCCTAGTGCTCTGTGATCATTTAGTTTTTATCACACTTCTGTTTAACCTAACCAAGCTGCAGCCAGTTACAAGCGCGTAAAAGGACCTGGGCCAAGCAAAAGATTGTCAGTCATTATTTGCATTATGATCATAATAATTACTATTAAGAAATGTGCTACAAATACCTCGCCACTATCTCTAATATCATTTCTTAGTTTTAAAAAGCATTCATAATTATTTTTTAACCATAGATATTGTAAGATCTACTGCGCTGTATTGAAATCAACTCTATCTTTATAGATAAATATACTGCGCTCAATCTTCCCATTAACGTCTCTAGAGCTCTCTGTTTGGTGACCCACAAACTATAGAAATATCTACGGATAGTAACAAATTAAATATAGATCTAAACCCATCTTATGGACAATTTATGAACATATTCTACAAAGAAAACCATTCCAGAGTAGGATCTACCTCTTATGTTTAACCCAGTTACCGACTATTTAAGGAAACGCCTTCAGAGTTGAGTGTATAGGCCATTTCCTATTGGAACCTTGAAAAAGAAGTCTTAGAAAAGGACATCGTAATAAAATGTCCTTTGATTCGTTACGTTCCGAATCTCCCAAATCTATATCCATTTTTAGGACTTCAGCGTACAACCACAAACGATTGAGTTTAAACACTACTAACTTAGTAAAAACTAAAATTTCAACGTGAGTGAGTTCGTGGGCATTCCAACACGCAAACATTAGGTAATGTTTGAGCATGCGCAGCAAAAAAATCACAAACTTTATAGCCAGAATATAGAACAGGCGAAATGTCACTTTTAAATAAATATTAGATAGATAGATACAATTATGTACTATACAAATTCATTACATGTTAATTTTATTTTAAAATATATTATATATAAAATATAGGAATATTATTAGGCACACAAAATTATTACCTTGCGTGGAAATCATTTATATGAATTATTGATAGCGGAAATAGATCTGACCGTGCCGATCGAGTCAAAGCTAATAAGCAAATTACTAGTCCAATCACACATTTGCCAGAAATCATTGCAAAAAATCACAAATAAGCTATTCAAGTCGGCAGGCAACCAGCACAATTTACAATAAGGTTTCACTTGTGTACACTTGAACAGCAATAAGCCAGTACTTCTCGAGTTTAACCACCTGCCTTCTACAACCGATTTGGACCAACTGAATGTATTTTGGATGTTAAATTGGGCTTTACTTGGTGGCTGGTGATAGTACAATTCTAATTAATTGTGGTGGGTATTTGATAACAGCTCCATGGCTATAAAGTGTCATATACAGCAACTAAAAGAATAGATTAAAAATACAAGCTTTATTGAGCTCAATCGGTGGGGGTGAGATAATTCGCCAGTGTTATTATTTGTTTTTTTGTAATATCTGGGAAACCCCTTCCTGATGCCTTTCCTAGGGCTCAACTAAAGAAATTATTTTTGGGTTATAATTCAGCACCATTTTAATTTTAGTGTGGCACCTTTTGAATGGGAGTATTACAGTTATATTATTAAGCAATACATTTTTATCACAAACAAAGAAACAGATTATTTTTTACGATTTAATACGTTCTACGTACTTCTGTACTTTAATAGCAATTCTTCATAGCTGATAAAAGAGTTTGTTAAATTATTTATCATGATAGTCTGATTTTTGATATAGCAAAGTAATTAGCTTTTTTAGCACATTCCGTGGGCAAAATACCAAATGAAAATGTTATTTGAATGCAAAATTATATTTTGTTTCTATTTATATTTTATTTTTTAATTGCTTTGATTCTGAAAGGTTCAGGATTATTTAGGAACTAGTTAAAGCCATACGTAAATAGTAAAAGATCTCAGGGAACTCACTTTTAATAGGGAGATAACAAATCATTTCTATGATGTGTTGGTTCGGATGATTTAAGTATTCCACTTTTATGTATGGCTTTAACTAGAGTGGCGTCCTAGTCCCCTTAGCATTCTTGGCAAAACATTAACTTACTTCTTTAATATTGACCTTTAAGGCGTTTATAATGCTCCCTTAACTCAAGGATAGCATCTTTTTGGGCTTTATTTGTTTAATACAGGGTACTTTTTCGATTGGCACCCAAGGGTAATTTCTTTAAAGCGGTAGGTCAACTCTCCAACCACCAACCACCAACCACCTACAACTTTCTGCTTTTAATCGTTACGTATCCTAACTTCGTTCTCGTACATTAAACAAAATTTTACTATTACTGAAAGCTTCTATGACGGAATGTTGGGAGCGGCGGTTGATATCGATATTATCTGCATATACAGGTAGCCAGACAGGTCTTTTGAAGATAGTGCTCCGCGTGTTAATACCTGTTCTACCTGTTCACGAAAAAGTTTGATCAGTTCTTTCAATCGACAAATGTTACAATGAGCATGTGCAAAACGAATAATAGATAAGGCAAATACAGTCATGGCTGCATCAACCCAAACTTGGTTAATGCTACGGTGCATGCACAGAACATAACCACAACGTAAGAGCTTCGCTGGTAAGCCATCATAGTGCCTACGTATTTGTTGTTGTTTAGCTTTCCAAACCGATCTGATCTCCTTAAAAAAAAAAGGAAGGATTTTCTTCAAGAAGATTAATCAAATATACGCCTCAATGTATCTCGCGCCTGTGTTTTAACCAGTCTCCATCGTTGAAAAGGAAGTGCGAAGAGACGGGCCTGGCTGAAGAAGCTACAGTGTTTTATTATTCGATGTGGCAATATTTTTGGCAGACTGTTATCACATTTTGAAAAACAAACTTAAAAAAAATTGTCTATTGATCTCAGAAGTAATTTGCATAATTTAAATTCCATTCAACTGCAAACAATGCAAACGGCGCTAGCAAACGTCACTTTTTTAAATACCTCACTGTAAATTTTAGTTATGCCAATGCGATCCACAGACATCAGAAGATATAAGAAAAAAGAGAAACGCTACCAGTCTCTTTCTTTCGAATAATATTTGAATCGGTTGGAGGGAGATTTGCACTTTTAAAATTTTTCAAAGCAGCACAACTTTTTTGTCGGTCAAACATAAACAAACTGTTGTTGTAGTAACATACATAATATAAGCAAGCAGGATATTGCACGTTCAAACAGTTACATGCATTTTGTTTTTTATCTCATTATGAAAATTTTTTCATACAATTAATTTTACAGGTTGACTGAGGAAGTAAACAAGATTTCGATTTGTAAGAATGTTTAATTATAAACAGTTTCTAAAGTGTCCACCCATCGACAATACTGCGAAGTCTCAGTTTTTGAAGAACGATTCAAAAGTTAGCGATGACGACGCAAAAACATCACGGCGGCGTAGAAATAAGCAAAAACCAAAAGAAAATCTCTCGTTAGATGACTCATCGAAATGGGTTACTGATGATGAGGATAATTCAAATTGGAATATTTCATCGAGTAGACGCAGGAAGAAGTTGTGTGATACAAAGGAAGATACCAAGTTGAGGATTATGCGGGAGATCTTCGAAGCACAGACCGATGAGGTCAAGCAAATCGTAATTAAACTCCATAAATTACATTCGAAACAAAAAAAAACCTTTCAGCAGAAGCAACTTACCAAATCAAAGCCACTTTTGATGAAGAAACAAAAGAAGCAGCAATCCGGCAGTGGCAATAAGAAGAAACGTGCTGGTAAATCTATTGTAACCGCGGCTCCAAGAGCTCTACAATTTAACTGCAAGCTCCTTGCAAGATTACAACGCCGACGACGCCATAGAGGTAAGCCAAAATCGCAAAAGAAAAAGAAGTTTCCTCGTCGAAAGGGGTGTTCATGGTCAAAGAAGGGCAACAGGCAAGGTAGGAAGCGCTACTTTCGTGCCCAAAAGTTGTTTGACAAAGGAATTTTTATTGCTGGCCGCAAGCTGTTCGACGAAGTGTTGCGAACTGTTAAGGACCCAAAAAGCACTGCAACCAGTTTCTGCAATAACAACATCCACGGTCTCAATAAGCTGCACCGCAAGCAGCTTGCTTTATATGAACGAATTGAAGAGGATTTGCATCGTTTGGATGTGACTCGTCAGGAACGAAATGAAGCGGCTATTGAACGTCATGCTAGACAACAGGAAAAAGATAATCAGCGCCAGGGCTTCAAAAACAGAATTGAACTTAGGCAGGCTGCGCGTGCAGAACGCGAAGCATTGAGAAAGCAACGTAGGGCTGCTCGCAAGAAGCGTGCTCTGGAGAAAAGAATGCGCAAAGAAGAAGCTAAAATGGAAATGATCAGATGCATGGAGTAAGAACCCAGAGCAGTCTTGGATCATGCCATATTCTAAAAAGTACATCAAAGCTGGTATCATAGATGCAGGAAATGAGAGGCTGTAAGCTTTATCATACCTTGTGGTAATAATGTATTAGAAAGTGATAAGAATTAAGTTTTTTTCTGTAGATGTAAGAAGCATTAAAGCTGTTTTTGTTGATTTAATAAATAATTTTCTTCTAATTTTGTTTTGTTTTGTTTTGGTTTCTCATTGCAGTAACATTTTTATCAAGTCACTAGGCTATAATAGTAACACGACCAATTATATAATGTAGTTGTAAGAGGAATTAATGCCTACGTGACGATGCACTTGTGAGTTTTTGTCTGCTATTGCATCGTTGCAATTATAAAATTCTATTGGCTGGTTGGTTTATTATGTGCCGGTTCGGTATTGGGACGAAATAACTTGTGAGGAGATGTAGCAATTTCATGAAATTGTGTATATAGTTTTATGTGATCATTCCTCAGATTCATATAGTCTTGTTTTCAGTTATGGTGTATCGCTTTACCTTAACGAACGACCTTACCCCATACATAAACGTAACTTCCTATTTTATAGAAAATTTCCTTCTTAAAAATGTATTAGGTCTATTCTCCTACTTTTTCAGGTAACTTCCTAAGTTTCGGAGACTGACGTTAAAAAAAAGTAAAGGAACTATATTTTAGTAATGAGTACAGAATCACAAAGAACATGCAGTGAGGAACACATAAAAAGCGACAAGTAGTTTAATTTACCAAAATATATACATACTTGCAATCAAATAAAGTTTTACCTTTAGCTTATAACGTGAGTCTATAGTTTCCGAGGCGACAAGATCTTAAGATGCAACTTTATAGACCTCAATTAAATAATCACAAGTTAAAATGTAACGACAGTTTCGTTTTCGCCTAGTTTAGGAGATACCGATGTTTGAAAATCAAATTTTTAGTATGAAATCTGTATGAGATGACGACACTTTTTTGCCAATATTTTCACTTAAAGAACAAAAACCATTACACATGTTGAGTTCAAACAAACCATACTATTGTTACATATTAACTTGTGATTATTTCATTGAGATCTAAAATATTGCGTTTTAGGTATTGTCGCCTCGGAAACTATAGTACTGCCCGTAAGTATGTATAACTATAATTCACTTTAATCTTCTAAAGAATTGCATCATAAAATAATAACATGGTTTAAAAAGCCTCGTCGAGAGGGGAATTTAAAATAAAAAGGACTTGAAATGGGTAAACGTGTATTAAGATACAACGTCAAGACTTACAAAAATCATAGCAACAGTAATTTGTCAGGCGATTTTATAGATATTGTCGCGAAAAGTATTTTTTTTTTAAGGATTAAAGGACCTTTTTCGATGTCCGAGGACATCCGAGTGTAAATTCATAGCAACCGGAATTTGACAGGCGACCTCTTTCGATGCAGTTATACACCCACTAAATATTAAGCACTTTTCTTCTATGAATTATTATTATGCTATTACCCACATTTTCAATTTGGATACACAGGTTAAGTTGCGTACCAGATTCGAGCAGTTAGTTTCGTACCGGGCAGATCCGAAACTATTTCGTACCTTTTCGTACCAGTTGCAAAACTTTCAAGTGGTACCGGTCGGGATTTGAACCAACGAACCCTCGCTTAGTGGTCCAACGAACTTAACCAATAACGCACTCCTTCCACGAGATAGATAGTCAGACATAGTTAGTACCTATTCTAATAAAGAAGAATGGAATCTTTTACGCATTTCGCAATAGAAATAGTCGGTAGTAAAAGCTCTGGTTATTTATGATTTCAATTTTTTGTACAAAACTAAAAAAATTGTCATTTTGCTGACGAACAATATTTAATCACGCTCTGATTACGCTCTTAATGCCCAAAAATCTAATGAATAAGGAATAGTTTACTAAAGCATAAAGGCTTTATTTGTTGTTGATTATGTTTTATAAATTATAATGTAAATTTGGTTCTTGTATTTATGGCCCCTATTAATTCCTTATCGAACACAGAAAACTATATCACACTTTTTTTTAAATTACCCCTCCTGCCTAAAAGGGTCTGTATAAAAAATACAAAAAAATGCTTATAGTTAATCCCTCTACAAAAAACAGCTTTCAATTTACGTCCCGGCGCCAAAGTTATCGTAGTGACCCCTTTAATTATTTTTTAAATAGTGTATGCACTTACATACATAAATATATTGGGCTGCTACTAAATTTTTATTTAAATATATTTCGCTTACATGCAGTTTGAAAATTGGGGAATTATTGCATTAACTAAAGTCGGGTATTAGCAGCTTCTTATATGTGGGCTGTCAATTATATTACCTTGACCTGTGTTTCTCTTAATATGAACTAGGACCTAGTAATAAGCTAAATTCGATTTTGTCGCGGTTATAATTTTCAAATATCACACAAAATGCAAGCGATACCTCAGTCAACCGTCAACTTCAATGAACAGTCCACGATCCAAGTACTCCACAAATTTTACTTATGTGGAACTGTCAGTCAGAATTATTTGTTTTGATTCGCGAGTTATGTGATTTTTATTTTGTATCGAAAATATTTGCCTGTTATAAAAATGCGACTACCAAACGTCCTTCGCTTTCGTCAGTCGATTTTTAACAGCTCAACTGCAACCTCTCAATTTGTGCCAAAACACAATCCCGTCCTAGAAGGCGATGTCAAGCGACTTGAGGATTTTCTCATATCCAAACCAAATATTCTCGTTCTCACTGGTGCAGGAATATCCACAGAGTCAGGTGAATGGGATGGAGCCGTCTCAACTTCATAAATCAATCATACTGCATTGTTTCTATTCTAGGCATTCCTGACTATCGTTCTGCTGGCGTTGGGATGTACGCCCGAACGGATCATCGACCTGTCCAGCATATGGAATTCATTAAATCAAAAGCTATTCGGCAACGCTACTGGGCGCGAAATTTCGTCGGTTGGCCAAAGTTCTCAAGTACTGAACCAAATGCTACTCACCACGCTTTGGCACGCTTCGAGCGAGAGGGTCGCATCCAAGGAATTGTCACCCAGAATGTCGATCGACTTCACGCCAAAGCTGGGTCTAAGAATGTGACCGAACTTCATGGTAGTGGGTACGTCGTAAAGTGCTTGTCATGCGATTATCACATCGACCGTCATGCCTTCCAAGACATTTTGAACACAATGAATCCAGAGTTTAAGGATGCCCCCGATATGGTGCGGCCGGATGGTGACGTAGAGATTCCACTGGATTATATAGAGAATTTTAAAATTCCACCTTGCCCACAGTGCGAAGGAGATCTAAAGCCAGAGATTATCTTCTTTGGGGACAATGTTCCAAAGGGCAGAGTTCAGAAGATAGCAGAGATGATTTATGCGAGTGATGGCCTTTTAGTGCTTGGCTCCAGTTTAATGGTGTTCTCTGGATATAGGATGGTGTTGCAGACGAAGGATTTGCAGCTGCCAGTGATCGTTGTTACTATCGGCGAAACGAGGGCTGATCATTTGGCTGATATAAAGCTGTCAGCAAAGTGTGGCGATGTTGTGCCTAAATTGTTTAATTTTAAGTAACTGTTGGTATTATTAATTTGTGTGAGATTTGTTGATAAATATTTTTCTAAAAATAACTTGCAAACTTTTCTTTCTGTTTCATGCAGCGCCATCTTCAAACGAAAATTTTTAAAATGCATAGTTTCGTAAATATGCCGGCGCGCAGTATCGGCTTCTCACTCTCTCTTTACGGACGCCGGTTATAGAAGGGAGACGAATATGTATCTTCGGCCGCCGTAAAATCAATTATCGAAAATTCGATGTCGTTTTTCAGTCAGTTTCTTTTCGAATGCAGCTGTGATTTGTCATACCACGGAAAGTTCGGTAGCGTTGATGGAATTTTGTGTTCTCGTTGTTGTTGTGTAGTTAGTTTTTCTCTCATCCTTTTGTTATCTTGTCATCAGCGCGAAACAATATTTAATTTTTCCATTGGTTGGTTAATTGTGTTTGTTTTTTGTGATTTCCAAATTTTAAATATTCTATACTGCAAACGAAATACCTAACCGAATAGTGGAAAACACTAAAAAAAAGAAACATAATTCTTTAGAACAGTGAACGGATTTAAGTAAATTTTCTTGCGTTTTGCAATCGAAAAGGAAGGAAGCAAAAAAAAAAAAACGAAACGCAAGCGGCCAATATACACAAAATGTCAGACACCAAGAGTGTAAGTTCTTTTTTGGATGTAGTTTATTACATATTGCATATTTTAAAACAGATATTTATTTGTTGCGATGGGGAAAAATGCATTAAATTTAAACCAATTAGAGGTGTTGAGAGGGTTGCATGAGTTGAGAAAGGGCACAAGGCTTATCGAATGGAAGACGTGGGTGTTGCGTTGCTTTATGCTTTGCTGTTTGTTGCATGCAATTCGAACAAAAAAAAAAGGAATTCAAGGGCGCGGCTGATGCATGTTCTGTGGTGCATTCTTAGGACTGGTGGTGGTGAATGTCGTCAAGTGGAGATTTTTGTATCTCTGGAAATGGAATTGACTTTGAATTTTAGAAGCCGGTATGTTTTTGTCCCAGAATTGGATGTATTTCATTTATTCAATTCTAATGTTGAGGATATAAGTATAAGAGAAGAAAGTTGAATAATGCCGGATTTAAAACCTCCATAAGTATTTTAGGGCGACTTTTTGGCCAAAAACATCAATGTGACTGATGATGTAAAAAGCTTTATTTAAACGCTTAAATTTAGTTTCCTTTGATGTATTAAGTTGCTCTACAACAACCGGCTGTTGTTAGGTCAAAAGAAAGTTCTTTTAAAATCGCTAATTAGAATTCAAGGGCGCAACCATCTTCAATTTAACCGCACTAAGAAAAAAAAATCGTTCATTGGAATTCATTTTTTGAAATTAAGTTCAGGACACCAAAAGGAACTGGAATACAAAATTTGACCGATTTCGGAGATGGTGCAGTCTTGTAAAATTTTACCAAAAATCTCAAGGCCAACTTCTTGGGCAAGACAAAAAATGTCTACTCAGATGAGGGCAGTATTATAAAAGAATTATGTTTCGCGGGCTATAATTTCCAAGTGTCATTCCTAACTATTAAGGAGTAATCGAAAAAGTTGGGAAAGTGGTGAAACACTCCAAAAAGCTGCCATTAGCGGTTGCGCCGGGCAAGTTTTGGAGAAAGATGGCAAACATCGTGTCCAGATGACTCATGATTCTTATCTTTAAACTCATTGAAGAGGATTTATTGCCAAATCAGTGGAGAGTAACTTATAATTTTTCTTTGCAAGAACGAACGAATTAGCGTTTGCGCCGGGCAAGTTTTGGAAAAAGATTGCAAACATCGTGTCTAGATGACTCATGATTCTTATCTCTAACTTCATTGAAGAGGATTTATTGCCAAATTAGTGGAGAGTAACTTATAATTTTTCTTTGCAAGAACGAAAATGAAATAACAAATTAGTCTTGGCTTCCTCGATGTCGATATGATAACAAATATAATTCGGCTTGCTTTAATCGCATCAGGATAAAGAGTATGTAAAAATGTGATCAGGATAAAAGAGGTAAACTTTAGGTGCAATAAAGCCAAAACAACTGAGAAAACCGAAAAAAAAAATTGTAATGATCAAATTAATCGTTGTGGCGAATATTACTACCAAGTCCAACGGCAGTAAAATCTGATGTTAAAAACATAAGATTTCGAGATCTTCATCAGTGCCGACAAGAGTTTACAATGACATTCTAGATGAGATCCAAACTGATTGCGCGAGCGCGTAGAATACTTCCTTATAAATGCATATGTATGGGCTCATACGGCCCATAAGTACCCAAAGCCGAGCTTATCCAAACTATCGTTTGTGCGAAGATATATTTTTTGACACATGCCAATGAAAAACCGAGATTCCAAAGGTCCCAACTAAAATTCAGGACAAGTATCACCTATAAGTGTGAACGGAATTCATGTGTATTTCGTCCAAATACATTTACCTTGTGATGAATTCCGTTCACTCATTGCTTCAATCTTAAACAAAAAACTAATGGTCTTTTAAACCATAAACAATGTAATATCATTGTAGTAAAAGATGTGGTATGCCTAACATCGTGGGTAAAACCTCCGAATAGTTGCCATTTACTTTTGTAATTTGGAAACGACGTACCAAATAGCTTTTTAACCATTCCAACGCAGTGCCATTGACGCCATATTTAGACAGCTTCTCCAAAAGGATGTTCCGGTCTATTGTTTCAAAAGCTCTCTTAAGGTCCAAGAACACAGATAGTATTTTTTTTCGTGTTGAAAGAGATTCCTTCCAGTGTGTTAATTCCATGTTTAATGCTGATTCACACGAATGTGCTTTCCGATAACCCGATTGATTCAAAATATTGTACCAACAGTCCGTGTACTATCTTCTCGAATATTTTCCCATACAGCGGAAGAGAGTTGATTGGCCTTAAGTCCTCGCATTTATTTGAACCCTTAATTTTTTCGATTGGAGTTACTACTGAGGTTTTCCACTGCTCGGGAAAAACTCCGATAGCGAGGGATCTATTAAAAATGTTTATAAGTGTTGATCCGATTATTTCCATTGATTCTATTATCATTTTAAAGCGTTTTCAAAGTCTCTACGCGTTATTTCTCTGAACGTAAAATTGTTATTTACATTGGATTCTATATAATTTATATATGGAACTACCGGAATTGATTTATTTATATTCTCAGCGCTAGTAATGAAATATTTATTAAATTTATTTGCTATTGATTTACTATCTTTAACACGTACATCGTTAAATTGAACACTTCCTATTTCACTTTAATCATCACGGAGAACAAGTGATTTCAAAACGTTCCACATTGATTTTTGATTGCGACAATTTAATATCGTAACTTTAATATGGTTCCTTATCCTTTTTAAATTCACTTCTGTAATAGTTACGCTCATTTCTATATTCACACCAGTAAGTATAGTTATTTGTTAAAACAGCTTTTTGTCTTGAGTTTGATTGTTTGATATTTTCTAGTCAATGTTCGTGTGTTCCAATTAAACGGCAGAAAAAGTGTAGGTTTAATTAGTGTTTGTACAGTGTCTCAAAAATACGACTTTAAATTAGTAACAGAATAAACTTAAACATAATTAATATGAATCAGGAAAGTATAGTGGCTGTTTTTATGGCTGTGCACCCTGACCTGGCGAAAAATATGTTCCCAAACACTTCCCCAAAAGAATCCCTCAAAGAAAAGAATAACAAAACATACATATTTATTGTTAAAGTTTGTTAACTCGTTTTTGTTTTTTAAATTTCAAAACACTCACAATTTTAAATAAAACCGCGAATGACCGAACCCAAAATTACATTATATTGGTACAAGACTAATGTACTAGAGTTTTCCTAGTAAATGGAATGGAAGGAAATTTTTTTAGAGGTATAGAACTTTGAAATGAAATAAAACAATGATTATTTTAAATTGACATGAAATTTACTTTATTCGAAAGATAATCTTCTGGCATTATAATTTATATTCATATAAATTTATGTTAAATGTCCGCCACAACTGTCCAACATTGGCGGCCGTATATCGGCAACAACGCGGCAAATGTAGCACTCCAAGTGGTCAATCGTTTCGAACTTATCGGCGTAGACTAGCGACTTCAAAGTAGAGCTTGGAGGCCAATTCACGGGTCCGTAACGTGGAACTATGCACGAGCATACAGCTGTTGCGCCGTCTTGTTGAAACCAAAACTGAGCTTCATCGCTAAACAATATTCGCTTATAAAAATTGGGATCAACGGAAATCTTGTTTTGGGCCTATTCACCTTGATACGCCTTGCTATGCGATGCTGTTGATTCAATTCTTGCACGAGTTGGATTTTGTAAGCACGCAAACTAAATGATGACAAAATGGCCGCCAGTTAAAAGAGTGTTGCCAACTTAAAGTTCTATACCTCTAAAAAAAACTACACTTATAAAATCGTAAGCACTTAAAATTATCTATTTGACTTCGAGGAATATAGAAACTCATGATCCCTTACATTGCTCAAGTGCAATGTTTTATAATCACAAAGTGCGTTCGGTACGTGATGCTTCGTATAACATAATCCAATCCCAATGTTCTTATTTGATAGTTCAGTAACGTGTAACGTAACGTACCACCTGAAATTTAGTATTCGCTGCCCCACCTCTTGCGAACGTCTGACAAACATCCAAGAGTAAAAAAAAATTGTCATAAGAAGCTTCTCAAAAATAAATTGCCGTTCGGAATTGGCATTAAACTGTAGGTCCCACCATTCCTGTCAAAAATGCAACTTCGCACAATGGTTGGAGAAGCTAGGCTTTAGGTGCTAATTATTTATTTAGTTTACGTCTTATATTTTTTTTTTTTTTGCAGTTCAAATAATTGTCGGGGTGGATCAGAGAATGTGCAGCACAGGTACTCTGTCTTCAGCCACATATAAAGTGATCGTTAGGAAGACATTTTAGGATTCTTGTCATAGAAATAATGACTTTCTCCCACTGTTTCTTCATGTAGAACTTCCCGGATGTACAGCGGCTAGTTTGGGAATTCTTCGTCGACTTCGACGAGCCTTTTCTTCATCGTATTTAAGCATTCTACTTGGTTTTCTTCAGCACTTCGTTGTCTTAGCGCCACCCATAAAGCCCCTCTAAGAAAAACACGTAGTATTTATATACAATTTCATACCTTATCCCATAAGTTAGTCCCTTGAATACAGATTGACTACATCTTAGCTCATCAAATCCGAATATTAACACAACAATCAATTCCCCCCCTGTTTTCGAACCATTAAATCAATAAACATTTTTTTTACCGTTTTCCCAAAACAAAACAAAAACCACAACACACATTAACCTTTCGCCAAAAATAGAATACGTAGGAATTTCTTCGATACACCGAAAGGGCAAAGTATCGACTTTATTCCTCCCTATTTGCCTCCGCTCCAATTGCACTAATCTGAAACCATTTCCTCTTCTTACAAATTGAAGACACCACATTGTGTTGGACGCAGTCTAATTGATTTTTTTTTTTTTTTTTTTTTGCTAATTAAAAGAAACGTAAACAAGCCCATCAAGTGGAACCTGTGAATGAACATCTCTTTCTCTAGTTTTACTCTTAGCTATGCGTGTGAAAAGTGAATCATTTGCCAAGAACGCCAGAGGAAATCGCATTGACTGATGTAAAGACCCACTTTGAGGGAATTAAATAAATTAACTTCCGCATTCAGAGTAGCAGAAACTCTATTCTGTCTGTTTTAATAAAACAAAAATATTATGTACATATTTTTTTTAAAAGATCGCTGACCTTTGTGATAATTCATGCATTCGTTGTCACAGCTTGCACTTTGTTTGACGATTTACGTGAGTTTTTTTAAAGTGAATTATATCATTTGGAGGTGTGTGACTCACGAGAAAGTATTGACGAAAGCACCAACCATTTCTTGGTGTTTTGGTATTGTTTTTTTTTTCCAGCTGCAATATAAATATACCGTTTAAATACGTATCTTTATAAAAAACGTATAGCTGATAAAGCTCTCAATACAAGCGTCTTGAATATTTGTTTACATTCGAACTGGGAGCGGCGGCGTATACATACTTTCTTTATCTTGTGCACTCTTAGATAAATAAAACTGTAAATTTTTCTGATAGCGTTAGATTTTAATTTAAAAAACGTGCAGCGTTTAAGATTGCTGTTTGTTGTTGTTCGGAAACTTAATCCAGAAACTTACGAAAACTTTTTTGTGTATTGAATTTTTAATGCTTATAAGCATAGGGCTGGTATTTTGATTGAGTGTTGCAAAACACATATAGCAACGATTAGTCATCGTTAATTCCCAAAAACTGTATTTATTTGAACATATGTATGTGTTTTCGCACAGATTAAGTGATTTAAAATGAGTAACATTGCTGTCTCGAATTTAAACAAAACATTTTTTTTTCGGCACGAATGAATGGTTTTTTGCGGATTTCGAACACTCAACTGCTCGGAGCGTCAAAGGGGATAGTGGACAGGGGAAGCTAAGGTAATAAAACTCGCGCTCATCAAATAATAGAGATGATAAAGACCTCATTGATTCAAAATACAGACGCTGAAAAAGTCGTACGCTCAAGTTGAGCTAATATTGTGAAGAGCCTGAGGGCCTGCTTAAATTTGACGGGTACCACCTAAAAGTTTTTATTTGCAGCCCCACCTCTTGCGAAAGTCTGACAAACATCCAAGAGTAAAAACTGAAAAAATAATGTAGAATTCTTCTGCGCCTGCTGTTATCGCTGATATATCCCGGTTATATACCTTCCTGGAGCCGCTCCTTTCTATAAAGAAGTAACTGGCGGTCAAATACTCAAAGAGCGGAAAGCTGTTGGGTCGTACGAAATACAATCTAAACTTTGAAAAGATATGGAGACCCATGATTCTTTGCTTCAAACTCATAAAAAACAAATAAGGCCTAATCAGTGGAGAAAAAGATATCTTCTTCCTTTGCACAAAGCTTACGTTACATAGAATAAAGATCGGGTATTGGACAGTCTATGGTGGAAAATAATACAGTTGGTTTGTCGCTGGTAAACCAACAACAGATGCAATCCAAAGTACACTTAATTCTTTTTTTACACGAATCGAGAAAAAAATTTGATTCTCTTTTAACTCGATTTGATTTGAAATAACACGAAAGTAACGGTCATCATTTCCATTTGTCGGGGATTCCCATAATACAAACACATAATGTATTTGAGTTGAGTGTGAAGGGATTTTGTCTGCATTGATGTTTAGCTTTTACTTAGAATATTAGTGTGCAATTTGGTATATGATTTTAGTGCAAAGTTGTTGAAGGATACGAATTTAATTATTGTTTTGATAGATCCGGAAATATGGCACCATTACCGAAAACAATAAGAAAAGCCATCTCACTGGAAGCTAAGATAAACATATTAGATCATCTAGCAACTGGACAAGGTGCAACGGCTGTTGGCAAGTATTTCAACATACATGAAGCAACAGTTAGGATGTCAGTTATATCTGTATAATATCATATACCAGGGATATCATCACCGAGAAAATGGAGAAAGCTTTAATAATATGGGTGGAAGATAACTCTCAAAAAATAATACCAATAGACGGAAATGCTCTAAAGCAAACCGCAATTAAAATACACAAGCAAATTCAAGAAATTGAGCCAGGAACTTCATCTCAATATAACAGGAAGCACACATTTTCTGCGAGTACGGGCTGGATGACGGGATTTCTTAAAAGACATGTCCTTCATAACATCAAAATTAAAGGTGAAATCGCATCTGCAGACGAAGCTGCTGCTAAAGAATTTCCTCAAAAACTAGCCAAAATAATAGAAGATGGAGGTTACTCTCCTGACCAAGTTTGGAATGCAGATGAAACCGGCCTTTTTTTGGAAAAAATGCAAAATAGAACCTACGTCGCAAAATCGCAAAAAAGTGCTAGTGGATTTAAAGCAGCTAAAAATCGTGTTACATTTTTATTTTGCTCCAACGCTTCAGGGGATCGCTTGTTGGAACCGCTAGTTGTTAATCGGTCCTTAAAACCACGTTAAATGAAGGGCGTGGACTTCAACACATTTCCCGTTCACTGGATGGCAAACATTGAATGGTTTAATAAATGTTCCGTCCCAGAAGTCAGACTCTACGTAAAATCAAAAGATCTCGAGTTTAAAGTTCTCTTGATTCTAGATAATGCACCTGGCCACCCAGTCTTGGAACACCCAAAGGTGGAAATTTGCTTTCTGCCACCAAACACCACGACACTAATACAACCGTTGGACCAAGGGATAATTGCTACATTCAAGACCTACTATGTAAAGCGATCATTCCAAAACATTTTGGACAAAATGGGTGACAGTGAATTAACCGTCATTGATGTTTGGAAGAAATTTACCATCATGGATTGCATTAATCACGCTAAGTTAGCTTTCACAAATAAGACCATCCACTTTAAATGCGTGTTGGAAAGCTATTTGGCCAGAATGTGTGAAAGGTAAAGATTCTGTCCCAACACGATTTGAAGTTGCTAATGGTCTCTTATAAGGAAATTTATAATGGTCTTATCAAAGTCGGTTCCCAGCGACGGATGACGGAATTCGTTCACATAAATGCTGCCCCTGCACAGCCGATGTACCAACAGAACAAGAAGATAATATTTCTACCCAGAGCAGCGAAATTCAAAATCTTTAACCAGACCTGGACACCGAATAATTTGTTTGTTTTCTTTTATTGCTTTTTTGTATTGCTAATTTGTATTTACAAGGATCATAATGGAAAAGCATTGTGAGTCATTTAAGCATTTTCGTTGATTGTGAAAAACTATTGAAGGAGTACCTGAAACATGCGTATGAATGATCACGGATATGTACGGGAAACAAAAAAATACGCCGAAGATTTCTTACTCAAAGTAGCGAAGCGTGGTAACCATTCTCTGATCCATTCTGGACATTTATTAGAATGGAAAAGTCATTCCCTAGTATGACAAGTTCAAATATCTTCAATCTATGATCGTCCCGTCCTGTTTGGGAGTAAATAAAATAATAAAGTTAAGGCTCAGCTGCAACAAACTCACACACTAACATCATCATCATCTCAGTGCACCTACAGTAACCAATCTCATCCATCATCATCGCCGACCCCAAACTAAAAAATAGTAATAGGATTTCTCAAAATATGCAATTTATACAAACTAATCTCAATCAATGTATATAAATAGCCGAAGGCCTTCGCTACTCTGGCTATCCAGCTACCTTATACTTTCAAATAAATAAATAAGTATAATCAGCAGAAAAGCTACCTTGTATGAATTGGCAGGAAATCTCGGCTATGGATAGCTCTACTCCGCAGTTCGTCGTCAATTTAATGAAGTGTTAGAAAATTTACAAAAGGATAAAGCAAATTAAAAAGTTCAACGATTTGAGGAAACCTTCACGTTAAATAACATACCTGGAAAAAATTGAAGCTCGACTGGGTCCATCAGTATTGTAATGTTCAGAGAAGGAACTCGTAACCCGCGTTCCTATACATTGACCTATCCACAACAGCGAGAGCTTAATAAAACTTGGAGTCAATGCTGCTCTCGCTATATAGTAAGACAGAAGTTGAAGCAAGCTCTGACAGTTGTAGATGGGTCAATGAAAATCGACATTATATAATTTACAGACAAACAGAGCCTATGTATCATCTCCCAACTATGTTTAGCGCTGATTTCAAACTTACTTACTTACTTAGGTGGCGCTACAGTCCGGGGTGGACCTGGGCCTCAACCAATACGCCTCTCCAGTTAGCACGATCTTTGGCTAACTGTCTCCAGTTGCGCACTCCCAAGTTGGTTGAGGTCCCCTTCCACTTGCGCGCGCCACCTTAGGCGAGGTCTTCCTTTACTGCGTTGTCCCTCCGGGTTGGATTCGAAGACTCTTCGGGCCGGAGCGTTGGTGTCCATTCGCTCTACATGTCCCAGCCATCTTAGATGACTAATCCGTATTTTTCTGACCAGGTCGATGTCGCTGTACAGCTCGTAGAGTTCGCTGTTAAATCTCCTCCTCCAAAGCCCGTCAACGCAAACGGGACCGAAAATCACGCGAAGAATTTTGCGTTCGAAACGACCAAGGAGATCTTCATCCGCCTTTGATAACGTCCATGCTTCTGCGCCATACAGCAGGACTGGGATGATGAGGGTCTTATATAGAGTCTCCTTGGTGTTTCTCGACAAAGCCTTACTAATCAATTGCCTCCTTAGGCTAAAGTAACAGCGGTTGGCAAGTGTAATTCTTCGCTTGATTTCTGACGATATGACATTGTCAGAGTTAATAGCGGAGCCGAGGTAGATAAAATCCCGAACTACCTCGAAGTTATAGCTCTCTATCGTGACGTTCTGTCCGATTCGTCGATGTTGTCCCTTCTTGTTGACAGCATATATTTCGTTTTGCCCTCATTCACTTCTAAACCCATTTTTGCCGCCTCTGTACTGATACTTGCAAACGCACCAGTGACAGCTCTCTGTGTTTTGCCAATGATGTCGATGTCGTCGGCGTAAGCAAGTAGTTGCACAGACTTTTGGAAAATTGTGCCCCTGGTGTTGGCTTGCGAGTTTCGCACAATTCTCTCAAGTATGATGTTGAAGAAGTTACATGACAGCGCATCGCCTCGTCTAAATCCTTTTTTGACATCTAAGGACTTGGTGAGATTGTTTCCGACCTTAATGGAGCAGCGAGAGTTCTCTATCGTCATCCTGCACAATCTGACGAGTTTGGCAGGTATGCCAAACTAGACATGGCTCTGTATAGCTCGTCTCTATAAATGCTGTCATATGCAGCCTTAAAATCGATAAAAAGATGGTGAGTATCGATCTGGACTTCTTGGGTTTTTTCCAGGATCTGCCGAAGTGTGAAAATCTGATCATTTGTGGACTTACTGGGCCTAAAACCGCACTGATAGGGTCCAATCAGTTAGTTGACGAATGGTTTCAGGCGTTCACACAGCACGGCAGACAGGATCTTGTATGCGATGTTGAGGAGACTTATACCTCTATAGTTGGCGCAGTTAAGAGGGTCTCCTTTCCTATTTTGGCGTTAAAATCACCTAGGACGATTTTAACGTCGTATTTAGGACATTGCTCATATGTTTTCTCGAGGAGCTCGTAGAAACATTCTTTGGTAGCATCATATTTCTCTTCTGTGGGGGCGTGAGCGCATAAAAGGCTGATGTTGGCGAATTTAGCCTTGATGCGGATGGTTGTAAGGCGTTCACTAACGTGTCGAAAGCTCAAGACTTCTTGCCTAAGTCTGCCGCTTACAACGAATCCACATCCAAATAGACGCTGCTTCTGTTCCCTATAGCAATCACCGTAGTAGATGTCACAGTTTTTCATTCTTCTTTTGCCCGGTCCATCCCATCGCACTTCCTGGATGGCGGTGATATCTGCATTGTAGCAGGTTAGGGCCTCCGCTAATTGTTCGGCTGCACGTGGTCTATTCAGGGTTCGAACATTCCACGTGCAGATCCGAAAGTCATTGTCCTTTTTCCGTTTTGCAGGGTCGTCAACAGTGAATCCGTCCGTATCCGAGGCTTTTGGTTGCTTCGTAACCATGTGGTTTTTCCGTGGTTGGGTAGTTAACCCCACGCACAACCCCCCAACCTGGAGGACCAGGCCCTAAATTGACCCTAGGACAGCGGGTCGGGTAATCCGTTGTCAGTAACCCACTTCGGGGATATGAGCGCTGCCGTTGGCCCATAAAGGGTTCATCCGCCACCATCTCTATTTCAGCACCCTGACTAGTGCTGAAAAAAAACCTTACCGACCTTTGCTCTAAATATGTCAGAGTAGCTCGCTTTAGGCATCTGCCATCCCGACTGTTGACAACACCGTTGATTCAATATGTCCTCTGTATGTCCTCTTTCTGAGGGGCTCATGTAAGACCTCTGAGACTCATCAGCCAGTCATTCCGACAGAGCATTATAGTGTTGCTACTTCTTTCGTGTTCAACACTCGCGCTTATAAGTTCAGCAAGTCAAGCCCGGGTGGGCGAGACCAGTATCCGGCGGTTACCACTCGGAGGTAAAATAAGCACAATTGATGTGTACGAGATAGTTACAACGACTGGGCATCGCCAAGTTGATGCCAATCAGCGTCTACCCTATTCATACACACCCAACTGATTTCAAACGCTTACAATTAAATTAGGTTGTAAGTTTCTTCCGCTAAGTTGAGCAATAGATTCTTCACCAAAGACAAGGTGGTGAAGAAGCACTGCGCGAAGCCTTTAACAACTCGTGGAGTTCTAATCCTGCCAATAGCATTTTGCATTTGTCTTACTCTTAAGCATCCCCAGTTGGTGTATCGCCTTAACCATTCTTCAAGCTAGTGAAATATGTCCCTGAGCTCTATTTAATTCCTTGTTAACAGTGCAAGCAATATGTCCAAAAATTGTAGA
This sequence comes from Ferdinandea cuprea, assembly GCA_963576555.1. NCBI lineage: Eukaryota > Metazoa > Arthropoda > Insecta > Diptera > Syrphidae > Ferdinandea > Ferdinandea cuprea. The sequence goes on from OY754958.1 coordinate 67,861,928, forward strand.
CATTAGACAAACTTTAGCGATCCCAAAATTATACTTACTGGAATTAAAAAATTCTTAAAAATGGCAATCCAGCTAATTTTATAAGAAAAATATAGTAAGAAATAAAGTGGGAATTATGTTTTATTATTACTTCTAAGCAGAACATAATGACTTTGCATTTGGTCTTTGAATATATACGTTTTATCGACCCCATCAGGACGTCAACATACCTCTCTCTTTTGGGAGAATGAACTCAGTCGCAACAACTTATTTTGTGTGCAATCCACGCTGTTGGTAATTATTGTATTTTTTTTTGCCCCATTATTCTATATTAAGAGCGTTAACCTCAAAAGGTTAGAACATCTGCAACGCGAATACTTTTTATTCCTTCATAAACCATTGCGAGACTACATATATACAAAATGCCAACACGGTTCTTTGACCCAGTTCGCAGCATTCTATGTTGGGAAGTAGAAAGTAATTCTGGCATCCCGCCCCGGTGCATCCCTTAATCTCCTGACTCCCTGACTTGAATACTCATTGGTATGCATTCTACCAATTGGTAGAAGGAATTCGGTAGAATCGCATTCTTTCACCAACCCTCCGCCTCCCATTCCTCTCAATCCCTCAGTTTCTCTTGCTCCAAAAGAAATCAAAAATAATTATTTTAAATTAAAATGCTGTACGCAGTCTGACACCGTTTAATTGACGGTTATCCACATACACACTCGTGCACTCAGTGCCTAAATGGTTTTTATTTATTTTTTTTTTATATTATTTTCCATTTCGCTTCAATTGCTTTATTGGCAGTGTGTAGTCGTAATGTGTTGCTGGCTACAACAAGTACTGTGGGGCGACATGGCTATTGAGGCTAATTTCAAGAGAGTTCAGTTGTGGTTCTAGTATGTTCGTCTTTAGTAGTCAAATTGAGTTTAAAGTAAATGACCAGACAGTGTATTTTGTTGGTGCCGCTTGAAAAAGAGGAAACTGTTTGTCAGAGTTTTTATGGTTCAGAATATAGTTTACTGATTGTTCACCTAGGGAGGTTGCCCTGGGAGGGTAAATGTTGTCGATTTCCAATGATATCCAAAAAAAAACCCATCGAACAAGATGTCTAGCCGGTTGGAAGCTACACAAATACTCTAATAAGTGAGATGGAAATGTATACACGTAGGTATAGATTGGCTTAAAGGAAAGGCCTTTACAAAGGAGTGCAATGATGTCAGATATTGATTCTTATTTTCTTTGGTAACCAGCGGTGAATCATTAGGGTAAGTACTATCATGACGAAACGGAATCGTACTTCTTTTGTGGATGTTTTTCTTTTGTCAGAACCAGTAAGGTCAAGAATATTCTGCGTATAGATGAGCTCGAGCTCGCTAGTATATTTTTAAAATGTTGGCTGTTTATAGAGCTGATTTGCATTTGGGTGAGGTCTTCTTTCACTAATGCGCACTCCCTATGAAGAATATTTTCTCCTCATTTTCTGATATTTGTTATCTCTGAAAACGATCCTTCGCTGTCCGGAAATAGGTGTGTTTTTCGGTACTATTGCGGAAGGGGATTGCAATATAAATTCGTAGTTTGTTATAACTTATCAGCTTAATTCTCCAGCTCACAATTTGATTGTAGAAATATCTTCTTCGCTTGCTGATATGAATCAGGCTGCCAACGAACTGCGATCAAACAAGTCGAACTCGAACGACCTCGCTATTAGGAAGTTCTTTCGCCCGAGTTCATTTACAATTTTTAAAGTCGAAGAGGTTAGTTAGATAATTGATCAAATACTCCAAAAAGGGAAAGCGATTGGGATAATTAAGATACCCTTTTAGGTTCCAAAAAAGATAGATATCATCGGGTTCACATAATGGAATAGAAAATTCGCTAAACTGTGATAGTTTTTGGTTCCTTTCAAATGGTGTCATATACTCTGAAGATCGTTGAGTGGTTGTTATAATAAGGCTATCTGATAACCAATGCTGGTTAACCACAATTGCAGTGCAAAGTATTCTAAGGTCTATTGTATCTCAAGGGGATGTTAGCCTAAGAGACGAGCGACTTCACTAGTGAATGCCAAAACGTCCTTCCAAATTCTGCTGATGTACGTAACTCTTTATGGAAGATCCGTCGTCTTAACCAATGAAAGGCCGGACAATAGTAGAATTTCCTTGTAGGATTGTAGGGCTTAATTTATCTTTTTGATTGTCTTAAACCGGGGACACTTTCCAAGTTGGTGTTCCCAATCTTTAATTAGCCTTAAAGCACAGTAGCCCAATTAACTTTGCAGTAGGGTTCTGGTCCTAAGAACGCAGATTCTGATCCAGCTCTAGCCAGCTCGTCTGCGCTTTCGTTGCCTGCAATACCTTGGTGACCAGGAACCCATCCAAGTTTAACTTTGTTAGCAGCACTTCATTGTCACAGAATGCACAGTGTTAGATGATACTGCCTGTAGTGCTGCTTGACTATCCGAGAAGATGTGAATTCTGGCACATTTAATTCCTTTTCGGGAAATCAAACAGATCTCAATGACTTGGATTTTCGCCAGAAATACCGTTGGACAGATTCCCATTGGTATCGAGATTTTGGTGTTAGGTTCAAAGACACCAGCTCCAACTCCAGTTTCCATTTTTGATCCGTCAGTGTACCAGATCAGGCTTCTCGGATGTAGTGTAACCTAGAATAGATTCTCAAACATTTACTCCCTATCACCATAATATCAGGGATTCAGTAAAACATGTCCATGTTTGGGATTTCTTTAAGTATTTTCGGGTGACCCACATGGTCTACCGGATTAAACTTATATTCAAGTTGAAGATTAGTAGAGGTTCTGGCAGCTGTCTTCTTAATAAAGATCTGTATGGGTGAGAGCCCAATAATGGCCTCAAGTGCGGTTGTTGGGCAGATGTAATGCCGAGACATGCAATACGCTGCAGTTTCTGCAGCTTGTTTGCCGTTGTTCGTTCAAGTACTTTGGGTCACCGGAGGACGGCTGCTTACGAGATGATGGGTCTGACCATCATTGTATACTGCCATACAAGCGTCTACTGGCCCACATGGCTCTATTTGCGCGTTCGGTAGCGGACTTTATATGAGAATTCCAGTTCATATTTTCCTAGTAAAAGGCACTAGAATGGTTTTGGTAGGACTTATGGAAAGTCATTCCTGTTCGCACCATTCTAAGACACGTAGCCACTAGTAATTATAGCCAGGTCATCTGCATTACCAATGGCGCCTAGTCTCTCTAGGCTAACTACCAGATTGTTAATGACTAGTGACCATAGGAGAGGGCAGCCTTTAACTGCCTTTAAAGACACTGACACACCACCAGAAAAGGGGGATATTAGACTTTCCCGCATGGCTCTAATCCATTGCTTCGTAAAATCTTCGATACCTTTACCACTGATTGCCCTATCGTTCGCGTCGTATCCGATGTTATCGAAAGCTTCTAAGAAAGCACATTAGGCAATTTCCTTTGATATAAGTGCTTTTTCTATCTTTATTACAAGATAGTGAAGAGCACCTACAGTGGACTTTCCCTTTATGTACGCAAATCGTGGGTTAGATATTTCTAACTGATATGAACATCTATGAGTCTTTCCATAATTTTTCAGAACAAAGGATGTCAAAGTAGTGTACTCTTTTACAAATCAGCTCCCCAAATATGCACAAATAGCTTAAATCAAGATTCTTCCGTGTCGAATGTTGACGCCACCTTTGATACAACCACTTGTATTCATCCGCCTACTGATTGATTGCTCATAAGGTGAACAAGGTAGACAGGTTTATCAAAAGATGTCCGGACAGAAACATAGTATGTATCTGATTTTTAAATGGCCATGCTGTATTTTTATAGCAAAACCTTTTGTCGTTAAAATTACTTTACCTAAACATGTACAATAACCCATTCCAGCATCTCTTAAACATTCAAACAAAGGACGTTTGGAAAGCTATTTGAAAAAAAAAAACTTTACATAACATGTCAACGCCCCTGCATAAATGTACCTTAACCTTCATTAATTATACTCTTTCGTATGAATGACTCAGGAGGCCATCCTATTCTATTCACACATTTGAGAGCATAACCTTCATTTAAAACATACACTTCTCTTGTTCAGATTCAAAATACAAGCAAACAATATTACAAAGGCAACAAAAAACATGTGCAAAACCAGAACACACAATATCAAAGGACACTTAAAGGAAGGGTAGGACAAAAAAACAGACACTAACTACGTCTCTTTTCGTCCATGTGAATGGTAATCACAAGCGAAGTTGTGAAGCAAGACAGATTGCTACTTAAGCATTGTTTAATGTATTTAATGAGATACTATATTTTGCCGACGTCATTCAAAGAGGTCTTTAAAAAACGTTTTGATGAACGAGGTTTTATTGATTTTTAGAAACACATTACAAATATATATGTATGTAGCGTAAATAAAAGCTTTGCAAAAGTCTCCCATGATCCTTGTTACCGAAACAGAATGAATATTTTGTAAGCAACACATATTTTATTGTCACACCCGTATCTTTTACTTACGACGTCGTCCTCGTAAAATTTTCCCTCACAGCGACACCCTTCAGAAGATTGAATTTCCTACACACCGCTTAAGCCGATTAGTGGTTTGTTAGGATCTCAAATTACCTTCAAAATTAAATTTTCCGTTCAAGTCGTAAATTATTTTTTTTTTTTTAGTTTTCTAGCATAGAAACCCCTGGATATGTGGGTTTTGCGAATCTACCCAATCAGGTGCATAGAAAATCGGTAAAGAAAGGATTCGAATTTACTTTGATGGTTGTGGGCGAATCCGGTCTGGGAAAATCGACGTTGGTCAATAGTCTTTTCCTTACCGACTTGTATCCGGAAAGAATTATTCCCGATGCTATTGGTATGTATGACAAAAAATCATAGTCTGTGACTCTTAAATTGTTATTGGGTTTTGTTTATTTTTAGAAAAACAAAAGCAAACCGTGAAGCTAGAAGCGTCAACTGTTGAAATTGAAGAGCGCGGGGTGAAATTGCGTCTAACCGTGGTTGATACACCCGGATTCGGTGACGCTATTGACAATTCGGACAGTTTTAGTGCAATACTCGAGTACATCGACGAGCAATACGAACGATTCTTGCGCGATGAGAGTGGTCTAAATCGTCGTAACATTGTTGACAATCGTATACACTGCTGTTTCTATTTTATATCGCCCTTTGGGCATGGGTAAGACCCGAAATGCGTGACTTGAACCAAAAAATAACAATCTGTTTTCAATTTTCTATTTTCTAGCCTCAAACCTCTCGATGTGGAATTTATGAAGAAACTTCACTCGAAAGTTAACATAGTGCCTGTAATTGCAAAAGCCGACTGCCTGACAAAAAAAGAAATTCTTCGGTTGAAATGTCGCATTTTGCAGGAAATCGAAGAGCACGGAATTAAGATCTATCCTCTGCCCGATTGTGATAGCGACGAGGATGAAGACTATAAGGAACAAGTTAAGCAACTGAAAGAAGCTGTTCCATTTGCAGTGTGTGGTGCCAACACTCTGTTAGAGGTTAAGGGAAAGAAAGTTCGTGGTCGGCTGTACCCATGGGGTGTCGTTGAGGTTGAGAATCCCGAACATTGTGACTTTATTAAACTCAGGACTATGCTTATGTTAGTTGGCAATTGCTATATTTATTGGGGCAGAATTAATTTATTTTGTTTTTTTTTTTTTTCTCAGAACTCATATGCAAGACCTCCAAGAGGTCACTCAGGAAGTACACTACGAAAATTATCGTTCAGAGCGCTTAGCCAAGGGCATCAATAAGAAAAATGGCCCCAAGGACAATCGCGACTCTGCGCCGATGAGTAATAATCTGTCCGACAAAGATCGGATATTGTTGGAGAAGGAAGCAGAGCTAATGCGCATGCAGGAAATGTTGGCGCAAATGCAAGCAAAAATGCAAGCTCAGCAATAGAGGAGATTTTATTGTCTCCTTTTCTCTCTCTCTTTCTCTTTTAATGTAACTTTCTCATTTTCGTTTATGTCATTTGCTTTCATTTAGGATTTAAAAGATAAAATTTATATATTTTTATACGACTTTAACTTAAGTTCTTGCACTCATTTAACAAACAACAGAAAATGATAACACTATGTTAGGTATATATAATTATATGATTTTTTTCTATTTATGAAAAAAAAACAGACATTCTCTTAATAGAATGATTAGTTTGTCGCTGAACAATGTATATAATATTTTTGTTTTAAATATTTTGCAATTAATTTTTGAACTTATTAATGTTGCGGTTATACATTCGCTTGTGTTACAAAAGAAAAAAAAATAAGAAGACATCCTATTGTAATCGATATATACAAATTTATGACGCAATATATTGAAGTTTTTTTCATTAAGATTCTGTTTTGAGATTGTTTAATTGTTCTCGTAACGTACCCCTTGCAGTGTGAAGTAAACAAAATGTTTTAATAATTTATTTTTTATAGTAGCGTATCTATAGGGATTTAAGAAGAGTTAGTTTATAGCTTTGTTCAGTGAGGCTGTCCAGCTCAGTGCAAAGCATGTAATTTACAGGTTTTCGTGTTCAATGAGAAAAATGTCTATGTTTGCTTTTGTTTTCAATGACTCTGCCTGGACTCTGCTCTGAGCAGAATTTTTGCACTTGCTTTTGAGGTAGAACAGATTTGTGAGAAACGTCAAAATCAGTTGTGATTGCAAATTAATTGTTTTGTCGTCGAAGTCAAAAGTTTTTTGTTGATTAATTAAATGGAACAAATCGAAATATCTTCTGATAAAGGCCAATCGGTTGTTGTTACAGTAAGTAACAATAAGTACATGATTAATGTTCATTAATTCACAATTTATGCTAAACTTGTAAACTGAAACTCAAATAATTATCCAACAATCGAAAATTAAATTGTCATTTTTTGACAACCAACATCGGCCCTAGCGAGGTATCCGTCGCATACTCTGTCGGAGACCCTAATTACATTCGAGGTATCCGATTTCGGAAAAGAATAATAAAATGCGACGACACATTGATCTGACATACGACAAATGTAGAGATGTATAAAATGTACCGATATATGTCGACCCATATTTGTATTTGCAGAACTTTAAATCTGTATATGTGACAGTCAGAGGTATTTCATACTTTTTTTAATTTTTTTATTTATACTTGCTTACATTTTTTAACTGCTTATCCGAAAATCGGAAAAAATTCCGCGACCACTTGCTGTCGGAGGAGATCGGACATAAAATGGTGTGCAACTGTCACAAATGTCACTGCTAATGCATTTCATCCTATTGCAACGCAGATCATTAGTTGTGCGTTTTTTTCTGTCGAAACAATGTTGAAAAATCCTCCGAATAGGAGGAAATCGGAGAGTTTTCCGTTTCGACGGATACCTCGCTAGGGCCGTCTGTTCTACCTTTGAACTGACATTTTTCACAAATTTTTTCTGCTCTGCCTTGCCTTTTTTCTCATTGAACAAAGCTTATGGGTACTTGACTTTGAGCGTAAATGGGATGAAAAGTGTTTGTGATAGCCAAGCACGAAAGGGCCGCAAAATCCCATTCGATTCTTGTATTTTTGGCCTTCTTTCGTTAATTTCTGGGTTTTACTCTTTCCTACAACCAATCAAAAATGTCCGAAAACTAAGGAACGTGAAAAAATCTGCAATACGTGCCCAAACGAGAATTAATAAGTGTCGTACAACAAAAATCGTAGCGTATGAAATCTGTCTTTGATTCGAGTGGGTTGGACCGGGCAAAAGAAAGATAAATAACTGTTATAAAGGAAGCAATTTCCCTTTACCAAGGAAATTGTGTAGGTTTTTCTGCCTATTTTGATGTAAATTTAAGTGATTTCCCAAGAATCGCGATGGGCCCGTTTTAGTGCCTAGTGTTATGTGATTCATTTTATTTTTACCACTTACACTGTTTAACCTAACCTACCCATATATTTAGATCTATATGAGTTTTCGTTTAAATCAAATAGGAAACTAGTACAGTTATGCCGGTTCGTCCACTACGTGCCCAACTCATCAATTTTATGTTCAACGCATTCAATTCTAAAATACGAGGCTCTCAACTTTGTTCAATCAATGAGTTGGAGATGGTTTATTCTCTTTGCTCAGCGCGTTGTTCAACAAGTGTACGGGTAGTGGACGAGCTCGTGTTGCTCGTTGGAGATAATTGCGCATCGGGTTGAACAACAAATTCAATTCTAAACAATGTGCAACACATTATCTGTTCAACGCGTTGCGGTTAAATTGTGGGCAGGAACGAGTTGAGGAGCCGCCATTTTTTCAAAAAATTATCAACACGGCAGCCTTGTTCCTTTGCTTTTCTTTTAAAATAAACTTTTCCGAATGAATCAAAATAAACCTCATCGAAAATGTTGTAAACAACTCAAGCAACGGAGTTTCTTGTCAAACCAGTTGATCAACTAGGTTTACGGAGTTATTCTGGGCTTCTTGCATATGGGGAAAGTATTTCCTGTAAACAATTTCTCTTTTTTAATTTTTCCGATCAAAAATACATTTATTTGTTTAAATATATTTGTACATTAAACAAAAACATTTCATCAGTTAAAATCGTGTATTTACTTTGCGCATTAGTTTACCTAAATTGGCAATAATGAAAAATTTACGTAGAGAGTGATGCGAATATTTGCACGTAGTATTCACAGATAGGAAGAAGGTTTGGCGGATTCAAGGGGCCAGCGACAGACGTATAAATTCGATAACTTAACCCTTATATGCGCTCACTGTTCAACAGGAAAAGGATGGGAAGAGTACAAAAAATTTAATTAAATTGATTGATACTAGTCGATAGACACATTCTGGTAGTGTATGGCCCTCATCAAAGTTAAGAGGATAACATAGACTCTGAACACTTGTTTGTTACGATTAAATTCACAGCTGGATTTGTAAGCGAAATAACCCAATTTCACAAGTGTGTGCACGTTTAACCAAACTCAACACCGCTTCTAATTCACAAGATAGTACATCGAGCTATGAAGTCGAAATTAACAATTATATTCAACTACGGCTCAACTAAAAACATAATAGGTCTCTCCCCCTATTTTTTCGTGAGAAATGTAAAGACTGTCAAAATTGCTGGGGTGCGGATAAATTCTCTTAAGAAGAGAGAAACTCACGAAAAAAGTTAGGGAACGCTATTGTAGTAAGAAGTAGTAAAATTTGAAATTTGACAGTCGTTTATTTATTTTGATATAGCAATTTAATACAAACAGTCGTAGTTTCCTACACATTTTCCTATTTATTTTATAAATGGAATAATTTTACCAATACCAGCAAGTGCTGCTATGGATTAAGTCTAAACAATATGGAAAACTTTGTATTGCCCGAGAAAGAAGCATGCGACAATAGAAATAACAACACCGCTACGTTGAATTTATTTAGTTCAATAAAAAACAAATCTATTCTTCCTCGTAAGAAAATTTTAATTTCAAATTAACAGCCAACGGCCACGTTTAACAGTTTTACCATTCTTGTCTTTTACGAATTTTTCTAGCTAGGGAACAACGTTGAGAGCTACAAAAGTTATTCCCAAATTTAACTAAACAAATAATGAAATAGTATTGGGTGTAATATAAACATATTACAATGGCTAATTCCTAATTCAATTTTTCATCCACCCCCCTCAATGACAGTAAGATGGTTGGAAATACATATGCACAAATACTGGGGCATTAACACTTCAAATTCAAATGAAATATGTTTGTCAAATACCTCAAACTCATAACCGATAAATGTCATTTTTGTTGCTGACTGCTGATGCATTTGATAATCCTTCAATTTTGAAAAGATTACCAAATTTAATAAAAGAATTAATAGGTATAAGCTAAAATATAAACACATATGTAATACAGTAAAACCTGTTAAGTTGGCTAACCTTGTAAGTTGGCCACCTGCAGAAGTTAGTCAATGTAGCACCAAGAAAATTACATACAAATGTTCCACCAAATACCTCCGAATGGTGGCCAATGTCCACCTGTCTATCTTGAAACTTGGACACACATTTCTATATTTCATTTCACCTTTCGAACTAAATAATCTGCAAAAGTTGGAAAGCGCTTTTGGCGTTCGAACTTAGTTGTGTGTGCGTTTAAAAATGCACACAAAAAAAAGTAAAGATGTAGCTAGCGGTAAAATAAGGAAATTATCGTTCGTGTTAAATCTTGTTCGGACATTTAAGGCTTAATTTCTACAATTTGTGAATATCTTCAGTGTTCCTCTGACTTTCGGGGAAAATAAGGAAAAAAAAAATAGGTAACTACCCTTCTAAGTTGAGTTGGACGCCTCTTTAAGTTGGCCACAAATGCCTGCGGAGGTCTCACTGTACCTAATACCTAATACGATTGGTTTTCATTGTCATCAGATTGACAGTGAAGCGATTGCAAATACAAATACGACACCAACACTTCAAATTCGAATGAAATACATTATTGTGCTTGCTTGATTGGCATCCTGGCTCGGAGAATTCTCTCGGACTACAAATCAAAAACGAAAATTGTCGAACTTGAAGAATTTGCATTTTTATAAGGTTTGGGATGATTATAAATCTAAAACAAAGAAGAAGGTGTCCAAAAGCACTTGCTGAGAATGATACAAAACGAGGTAATTTTTTTTCGCAGCAACGTCCCACAAATTTTTCCGGGATAACAAAGGCAGTGCACTGTTTAACCAAGCTTAGAAGTAAGTTTTTCGTCTTATAGAAGTCACATCATAGCGAAACTACTTGCCAAAATCTGTGAATATGTCTGATGCATATTTTCTTCGACGGGCCGGATTTGATCGTGGGAATCCCCCGCTTGGGACTACCACACCTAACTACTAAGGGCTCCCGACTGGTTGTTTCTCTACCTGAACATATTCGGCTTTCACACTCTACAATCCAGAGCATGCTGCTTTCCACTAGGGCGGTGTTTGGTCTTTCAAACGAAGGTTCTTGGTACTCGTCATCGCGAACCAAGATTCTCTTGACTGAATCGCTATTGTACACTCGCACAATGTGGCCTAACCTATGTAGTCGACGTGTATTGGCGTGTATTTTTTAAACTGTATCCACTTGGTATAAGTCGTTGAGATAGCGGTTGCATCTTCATTTTATTCTCCTTGCACGGGATTAGGAGTTTTGCATCGATTTGTTTTGCCAAACCATAGTTCTTCGTCGAATCGCCACTAATTGGTTCGTTGTTTGCAAAGTTTCTGCTTTCAACAGTTACATTTTGTCCCAGCCGGTGTACAGATGTTTGCTTGTTTGTCGAAAGCATGTATATGATTTTGTCATCGTTTACTTCAAGACCAACTAAATTCGGCAGTAAATTGCCGTAAAAGAGAGCAGCCGGTGAATTCGATATAGTCCGCATATCCCAGTAGCTTTACGGATGTGTTGGAGATAGTAGCTTACGTGCTTACGCCTATCTGCCTCAGAATTAGATTACAGATTCTAATGATAGCGCATAACTTTGCCGAAATATGATACATGTTTGGAATAGCTCAAGTGTGCTGCTTGCAAACTGCACATTGCACGTCGTATTTTCAAGTAAAGATAAGATAGTACGATATCTAAAAAATCTTCAATGTCGTCATCGTTAAGTTGGTGTGTTCTGTTTGTTTAATTTCATCGTGTAGTTTCTTGGAAATTATGGCCGAGCTCTATGCGACAGTGATGAACCAGCTTGGAATTTATTACCTAGCATAGCATTACTTGCTTTATGCCCGCTTAGATGTCAATGAATATGGCATATTATCATTCCGTGGAATTCCTCTGATAATAGAGTGTTTATATGGATATAGATTAAATTTTCATAAAATAATCACTTCATTCCTAAAATATAAGAAAATAGTTTAAAAGTGTGTTGTGTGTTGACAGTTTAACATTCTTAAACATGTTCAGCCAATTAATTTCACCACTAAGTTTTAAGTATTCGGATTATTGAGATTATCTTTTGTGGGTTTTAACAGTACAGTTTTAAAGTTAAAATCAAAAAGGTATGTTCAATTCCTCAGATTGATAAGGTAAGTTTAACTTTCATGCGAGCATCAGCACTTACAGTTAAAGCAAAGACAATAACCTGGAATATTATATAATCTTTATAGTTTGGACTATTCAAATTCTCTAACAAAAAATTATTATTCTATGAGCAGTAAAATAACAAAACCGTTTGACAAATTTTCATTAAAGCAACAACAACGTTTTTTAGTGTCAAAAACTTTGCATAACAAACAGAAGTATGTAAGCCATTCGCCCTAAGGCAAAAGTCGCATATGGGATTAGTAACAACACAACTTCAAACTGAGTCGTTATATTCAAATAAAAATTCAAAAAGACGAGTTGAGGAAACAGTCTGACAATAGATTAACAACCAAATTATCTGAATATGCATTCGCACTTGACTCCCAACATTGTAATCAGAAATTATTTTCTAATAAAGCACTTCTGGACGTCCACCCAGAAATCAAATGCAACAGTACAGGACCTCCAAATTAAAGTAAAAGAATTTATTCAACCCTAACAACAATTTGGGCAGCAGAAATCAAAGAAGCAAATTTAAAATTCACCAACAAAACAACATCAGCTGATATTGACAGCCACATCAGTGAAAATAACAACAGCTATGTTGAAGAAATTACACCAAGGACACATCGAACGAAACAAAAAACATAATGACGAATTAATATGGCATGTATGCAATTTTATGAGATTACAGAAAGAGATCCGTTTCTACATAGTCAATGTTTTAAACGCTGTTAGAGTCTTAGTCGATTAGTCTAAATTCGGCAGCTACGCAAATTACTTTTATATTACATTACCGACCAATATATGTGTCACTCAGTTTCGATTGTTTGATATTTAATATTAATAATTAACTAAAAATTATTTTATTTATTTTCTTTTAATGAAATTTATTGAACAAACACCGGAAGATGCAAACATCGCATTGACACACCTAAATATCAAATGTTTTGGAATTAGTGCAAGTACTTGTGGATCTCGCGTTTGGTTTGAGATTCTGCAGACCAAACACTTATCTTAATCGAAAAAAAATATATAGATATATATTTAAGATTAAATGAAAAACCACATAAGCAAGCATATTTAATTTGCCGCTTGACTGTATTTCCATATTTACTTTAATATTTACATTAGGTGTATGTTTTGGTGAGATCACCACTTTGCATCATTTTTTATATCTAAGAGTTGGTGCAATTTGACTTCTTCGTATTTGATGGTCAAAAATTTGGAAAGTAAGAATCGTTATATTGCATGATCAGTATTTTTTAATTCGTGGATTAAAACTCTTCTTTAGTTTTAATAAACTAAACAAACATGTTTATTCAATACATACATACAGCAATACTATACAAAACTGTTTTTGTTGAAAGTTTGAGTCCGTGGTCAATACCAACCATACAATTGCGTAAAAAAAAGAAACAAAAAGTGGAGTTAGCTGGTTTGCTGTAAGATGTAAGATTGAGTTCGCATACTCATTTGAAGACGAATTTTTAAGATAAACTTTTACGAGAAATCACAGAAACTTGTTCACGTACTTGCAATCGAATATATCAACTAAAAAGATTACAAATAAATAGGCCGCCGACATTAACTTTATTGACAGACAGACCAAAGGTAAACAAACAAGCCCTACCAATTAGTTACCATAAAAAGCAGTTCCAAGATATGCAGTATTTTTTGGGTACTTTATTCGCTGAACTCACATCCTGAACCAGATATTTGGTTACTGAGTTAGTATTTCACCGATTGGTAACAAAACATCAGTGTACTTATTGTATTTTTACTGTACATATTTGTTCAAAGCAAGCACCCACATGATTACATGAAACCAAAAGTGTACTTACTCAATTTGGTATCAGGTGATTGAGTAAAGCACAGTAACTGTCACTTTTGATGTAACGACTCATTTGTAAAGTTATTTTGCTGATTGCATGATACAATGAGTAGAGTCCACTGAAGTATTGTAGCCGTTAAGAGAAAGCAAATGAGTATTTATATTTAATTGTTTATACTGTTTTATTAATTTTAATTATTTTACATACTTATATTATTATATGAATTATGCTTTATTAGTTATTGAATTTAATAAAAAAAATTTGCAAAATTTTTGAAACGAACCAATGCTTAGGAAACACCCGCATTTTACATGAGCTAACAAATAACCGCAGATGTAGAGCCTCCTAAGCTGGCTCTACCCGATATCCCAACAAATAATAATCCCAATAAAAATCCCTAGTAAAACATTTATTAATTTCTTATATTTCCTTTTACGTTTTTCTGAAATGTGAACACACCTTAATTATTCAATAAAAGTGTTCTAGAAATGTACCACAGTTCAGTGGACCCGACGTAAACAACCCACTTTTTCATGCGAAGTTGATTTTGCTTTATTTTGGGAAATTCTGACGTCACTGTTTAACAGCACTGCCATACCAAAAATATTCCCAAAATAAAAATGTCCTCATACGTAAACAAAAAACACGTGGACTAAAATACGCATTCCTTTAGTTTTTCTTCTCTCTTTCAATAGTAAGGATTGCTATAATTCAATAAAACATCTTCTTACGTAGGAAGTCTGTCGAAAATCGTCTTCAAACTAAATCACGACGGCCATAAGTAGACGGAAATTCCAATAAGAATTATCAATTTCTTACTGGCAGCATTGTAACCGGCCAAACTCGTGTTTTGTTTATTTTTGTTAAAATTTCTTCGCATTTGTTTTGTTGTCTTCTTCGTTTACACCAACAATTTTGTGTGTGTACATTTTTCGATTGCAAACAAATGGCGTGTGCCAGAAAGAGCCAGAATCATTGAACAGAACACAGTGACAGTAGCCAACCGCACCGAGTGAGATTTTTTTTTTATTCCGTCACTATACTATACCACCACGGTCATATCTAGTACATACTTTGATTTTGATGTTACTATTTTTCGGAGCAATTTCCTTCTATAATTTGTTTTCCCTGCCAAAGTGCAGTGCTCAATCTTGTGTTAATTTTCTATTTGTGTAAATAATAAACAATTGTGACATTGATAAGCAAACTAAAATTAAATAAAACTAACAAAAACTCGAAAAGTTTTTTGTGTGCAATTCAAAAGAAAACGATTTTTACATAACTTTCAAGTACATTTTATGGTGAGTGGAGAAAAAAAAAGAAAAACTAAATATACCTACCTTCAATGGTTTTTTATTGTATTTTATTATTGTTGGGCATTTTTTCGCGAACCAATTAGTTTTTAGTTGTTTTTCGTTAGTTCAAAAATGTATTCCTGGCTGATTCAGGGACCTGGACCTCGTTGTACAGCGATGCGTTTAGAAAGTTTATTTAAAGGTTCTGTCTGTACAACGGAGACACGCAGGCAGTTCAGTGACTTCCACCTCCAAAAACGTTCGAGTAAATTCGCATTAAATCATCGACATCATCATCATCCGGATTGGATCCGACGACGACGACTAAACATTGTTGTTGTTCGCGGTGAACAAGTGAATTTTTATTCGAAATTGTAGGGTGGCACCGCCGTACCAGACGTATCTATAGGTATTTGCACGCGGGTTCTGTGCAGGGGGTCGGCCGCATAGGCATTTGCAGGAGTTGAGTTTGGGTTGGTCGGCTACTGCCGCTAGCAGTAGTCGACACACGCCACTTGTTCGGGAACAGGATTTCTTCTTTATTCTCCACTAGTAATGGGTTGACCTAGATAATGTGTTTTTCTCCTGAATGCGTTGGAATTTCAGTTAATGACGTTTTTTTTTTCGTTCGAGTTTGATTGTCTAATTGCTTAACGAAACACTATTTATCGGCGGCATTCATTGTTGTTTGCATTTATGGATTGTAAATCCAAAGAAATATTGCCAATCGCCACCCATCTGTGAAATGTTTGCTTTAATGTCACTCACACACTCATGTAGACAACCAGACTACAAAAAACATGGCATAAAATAAAGTAATGGCCGTTGCTGCTGTACATTTCTACAGTGATATATTATGTGTGTATCGCGCATGAGTTTCTATTTCTAATGTTAGGTATATTTAAGAGACGTAGAATTTTGAAGAGAATTTTCAAGAGACTATTACAACTTTAAATTTTTCAACAAATGAAAGTGCACATTTTTAGCAGCACTGCTATTAAATTTGTTTTAATTTTTAAAACGAAAAAATTGAAATGCAATACGGTGTCGAATAGTGCAGCATCATTCCAGGATAGATACAAAATGCGGTGGCACGTCACACGCATTTCAGCTAGGTATGTACATAAAAGAGCACTATGTGGGTGCATTTCATTTCACATTATTGTAGTCATCTACTACCTACGTCATCTGGAAACTTTCGATTAAGATGTAAATTTGTAATGATTCAAATCAATACTCGAATAGTGCTACGGATATGGAATTCAGAGAAAACATTACAACTCAGATTGTCTTTCCCAAACCGGCCTTTTTTCTACCGGTTTGTCGCGCAACGTGCCATTAGTGGCATGAGAGATTCACTGAATGTTTTACTTAATAACACCGTCCAGACCTTTAAAAACTCGATTTCAACATCGCAATTTAAAATGTTGAAGTTTTTTTAAATACTCACCATAGATGTAATTTTTGGCACAGACTTAGATGATTTTGAGATATAGGTATACTCCGTAATATCCCGAAATGTTCAAGTGCACAGATTTTTCTAATATGCCCACTTCTACACCCACTAAAGCTCTAAAGTTGACGGAATTAAGGGTAAACGTTTTAAGAAAATGTAGGTAGAAATTGGCCCCTTTAACAAGTTTGCTATATCAAGTTTTTAGTGTCTATTTTTGTAGCCGTTTTTGGATCGAAACGTTTATTTTTCAAAAATGTCTTTTGAAGACGGAATTTAAAGAATATCGCTCTTAACATTTCTCCACTAAAACGTTATTTTTTTACCGACGTGTAGGGATATGGATATGGTACCATGCTGTTGGTCCCATGCAGACTGTATGTAGCCTTTCTATTCCTTATATTTTTTTTTTTCGTTTGGGGGTTCATCAGGTTTTCACACGAGGACGCCCTAAGCAGTTGTAGGGACTTTAAAAAAACCTCTCGAAGACTGATAGATCTCAAAATAAAATCCACCATATCCACCGACTAAATGTTCAATACTTTAGGATATATTTTGTGGACATATTCAAAGAAATTTAATTTTGAAGCCACCCATTTATGGGTTTCTGCGCAAACTGGTGAAAACATTTTTTGTTTATTATTATTCGTCTTAAAAAATAAAATAAACAAACCGATATGTTGATGAAACACTTGTTTTTATTAATATGAACGGCAAGTTAAAAATGAGCATGGGTAAGAAAATCGCAATGACTTCAAAAATTAATATTTCAAACGTCAAATTACTTTTTATTATGTTGGCATTATTTAAACGCTGTAAGAAAGGATATTATTTCTTCTAAAAACAAAGCCTTACATACAGTTTCTGATGCATCTATTAAGAGAGTTATTTTTTGCATTAATGGGGAATCTCAAGATGCACCAGAGAAGGGCTTTCGTTAAATCTTCGGTAGCTAGGGTAAAGATTGGAAATTTTTTTTTTTGAATCTGTATATCCATAAATTATATTCCTCATATCTCATTTTAAATGCATTTTTCTCAAAACACCGCCCTTAACTGTATAAGAGGCCTTTAATTTTGATTTAGAAAGCGGAAGTTTCGAACATATAGGTACTTCCTCCAAGAATGCCGAAATGGTTAAATGTTAACATTTTTTGTTACGCCTAATGCCACACCCGTAATTAAGAAACCGGTTTGTTTAAAAGGGAAATTGATGGAATTTAAGGTTAATATCTTTACAAGATACATATAAAGTTGTCTGCTTTTTTTTACATAATTTTGTTTTCTTTATAAATTAAAGGAAAAAAATGTATAACAAGATATTAACACAATTTTTTTCTTAAAATTTGTTGCCACTTTTTTAAGTGTTTCATACGAAGTTGCTTACGACGCCGTTTTCCTGGGACGTATAGCGAACAGTATGATGCCTCAACGGACTTGCTGTTCCTCATGTTTTTTTATTTCTTCAGCAAGTTCTATAAGCTCAGCGAGACAATTCTTAAATTTTCATAATCGTAATAGAAAAAAATATTAGTATATTCTTGAAGACTCAAAATGAAGTACACTGAAATCCTTAACAAACAAATATTTAACTAAAATATTCAAAAACAAAATGACATAGGGATATAGTGTTGTGAACTTTTGGTAGAATGGAATAAGAAGAAAAAGTGGTCATAAAACAATTAGACAGGAGAAAAAAATTAAGGTATAACAATTTTGAGTCAACTAAAGATGATTTAACTTTCGAATTTTCCATATATATAAATAGGGAGAAATATTCGAGGAAGAAGTTCGCCATTTTGATTGTTTTTTAAATAATTAGGAAAATCTAAAATGTTGGAAAAGCTATTACAACCTTTTTTGCTTTTCGTTTACACCACTTAAAAATTTGTCTACTTAAAGGGTGTCCACATAAAATATGAATAAAGCAAAAAACAATAAACAGAATCATAAACGTATTATCAATGCAATAAAGCAACAAACTAAACATACATAAGGTAGAGTCATTCCGTAAATTTAAAATTTTGGCAGAGTCATTTTGGCATAGTTCTCTTTCTAAATTTGCTTTACGTAACTATATCCCTTCCCTATAGTCTCATCGACCGTTTATCTTCAAACAAAGTTTGAGAACGTTATGAACTGGTCAGAAATCCCCAAATAGTAAATTTAAATAAGCACTTAACTGTCAAAAATACATTCTCGCAACAATAGTTTAATTTTTTATTTTGTACCGAATCTAAATTGATGATATGGTTTGCCAAAAATCGACTTACGGAATGACTACTCTGCCGGTACATTTTGTTTTTTTGTAGATATTTATTGGTGTTTTGTTACTTTTTTTCATATTTTGTTAAATAAAAAATACAATCTTACTTAAACTGAAAAAGAACACATTTTGATAATTTTTGAAAAAGTTGCGGCCAAGGTCTTGAAGCTTAAGTAGGGTAGGGGTTTCCAAACGGAAACGCTGCACCAACCTACTTAAAGTTGTACTTACAGAGGAGTTACTAGCCATCCTTTTTGAAATTTCCAGAGATTTGACTTTTGTTTGGTTGTAGACGAGATTGATATGGAAAATGACATTTCATGGGGGATTGAGAAACGCTCTCGGAGTTGACTATCTTGTTAATTACTCATTCGTGGCTGTTAGTCAGTTCACACGCATTACTACAGTTTTTTTTAAATAACGTTATTTTGTAAAGTTTTATTATTCTAATTTATTTGAACAGGTACACAGGTTCACAGTTTTTATGATATCCAAATGCCTGGGTTTGGCATATTTCATATTCAGGTTTATTTTTCTGTTTTTCTTTTTTATTGGTTCAAGTATACATTTTTTGGGCGGGTCGGGTAAGCCTTATTGCACATGTCAAATATGTATGTTTAAAAAAATTAACATTTGCCTTATGTTAATTTTTGGGTAAAGGTTTCTTTAAAAGTTCCTCAAAACCAGTTTCGGGATACAACAAATTAACTATCCTCCCTACCCTATAAAAAATCCATTAAAAACATAAATAAATGTATTTTAAATTTGAAAAAAATTGATTTTTATTTTTCTGCAAAAAAGTATGGTGTTCTCATATTCAACAATCCCCTTTTTTTTCCTTTCCATTGTTCATAAATCTATTAACGCACCTTGCTCTCGAAAATCGCATAACTGTTAATTCTTGTTTTCTTGTCATATATACCTATCTACCAAGAAAAAAAAACTAAACAAAACAAGCGAAACGAGAACGAACAACATAAACAACAACAAAGCGCAATGTGAAAAAAAAAAAAAAAAAAATTCACTCGGACTAGCAACTCCAGGCTACCTAATCATGACTCTTACTTCGGTCAGATGGATTGGCTAACTACGTGCTATATTTCTTCGGTTGTTTGTTGCTGTGCAGTGTGCGAGATCGCTTCGGGAAAACAAGAGTACACTATAAACAGAATACGATTTCATGGCGTTCGACAAGTGTATCGTTGTCTTTGAACGATTAGATGTGAGTGCTCGTGCTCAGTTGTAAAAGAGAAATACACTTTGAAAGAGCAACTTAATTTTTGTGCCTCAGTCGCAGCCGCAGAGATAGATTATAATTCTAGAAATGTTAAACAAGTTGTTTTGTTGTCATGGAACTCGTGTCGCTCTTGTATGATCCTTGAGAGTGTACTCTTAACTCTTTGATTGATGCTTTTGATGAATTCAGCTTTAGTTATAGTTTATCAAGTCGAAAACTGAAAAAAAACGGGATTGCATTGTACGATATTTATTTGCGTTCCGTACTTAGGTTGTTTGTAGAAAGTATTTCAACGTGCAAATTAATATGTCCGAGTTATTCTGTTTTACAAAAGTAAGTAAACAGTTAAAATCAAAGTGGGAGTGATAATTATATCAAAAAATCCTTTTTTTTAATGCATAGTTTGAAAAATATGCTTCCCAAGTTTCATAGCTTGATAACGATTAGTGGTTTGAGCTGTGCGTCAGGCGGGTACTCAGGCAGTCAGAACAAAACCAAAAATAGTTGGCGTAAATAGAAGCCATAGTAACGAAATCTCAGAAGTTACAATACCAAATTAAATGCCCACTTTTTAAAATAAAATTTGAGTAAGCTTGCAACGCGCGTGTTTACCACAAAAGGTTAGCTTAGACCTTAACCCACACAGATCTATCATCACTTTTTTATATATGGTTCGACCTGGATGTGAAGATAATTGAAAAAAGATATCAAGGCGGTCACTGCTAGTATAGCTTACAAGGAGATTGTCTTGACCAAAACGATGCAGGTCATGAGCTTTCGACCCACATAGGTGAGCTAGATTTCCACCCAGAGTTAGAAGTCCACAACTTCGAGTTACAGTTCCTAAAAATGTAAAATGCGGTCATAAGTCTGCAAGACGAAGAACTTACATAATGCATAAGCTTTTCATAAGCCCAGTTCCTTTTGATCACCGATCGGTACAGATGTATTGCTAATAAAAAAGCTCTTGGTCATCGAAATATCGTCATAAAAAAATGTTGTGAAGGGCGCATGCCTGACGAAAAGCACATATCCAGAGCTTATTCCTACGAAGCGGTTTACTAAAGTACTGTTTGCTTTCGTGTCGAGATCGCCTAGCAACGCCCTTCCCATCCTCGGCTGTTATTTTATTTTTTGTTCAAACAATTTGCATGGGCTTTTGGCTCGACTTAAAAAAAATAATATTTGGCGTAAACGGCCCATACAAAATCTGCAAAGCCTAGCTTCTCCAACCATTGTGTGTGTTGTTTTTTGACACGAATGGAAGGGACCTATTTTCCGCACGGCAGTTTATTTTTGAGAAGATTCTCATGACAGTTCTTACTCTTGGATGTTTGTTAGACGTTCACAAGAGGTGGGACAGCGAAAATAAACTTTTCAGGTGGTACAGGTCGGCATTTGAACCAGCCAGGCCCAACGCACTTAGTGAGCTATAAGACTATAAAGTGATCTGTGGACTTAAAGCGCACCCTCATAGGTGAAAAGGTTTTGCAAATCTGTTTATCTTTAGAGGAAAATCTTAAAAAAATATCAGAAGCGTCGCGTGATTATTCAGTTTTAGGTTTTATGGCAAAAAACATGAATAAAGTCAAAAATTTAAAAAACAAGAATATTTTATTTGTGAACTCACTATAAAAAGTATGATTTACATTTTTTAAATTCCTCAATGAATACAAAAGAAATGAATTTTGAATTCCGTCGAAGCGGATGTTCCCAGAAATTGTTTAAATACCCGATCCTTAAAGTAGTCTTTTTTCAAGAATTGATTTGTTTCATTATAACCTCGGCGAACAAATGTTTGCATCAAATAGCACTTATAAACGATAAATATGTTTATATCAAACTTCTCAACAAATTACTTATTTTGTGTTCTGTCGCCATGCATGAGTGGCCTGTTGTTAGTTGTCTATGAATATTTTATATTGGATGGCCACAATACATAAAGTGCACAAGACAATAATGAATACTAGGAAATCCAGTGCGTTATTTACGTCTGCATCGTGTAAGAAGATGGCCTGTTGTGGCATGTAATACGTTGTTTGAATAGAATGGAAACATTTAAGAACCGTTTTTTGTTAGTTAGTTGTTATTTTCTAATATTCATCTGATGAGGTGCGCTGGTCATAAGACGAGGTGCACTTGACCAGACGGCACTGCTATGTTAAATACTTATGTATAAAGATTTGTTTCGAAAATAATTTCCATGCTAAAGCTACAACAAATTCTACGTTTTTAAGTGCTTTCAGACCTTTCAAAAGAAGATGTTAAAAATTATACATTTAGCCTTGATAAAAAAAAACTAGGGGCCGAATTACGAAATAAGTTTTTTAATGAATAACTTCCATACGTTATGCATTAACTGCGTAACGTTTTTTTCATTCAACCCTATCGAATAAAAAAAACACGATCCCAGACAAAGAAATGTCAAAAAGCTGTGTTTGATATTCGCTATCTTAAGCCGTAATTACAAACCCATGTAATTCGTTAACTAATACGATAATTCATCCCCAGCTATTAACTTAAAAAATAAATAAATAAATATTGGGCCTAAACGGTCCATACCGGACCCAAAGATATATTTTTTTTGACACAAATGGAAGGGACCTACAGTATAATGCCAATTCCGAACGGCAATTAATTTTAGAGAAGCTTCTCATGACTGTTCTTACTCTTGGATGTTTGTCAAATGTTCGCAA
Organism: Ferdinandea cuprea; assembly: GCA_963576555.1. NCBI lineage: Eukaryota > Metazoa > Arthropoda > Insecta > Diptera > Syrphidae > Ferdinandea > Ferdinandea cuprea. The sequence continues at coordinate 67,884,722 of OY754958.1, forward strand.
GAGGTGGGGCAGCGATTAAAAACTTTCAGGTGGAACAGGTCAGGATTTGAACCAGCGACCTCTCGCTTAGTGGTCCAACGCACTTAACCACTAAGCCACTGCACCCAAAGCTTTTAACTTAAGTGCACGATTAACATTTTATAAGAATTTGAAAGGTGCATTACAAAATACCTAAATAAAGGGTGATCCATTTCGAGGTTCCCTTTTTTTTTAAAGAAAAAAAAAACAGAAAATTCAAATTTAATAGAGAATGTTTATTATCATTTGAAAGAACATTCTTTGGCGTTTATTTTTTGAAGATTATGTCTATCAAATGTTGGCCATTGCTACGTCGCAGATGGTCCATCCGTTGAGTCCAATTTTCGATCACTCGTTCGAGCATTTCGACTGGTAACTGGCGAATGACACGCGTGATGTTTTCCTCCAAGGCCTGAATCGAAGCGGGTTTGTCGGCATAAGCTTTTGACTATATCCCCACAGGAAAAAGTCTAACGGTGTGATATCACACGATCTTGGTGGCCAATCGACCGGCCCAAAACGTGAAATTATGTGCTCACCGAAATGTTCTCTCAATAAGTCCATTGATTGATGCGATGTGTGGGAAGTGGCGCCGTCTTGCTGAAACCAAATGTCGCCGAGATCACGAGCTTCAATTTCAGGCATCAAATAGTCGGTTATCATGGCACGATAACGGTCGCTATTGACGGTTACGTTCGCACCGGCATAATTTTTAAAGAAATATGGACCGATGATTCCACCGGCCCACAAACCACACCAAACCGTTGTTTTTTCTGGATGAAGTGGCAGTTCTTCAATCTCTTCAGGTTGCTCTTCGTCCCAAATGCGGCGCTAAACAAAATTTGCCTCGAAAACGTCGGATCTTCTTGGAACTTTTCAAGAGCCCATAGAGCAAAGCGATGTCGCTTGGGAAGGTCGAGCGGCTTCAGTTGTTGCACAAGCTGTATTTTGTACGCTTTCAATTTAAGATCTTGACGTAAAATGCGCCAAGTCGTTCCTTACGTCAGTCCGAGTTGCTGCGAACGGCGCCGAATCGACTCTCTACGGTCTTCGTGTACACTCTCAGCTACGGCCGCTATATTTTCTTCACAGCGTGCTGGACGTGGTCTATTCGGTCGAATATAATCCAATAATGAATGCTGGGTCTCAAAATGGGTGATGATGTTGCGAATAGTACGCTCAGTAGGCAGATTATGTTGACCATAAGTTGAGCGAAGTGCACGAAACACATTCCTCACAGAACGTGAATTTTCATAATAAAGTTGAACAATTTGTAAACGTTGTTCACGCGTAAGTCTTTCCATTATGAAATGCCAAACAATACTAAACAAAAATAACATGACAGCATGACACATGACAAATTCCCCCAAAAAAGTGGGCGTGACCAATGGGTGATATATTGGACAAATTTTTATCAATGTATTGTTAAACATTTCTGTGTCTATTAAAATTTTCGAGGGGAACAGCGTTTTAGTGAAAAACGACCATAAAAAGTAGGCGTGGCAAAACCCCATGAAGGAGAGCAGTGCCTACATATCTATCTTGCAACACTCTGTCTCTTTAGCTTTAGCTTTAAAACGTTTTTTTTTTTTCCAAAACTGTGGCAGTGGGCGTATCATTTAATATACACTTAACCATTTCGAAACCCTAGGTCAAAATTTCAGCTTAAAAGATAAAATGTAAAGGCCTAAAAATTGCGTACGGACGGACGGACATTGTCAAATCGCCTTAGGGTTTGGTCCTGATCATAAATATATATACTTTTAGAGGTCAACGACAAATTGTTAGGGGGTGTTACAAACTATATGTAAAAATTAATATACTCTTAGGATAGGGTATAAAAACGGTGTTGCAAATTGTGGTTCATGTGTATCAACAAAAACATCAATTCTTAAAATCACTTTACCAGTTTTATATTTATATATCGTTCTTCATTTTAACCCTTTCGTTTTGAAATTGAATAAATGACACAAACATTTTTTGCTTTCAGGCAACCTGTGCAGCTGTTGTCTTTAAAATACAGTTGACTCCCTCGAAGTCGAATTTTCATGGGGTACCAACATTTTTTCAAACTTAGGGGGATGGTTTTGAGGGCAATGCTGAAATAAGGCGAACGAATTAAATAAAATTAAAATGAAATTCGACTTAGGGAGAGTCCACTGAATTAATATGAAATTATAATATATTTGACAGCTAGGCTTAGATGCTTTGACAATAAAGTGCTGCCAAAATATTTGCATTACTATAGTAAGGAAATCAGTTCTTCAAAAAGAGTATTGCGTTGATGTTGTCATACGGCCACAAATACACCGAATGTGTTTATATAACAAATCGACATGAATCAGGTAGGCCCTACACCCCCTACACCTTGTGTGTATCTACTTAAAACATATCTAAAATTGATTTAATATGTATGCAATTAATTTACAAAAAAAATGTGTAGTTACCATATTTTTATTTCAATTTGTTTAGTTTATTTTAGTAACCCAATTGCCTCCCTTACCATCAATAGAGTTTTATGTGACACAAAAAACGATGGCACATGAAACTAAACGCCTCCGAATTTTAAATTCACTTAGGTGCATATTTTCTTTAGATATCTATATACACCTTCGTAGGTATATGCATGTAATTGTTCCTAAACTATTCTGATTAGAAGCTGTGCAGCAAAATACCTGCATATGGCGCATAGCAACTGAAAAATAGGAAAATCCCCTCATCAATGCATAGCGATGTAACTGCTAGCAAATTGCTTGTGAAATAATTGCTTACTATAAATAACAATTTTCGCTTCTGTCATTCAGACAATGTGCAAGCAGAGAGTGATCTTAACTGCAGCAACAGAAAATTTATATTGAATTAGATATATGTATCTATAAAATATGCAGAAGTTTATGAATTCATTTGTTTGTTACATGTCAAGGGATTTTTTTTTATAAGAAAACAAAAAAAAAAGTTATTTTGCTATGTTATGCATATTCCGGGTTCGGGTGAATGCTATTCTTGACGTTGTTAATGTTACTTGCATATGAAAATTATATCTTGATCATTGATTTTTGTTTTTTAATATCTCTAGCAATCATAAAAAATGTGAATCTTCTGAAATCATTGAAGTCTTAAAAGTATCTAAATGTAATTTTTATTTCCTTCATACGAAGTAATTGTTAATCTAAAAAGAATAGGTACTCATGGTAGTTGCCATCAAATCATCATTTCAGTTTTTTTCCCAACTATGGTAAATTAATCAAGTGATAAACTATAACTCAAAAGGCCTTTGAAACTTTAGGTCGCAAAAATCATATATTGAGTTTAGGCTTTAAAGAACGAAGCACGACTGGTCGCACTTTCGGCTCGTGTTAAGGCGTTTCGCCTTGATGACCAACCAACATGAACATGATCTAAGAAATCATCACGTGTTACTTAAATATTGAGGCATAACCTTAGTTAGTTTCTAGCGATTGTAAGTGATAGGTTTTTTTGTCAATCGGGCAAGCCATTAACGAAAACTCTTATCTCTTACGCTATTTGCTGTGTTTAATCTTTCAAGGACATTTTGTTGTGTTTTTATAGTATGCGCTGCATTTGTATTGGGCATCGAATACACATACTTGAGTGCTTATCATAATTCTGACGATCGTTTAGTATTATATTTCACCAAATTTAAGACAACACAGAAAATATTCCTCTTTCGCTTAGTCTATAGCTTTAGCTTTTGGAGGTTAAAGAGGGCAGATCGGCACCGGGTCAAAAGTTAACAGGCCAGAAGTCAACATTGGACTATGCCTGCGAAAAGAGAGTGAACATATTTTATTTCGGGTAGCGATTAGTGCAATTTTTTTTTGTTTAAACTATTATAGCGCACTTTTGATCCCAATGAACCGTGATCAATGAGTAAAAGTTGCATAGGAATTTCGGGTGGATTTTTCGTGGCGCATCTGAGTTAGTTATATATAAAGTTCTCAATTCGCCTATTGTGGACCTTTGGACTATAAATATAGGCTACAAGCGAAGTATGTATGGCCAAAAATTTCTTTATCAAGTTTGCGAATAAACAATAACAAAAATGTTATATCCTTGTGCTGCGGGGTTTTTTAACTTTCTCGTATACTAAAGAGAAAGTTATTGCGATCGTGCAGAAATTTCGAACTCCAACTGGGATGAGGGATGATATTAAGACTATAGAGAAGTCCAAAAGAGTGGGTCCGACAATGCCGTCCGTCGGTCTGTCTGTCCGGGCGCCGTATGGCGAAACGGTTCAATGGATTTGCTTCAAAGTTCGTATATAAGGTTCTTGGAGTTACATTTCGGGGCATCTTTTAATTTTTCGCTTTATCTTTTGAAAATAACGGTACCTGCCATACAAATTTTTTTGTGAAAATCACGTATCACTATTTTTCTCGAAAGTGGTTCCAAGGATTTTGGTATTTTTTTGTACTAAGGATGTTTAGGATGGGGTCAAAAATTTTGCTAACGGTAATGTGCGAAATTACATCAAAATCGTAGGTGCCGTTTTTGAGAAAATTAAATTTTTTAAAACCTAAAAAGTGATTTAAATAAATTTCTCACCATTAATTTTCGATTAATTTTTTGACTCAAAAACGCATATAATGTACCGAGAAAGTTTCGTATGACGCAGTCGTGCACTTTATTTTTTGATATTTATGTTGATAAAGAATAAAGAGTTTTTTAACCTTAAATATGCGGCAAAATAATGACGAAGATTGAAAGGCGATAAGAAGCGGCTACATCAATTTAAACGTTTATGTTCGTGAACAATCAAAAGTCAAAATTCTGATATAAAAAATACAAATAATGGAAAGGGTGTAGTGCCCTGCAACCCCACTTGTATCTTTGAGAAGTTAATTTGTTAATTCTTTTTCGCCTCTAAGCTTTTTTTAAGGCTCTGCAAGAGTATCCACATTAGAGTTACTAACGAAATTAAACCTCAAAGATGACGATATATGTCGAGGATGTGGTGATGAAAAGGTCAATGAGAACACACCTCACTTGGAAGCTACTACTTCCATGACTTACTTGAACTTTCTGATATCTCATTTATAGGTTTTTGAGAATATCAGAATGGCTGGACGGCGTCGGGTAAAGGGCACGAAGCCTAACAATCTCTAACATAAATGATTAAACCACCACAAAAAAGGTATCACAATGAGTCCACGAGGAGCTAAGTGGGGCATAGCGGGACAGGCTTGCACTGCCGACCCGTAAACCTAACCTAACGTAGATTCACTAATATCTGCAGTTTGATCTTCACTCTTTTGTGAAACACTTTCTTTTCGAATCATCGCTGACAAAATGTATGCTATTGGATTGTCAACCGAAGCAATGCTGCCAAATTACCATTTTCAACTGCAGCAGTGCTGCCAAAATATATTCAACAGAAACAGTGCTGCCAAAATACATTTTAAATCGGAGCAGTGCTGCCAAAATTCATTTTCAACCGAGACAGTGCTGCCAAAATACATTTTTATAGTCCAGATTAAATTCAAAAAATCCCCGACATATTTGTACATTTAGACCTACTTAGCTTGATATACCGCAAAACATCCAGTCCCCCAGTATTTGAATTTAAATCTTCTTCATTGTGAGTATTTTATTTTTTTATTGAGGAATTATTTCCCAAAAGCTTAGCTTTGACCCTTGTTTGTTATATAAACTAAACCAAAATACCATACATATTTAACGCTAAAAAAATTCTCTTAATTAGTAATGACACTCAAATCATAAAAAAAAATAGACATCTATGAACCAATAGGTCGATGTTTATGTTGTTGTTTGGTAAAAAGTGATGCTTCCATTTCAATTTAATTGCGATTAACATCTGTAATTCTTTTTTATTGGTATCTTTGAATCTATTTTAGCTGCGCCGCTCAATCTATTTACCTATCCAAGCACCTAAAAGTACATAAGTATATCTACGAAATTCAGTGAAAGACTTTTTTTTCTTTTTGTTTTTCTACGGGGTTCTTGGGCTTTCGGTAATTTTTGTTGTTTCCTTTTTTCCTGTATTAAAAATAGCATCGCGAGAGACAAATCGAAATAAAATACAAAAGTTGTATGTATGTACAAAAATAATTTTAAATGTCATTTGACAAAAAAGAAACAAAAAAAAAAAAAAAAACTCTTCTTTCTAATGTTAAAAATAAAATAGGTTTTTTCTTCTAATCGATGGGTTTAGATGTTCCTTTTTTTCACTTAGCATTAGCGTTGTTTATTTTTAAACAGAGAAAAGAAAAACAAGTTTTTTTAGCGCGTGCATTTACTTTTATTTAAGTGTATAATTCATCTGCGCATGATTAAAAATGAACGCTTCTCTATTTCATACTGAAGACAATACAATAACAGGCGAGATGATGATTCTTATGACGAGTCTTTAATTTGTTTGTGTGTAAACAAAAAGAAAAAAAAAAACGTTCACATTTGATTACACAAAATTAATGGTTGGGAGGAAAGCTGGCGCTCTAACTTCTCAGAAAATCATTTGATTTTGATTTTGATTTTGATTTGCAACAAAGTCAGTGGATTTCATTCAATATTTGTCAGATAGATATTTTAATGTTGCGCATGCACGCATCGACAACAAAGATAATAGATTTGATTATCTGAAAATAAAATTTTGAAAAACGAACAAAACGAGAGCAGAACTAGTAGACCTGCCCGCATCTTGTAAATCATCATGATGAATACAAAAATACACATAGTGTACTCGTACTCACGTTAAGTCTTGTTGGTATCGTGTATACACGAAACTATGTTCTGTCTGTTGTACGTACTACATTGCGCGAAACAATGGAATGTTTAAAACGGTTTTTTGATGTACCATGTGGGCATGTGTCTGTGACATTTAAGAATACACGTTTTACTGCTGGCTTGCGAGAAAAGGCTGGTGGTCACTTACCAATGGATATAATTTTGACTTTATGTACTTTATCCCATTGAGGGATGCGTCTTGTTACGTGTTGCTGTTTTTTTCTTTGTTAATTGTTGAACTCGTTTTGGTGTGTTATGCAAGATGAAGAATACGCATTTCTATTTTATTCTTTTTAGTTTATGGAGAATTGTTTATTTTTATTCGCGTTTTGCCTATGAGATAGAAATTTCGTAAAATTTAGAAAATTAGAATTTAGCCCTGGACTTTCTCCAGGTTAATCACATCTGTAATCATCAAGGTGGTATACTTGTCCTGATCTGTACAAACAACAGATATATATGTACCATCCGTCTTTATACCTAATTTCGAACCTTTATTATAATGAGTTTAATATTTCCGATTCCGATTCCGATTTCCGATAAACTTTGGAATTATGACTTATGCGCAGTGTTTTATCGGGTTATTAAGGAAATTTAGGTCACATACATTTAGGAGCTTTTGGCTCCTTTGTTGGGCACTGGGCTCCCTAAAAATCTAAATAGCTCCCCAAATTTTTAAGAATGTTACATTTATAAAGAACAAAAGTAATACTTAAAGTTCATTTTAATGCATATTGCAAAAAAATATTTTCCTTCTATTTAAACTTGATAATAAATATTCGTTTGCACATCTCTATTTCGAGTATAAAATACATTTCTAAAATCAGTTGTCAATGTCAAACACTGTTTGTTGCTTGGTTCGCATGGTCAGACAAACGTACCACGCTGGATGAGTAGCAGGCGCATTAGTCTACTAGAAGGAAGGGACAGCACTAACAAACATAAATATTTCGGTCGATAATGTTAATTTGCGCGGTAGCAGCCAAATGCAGAATGTTTGATTTGCGATCTCATTTGTTCTAAATTGCTTGCTTAAGTGAACCATCCGGCTTCTTCGGTCTATGCAATTAGAGAGCAATAAAACGAGGAAATATGTTTGACAGCTTGAATTAAGGGTGCCTATAGGCAAGTACGACCTAAAATGCTGCGTTCCAACATCACTCGAACACCTTTAAAAACGGCAGAGAAAACGATCTCTCTTTCTAATCTCGTGCAAAAATTGCATGCGTGACCTGCAAACTGGCCATTATGCCGTTAAATTTTGAATGGGCATAGGTAAGGCAGTTTTTCTAAGAACAATTTGTTTGTGTCTGACTTAAATGAATAAGCGGAATAAGTAGGTTGCTTAGAGGATAATAAAGTTGCGTTAGTTATGCTGCAACCAATTTGATTTCTTTATTAAAAAAATGCAATAAGCAAACCGAGGGAATCTGCGCTGACAGGAATAACACCACCAACCAAAAAAGATCCGAAACCAACATAATCATGGTTCATGATAATTTTTCTGTGGCTCCTCTTTTACTGAAATGGCTCTCCCAAAATCTTCAAATGGGCTCCTTTTTGAAATTGAAAAACGACAGCACTGATACGTTCCTGTAGTTCGTGTACGTCACAGTTCGTTTTTATCTTGCCCGTGGGATAACGAAATCACGCTTACAGAAGGTGCCGTAAAAACTTGGCACATGAGGACTGTACGTTGTACTTAAACTTAAGTCAGAATTTAAACAGCTCTGCATCATGCTTACCTTTTGTATGTCAATATCATCGAGACTAATATTAAATCTAATCCAAATGAATTTTGGAAATTTATAAATCCAAAAACTAAAAATTATGGTTATCCTGTCTCTCTATTTCCGATAATAATCAATCGTCAGACTGCTCGTTTACAATATGTAATAACTTGTTTATTCAGTTAATGAATCAAACGTAGATGAGAATTTTGTTAGTTTTATTGAAGATAATCAAAGCCCCATCTTCAACAATGTTGAAAACTCTGAAGAGAATACATTCAAATGCTTTTTGGAGCTGAAAAACAAGTTTCAATCCTGGGGCTTTAATATTTCTCAAAAAATGTGTACAACCTTTACACAAAATTATTTGGAAGCTCTTTATCATTATTTATCATTAAAATCATCTATATTTCCATCTAATTGGAAAAATTCTTGAAAACTATCGAAGTCTATATAAGCAATCTACTATTCCAAAACTATTGGCCAAACTAATCACCAAACAATTAACCTTTGTTTGTAGGTCTTAGATTTGAAAAAATCAGCATGGTTTTGTGGGAAACAATGTTCAAATGTAACAAACCTTATCCTGTTTACAAACTTTATTGTCTCTGAAATTAGTAAAGCCAATCAAGTCGATGAAGTCTATACTGACTTTGGCAAAGCATTTGACAGTGTAGATCATAACAAATTACTTTTCAAGCTTAAACATTTGGGGTTTCCACCTCCGTTAGTTAGTTCGTTGTCATCATATTTGAAAAATAGACTCAAATTTGTAGATTTTAGAATACCTACTTAAGGTGTGCCACAAGGAAGCCACATTGGTCCACTTTTATTTGTCCTGTTTGTTATATAACATTATATTATTCCATTTTTGCCTAATTGTAATATTTTGATGTTCGGAGATGATTTCAAAATTTTTCAATCTAGTGTTATTACTAACGGCTTAAAAGTTTTAAGTTTAAGTTTAGTGTTCTAGAAATTATTTATCATTAGATGCCAGTAAATGTTCTGTGATATCCTTCTCACGTCGTAAATCACCTCTTATTTTTTGATCATACAATTGGCAACTAAGCTATATGCCGTGTTTTTCAAGTTAAAGATTTGGGAGTTTTGTTGGATACTAAATTATTCTTTAAAAGCCGTAATAAGGCTAAATAGAGCTTGGGGAATGATTCGGCGGTATGCTGGGGAATTTTCTGATACTTACATCAATAAAATATTTTATGTAACTTTTGTCAGTTTGTTTGTTATTTGGTATCCGTACTATTATGTTGATATTTATAGCATTAAAGCCACCCAAAAAAATATGTCTGAGATTTACCCTTTGGGTTGATCCTTCCCTCTTACCAATCCCCACGTAAACTTATATGCTTCTGAATCACTTCTATTTATAGAATTATTATTGGCGAGCTTAATTTCCCTGGCTTAAGAAACCAACGATAAATAGTTGTGATTGAAAAAGAAATCCTTCGTCCAAGTTCTCGTGAATTGTATCTCGCAGACCTGTGTAAAATTTCATCAAGATCGGTTGAGTGGTTTTCGAGAACTTCTGACAAACTACTTTGAAAACACTGTGTCGAGAAAAACGCGTTTAAAGTTTGGATAACCTCAAACAAACCTCGTGATTCAATTGAGTGCGCACCTTTCAAATGCTGTATCTCCGAAACTTTTATTCGGAATGACTTGAAGATTTAGAATAATGTTCTCGGTATGTTGTAAAAATTAATAAGACAATAAAAAAGGCTGTGAAACCCATGTAACCCCTCAATTCATTTTAATTCATCAGTTATTGTTATTAAGAAAAAACTGTCATACTACTTATCTATTTATCATACTTATATACTTTTTATCTATTTTTGAAAACAAAAACGTAAAAAAAAATATTAACTTTGACGTTTATGAGATATTATAGGACAGATATTTAAATCTCAGATAAATATTTTATTATATTTTTCAAAATAAAACCGCGCTCATAATTTATGACAACTTTGTCACATCTATATTAAAAAGATGAAATGACCACAACACCAAAAAGCATTGTAAAGATTTTAAACCAAAAACACAGACAAAGTAGCAAGTGACACAATATGAAGCGCTTCCATCAACATTTGACAAATTGGTTGTATTTTTGAATCTTATTGTTTTCAACAACAACAAAAACTGTTATTATATATAGATACTTATTTTAATTTTTGTCAGAAGACCTTGTTTAAAAATCAGCAGACAATTTAGCACTTACTAATTTCAAATACAATAACAAAAAAAAAAATTGGCTACTTATCTCACAAATATGTATAAATGTTTAAAATGTTTCTGATTTTGTCACATTCAGGGACATTTTGTGAAGAACAATAATCCCGGAAACAAAACGATGCGTGTTTTAATTTTATTTTAGATCAGTTTGCTGTTCTAAAATCGATTGAGCATTTTCCAATTGTATTTAGCTTTTTATTTATCGTTTATCTGTTGCCTAATCTTTAATTGAATCAGAACAGAGTTGTATCAGATAAATACTTTTAAGTTAGACATACAAAATGCTCAACTAGCTGTCACTGCAGAGACGGTAATATATATAAGTATGAAACTAGCTGGAAAGTCCAACACCTTTGTTGACGCTGTTAATTAGGTATTATTTATTGGTGCTACCTTTTACTAGCTTAAATTTGCGAAACATTAACGCCCTCTGATAAAAAAAAATTAAGTGTAAACATGCGCCGCATAGGAATGCTCGCTTATACGGTTGCAGATTGTTTTGTATCTTGTAAATATTTTATTGAATTTGGATACGACTTTGGTACACGACTCTGAAAAGCATGTTCCAACATTTTGGTGACCTAATTTCATAGCGCAGAAAATGCAAAAAACCTCGTGTTGTTCCTTGTTGCCTTAATGATGACAGTGCGTACTAATAATTTGTTTTTCTCTTATGTTTATAGGTTAGGATCAAGATTATACGAATCAATAGCCTCCCACTTTACTGCATCTCTGCTGTACTATGCTGCATACCGCCAGTGTGGTTTGCAGGTTTGACCTTAAAAAATACCTGCAGGTTTCCCGTTTTCTGATCTTTTAGTCATTAAGTTCAATTAAATGCTGGTGTTGCCATTCTCCCGCGATTGCATTAAAATGTTGATGGATATTTCCTTTTTGATGAGAATCCTAGAGCCCCGCTTTTGAACATGTCAGTACCTTCTGATTTGGTTGTGCTGCAATTTGTTGCCACACGAGTTGTGGATAAGTTTTTAAAACAGATATTTGGTGAAGAACTAAAATTGTAGTTCTATAAATTTGGCTAAGAAAATTGTAAGCTGATTTGCAAAATTAGTCAGAGAGTATATGCTTGCTGTCATTGCCTTAGAGGACTAATTTAAGGCCTTAAAATTGCCAACGGATGTTTAAGTTTAGTTTGACATAACCTACAATGCTACTACAACTTTTTCGAGTGTTGTGTTGTGAAGTTGCGTGACGTGTCGCTGACTGTGCACAACATTCAAGAGAGCTGTTTTTTTTAACTGTTACAGGCGCCTAACAAAAAAGTGACCTGCAAGTCATGAAATGCGCATAGGTTAACAATGCGCAATTAACATATCTCAAAACTCAAATGATATATTGATATAATCAAAATGCAGTTACAAATAACATCTATTTCTATTTGTAATAAGATGGGTATATATTTTGTAGTTGAAACATGGCTTTTCAATTGAGACAAAGGTTTGGCTGACTTATTTTCAAAGCTGTAGGAGGAGCATTGGTTTTAGTAAAAACTATTACTTTTAGCGTAACTGGAGTACAAATTGGAGACATACTTTTACCCTAGAAATATCGTTATATAATAGTAATTGAAATCTGTAAGCTGGGTATAATCATTTATTATACGAAAAGGTGCAAAAAGTCGTTAGAAATCAGCATTTCCTCCAGTCTTACCCAATAAAGCGAGTTAACTTTTCCCTCTAACTAATCATTTCAAAGCTAATCTCCCGGCGGTATGCGTTTCATACTAGTCGGACAACCTTTTAAAACAATCGCTCGATTTTAGAGTTTGTTTGCTGCGATCGTAAGCTGCAGTCTTCTCTTAAGTTTAATGAAATAAGTTTTCACACTAACTGAAAATGTGTTCAAACTAACCTAGTGGAATTCTTGCTGGTGGTGTTTTTTGGAAAAGTCAACAAAGCATGTTGCCTGTCCTGAGCTTGAGATCCTAATAGACCTTAAAAGACGCATAAGGACAAATCCTTGCATTTAGTAACCTTAGGTATGTAGTACAAAAGGATTTTCAAGAATTTTTACTTAACACACTACTCGCAACATGAAAATATGCTTGTATTCTTATGAAATACATTTAGGCAACTCTACACTACCAACAGATTGTGGCTTAACTTGAATGTGACTACCAAAATAAGTATAAAATATATGTATATGTAATTTACAATTTGAACCACAAATAAAAAACCCTTTATCTATAAAAAAAAAAAGTAAATCGCTTCCACATGATAGTTATCTCCAACCCAATATATCTCCCTTTTATATAAGCTTACTAAACAATTCATTATCACACCCAAAACATGTTAATTTGCACCTGCACTCACCTACTATTTCCTAAATATAGCATATCTTTCGTCATTGTGTTAACATTGGAATCCAAGTACTGATTAAATAAAATAATAAAAAAATAACTCGTGCAGAAAATTTAAAAATAATTCATGGACTGATTATATCAGCAAGTGATAGATACCCGTTACTAATTTGCGAAAAAAAATTCAAACAAATAAGTAAATAATAATTTAATCTTTATCAAACAGAAGAATGATATCCGAATTAAGCGTGTATAAGGTAGGTGTGTCAATTTGGTGACATAACTCTATTTAGAGATCAGAAACGTTTTGACTGTGTCAATACGAATATATCTTGCCTTTTGAATTAAGCTCTTAGTAAAGCTTTTAATAGTTGTTATTTATTCTTAGATTCGGACATTCAGAAAGCAATTGTTTGATAAGCGAGAAAGTGAGTATGACAGACGCAAAATAGTTTCGACCGTTAGAGTAAGAAGAATATTCATTATATTAAAAATAAACGTCAATATTCTCTGGATGTCTTCATCAAAGTAAACGTTAAAGTTTACTCAATCGGCATTTGCATTGTTTAAACGTGAAGCAAACTGTTCTTCATATTATTATTGCATTTTTGGTTGAATTGCGATGGATATGGTCGTGGAGTTGAACAGAAGTTCATTCTTTTTCCTCATGATAACAAATGTTTGAAAAACTAAAGGTGAATGTAGTAGATTTTTGCGATGAGTGCATTCAGAAGATGCAAGTGATTTTTTCGAACAAACTATAAAAATATGTTTAACGAAGTAGAAATAAGTTGCTACGTAGCAACTGCATAAAAATAAATTAATTATATGAGGTAAATTCTCATCTCTGTTCGTGACGTTTCATCACGATGAGCATTCGTTTTTTTTAACAGTAGCAGCCTGTCAATTTTCCTCTGCTAGTCTCCATTAATAATTCTTTGCGGAAATTTATTATGCAATTAATGCCAAATCAATGTTTTCATACGAAAACGGATATTTTAAGTTGACTATCCTCTACTAAATTTGTGTTGCGTAGAAAACTTTGTTGCTTACGTACACAATGATAGTGCACACTGTGTACAGTGAAATATTAGCAGCTGTACTAGTTTTTTAAAAACATCGAATTTAATTTCACATTCAGTTGGTTATTTCTAAATATATTTTAATTGCATGCTTAAAAAGTATAAAAAAAGAGATTAATAAAACTGACGGCAAAGCAATGATGAAATTATATTCGAGTATGATTTTAAGCAGGCATATAGCAACAATTTTATAGATAATAGATTTATATATAATCCGTACATAGTCAATCAAGGTCTTTTGCCAGTCTTATCGGTAGCATATATGTGTGTCTAAAAATTTGCAAAAGCATTCGCGTTAATAGTAAACGTGACCATGTATTAGATAAAAAAAAATGGCACCACCATTCAACTGAATTGGAAAATCTAAACAGTTTTATCTTAAGGCGTCTGTAGTTTATTTATTATTGTTGATAAAAAACTACATTCCATATAAAACTTGAAGCGTTGGTATTTTATTTGTATGACGTTAAAAGGCGTCAATAATCAGTACACTTAGGATTAAGTGATAAAAATTTAATTTAATTTGCTACTCTTTCATGTATAGGGTCCGCCATCTAACTTTTTTTTTCAACTAGTGCTTATTTCGCGAACACTTGAGACACATAGCTCATGTCTGATTTGACAGATAATTAGTTTTATCCTTCCGCTGAAAGAATATGGTTGTGTGTACGCTTGAACAACGCTGGGAAATATTGCGACATAGCGATATAGAGAAGATGCCGATTTTGCCAAAAATATCATCTTTTCAGATGAAGCTCATTTTGATCTTGGCGGGTATGTAAACAAGCAAAATTGTCGCATTTGAGGCACAGAAAACCCGCACGCATACATTGCAAAGCCGATATAGCCAAAACGAGTCACTGTTTGACGCGAATTTTCGTCCAGAGGCATAATTAGGCCATTTTTCTTTGAAAATGAGCAAGGAGTGGCCGTTACAGTCGATCGTCAATGGCGATCGTTATCGGGCCATGTTGAACGAATTTTTGTTCACAAAAATTGAAGAGGATGATATTGGCAACATTTGGTTTCAAAAGGACGGCGCTACGTACCACACAGCCGAAGCTACACTCGATGTTTTGCGCCCTGTTTTTGAAGATCGCATTATCAGCCGCAGAGCTGATGTCGTTTGGCCACCGCGGAGCTGCGATTTGACACCGTTGGACTATTATTTGTGGGGTGCCGTAAAAGATAAGTGTTACGCCGACATGCCAGAGACAATTGACGCTTTAAAGGACAATATTCGTGAAGCCATTGGTGAAATACAGCTGCACACAGTCGATAATGTGCTTAAAAATTGTACCGATCGTATAGGCTACTGCATGGCCAGCCGAGGCAGCCACTTGAATAAAATTATTTTCCATTATTAACCGGAAGGATTGTACTTTCAAATAAAAAAAGAAATTTGAGAAAATATTCAGTAGTTTTTTTTATAGCATTTTCAAAAAAAAAAAATATTTGGCGGACCCTATATATTGATCGTAAATATTTATTTTATGAAAAATTTATTGTAAATATTTAGTGTACGCATATTTTGCTCCAAATGCATATTTTTGCATATTTCACCTATTTGAAGCACATTTTTAAACATCATTTTAACTTATCCGAACAATGGTATGGATGGAAAAAACATCCTTTGGGGGGTGAGTTGTTTGTGAAACAGACGAATGGTGAATAAGTTTTCTAAAATTACAGGGTATTTTACAATCTTTGAAGTAAGATTTTCTCAGATTGACGAATCGACAGTAAAGAAATTAAACCAACCCCGCAGGGTAAATAAAAAAAATTAGATAAATTAGGTGACAATTGAAATGAATAATTTCCTTCTAAAAGGAGGGTTATGATGGGTGTGAGTTAAAGAAAAACTCAAGATGAGTTAACTAAAAAAAATCTTACAATAGGCGTCTGCGGGACAGTTTTTGGCATACTCTTAGCATAGCGACAAGTCAGTCATAATTAGTGATGAGAATATGCGAGAGCAGAACAATGCACAACCGTTGAATGGAAATGAGGCAAATTTCGCTGTCAGAACAATAAAAGCCACAAATTATTACCATCCACTTGACCAAAACGTGAACAGATGTAACAGATGTCATAAGAGCGGAGCTAAATACAATTTTCCAAAATATTTATAAATAAATACATAAGTCCCCGTTTTTGAAACTTGTTATGTACTAATTATAAAAATTAATTAATTAAATGCCGGTGGATGCGATAAGGATCTTATAAGCTAAATTTGTAGATAAAGATTGAGGTAATCTACATTAGAATCGACTTAAAACAGCCCTTCTTAACATTTCTTCTAATGATAGTTAGAAAAAATAATAACTTTGTTCGCTTAGCATGCAAATTCGTTGCACCCAAATCCGTCTTTCTGTCGGACTCCTGAAATAACCAAAGGCACGACCTGCAGAATCTACAGAGACTGATATACCTTTGTTGTTCCCTGAGTCTGCAATGCTCGTTAGGAAACCAGTTAGGATTCGTTGGTTATTTTTGCTAAGACTGATGCATGCCTTAAATCTTTTAAGATTTGGCTAGTGTCACCGCTTGAAACTTGTGAAAAGTTCTGGCCCTTTTTTCTTTTACTACTTCCCGAAGTAATCGCGTAGGGTTCCGCCGTAGGGTTCGCCGTCTCGTGTCCAATAATACCCACATGGCTTGGTATAGAGCAGACGGATACTATTTTAACCAAGTTTATTAAAGCTTTGTAGGCATTCCCACACAAGTTTGGATTTAATGACATAGGACTCCAGTGTCTTAATGGATGTTGACTATCTGACATTATTGCTATATAAAAGTTTCTCTAATTCGAACGCATTTTCCTGTGGCAAACATTTCCGCCTGAGAGGCTTTGGTACTTTTGTAGTGTTTCGTTCTTGTGCACTCCTTCCTGTACCAGTTGCTCAGTCAATAAATTGTGGATTCATGGCTCCATTCTTTTTTGTTGCTGAGCTTCGTTAGGAAATTCTTTTCACAGTTGAATTTCCTTATGCTGTCAATTCTGGGAATAGCTAAGAGTGGAAGGGGTCCAAGTAATTCGTCATAGTCTTTCGAACGGATGCATCCTTAATATAGTTTTGTCTACCGTCTCTGAGACCAGCAGAACTTTCATTACTGCAGTTGGTCATGTACGCATTGCACCAGTGATGCGCAGGCACCTCAGTTTTTGCACCTTATAGGGAGATTTCCTTGTTGTGACCAGACTGGTTCGTTTGCCCATGCTACTGCACCCTATTGTGATCATTGGTCTCACAATCGCTATATGCATCCATCGCAGAATTTTAGGGATGCAACGCCACGACTTTCTCGCTAGGCTTTTACATATCGTAAGAGCATAGGGTAACCTTGCAAGCAGTCCTCTCTATATTAATTCCAGGGGAGTTTGCTATTTAGTTGTAGTCCTAGATACTTAACTTCATTGACCGGTTTCTGTGTCGTGCCTGACAATCGGGTTTCCTTGGGTCTTTGAAGTCGTTTTACTTTTGAATGGTGCTATCGTAAGACTACTCATACTTATATAATTTTCTATATTTAAAAAAATAAAAGTTCTAGTGGCGAAGTGATCATGATAAGTTTTTTACATGAACACAATTACCTGGATCCAACGGTCGATCAAACAAAAATTAACTTTAATGTTATTCTGCAAAGCAATATATACGATCTCGGCTCTTACCTAGCTTCCTTCTGTGTGTACAATTGATTCCCATCTATAACCTTAGAACGTAATACATATCTACATAATATTATTATCTTACTGCATCAATCGTTGCAACGAATCGCAACCGAATCTAATTAGCTTCTCTATGTCAATGCTAATGTTTTGTTTTTTTCCAGTGATTTTCCTTTTTTTTTCTCTTATGTAGAACTGTGTGAGATAAGCACAACGCACATTAAATGTGCGTTGCCTGCCTGCCTGCCTGCTTGCCTGTCTAGGCAACGTATGTACATTTTATAGCGCTCGTTCGACCTCTAGTCATTTAGCCCTGAGTAAAAACGTACAATTCAGCTGCTTTGATTATTCAAATATGAAATTCTATGTCGTAAGTACAATCGCAATCGCTAGGTCAGGGGTCAGAAGACCAAAATTTGTGTTCCCCTTAAAAAAAAAGTGGGTTCACCTTAAATTTCTCTAATTAGATCGTTTGCAGGCGGAAATAAATATCCGTTTGAATCCTGGTAAACCTGAATTATTTATCCCAAACAAAATAAAAAGTCACCTATCTCAATTTGATGCAACTCCTCGCGCAAACAATCGCACACGAAAATACATACATATATTTTTATTTATTTAAATTGTGATATTCGTTTCAGTCTTTCGATCGTGTATATTTAATTTACATACTTACTTCATATTACTTCGTATTTAGTCAACAAAGTGATAAGTGTTTTTTTTTTCTTATTTTTTTTGTAAAAGGCCAACAACAGAGCACGATGAAAATTTTTTTTTTTAAAAAAAAACCAAGCTTTGCGCATTGCGCCATTTGTTTGTATAGAATATTACATACAAATGGTTTGCTCTATATGTGTATATATTTGTGTGCGAAGGTGATAAGACGCTGGTGGCTGCGCAGAGCAAATTATTGTGACTTAGCATGGTGCAGTGCATGAGGGAAACATGAACTGACTTCAATTCAGGCCTTTTGATTTGTTGCCCTATATTTTTTATTTTACTTACTTATTTTTACTTTTGGAATGTGTGAGAGACGCTTTTATTTGAAGTTTTATTTTATAGTTGAATGTTTATGTGAGGATTTATTTAATTATAGGAATGTGTGAATGGATACTTCAATTACTTGGGTTATTTGTTGTCATTTAAACTGGTTGTTATGACAGCAATTTACGTATATGTAAAAAAAAAAAACGAAATTAATATTTAAATTGTTCTCAAATTCTTTGTGATGTAGAAACTTCTTAGGAATTGTTGATAACAATAAGAAGCGACAGGGCTTCGTAACAGTTTTTTTTGAATCAAAGACACATTAAAAGCAGTAAGGTACAAGTTAAAACCCCCGCACTGGGGTGATATGTAGCTTATATTTTCTAAAGCCTTAAGCCTGGTTCAATAAAAAATGCTGCAGACTTTCTGTTGAACAAGTTTGATGTGTGTACCATCCCTTACTAGAGATGCCGACAGATCCAACACAGGTCCTGCGAAAACTTTGTCCGATCTCATTTTGAGTACCCAAACAAAACTCGGAGTTTGAGTTTTCAGACCTTGCTTAAAGAGTTCTTGAGTTGAGGCACTAACTTAAAAGTGGTAAAAGGACTAAAGGTGCGATCAGACGATCATCGAAACTTGTCATCCGGATGAAATCCTGACGTCACTATGGTGTAAAATTTGTACTAAAGTGGTCATCCAGTGTGATCGCCTGTCACCCGGCATGAATGACAAACTCCCACGGATGATATCGCTCGTTTCTTTCTTTTGTGTGCCTTCTGTCAAATTTCTGTACTGATTGTCCCATTTCATTTAGACTTTCCGTAAGCCAGTCGAAGTTAACGAAAACTTGACGAAACACTAATTATTCACGTTATGGGCAGGCAGTACTATTTGCTTGTAATGGCTTAAGCTGGCTTAAGCACATTCAATTGCATTATGGTTGGCCCTTAAGTACTTATTTAAGTGCATCTTGGCTGTCACTACAGACACACATATAAATACTCTCAGATGTTCTTCACAATAGGCATTAGGCGTGTTTCTTTCTTCACAGTATCAGTATAAATGTCAAATTAATTTTGTGGAACTGTCAGGAAAATATTTTCTTTAAAATACAAATAAAGAAATATATCAATTTTGTAATGATATCCATTAAAATTATTTAAGACATTCCACTGGCTTTTTGAACAATAAAAGTTAATTCTTAAGACATTAAAAAAACCGTTAACAATAAAAAAACAAATAATTTAAATGTGTTTTAACCAATCTCAGAAAAGTATTTCATTATATTCGGAATTGAAAAATGTGTATTTACGAACACAGCCATTTGGAGTACCAACATACAACAAAATTCCTCAAAAAATAATCCGATTTCAGCGCTGCCTGGAGGTTAGGATGATGAACTATTTTACCAAGTGTAAACCAGTGTCCATACTTTGCCAATTTTACAAAGTTTTTGGAATTGTTTGCGTAATGTGGGTAAAATAAATAAAACTGTGTAGAAAGATCGATGCATATGTATATGCCAAACAAGAAGAAAATCTTGTCGTCACATTCCACGGAAGCACCGGCACCTGAACTTTGACAGGTTTCCACAGCCAGTATAATTGCATCAGATGATATATCCATCACACAGGGGTCGAAGAATCATTCTCGCATAGTGTCGTCGAAACTCCAGTGCAAGTTGTACCAAATACCCAATTTTTTTTGAATCAGAAATGTCCTTTAGGGTTTCCCCCATGATAAAGCCAGGTGTGCTAGGGAAGGTCTTTGTGTGAACGTAAACATGCCGACCAAAGAACCAGTGGCTTCGTAATTGTCGCGTTTATCCATATGACTTTTTTGGATGAATAACTCTCAATTCGAAAAGACTCTTCGTTTCGACTTTCTTGGTCCAAAGGAGCTAACTTTCGCGGATTACTCAAATACATTTTACTACACTTGGTTCGTCCCTCACGCACTTGTGCAAAAGAAAATTCGAAAGAACGAATTGACTATTTACGTCAAGTAATAGCAGAATACCATATCATTTCGTCACATAAATGCATATATGGCATATCGTCTAATATCATTTTTTTTTTTTTTGCAATATTCTGTATGGCAGTCGTATGCGGCTTTCTGTGAAAACACTACCATATTAAAATGGCATAAAAATGTCCCATCTAATAGTAGCAAGCGAAGATGTCAAAGTTGTCAAATAAATATTTAAAATTTAAAATAATTTCATTCAAAAACCCGCGTTTATGGAAAAAGTTTCGTGCAACACAGTCGAGCACTTTATTTTTTAACATAGGAATAAAATCTCCTCATAATTATTAAAGCATAAAAGTGCCAAAAGCATTCATATCAAGCATTTTCTTTTGAGACTGGCCCACATTTTGACAGCCCAAAAAAATATTGGCGCAGAACATTATCGAAAATAAAATTCAAAATTCGCAAACTGTGTACATAATGTTGCTCGAAAGTACTTGTTCATATAGAGTATTCGAGTGCGAAAGAATGCGACAGCTAAATAGAGCACTACCTCCAGGCAACCAATGACGACGTCGATGTCGACGTACATAAAATGAAGTGAACGCGCTTTATTTGATTATTTGTTAACGCGTGAGAGATAATGTCGTATAAATGTATCGGTATTCTAGGCTATCTGTATCGAGGGCTATCAACAACAACAATAACAAAAAAAAAAAATAACAAAAACAAAAATAATAAGAACTGCGGCGTGCCGTCGTCATCGTCGTCGTTGTAGTTGTCGTCGCTTAAATGTGTATCTGCGTTGTGCTACTGCTCCCGCTGTTGGGTGTTATTTTAAATTTTGTTGTCCAACTAAAACGCTTTAAACAGCACGTCACAAGTTCTTCCAAAGTGATTTATTTTACATATAATATAGAATCAAGTGCATTAAGAAACAGCAATTCGTTATTTTGTTTAATAAAAAAAAAAAACTTTATTTTTAACACGTCAATACGTAACAGTGTCAACGTAATAGGAAATCAACGACCCTTATGTTTGGTAAGTTTTTCTACTCCTAAATGTTTAAAAAAAATAAAAAAAACCTCGTGCGTATTACATTGCTAAAAATATTCAACGATCGTATCGCAAAAACTGACTAAACAAAATGGCATTCTTATATTTCGTTTTTGATGGTGTGATAAATATTTGCTGATCGTTAAACTAAAACCCATCAAATCGATTGTGTGTTTTGAAAAAAACAAAAAACTTTAATATATTTTCTAGAAGAGAAAAAAAGTTCACGTGGTCAAAAAGTTATACAATCTTTATTTGCCCGAGAGCCGTTTTTTTTTTGTATACCTATTCAATTGCCGCAAAGAATTTTGCTACACCTAAATTAAGTTTTAAACAATTTTATAATATATTTTTTACTTATTCATTGAATTTGGATAGGTACTATCATAAATAACAAAGGTAAATTGTAATCCTTCCTTATTTGGGAGAGATCCACTGAGAAAGCTAATTTTAGAGAGAATTTTCCATGTATACGTGTAAATTGTTGTATAATGTTTGTGGTGCTGCTGTTGCTGTCTCTGCTGATGATACTTATAATTTCTCTCTTTCGAAGTTGTCGACGTATGTACATATACGTAGCTCCCGTGATTTTATTTTGTTGTTTGCATATTGTTTATTCAAGAGAGTATTGTTTGTTGTTGTGTTTGGCGAAATTTTGTTTATTTTGGTTCATCATGTAGTTTGTGTTATGCAAAATGTTTGTGGAAAAGTATGTTATTAATTGTTTTTTTTCTCTTCCTGGTATATGACCTTTGGTGGACTTTGTTGTTGTTGTTTCTTTCTATTAATATTCATTTATCTTTACGCTGACCCGGCACCGATATAATTATGTATTAACGAGGTTGTTATAGGTTTTTTTTTTTTTGATATTTGCTGTTCTTTTTCTGAAACTTTCTAATTGTTATGAAGTAGCAGAGAGTGGGTTGTAGAGTTCATTACTTTTAGCAATGTTTAGTGTTAACTACTTTCCAATGGGATTTTTTTTGTTGTCTTCAAAAACCGCCATTTTTGTTACTGTTTAATTTTATAAATCTTTCCAATGATTATGCGGTCTTGACAATAAGCTTGCTTGGCTGCCAGTGACGCAAGACGCTATACTATTATGTATATTCTTTACTAATGAATGAGTGACACGTCATCGCTTTAAAAAAAAATATTATCTACCCTTGAATGTTGTATACTTATCATCGGCAATCTAATGGAATAATTCTTGCAATCTCAAACGAACCGCAACACAATTTAAAGTGGAGTTCTAACTACAAAACAAATTTCAATCATTAATTAAAAGTAATATAATTTCGAGTAAATTTCCACCAACACAAAATAACAAATAAAACACACATACGGATACAGTACTCGTATATATGCTACTCTCTGTTTCTTACAAATACACATGCATAACTTTCGTAGCGTTAAAAGCAAACGCCGGCGATATTTGGAAAGCATATCTTTTCGATATCTGTGTTACTTCTTTTTCTTCTTCACAGACACTTAGTCAAATTCGACAACAAGAATCTGCACTAAACACACATTCATAAGCTAATTTTCTAAACAACACTTGGCTTTGTTTATGCAAATTAAAAGGTATTCAAACAAAAAGAGTGTATCTATTGTCGTGCCATGGCTGAAAATATAGGGCACACATGGCGATGGCACAGGTATGTGCTTTAGAAGTTTATACTAGCAGCCCAAGACAGGTGCAACATACCAGACTAAGTTTATGAAGAACTTTTGCTTTGCCAGCACAGAGAAAGAGAGCGAGAGTGGGAGAGCGCGATTATAATGATTTTCCTCCCCGACAGCTTAAAAAAACAAATTTAATGTACTCAGCGCTTAGGTAAGTGAGACACTTAAGGTTGTGTTTTTTTTTCGTGAAATATCATATATATCTGTAATTCTCATATGTAAACAACCGATACAAGTTTATGTAAAAAAAAAATATGTTTAACTGGTTTTATTTTGTTTACTTCTTGAAAGCTTGATTTAACCTAAAAAAAAAAACTAATCAAATGTAATGGCGTTGTAGGTATGTTTCTTATTTGCAAGACGGCCAATTACAATGTTGGTAGAAAAAAAAAACCCCAAAACAAAAAAGATAAATATCGGAATTTTTATAGTGGGATCATGTGATCGATCGATGTGTCTGTCTACATGAAGACCGAACATTTGAAGGAGAGAACAGGCTATAACAACATATAAACTGACAACTAGGTAGGTGTTGTTCCCCACCGCAAGCGCAACAAGTGAATTTGCTCAATTAATTAATGAGTTAGAAAATAATCAATCTTTACCAATTATATCTAAAGCTTAATTCGAATGCACGTGCTTTTGGGTTAAACACACACAAGAATTAGGTCTTCATTTTGTTTCGAGGTTCTAATGACTTTTATTTTATTAGTGATAATCTTAAACACACGTCGTCAAAATAGTTCTTGAATGTTAGGTTGGTTGGATGAACTTTTTTTTCTTTTTTTTGTCTTTTTTCTTTGGCTTGACATATTTTTTGTGATAAGAAAAATTATTTCTTTTATATTTCATATCATCTAGTGTATTAAAATAGATTAGAAATGTGACCTGCTAGAAGAGGGTTTTATTAGATTAATGCTGTATGGTAACCATAGGCAATGCAATATGTAGATACCTATAAAAAAAAAAGCTGATAAAAATATTTTTAGATTTTGTATTTGACCAGTAAAAACGGGGTTGGAGAATTTGGGTTGCAGGTGACAACATCGTTGGGGTTTACATTTTTTTTTATAAAACTGTTTTGACTTAAATCAAAAAAGTGGTAGAATAATATGTCTTGACGACGAACCCGGTGCCATCTTCTCTCGTGACGATCAGATGTCAAAAAGAGCCTACATTTTAACTGTCAAACTTTCGACAGCAACAATTTTACGATTATTATGTTTAGGAATGCTGACAATCAAAAATTTAGCAAACGTTTGACCTTTTGTCAACTATCTGAAACTGATTAATTGTTACTTTCTGAAAACCCTACTTGGATATTTAAAACCGAAGCAGTTTGACATGTAAACTGATAGGTTTTAATTTATAATTATTCTACAAATCTAGTTTTTACGTGCCGTCATCATAACCTAACCAAAATCCACCAACTTAATGCACATAAATCCAGATTTCATTTGATATATCCAAAGTTTTGCATCAAGCTTTAAGAAGAAAAAAAAAAAAAACTTTAAACTTGTCCTCCGTTTTGGTCAACATAAACACACACAGCGCCATTACTACAGCATGCACTCTTTAACCTAGAAATTTGTTTGACTAATTCAATATACAGTTTTCCCCATATACACATATATATATTTTGTGTGCGTGAGATAGATAGTCAAACTTTTGAATGTGTTTTGTAAGAGAGCAAATGCAAAAGAGCGAGGTTCTTATTTTAAGAAAAATACCAATTTTGTGTTGCGGATGCGGAGCGGACTTATTACAATCAAACTCAGGCATTCACAAAAAAACAACTAAGAGAGACACTATTTTCGAACGAATGTACCCCATGTGGACTATAAACATTCCTTTTCACTTGCTTGTTCCTTCCTTTTTGTGTTTTTTTTTTGTTTTGTATTATTGTCAACTTGGTTTGGTTAGAAAATAATCATACAAATATCTACATGACAAACAACAACGACAAATAAAATTTAGTCTCTGCGGCTATTGAGCAGTTTGAAACAGCAGTAGCGCACAGATATCATCGTACACAACACCGCACACAAGTCAAGCAGCGAACGCGCGTATCTAAACAGATTTAATTATATTAATTTTTACACACAGTATTGTCTATTTGAATAACACATTGCAGAGCAATAGTGTGTCGTACTTATATTATAGTGGCTACAATTGCTTTGGTGTTGAGTGTAAGTAGAGACAACTACTGTTGTGACCGCACTCTCTTGACAGTGTGCCATACATTGATTCGTTGTAATTACGCTTTTCCGCTTTGTGTTTAGCAACCGACACCAGTTGTAGTGATCGAATATAAAGAAACTCTCTTTTTTGTTGTTGTTGTTGCTTAATTTGTTTTATTTATTTATCTGCGCGTACCAAGTTTCAGAGAGCAAACAATAAACAATAAAATAACAATTCAGTTTGTTATCTTTGTTCTTTCGAAGCAAAGCGAAAACATTTTTAATTGAAGCGACGATTTAGTGCGAGAACAGTGAAAACGATTATGACAGTGAACTGTGACTAAAAGTTAAACCCATAAATCGCGCTTAGAGGAGGTAATTTGTTTGTGTTATTAAATTAGAAACATACATAAGTCGAGTGAATGAGTCGAGTCGAGTTATTATTATTTTTTTTTTTTGTTTTTCGATGATTTGGCGACGACGCGTAAATTGATTGTCATAGAGAGGCAAAAAAAAAAAAAAACTGTTGAAAATCGATTTCATTATCAGAAAGATGCAGATAAGCACACCACGTTTTAAATGATAACGCGCTGTTAGGGTTTTATAACTCAACAACTATGTGTATGTTATAATATTGTGTGAATGTTTAACGTAAAATATAGCTACAATTATGTATTTCATTTTATTTCTTTGCGACAACAAACCCTTGTTAAATTAAAAATTTCATAGTCTGAGTGACATGGCAGGAATGAGAATAGTGACGACATAACAAACGAATTGTAGTGGAGGTAGTTGCAAATAAACTCGTCTCGATCTGACACATTAAATGCTATGATGTATCGATGAAGATGTCAAATTTTGAAACCCATACAAATAGAATAGTGCGCACACAATCTGTTTTAGCCACAGTCGACGACGTTAAAGTTTGCAAACTTTTGACTTTTTATGTGTGCCCATTTGACATGTCACAAGGCCAAGACTGATAGTCAAATAAATTATTCAATGTTCGGATCATGTTGTTTTTTTTTTTTATATAAAATTGATTATAACATCTAATTTTGTTTTAAATAAAAAGTACAGGAATTTAGTTTACCTATTTCGAGGGCCACTTTTCGTTCAATTTGTGTGTGAAGCTTTTTCTTTCCTCCGCATGGTCATATATTTGAAGAGATTCTTTATTTCTGCGCATAAATTGACACTTGTCTTGAACTATTTTAGTCAATGAACCATTTATTTTTGATTTACCTCTTAATTAAATTAAATGCAATGAGCTTCAGAGATGATGTGCTTCGTTTTCATTAAATTAAAATAAAACGTTAAATTTGCAGTTTAACTTTTGGGACTTTGACCAAAAAAATTGTTCTTTCTATTTACACAGCCGTGATCCGTCCCATTCTCTTTATGGGTCGGTCATTGGATAGGCTCTTCAATCCAAAATGTTTCGATTCCATCCAATTTCAAGTGAAATTTTTACGCACACAAAATATTCTAGCAGGGATTAATTTCATGTGTGAGATTTAAACATAACGACACCCTAATTTCTGACTACAAATTTTGCATTCAGATTTTAACAGAAAGTGTCAAAACCAAATCTTTTGTCTTAGTTGGAACAACTTTTTTTTACTGGTTCAAAGTATTGGGTTATGTCAAAACACAAACTTTAGTCGGTCCCTTGTGTTAAGTTGGTCTAACTCTTATTGAATCTTACATACATAAAAAAAAACTATCATGGTGGGAAGCATAAGCTCGGAATCGGCATAAAATTCCATTTGTTTCAAAAAATTTGTCTCGACTGAAAAGGTGGAACAGTAGTCTGTTGCCCTTTTTGAGGCAAACAGTTGTATCTTATCAGTTACCACCATTCTTTCCCTTCTTCTTTTGTATTTTCGAATGAGTTGTCATAACTTTCCCAATTTTATTACATCCTCAGTGGTCCGCTGTGTGTTTCGCCGGTTTTGCTTCTTTCTTTATTTATAATGGAAAGTATTTTTATCTTAAGTCAAAAATTCAAAGTAAAATATTGTGTGTGCAACTTAAACTCTTATCTTAACCGTGAAAAGGTCAAACATCAGTAAATATTTAAATAAATTTAATAAAGGGTGATTTTTTAAGCGTAGTTTTTTTTAAAATCGAATAAAACACCTTTGTCATTTACGTTTTAAAGACAATTTCATCTAAATGTTGTCCGCGGTTCCGTTTTAAATGGTCCATTCGGAAGGTTCAATTTTGCTTCACTTTTTCGAGCATTTCGGCTTCATTCGGCTTTTTTACATAGTCTAACGACTTTACATAACCAAACAAGAAATAACCAAGAGGCGTTAAATCGCATGTTCTTGGCGGCCAACTCACAAGGTCATTTCGAGAGATAAGCTTCTCACCAAATTAATCCTTCAACGATTCCATTGTTTCGCGAGCTGTGTGGCATGTGGCACCGTCTTTATGAAACCACATGTGGCAAAATCGGGTATCATGGCTCGATATCGTTCGCCGTTGATGGTAACGTTTCTTCCAAGGTCGTCTTTGAAGAAAAATGGACTGATGATGCCACCAAACTGTCGTTTTTTCGGGATGCATCGGTAATTTTTGTTTTTTTTCAGTTTTGCAAATTTCCATAATTTGCAATCGTTTGCTCGTTTGTAAGTATACAGAAAACTTTTTACTTTGACAGATGACGTTTGGACGCCATTACTAACCAGTGCTGCCAACCCGAAAAACTTAACTCTTAAAAAAATCACCCTTTATAAACTTTAAATATTATATCGCTTGTTTTGAAAATTTTTAGATGTTTTACCCTCATTTTTTACATTCGTACACACAGCTGTTGTGTTACTGATCTATTTGCGCGAATTATTGCTTATAAGCGTATAGAAATTGTTTTCAATTATATATTTTTGTAACAAAATAATTTTTCTCAGAGACGTTATGTGTATTGTTTATTACATTTATGTATAAAATTTACTCGCACACATTCAATTTGCATAAATATTATTGTGCCGAAAAGTCCCTGCTCTCGATAC
The DNA here is from genome assembly GCA_963576555.1 of Ferdinandea cuprea. Classification (NCBI taxonomy): domain Eukaryota; kingdom Metazoa; phylum Arthropoda; class Insecta; order Diptera; family Syrphidae; genus Ferdinandea; species Ferdinandea cuprea. The sequence continues at coordinate 67,913,457 of OY754958.1, forward strand.
AAAAACATTATTAGCCTGAGAAAATTTTTATTTATTAAATTTATAATGGGTTTTGCGCTTGATTATAAGATTATTTTTTAATTAACAATAATTTAGCTTTCTCCGCAATTGAAAATGATTATTATTTATTATTTTATAGTGTTCAAAGGGCAACAATTTTTTTTTTTGCTAATTTTAAGCTAAATGTCACAAATTAAGCACACCAAATCTGTTTCGTATTTAGGATATTCGGTCGCATAAGCAAAATCACACCGACGATCTGCCTTTGCAAGACGTGTCTGAAATGCCTATCAAAATCGCACAACGCGTCTTGTTAGTCGTTCATTAAAATAAAATAAATTACATTGCTTCCTCAACTGTCGCAGCTTATTACTGCGCTATGACATTCGCCAGCATGGTTTACCTTGTTTAAATAGGAAGTGAATCATTACAACAAAGGCATCGCTACAAAGATGGGAAAGGGGAGAAATCATTGTGTGAAGTGATCGGAAACTCATTTCATTGTTTCAAGTTCTTTATTTTGATGTTCTGTGGTTTTGTGTTTGTTTATAAAATATGCTTATTCCTTGGCCGTACATTTATTATTATTTTTTTAATTTGGGCGTGGTTGAATAAACAAATTAAAGTAGCTGCAGGCCTTCGATTGGGTGGCATTGTGACGTGCAATCTGGCTTGGAAATAAAAACAATTCACCAAAAAGTAAAACTCGAGCTTTAAAAACACAAGATACTAAAGCAACAGTAACACCAGGATATGCAAACGGTTAATGCTTAATAGAAATGTGCTTAAAATAGTTTTCCTTTTCCGACACAGAACATTGAAGATACAAATATAAATATGCAAAGACATGACGCCCGAATCATCCCACATGATTTGTGCCTTATTTTCTGTGTACGATGCTAGTAGGTACTTGCCGGTCGTATTCCTAGAATTTTTCAGATATTTCATCGCGAAAGGACACTTACCCCGGTCGATATAGATTGCATTTTAGGTGCTATATAAATTTCAAACTCGCTATTCCTTAAGGACTAACTGTAAAAATGAAACGATTTCTTTTCCATTATTCTAAGTTTGCATTTCCAAATTTGCCATGCCAAAAAGAAACTATTTTTTTTTTATTTTTATTCATTTGTATCTTTGTTTGCTCTTTGTTTTCTCTATAAAAATAGATCATAGTAAAAAAAAGAAACAAAAAATCGCACATAGATATCTACACACAAACTCTGTGTAGAATATTTGGCTATATCATACTTTTTAAGTACCCTGAGAGTGTCATGACAAAAGCCATGAATCGGGAGGGGAAATGCTTATAATTTATTTTAAGAATGTTGTCCTACCACCAAAATCATGGGGTTTAGTGTCATTCTTGGATTGCATGAACAATTGTTGGTCAATTAAGAAAGTGTGTTAAAAATAATTAATTAGGAACATTATGAAGAGGTGACTGTACTCTCGCACAAACAGGCACACATTTTTAATGTGTATTTAATTGAATGATTGTCGTCGATGTAAGTTTGCAAACATATATTTTGAAATTTGATTGTAACAAAACAATGTACCTACATATTAAATGCTTTCACATGTACAAATAACATCGACATGAGCAAAAAGTCAGCATAAAACGAAAATAGATAAAACCAGTGACACTGAAATAGGATAATGAAAAATTTATACAATTTTATAATAAAAAAAAAAACACAATTTCTCTACTGCTTCTAGATAGAACATTGTGTTGTGCTACCTTTTCGCGACTGCTGCACCGCACTATGCACGAAACGGAGAAACTATTTGAAATATAAATTTGAAGATATATTTTCGGTTCTACAAATAAAGTGGAACACAAATAGATTGTATGGGCGAGGATTTGTCAATGGGATGTATCATCGTTATTATTTTATGGAGTCACATGCTTTTGACGCGCGGAATGCAGCTCACAAAAATAGATGCTGCTTGTGACTCGGAAATCACATTTTCGCCCGTGACGTTACTATTTTATGTGAAATAAACAGTGATTACGCAAACTTGAACGGATTTTTATAGGCTCATTCCTTTTTTCAGTTTGCCTTTTTGCTGTAAATGCTCACTGCTACAATGACGTAGTTTGTCTTGTGACAAATTCGATTCGATCACTCGATACAGACTCCTGTGACGCAGGCGGCACTTTATAAAAATTGTAGTTTTGTTAAAAAAAAAAACACCTAATATTTGGACAAAAGTAAAACAATGTCTAGATGGGTTTACACGCGTCACAACGACAAAACTATTTGAAACACATGTTTGACGTGTACCATATGATTCATAATGTCGCTACTTTTCGTTGTATTTATTTATTTTTAGATACGAGAACACAGGTACACAAAATCTTTATTCAAATTGCAGATAGAGCTAGAGTTATTTACGCACGCTCAGGCTGTTCCATTTTCCATTTGATAAAGTCAGTCCATTGAGATTCGGTAGGAGGTATTAAGTTCTGCAGATGCCAACTCATTTATCTTTCTGGAATATTTTAAATGCATTTTGTTTTTGGTTTGATTTTGTTGTGTTTTTCTGTTTAGTTTGCGACCGAAATAAAACAACATCATGACTGAGGCTGTAGTATTATTTTATATGAGACATTAATACATTTTGTTTGGTAGCGAAATGTTGACGTGTTGAAAGTTGAAAATTTCGTTCAGATAAAATTAGTTTGCCGGGCCCCAAAAAAAATAAAATAAAAGTAAATTCCTATTGAATAAAAAAATATTGAATGACGTAGATACATAAATGCGAACAGCCTTGAGATTTGTTCTCGCAGTTGTAGCAAATAAAAATTCGAGGAGGAGTATGATGAAAATAAATGTTATTTAATTATATGAGTTCCTCTACTCTTGTAAGGATTATATTTTGCTTGAAATCATATTGTGACAGTTTTATCAAATTTGCCCTGTAAGAGTTGCTCATCTGCAAACCAACAAAATAATGACTAGGTCAATACCCGTTCCACCCGTTTCAATGATGACATTAACAATTTCATACGTAGAAGCGGACAAGGTGGCACTACGGAGGCAATTTTAAACTAACTATCCGAACCAATATTCAAGCACATACCGGATACCGATTTCTCGGGCCTTTACTTGTTTCCTTTTTGACGCAAACACCATAGCCTCGCCAAAGAGCACACGTGTTTTGTGAGTGTGACTGTGACACATCTACTCAAACTGTCTCAATGTCGCCTGTCGAAAAAAATAGAAACAATAGTAGGATTTGTCAGAAAACAGAATAAAAGCAACTGAAGTTGAAGTGATTTTATTTTGGTTTAAAGACCAATTTTTGAACTTAAGTCTATATCTCACACTCAAAACTATTTTTGAAGTTTTGCACGAACTTTCTTCCAGGCAATACCTTATCAACATAACCAATTCATTCGTTTGCTGTGTAGGTCCTTGCAAAGTAAATTCTTTGTTTTTCCTTTAACAAGGACACATTTCTGCTGGTGTAAACTAACCGTTCACTTCAAACTATCAGAATATTTTTCTTTCGTTCTTTTGTTCACGTGGTACAATAACTTTCCGATATGTGTCAAATTTAAAACACGTCACCATTTATGGGAACTACAATCAAACACTATGTTGACATATCATTCGCATGGGTATAAAGAAACGCACTGGTAAAATATAAAAAAAAATAATTTGAAGTCAATACAAATGTTTAGACTTAATGTCGTTAATATTCTTGGTAACAAAAATTAGACTAACAAATTTGTCCAAAAATGACAACCAAAATGTGACAGATTTTATCCCGAAGGCTTTTTCATTTTAATAAGTTTATACTACTGGGAAATGGAGGACTTACGTTGTTGAAGATATTACACTAGGCAAATATAATATTACATTTTTAGTTCTTGTAGCTTTTCTTTAAGCTTTCGAGGCCGTAGATAACCTAAATTTTTTCGTCACGAGTTCTACTGTCAATGCGGACGCACCTTTTTTCCCGAGGGATCACCGGAATTATCCTTTAAAAATTTCAGAACTTATTTTTCAAATGTATATCTTTAAGACAGTAAAAAGTTTGAATAAAATATTTTATTTTTTTATAAAAAAAAAAAAATTTTGAAAATATAATTTTTTGTCCCCGAATTAACCCTTAGTAGATCAGAACATCTCGTAGATTGTCGATATTCACCCTTGAGGCATTTCTTCATCAAGGGCAGTGTTGGACAAAGTGCACCTCCGGAGATATCCACAAACTTCCTTTCAAAGGTTTGGTAGAGGGGTTTTTATAAAAAAGCCAAAACATTGAGACGTGAGACCATTAAAAATCTTTGTAATACTCTATGAATCTATAAAAAAGTACCTCCCTAGAAGTACTACTCCCCATGCAATATTTCTTAGACAATTATAGCGTTTTAACGGTTGAGACCGATTTCATGTTTTAACTTAGACTCGAGCTTGGCCAACAAAATTGTCAATTGTCAACTTATTCCATTAAGTGAGTTTAGTACCAAGTGTCTTTATACTCTCTCTTTATACGTCTCTCTAAACGTAAAGCAAAGCACTTTAGACCCCTTTTCAGCTGCCTTGAACTTAATGTATCTACATGAATATTATATCGTTGGAAAGGAATTGTGGAGAGCAAGTGTCCAAAATAATTTTCATGCTTTTGCATTACATTTAAGGCAAGTAATTAATTTTCAGTTTCCCCTGTCTTCGTATGGCAACGCAACAACGAATTTCCACACGTGGCAAATGAAGTGTGATAAATCTTTGTCTTTTTTCCTCAATACTCAATATGATTAGATGATGGTGTGCAATATTATTTTTATGCCTCGAAGATGTGATAAATACATTTTTTTTTTTATTTCTGTAGATGATATGTAGTCAAATTTTATTAAATAGTTTGAGCTTGAATTTGCTATCAATAAAACAAAATTTTGCTTTGCTATCATCATAAAATATTTCTAAAGCTACATTTTTTGATACAATTGCGATGTGACTAATTGCCACTTGTAGCCGAGGCAAATTTAAATTGTAAATATGAATTGCCTTATCCCAAGAATTAATGCTCTAAAACGAGTTAAATGCGCTGAAGGCTAATTATATGATCACCAGAAACTGACAAGTAGTTCGATAGTAACGTCACGTCGTTAAAAAATACAGTCAGTCACACTTTGTGTTTGTATACAGCAAACAATATTTCATGTTGCCAACATTTTAATAACATTTGTATCGAATTTGGTAAGCAACCATTTTTGAATGTATCACCCTTGGCTATCAATTATCACAAGTTTGGGTGTTTTCAAATTTGATACCCCGTGCTCAGTGTTTATTTAAGCTTTTGTATCTTCATCTGAGCTGTTTTTATTTACCTATCGAAAGCAAAAATCACATTTTTTGTTGAAAAACTTCCAATTGTTAACCTTTGCCTTAAAATTTAATATTCTCATCTCAATGTTATCTGGGTCGGACATCACGCCCACATTTCAATTTGTTGTTTAACTACTGTCTGGTCATTTCTAATCAATTTTGGTTGCTATAACATGAAAACACTTTCGCCTTCAAGCAAAAGACTCGTGCTATAATCTTTCTTTAAATGGCGTCCTTTTCTTATCGACACACGACCCATTCAAATGCAGATAGTTAACGTCTGACTGAATTACCAACCGTGTTTCGCACTTCAACAAGTTCCATAGTCCACTCAATATACATTTATATTAAAATGAAATATGTATGTACATTCGTATTTCGTACATACCAAACTGTAACACACATATTTACATATATCCGTCAATTAGTACTATCAACGACGATTCATATGTAACTGTCTTCTTCGTCGTATATGTAGGTATAGTATTGGCAACAGGGAGCGTATTAAATAAACTTAATCAATAATAAGTCGCCACACAGTGTTCAAGGTTTTATTTATTTTCCTATTAGTGTCAAATAATAAACATAGAAATTTTTGTTTGCCCACAGAGAGACCCTTAAAAGCTCAAAAGCCCTAATCGCATGCTGTGTGTGACTTGACGCCACCGCTACTATGGAACCGGTAAAATGAAATTGAAACTTTTTCATCCATACATACATATGTATGTATTCTACAATTACTTAATGAGTTCCGCATTTTTAAGAAAACAAAACAAAATGTGCACCAGCATAGTTTTAGATGATTTATTTAACACCTAAAAAATAGATATTTAACACACTGCTTGATTGCTGCCAAGTTGTGATCTATTTTTAGTCCTCATCTCGAATTTGAAACAAATGGCAAGGATGCACAAGGGGTGTGGATTAGTGAAAGAAGTGTAGCAACAAATAAAATTTAAAGCAAAAAAAAAAAAAATTATTTTAAACTTTTATCAGTTGGTGGAGGATTTTGTTGTCGCCGCACCAATTATAGAGGCAAGCGCCTTTTTGCTAGCACGTCTCGTGGTCTATCTAGAAAAAGAAGTCACGAGTCGTTTATGCGCCTCTTGCACAAGTAGTTGTGATAAAATGACGTGTGTGTTTGTGTATATACGTAACGTTGAAGTTTAACATATTTGGAGTAACGCGAGGCTCTTGTCTGTTTACCCATGGCGCAGTGGTAGACCAAAAGCTAAGAAGAGGCTTTCAGACTACCTTATCATTATCACGAGAGTAGAAGAGAAATATAACAAATAAAATCATCTCTAGTCATGACGAATTGAGATAGTATATGATGGTTGCTACATATTTGTTTATACCATGTGACAACCAAACTTTTGGCTTAAATATCTGTTGAATGCGCCAATGGGGTGCGGTGTAGCAGGTCCGTCCAATTAGATATGGAACCTGAACTGTGAATGATTTGCATCGTGGACTGGTTTTTTATTTTCCGAAACTCACACTTTTGTTCTAGTTAGGTTTTTTTTTTTTTTTGTTTAAAAAAAAAAGATTTTGTTATTAAAGGAATGTTTTGCGTCACGTGATGTATTAATTAGGGGATCTGAGTGAGGTTTTTCATAGTGCTAATTTTTTTTTTTTAAAATCGATTTGAGGTACATAAAGTAGAATACGTATTGCGATTAAGAGAGGGGGGTGGAATCAATAGCACATTGTTGGAAGTTAGTTTGCTTAGATGAGCACAGGTTAGGGTTAAGCGTTTTGCGAATTAGTGGGAATTAGTGCTGCCAGTGGGTGCTCCTTGAAATGTTATCCGAAACACACCATGAGGTAAGACATATTTTTGTGTGACGTAATTGAACATATTATGTTGGTTAGGATAAGTAAAGGGAATTATGTAGTTGTATTGTGTGTATTTTGGGTGGCGTCGAAACTAGTTTTGATTGAATTTAAGTGGTTAGTGTAAACTTGTTTTTTTATATTACATATATTTGTGCTACTTTGTAGAACCGTCGATTGCGTATTGTCAAGTTTGAAAGAATGCAATTTAAGTCAAAAAATGTTTGATTTATTTGATGTCAGCAAATTTAATTGATTAAAGTCAACATTCAAAACTCGGTGTCTCTGTCTGTTGGACAGCCATGCCACCAAAAGTACCGTCTAACGACTTTTGTAGGAGGAGAAAGAGAAAACCTTCACCATCACATACTTTCTGTGTAACTGCAAACCTCCACCGAGATCTGTACAGAAGGCTGAGGGACGAGAAGTTTGGGGCTTGATTGTGTTAGTAACTCCACTTATCTCCTTTCAAAAGTATCGGGAGCGGTTAGATTGATTCAGTTACCTCGCATTCCTTTCTCCTAAAGTGTTTCAGGAGTGTCTGAGGTTTGTTTTCAATAGTCACCTTGAAACTGTCCTCCTGTCTAAGAAACGGTCTAAGTGTGTTTTATTTCTCTTTGCTAATGCAGCCATCCCACTTTGCAATTGGGACCAAATATTGCCCGGTACCAAAAAGTTTATTTGTTTTTTATCAGCCGCGCACTGGGTGTTAGGAATTTTGCCATCCCTCTCAAATAGCTTGTAAAAGTATCAAATGACAAGAGAATGCCTGCTTTCTTAATGTTTGGTCAATGGATGACCTGCTCCGTTCGAAGACCAATCTACGACGATGGTCACCATGAAGGTTTTGGTTTTTTGAACTCAAGGAGTACCGATAGTCATATCAGATCTTTCAGGTCAATCAATTCTTATCTTAACGCCTTTTCAAGCTCTTACTTTTATTCACATTTTTTTCTTAGAAATTTACTTTCTCAAGGCACGCGCTGTCTGACTTCAGGGTAATTAAAACCCATGTCAATTTACAAAACCTAGGTTTTATCGCTTTGCATTAAACATTTTCTTCACGCCGTGAGTGTGACGAATTAACTGATGCTTTCGATTTGTTTCAGTTCTTAACTGAATAAACAATTGGCTAATTTTACGTTTAATGATATGCTTCATGGAAATCATGCATTTGTTTTTAGCTGGCTTATTAGTGTGCCGATAAATAATTCTATTAAGGAGTTTGTCGGTATAATTAATTTTGTTTGTTTGTGTAACTAAGATTTTATGCACTGAGCCTTTGATGCGACATCTTTAAAAAAATTTAAATGAAAGACCTCACAGATGTTCAGTGATCGATTGTACTACTTCCTTACTCCTTTCTCCCCTTCTACAGTGTATTAGGTTCAAATTGTCAGGTTGAATAAATGCAAAAGCTCTCCAATAAATATGGCAGCCACTGTAAGCCTCGGCTACAAACAACAATATTTAAGTTTAAAGAATTCCAACTTTTATCGCATAAGCGGCAAAAGTGCTAAAACTTAATTAAAAACTGTGTTTTTAAAGGAATTGGTCCCGTAGTTTCCATTTGCTTCTCTTTTTTATTTGGCAAATCATTCGCTCAATTACAATCAATCAGAGTGAAGCTGAGTAAAAATCTTTAATGAATTTCAGTGAACAATTTGTGTGCTTTTATTAATTTAAAGAAAGTCGTAGCGCAGATACTGTCAACGAACATTAACTATTATGTTGTGAAGCAACACAAATTCACTAACTAAAAGCATACGCTTCTCTGCCTAATACAATAATGAGTTAGCCAAATAGTGAGTTATTTCTTCACAACTTAAATTTGTACAAATGATTATTATCGAAGATTACAGTTAAAAAAAAAATACATTACTCTTTTTCCAATAAGTTTTTCCTATATTCAAGTGCAATCATTGGATATTGATCGCAATCTAAAAATGAAAATTTACATAATTGGCAATCAAATAAAACATTTTCGTCTGCTCGACGTCTCCATTTCGTTATTATTGTCATCGAAGTTGCCATCCATTTTGAGTTGAAAGAAAATTTTCTTGATTTATTGCCGAACGAACGGCAAGAAGCGATTATAAATACAAATAGTACGAGCATCAGTGACTGGGGAAGGCACTTGAAATTGAAGGAACAAATTGGGGCATTAAAATGATTGCATGGCTTTGGACTTTTTTTTTTACCTAAACACACACACATAACCTTATGGCTAACAACAACATTTTGACGAGCCATTAATTTCGGTTTTTGGGAAACGTTTACACGTTCAAGGTGCGTTAGAATAAGGCAAATTTGTTATTGTTAGTTTTTTTTCTTTTTAGACTTTGAAAATGCGTTGTTCTAAAACAAGAAGCGCAGGCCGGTATAATGGCTGCTGACTTATAGAAAAAAAATATAAAAAAAAAATGTTGAAACAAACAAAAAAACACAGGGTTGTTCAACGTCCAAGGCACGAAGAATTCTTTGATTTTTAAAATTAAAAACAAAATAAGTATTTTTTGAAGTGAAATATGTAACCTTCCGACACAAATACCTAAATTTCTGGTTCTGACAATTTGGATATGTAATTTAACTTAAGTGTTCCTTTGTTTGTCAACCTACTTCATTAGTTGTATGTCATAACTTTGGCAGGGAACTTATAAACCAAAATACATATATAAAAAATATGTATATATGTATTTACTCTACTTATTGACGTGTTAAAAAAGAATTATTATATATGTTTTTTTTGTTTCTTTGAAAAGCGGAAGAAAAATCAAACTGACACAGTACATATTTTTGAGGTAGATGACAACTGAAAAAAAAAATATCTATTTTCGTTGAAAAGTATTTGAAAAAAAAACACACCCAACCCGTGCTATGGAAATGTTCAAAATTTATTTTATATTTCTGTCTATGACATTTTTACAGAAACTGGGAAAATATCATACATTTTTTTTTCTGTATTCTGTCTCTAATGGCTTGCGTTCACTATGAGGGCAGAACTTTTGTAATGTCCTAAACCTGGTGGTGGCATTCACTGTTTGAGTAGGTATATTTATAGAATTCCTTTAAACTATGTTCTATGTTGCTTTGTAGGACTTTGCATACGTATTTCTGATTCAATAAAAACTTGCTTGATTTACAGGAGTGTTTTTTTTTTTGTATGTAAATATTGCAGTATTGAACATTAAGTTAAATTTATTGAAATTGTTTTAGTCAAGAAATTTTTACATTTGAAGTTTGAAAGAGCAGTTAGAATGTTAGGAGTCATCATAGTTTAACTAAGAGCACCTGCTTATGGTAGGTTTTTAGCGGGCTATACTGGTATGAGAAGGAATATTGTGTATTAGAAATTACAGTGGACGTCCAGTTTAACGAATTTCCAATATAACGAACAAGATTTTGTTTTCCATTGATGATATATTTTGAATAAAGCAAAAAGTAAAGAATGAAGAATGCGAGATATAAAAGCGCAAGTTTACTTTGGTCGAATTTGTATACATATACTACTTCTATTATGGCCTGTTGTTTTTAATTTCTTAAAGTCCTTACTGGTGATCGATTACGTTTCCTTAAAAGCAAAAAAGTACTTTTATCGCACTTTGTTGGATTTTACAACGTTTTATCCCTACCTTGTGCGTTTCATTTTGGGAAGTTATAATAGTGATCGGGGGTGTTAGCAGGTTCATAGGAGATAAAATAAAATGTCGTATTTCTTTGGGCGAACAAATACAAATAGACCAATGGAAAAAGGGAGTGACACTAAGCTAAATTTCAATTAAACATTGATTAGCGATTAGCGATCTTCGATTTTTACCATACAATTTTAAAGACATTAGAAACTTCATAAAATGTTTCCCAATCCAGACTTTCTATGAAGAATGGTGATTTCCTAAAAATGGAGTAGGCGATTTTTAACTGCTTCTTGAAAAATATAAAAATATTAATATGAACGATTGATTTAACCAATTTTTCGATTTCACGAAAGGCTGTGAATTATATGGAACGTCCACTGTATGTGACATTTTAATCCCAAAACTTCAGAAAGTAATTTTGCAGAAACCTTCTTATAACTCACATGTTAGTAGAATAGAAGAGACCCAGCTAACCAAAGAGAGAGACAAACATTTGATGTGTTTCTGGCAAAAGAATTATTCTAGGAAATGCGTTTGAAAAACAAAGTTCAAGCTCTCCAAAACACTGGTCCTGCTATTCATGGTGCTATGTAAAGTACATTGTACTAAAAAGTCAGTCGGCCGATAGTAGACAGACTTTACAATAAAAAGCGATTGGGTCAGCATATTAAACTAATTCAACGAATTACTTTGAAGTGCTGACGGTGGCACTAAGAACAAAATCAAGAAAAACCTAATTTGGTCCATTTAATTCGTGGAAAATAACTATCAAGTTTCAGCTTAAGTTGGGGGAAGAACTAATGAAAATCTACTCAGGTTTAAAATACCATTCAATTAGCTTGTACTGCTCACGGAAATTACGTCTACCTGGGGCCGAATTACCGCATCAGTTAACGAGTGAGTAACTTCTATACGTTACTGAACTATCGAATAAGCACGTTGGGATTATGTCATACGAAGCATCACGTATCGAGCGCAGTTTGTGATTGTACTAGGAAAACTCTAGTACATTAAATTTTGTACCAGTATACTGTCATTTTGTGTTCTGTCATTCGCTTTTTTATGCGAAATTGTGAGTTGTGCTTTGAATAAAAACGGTTAAAAACTTTATAAATTTTATTAACTGGATATGTTATTATTATTTTCTTCGTCTGATTCTTCTGGGAAATTCTTCCCATAATCTGTTGCATGTTGCTTTTCCTTGAGCAGAGTTTGGCAATACGTATTTGGCCAAATCGGGGTACACCGCCATAAAATCAGCCATAAAACTTTTCTGGCTAGCATTTATTTTGTTTAAATTTATTCTGGAATAATTTAAATTTGTATTTTTAGAATATTTTTACCAAAAATAATTAAACTTACACTTTTTCTGCCATTTTACCACCATACGACACCTCCAGAGCTGACGTATGAAAAAATACACGATTACTGACTAGGAAATGTCAAACAATAAAACTCGATACAGTAATGCCAAACCGAGATAATTCAGTAACGTATATAAGTTACTCACTCGTTAACTGATGCGGTAATTCGGCCCCTGGTTTAATGCCACCTATAGACAATATCCTCAGAACAAAAACAACAACTTTAGATAGTTAAATTACGAACAACGAACCATTATGGAGCAGCGGGTATAAAATTTCAACCAATGTTGTCTTCTACTACGCGAGGGTTAGGTTGGGTTGAAGTGACAATCGGTGAGGCCGACTCACAGAGGTCCATTGTGATACCACGTGGATCTAAAACTTTTACTACTCTATTCGGTTAACCATTTGGGACTTTTTTTAATATAGCGAAAGAGATCTTTAACGTCAGTAGTTAACAGATGGCACCTATGTGGACCTTACGTTTCTGGGAGAGAGCAGGACAAGTGCACAGAAGGAGTAATATTGTCACCTCTTACTCCTCGTCCATGCAGTTTCTGCAAAAGTCATTTGAGTACATGCTAAGCCCAGCTGCATGCCTGCCTATAGGATAGTGCAGTGATGAAACCTATTGTAGAGCTGACGTGCAGTCTTTTTAGAGAGATTTATTATGTTTTTCGGATTTTATTGCTTAAACATTTTTTTATTAAATTTATGTACAAGTTATTGATTAATTAAAAAGTAAATAATATGAATTTTACAATGAAGCTTTTCATCAAAAAAACACAGCTTTTGTTTTTGGTTTAATTGATGGAAATGTTTGCATGGAAACTTGGCACCACTTGAGAAGAATTTTAGCCAAGGCTTTCTTGAAGTCTTATTATCTTATATCTTTCATAAATCCATGTAGAGTGCTGAAGAAGACATTTCGCAAAATTGGTCAACATAACTGCCATTTTTTGTTATGTCATTTGCTAGCAATTCCAACCACAAGTAAAACATCCAATTTGGATTGTCTAACTGACATAAAATGACATCTAATTTAAATATTGACATTTTACAAGCAAATGAAATAGGATATGAATGAGCATCGTAGACCTACTCCGCCGGTATATGAATCCACAAAAGTGTACTTTCCGTGGGGCTAAGCTATTTTGTTCGCTAGCAAAGTACAAAAACAATCGAACAGATACTAATATATGCCTTCATTTCATTTTAAAATATACATTTTGATATAATATTCGTCACGTAAAAACAACCGTATAGAAGAAATTGTAAACAAAAATCTAAGCAACAATCCAACCTATACTTACACATGGGGGGGTGTTTTTATAGTAGTAAGCTTTCGAAAGCAGTATAGGTAGGTATGTATGTAGCGACACAAACAGTCAAATATAGATAACACTACGCTAATGACGTTCTACAACCGCAATTCGCGCAGTAAGTTACAACCAGTGTTTGTTTAGTGTGTGTATTTGTTCAAAGTATACCTATCGCGTACGCTTAAAAGTCACAAGGATATACAAGAAGACATGGGTTTAATTCCACACAGAGAAATAGCAATTGTGTATAGAATGTTAGAGAGGCATTTTTTGATTTGAAAGAGAGTTGGTTCTACATATATGCGGTAAAGTAACGTAACGACGACCGACGTGGGGAAGGCTTCCTTGGAGGAGGATACACACAACCCCTGTTGACCTTTTTGTTTTTTGGTGAATTTCTCTCGTGTTACAACTCTCGTGCGTATTTAACCCTCACAACATGTTTGATATTATGTACACTACTGCAATGGAATGTTGGACGATATTTTTGAATTGTGTTTGTCGCCATAGCGATTAATAGTAGGGTTAATGGTCTGTTCGATGTTGTTGTGTTGTGTAGACATTTGTCGTTTTCCATTTATAATTAGGTCAGACAGCAGCATGCAACTTTGGCAATGCTGTCGCTATGCGTATTTGGGCAGGCACAAAGTGTATTAGGGCATTTATTTTTAACATTTAAAGTATGCACCATTTGTATAACAAAACCATTCTTTTTTTTTTTTTTTTTAAAAAACCAAATCCAACACAAAACAATTCATTTTAATCGTGATGCGTGTGTGTTCGCACGACACATACATACCAGAGACTAGACAACATTTCCATGTGTATGTATTGATTTTAATTCAAGTAAAACACGCTCTTATTTTTGTGCTCATCTACAGTTCGTTATGTAGGTACGTTGTACGTACAGAAACAGAACAACAATTCCAATGATCTTCTCTTTTGATTCACAGAATATGCTTTTTTCTCTCTTTCTGCATTTGTGGCTAAAGTTTTTCGTTTCCTATCTCGAATCGTCTTTGGTCGCTCGCTAGTCGGTCGGTACCACCTAACTTAAAAATCGAATAGATATAGTTTTGTCTAAAACGTCGTCGTAAATGTTCACCGCAATCGCCACACAAAACGATTAGTGCTCGAACGTAATCAATCAAATAGAAAAATAAATAATAAACTTAAATCAAAGATTAAATAAAATATTTTAATTTAAAGAATAAAAAATCCCATCGAACACAACACAATACAGTGTTTTAACTATGTCGACTCGATGATGAGGAATCATCGTAATTTGTTTAAAGTGTTTCTGTTTTAAAGAATTAAATGCAATCGTGAATTACTATAGGAACGTTGTGTATTTACGTAAAACCCTGAAAAATAAAGAAGAAAACAAATGAGTGTATAATTATTTTTTAATCAATTTATTTAATGGTGCCTTACTTGTTTAAACAAACGCAAAAAAAATAATACTATTTTTCGCTTGCTGCTGCAAACGTGGTGAAAATGGTGGAATTTTTATTTATCTGATAAATTAAAATTAGTTGAAAGTATTAAAAAGTACATACACATAGACGTGTGGGGATTTTCGTCGTGCGCATTAACTTCATAGAATTTGTGTGTGTTTTTTTTTTTTTTTTGCCTTACTCGTTTGCATATTTAAAAATAAATATTTATTTATTTTTTGTTGTCGAACCCAGCGATACTGTTAACCTGAACTTTGTAAGATAGGATTATGAAAACGTGATATGCTTCAAGACTCTAGCGAATTTTCAAGAAGTGAAATATGTTAATTCTTTTATTTTCGGTGTGAGGTTCCAAAGTTGTTGAATATCATTGAAGTCGTTTGTATCTTGTGGTAAGTTTTTTTTTTTCGTTTGAATTCCTTTTTAAAATGGGATTTCGTTACTTTTGAATAGTCATGCCTATTGGTAATTTGCACATGCTTGAGATGGATTTCATTCTACTTCATTGCATTAACATTTGTTTACATATTTTACAAAAAATACTTTCGTGGCTTAAAACCGAAAGCTTTCTGGGTTTTTCTCTTGCAAGGTATACAAATTGGTCTCTCTTCGTAGTTAGGTTGTGTTGTGTTGTAGGTATCTTTTCGTGAGGACAACATTCATTATGCTAAAATGTTCTAACAGTACACATTTTTTTTATGTCACTCTGTGGCAAATATCTGAATACAAAGTTTTTCTAACAAGCAAGAAACTCGTTTTTTTGTTTATGGTATAACGGATACTTTTAATAAGTCCGTATTTTATAATTATTTTCGGTACCAAGAGCCACGTGTTTGTCAATATCTAGTCGACGTCAGAGAGTGTTCTTAATAAGCATGTGATAATTAAGTTAATTGTTTGTTCTGTTTTATGAGAAAATTTCATCATTTTATTAGTTCATTTTTGTAAGTATAACTAATGGCAAAATGTGTACCTAGATGTTGGATGGTTTATTAGTTTTTTTTTTCTTTAAAAATACAACTTCAATTTGTGAAAGTTTATCTGATTTTATTTTTTCATCTTCTTCTTCTTTGCTGCTGTTGTTGATTGTTTAAACGTTTGCCTTACTTGTTATTTTTTCTTTTTCGCCTTCTTTATATTCCATTATCTGTTTATAAATTGTCAATTCAGCACGTCATTTTGCGTGTTACTTTTGCTTGTTTTTATTATTGCTGGGCAAAAGTTGAAGATTTCTTATGAGTTGATTCTCTTTTAGTTGGTTTCTTTTCGCAAGTACGTATATTACTGCTTATTGCGCATATTATGCTAAATGGAGTTAAATGGAATTTGTTTTTTTTTTGTCAATTTTATCAACCACATCGCGGTAAATTAGAATCCCGCACTATTTATGGCATAGTTATGTGTTAAATAAAATAACAACAGCAACCTTCATCATCATTATTCTGGAATATCCTAAACGATTTTCATCGAAAACAACATTCAAAAGCTTTTCTGCAAACAGCCCTCTCTTCCTCTCTTGGAAGTATACAAGATTCAATGTGCGACTTTCTCTCTCAGCGCCGATGGCAAATAGCGAATTGCCACTATTGCCGCTCTATCTGTAATGCGAAACCAATCGATTTTTTCGCTATCATACTTTTTATATATAAGTATTTATTATTGTTATAAAATAAATTGAATGTAATAGAATATTTTTATTAAATTTAGGCAAACATGTTATTTAATGTTTAACTATGTGCTCAACCATAGTTCGCTACCGGCCTCCTGCGAAAGTCTAATAAACATCCAAGAGTAAAACTTGTCATGAGAAATTTAAAAAAAAAAAATTGTTTTCGGTATTGGCATACAATTGCATTCACCAAATGCAAACAAAATGATTGCAGAACCTAGGCTTTCGGGGGCTAGGGCTTATGGCGGCTTACCCCTAATATTTATTTTGCAAATTTGGCATAATCCTAATTATTTTAATAAATCCTAAGTAAAAAAAAACTGTTACATATTATAATCTGCCTCAATTTGATTGGGTGCTTAAAGTGGCTGTTTTTGGGCTAAACGTTTTAGAAGACCCAACTAGTGCTAAAGCAAACAACTATTCTGCCTGAGAATGTTCAACAAAGGTTATCGAAATGCAACTTGTCTAGTGCTCGAAGTCTAGCTTGCGTTTAGAGCAAAAAAAAAACACGACACATTCGCAAAAAGAAAATCGAACAAGATCTTGCCTGGCGGCAGTATAAAACTTTGCTTAATTTTATGTTTCAAGACAATTTTGTATAGGACCTTCGATTAATCGCGAGCCCATGTTACTGTGTGCAACTAAACGACAATAGAGTCCCGATCGCTGTTCCGTTTCACCTTTACTGGCTTAACACCACTTTCACACATTTGCAAGAGAGGGACGTGAGAAATTACTGTCGCTCATCAATACCCCCTCAATCATACGTTGAGCTATCCCACAACAAGCTAATCAAAAGTTGTTTATTTTTACAGAATGCGACACCAAGCATTTAAAGTGAAGCCGAGTAATGTTTTCCATGAACGGGTAAATGTTGGGATATGTACTGCAAAAACGTGCATTTCGGCATACGTGAACGAGAGAATTGCGTAAGCATTTAGATAACCGAATGAATTTAACTGTGTATACAATAAGCTTGAACCCTTTTACGGATTTCGTAATACGATCTCAGTTTTGATTGATTTTGTTAAAAAAAATTTAATCACTTGCAGACAATTTTTGTAAATGAAAAAGTAAAAAAACTAAAATAAAATCTTCTCGAAATGGCACAAAGCCAAATTTGTGATTTGACAGGTGTAAACTATTTTCAATTACTAATACTGCGGCAACACTGCTACATCCATTCATTAAATACAATTATTCAGTCCTCTGCGCTCTTTACTCGAGCTGGTATTATTCAGTTCTAAATATGGCTACAAAACAAAAACGAAGAAACAAAAACCCAGAGAGAAATATACAAAAGCGACACAGATAAGAGGACGCCAAACAGCAAGTCATTTCATGGTATTGTGACTTGACGTACTGTTGTAAAACGTTAAAATGGCGTTTGCACGCTGCTCTTCTTGGTCTATTTTTGCTCTCCTTCACTCTATGGAAGTTCTCTTTCCAAACTAAAAATGTAAGTGGTATATCTATTTGTTTGTTGTTTTTTTTAACAATATTTGTTTCATTTACGAATGACATTTTTGTTGTACGGCCGACAGCGTAGATGTAGTATAAACATTACTACTTGTCAACGTATCTGTTTGCCGTAATTATTTGAAAAATTTGGCCAAGTGAGAGGGGACACGTTTTATTTTTTTTTTTTTTTTTTTGTTTTTGTAGCGGCATATGTTTTCTCTTTCTTCATCTTTCATGTGTGCAACTTTCTTTTTCTACACAGCCGTTATTGTTATAGTAGCAGCAGCAGCAGCAGCGTATGCCAATTCTTAGTGAATTATAAGTGAAATGAGGTCTCTGCTAAAACTTCCTCTGAATTGTTTACCGTCGCCATTTTGCGGTAGCCATGGCAACATGCGAACAAAAAAAAAATGCGTTTGGATGTTATTTACACACCTTCGTTCTGTTGTGTTGTGATTTTGCAGCACAATGGTGATGTCGTAATACGGGGACGTATACGTACTATTTTGCCATATGGAAAAAAATTGTGAAATGAAAAGTAATGCACAAAAAAAAAAAGCTTTTGGGATGTGCAGATTGGTTTTTTCTTAACGTTTGGTACACGAAGCAGCTTGAATAGGGTATAGTTTTGAGTTAAGAACTTTTTGTTATAAATGCATTTTTTATGTATCTTATATCGGATTCTTATCGGATATGTGTGTATGTACGGTTCCTATGACTTATCGTATATATTTTTGTGAGAGAAATAAACTAGTCTCTGCTGCCTACATACATACCTATGAATTGTTGGCGACATTCAAATGCGGGTTGAGGACTTTGTCTAGGGTCAATGGATAGACAATTTCATGTACTCCTCAACTCAAGCTGTCAAACAATTTAGCGTTTTATATCTGTTTTTTTTTTTTTGAAGAAAGTGGTTATCTGATAAAAAAAAACATCCAAAGTTTCGTAATTCGTGTGTAAATGAAAAGAAATTTTCTGAAATTTCCTCCAATACAAGTAAATTTTGTAATGTGTCCTTAAGCTGAGTCACGTCCAGAAAAACTATTTTAAAAAATTCAACACATGACGACTTGCACCTGTCTTAAGTTGATCATATACATATATGTGAGTTTGTCAAAGGCGTTATGAAGAGGATAATAGTGATAAGATCGGTATCAGACATGCCTTTTCGTATGTTTAATTTAATTGAATGTTCTTCTCAGTGAAAAGTATGTTGAAATACATACTGAGTTTTAGTAATCTTGTCTCAATAACACCTAAATGTAAAAATATCTTCTTTATTTTTACATTTAATCATACCGCCAAAGTTGTAATCAACGCATGCTTCGAAGAGTTCCAACCTACTTGCTTTAATAGCCGTTTCAAACCTACAAACATTTTTTACTAAAAAATAACATGTGGTTCTACTGTTTTTACATAATATGTAGGTAAAATATTCAAGCAGAAACCTCTCACATCGGGAGTCGACATTAAGGGTTATGCCCCGATCTTATAGGTACAAAAAGGAAATTAAAATAGAGTTTTTCTCTCACTCCGCTCTCTGACTCTCAAATTTGTGCCCAAAATGTCCAACATCTGGTTGTCAAATTGCTTCCTCGCTCTCAATTCTTAGCAACCAAAGACACTTGTGACATATCCAGATATTGTAAATTGGTATTGAGTGTAAACCCAGTTATTTCCTTGATTATTTTTTAATCTTGTGTTTAACATTTAAGGAAAATGTATGGCAGTTTAGTTTAATCTCGTTTCTGTACTTGGTGGAAACGTAGCATTAGGTGCCTTCCATTTGTGTCAATGACAGCTGACAGGTCAGAGATGACCGATGACAGATATGACAAAATTTGTCATTTAATATCAGAAAACAGGTGACTGTTCTCGTGTATAAAGCTAAATCCGTCTAAAGTTAAACATTTAAATAAATTTGGACGAGGAGATTAAAATTTAACCCAAAAAATTATTCAAAATTCTCAATGAAATATTATTTATATATATTCTTTATCTCATATACCTGTCCAACAAACACAGTTACCCACTAGTTATTTATGAAACAAAAAAATTAACTGTCCGATTGATTGCTCTGCCGACCTGATGTCAAGACGCTTATGTCCTTAATTTAAATCTTCACATCTGTTTTATATTGCTCCATCTAATAAAAAACTAGAAATTGAATTACGCAAGTGCATATACTTCAAGTTCAGAGTTCACAAACCGTACAATAAAAAAGTACACATACAAACGGTGTATGTGTGCATAATTTTTACATGTTCAAAATATAATTTTACAACTTTATGATATGTGCACATTTCTGTTTGTGTTCAACGTCATAAACAAAATTATTGTGCGGTATACATACTTCGTTAGCATCTCGAGCAATCATCTTGTTGAAAACGAGTGAAAAGAGAGATGGATAGATGGATATGTTGACAAGTTGAGCTTTTTTTTATGACATAAAAGCCCACAATCGACAGAAAAGAAAAACAAGTACACAGATTCGTTGTTGTATTCGTAGGTATCATCATGAGGAAAACAACGCAACTGCCAGAATGATTGAATAGTAAAAACAAATCTTGAGAACAGAACAACTCGGGTCATTGTGAAATGTCGTCATCTGTTTTTGTTAAATTATTATAAGAACTAACAGTGTAAGAATTTTGACGCAGTTTTACCCAATTCTTAAATAAACTTAAATTATTCGGTGAATTGTGAAATTTAAATGTTAAAAATTTTAGCAAATATGTGCATTTGTAACCAAAAAGTGAGCCAAAATCATGTCTCAATAAAGTGCAGTGTTCTTTTCCTTGCCTGACCCAAATACATTCCTATAGCTATAGTACAGTATCTTTTTCAATCAATTTATTAACTTCACCGTCCTTACACACTTTACTTTATATATAGAAGTTATTGTTTTCTTTTTTTCCTCTCTTGTTAGTATTCCAAGTGCATGGTATCCATGACCACCACATTACCTATATTACTTCCCTTCCTAATATCGCCATCATAATATAGCCACCCACTCGGAATATCTACATAATTGGTGCAATCTACCCTCATATGGAGGCTCTCAACATTTTCCCTTTAGGAAGGTCTTCTTTCATTACCCATGTTATTGTAGTTTGCACTTCTCTTTCGATAGCGTTTACTTCTTCTATTATGCTAAGCCTGTTCGAGCTTTCATAGGGTTGTGTGTGGGTGTGTGTGTGCTTGAATAGAAGGAGTTGGGCGGTGGGCGGTTTAAACCTTGCTAAAATGTCAAAAGGTAAACAAGAATGGTATCTTCAGTGCTTATCATCGCCTGTGCCTAACCTATTATTTTCTAATGAATGTACTCGCAATTTGAGGTGTTGTTAGTTCTCACTCTCTCCGTCTCTTTCGATGCGGCTATGCTTTTTGCCTATGCGACTGACTACTCTTTTGGCGTCGTTGTGGTTACCCATTCGACCTTGAAGAGTATATTGTTTTTTTTTTTTTTTTGTACTCATTTTATATACATAAATATGTATGTATCTATAATTTTTTGAATTATTATTTGGTAGTGGTGCTCTCACGCACACCATCATATAGTTTAGGATGGGGTTTCTCTTAGTCTTGTTTATGTTTGCTCTTGATTGACTGGGTATAAGGAAATACACAAAATAAATTGTGAAATGTTCAATAGAAGATAGTCTCCTCATGTATGTATACATTTTTTTTTTTTTTTTTTTTGGAATAAGATACTCGCTCTCCCGCTCTCGGTTTTCCTAAATAGAAATTAAATTTTTTTCTAAAGATCCGTTATTGGATCGGGCTAGTTAGTCTCAAAAAAAAAAAGTTATAGCTCGTGGATTGGCCTTTTTAAGAAATGCGGAAATGAGATATGTGTGGACTCTCGCATTGATTTGTGTTAAATAAAATATAAACTAATTGGTATGGTTTTGTGTTTTAATTAAAGATTCACGCGTACGCTAATTATCTATGAAAATGTTTACACACCCGCTAAACTCTTAGCAAACATTTCGACAAAAGCAAATTTTATTTTAGTTTAATTTGAACTGATTACAATTTTTTTATTTTATGCATTAAACAACTTTAGGCCAGGTATCCTATTTCACAAATTGTCAATACTACTACCAGCCTCGATGACATGCTATAATCCGCGTTTTCGATGAAAATAAGATACCTATTGCTGCTAAACCTTTTGTTATGTTGATTACACAAGTGACAGAAACAAAAAAGCACCCAACATACCTCATTTATGTACTTAATATCAACAGAATCACACATATCATAGGGATTAACACACACACACACACATCAATTAAAAAACAAAAAACCTGCCACTATCTCATTTGCCTGCAATTTTGCACCTTAGTGCTAGTCATATATGTACGTGTAGTTCTAATCTAATCTATGAGCCAAGGCGTTTCCGCATTGTACCGCTTTTAGGTGAATATGTACTTTGGAATTGTACATAAAATCGAAAATGAAAGTTAACACAAAAATATGGACATCTACTTCCTTATCCCTTCGTCTGCTGTATGGCAGCAGCAACATTTGTTTGTTATTTTCATAACAAATTAATTTTATTTCAAATCAAATTAGCAACATTGTACATAGTTATAATTTAGTTTTACTATGAAAGAAGCACTTTTTTAATTAACAATTTTTTTTCTTTTGAATTGCAGAATGTCTACAGAGAAACTACTGCTGCCACGCGATAATTTAGCAAGTGGTATTGAAAGAATACTAAGTCAAGACACAAATCAAATCATTTCCACAAGAAACATGGTGCTATCCACAATACCCATAGACGGGAGTCATGTAGTCATTCGCCAAACCAATGGTGGAACATCACAATTAACAGCAGCAAGTCTGCAATCTCCACAACACCAACACCAACACCAACATCATCATCAACAGCAGCAGCAGCACTTGGTGAATTCAAATGGAACAAATGGTTATACCACAACCACATCAGCTCAAATCAATCGCAACAGTCCTGCCTCTGCAATCATAACAACAAGCACTAGCACTAAGAATACGTACATCAGTGCTGCAAGCAACAATGGAGCTCCCAATGGCAGTACAATATCCAGCAATATTCCAACTCAATCAAAGTATGTTTTCTTGCAACAAAACGGAAACGGTCAGTATACTACAAATGAAGTGGTTCTTGTGGCAACTGAGCCAATGGATATGGGAACCTCCGAACAGGTAATCTCGGTTAATGAAGCGGGAACGACTGGCGTTTGTGATGAAGAACTTACTTCGTTATCGTGGCTACATGATAAAAATCTACTCAAAGGCATTGTAACGTGTTCGAAAACTACCCGCAAGGCGCCGCCTAACAATGGCAACGGGACAGCAATAGGTATTGTAAGTGCCGGTGGGCAGGTCTCGCCAACAAGTGATTATGTCGAAGAGTCCTCTGGAATATCGGAGGAAAATGCTCCCAACTCTGAGCATGGAATTAATGAATTCTCTTCGCAACAGCACCATATACACTACAATGGTAACAATAACCACAACTTAATCAAAAATCGTATCAATCATCAAGTGTTGTCGCCCACTCATGGTGGAGGTAGCTATATTGGCACAACTCAATCGTCAATACACGAGCAGGTGAGTGGAACATTGGCAGCACTCGGTGCAACAACAACGGTTCATGTGGGTCCGAGTGGAACCACTACTGTCGTCGAATACAAAACAAACTCAAATTTTGTCCCATCGCGGTTGGGCGGTGCTAATGGAGTTAATAATGGTGGTGCAGGTGGAACCACAATAACTCCAGCCGCCAACAATTATGTGCCTTCTTCACCCCAAAGAAATGTTGTCCTTACCAATGTGGCAAGCCCACAACAGCAGCAATTTAATAGTTCCAACAATAATAATAATAATAACAACAACAACAACAACACTACTCTGTCCACTACACACCACCCGCACAAGAAGTACCTGCGTGAGAAGATGAACGGTTTCGATCAAAGCGGTGGTGGTGGAACCAACAACAGTGGTGGAGGAAATATGAATAATAAAAACGTCAGCATGGCGTCTCCCTTCAGCTCTGGATCAAGCACTAGTTCGACTGCCTCATCTCCAGCTTCATCAGCTGCGAACTATTCAATAACCACGGTTAATCATACTCCGCAAGGAATGTAAGTTTATTTATTTTGATGTTTGTAAATGACTTTAAACGTAATTAAATTGTTTTTGTTTTGTTTTTTCCGACAGTTCCGCATTGTCGCCAGAACCTACTAGGGAATATCACCCACAAAATCTACATCTGCACAGTGTTATGAAAAGTCCGGCATCCTACTCAACAAACAGCTATGAGAACGACTCGCTGAAAGATTTCGAAATCACAACAGTACCTGCCGCAAACGGTCGGATATCTTCATCAGCAAATGCACAACAACAACAACAACAACAGCATCCGCCTTTACCACTGCAGAAATCTTCACCAACTCCGCCAAAGCAAAAGCATCCAACAAATGTGCCATATGATCCTCTGGTGCATACACACAACAAACCGCCATATAGCTTTAGGTAAGTGCGCTACATTTTCCTTTAATATGGTTTTAAAAACAAAACATTTGTTTGTTCATGGTTTTGTCTGCAGTTCCTTGATCTTCATGGCAATAGAAGGCTCGACAGAGAAAGCGTTGCCAGTAAAAGAAATTTACGCATGGATTGTGCTGCATTTTCCGTACTTTAAAACAGCGCCAACCGGCTGGAAAAACAGTGTTCGGCACAACCTTTCGCTGAACAAAAGCTTTGTCAAAGTAGAAAAGGCACCGGTGAGTTGAAAAAAATCAAATCCAATCAAATCCAATTTGTTAAAAATTATAAACTTATTAACCGTATTTTGCAGAACATGGGCAAAGGTTCACTATGGCGCGTTGAACAACAGCAGCGACAAAACCTTATTCAAGCACTTTCACGTTCCCCATTCTTCCCAAATTCAGCAGTTGATAAGATCTCCCTAAAGATTCCCACAGGCAGTGGAAATGGCCTTGTCGCGCAAAATAGTTGCAACAACAGTCCAGTACCAAATGAATCAGACGCAAGTCCACCGATGACACCGGGTAAATCCAATTTGGACGCACGGCTCTTTCCAAATCTATCCAAAGCAATAATAAAGCGCATGGAAACCAATGACCAGGATGATGATAGTCCGTCCGATTACAGTGCGTTAAAATACGGCAACGGATACTATACAAATGGCACATCTACGCCGTTGGGGAGTTATGAGAGCATAGAACGTTTGGCCAGAGACTGCGGAGCAGACAGTATAGATGATGTCAATGCTGCGACCGCCATGTTGGCGTTAAAACATGGACCAAAGGTCTTCAATGAAACATTTCAAAATGGGTAAGCTCTATACACTCGATCATACTTCGGTCACAGATTATTAACGATGCGTATTTAGTTCCCCAGTGATTACCTCATCACCCAGTGAGGACCATACATACTCAGCTGGTGGCAGTAGTGGCTGTAGTAGTAACGCCACCACACCCAATAGTAGCAACAACACAAGTTGCAACGGCAGCATTGCTGCAAATGGGGATGGTGACAAACCCGCCATTCCTACTAATGGTTTTTCTGCTGATAATCAAAGTAATTGTGCCTCATCTGATGCTGCATATGAAAGCAGCGAAGAAAGGTAAGCAACTCTCATATGGCTGCTTCATTTAAACTTAAAATTTACATACAACTTTCTACTCTAGTCATAATATATCGCCAGAAGAACTCGAAGACCAGCAGCGACATCGTGATGGCGTCTATGCCCTTCTCTCGTTATCGTCCCATGTTGAGATGTCAGCTATAAAACGTCCACCATCAACAACCGTCGAAGAAGAGCATATATCTTCATACATGGAAAATATACCGCACCTCAACGGTAAGGGACTTCTATCAACCGCATCCGCCGCAATGAACGGCAACAATGGTATTCTCGACGAAGGCTACAACACCCAAAGTTACTACAGTCACATGACTTCGCCATCACCTCCAAAGAAACAAAAACCTCTGCGCAATCTTCGAGCGAAAATCAAGCGTAAAACCACCTTAATCCGGTGAGCGGCATCAAATTTTGTCCAGACTTAAACAAAAAAAACTGTCCTGGAATGGTGCTGCCTTCGCGGTAAAAGGCTTATTATAAGGTTTCTAAAAAAAAAAAAAAAAACAAAATATGGTTAAATAGGTTCTTTTATATGTATATGTAAACTCCACACACATATATATTGTGCCTCAAGTCTCTTAAAATCGTTTTTGATTTCTGTTTCTTTTTTTACGTTCTCGTAAAATTTATTTTTCACTTCTTAGAAATTGTGTTGTTGTCTCTATTGTCTTTGAATAGTTACTGTTATCATTATTGTTAAATGCAAGTGCTTTAAAATATCTGTTGTTTGAAGAATTATTGGATTTTGCTTGAAAAATAAAACATACGAGAGAGCGAGAGAGAGATAGAGAAGGATGATTGGAATTTTTTTGGTTTTTTAAAAAGCAAATTGAAATTAAACCCAACTATTGTACCTTAACTTTATGATATATTTGTTGCTGATGGCGCAGCCCTCTTGTTGTTCCGTCAGCACGCAGAAATATAAACAAATATCCACACTTAACAAATAAAAACAAAAGTATCTTCTTTTTTTCCAAAGATATTGTGTTTTTTAATGAATAAAAAAAAACCAACCAAACAAAAAGTGCCTACAAAACTTTAAAAAAAAAAAAAAATTCGAAACTATTTTTTGCCTTTCCCTTAATTTGATTGATGACTGATTGTTAAAACTTATTATTAAATAAAACTTTACCCCCCCCCCCCCCCATGATACATACATGTGCAATACAATTAGAACAAATTAAATAGCAAAACAATTTGTTATTCTCCAGTCACAAGATCCACAAAATATTATTTTTAAGAATCCGACGTCATTTGGATACCTTCCTGTTTTATATTTAAAAACAAAAAAATTCTAGAAAAATACGCTATTATAACTACACAAATATATATACATATTCAATATTATATTTAATGAAAATAAGTTAATAACTTACTAAAAACAAAAAAAAAAACAACAACTTTAGACTGTAAACAAAACATTTTTTTTTTTCGCAAAAATAAAACAATAAAAGTGTTAATCAAACAAATTTTAATTCTAACAAAATGATAAACGTACACATACAACATGCGAAGTAAAACAACAATGAAAAAAAAATTTAGAAATTTTAGGAACAAAATACAACAACTATATGTATAAATTAAACTCCACTCGTTAAAAACGACAAATTACTTTTTTGCTTAAAAAAATTTCTTTTCCAGTGTCAAAATCATATATCAGAATCGCTATTTAAAAAATTATCAACATAAAATAAAATACAAAGTTTATTACAAAAAAGCAATGGAAAAAGTCTGACTTAAAAAAGAAAACAAAAAAAAAAAAATTATATTTCGGTTCTTAAAATGACAAATATTACATCAACTGCTTTCGAAGCTTAAATGCAAAAAAATAAATTAACAGAAATTAATATGACTACAAAATTAATATATTCAAAAGCTATAAATGTTTAATTTTAATCAAACTAAAAATCACCTTTAAAAAAGGAAACTACATTAGAAACACATCCCCCTTTCTAGTTTATTATTTATATTTAAAAAAACAAAGCATACAATACAACTACGTTTATAAGTAATTTTATTTTTGTCAGATTAGTTTAAAAAATTAGTCTCCATCAAACGGATTTTAGCATATAAAAAAAAATAATCCAAATGCGTCTTCGCTTTGTTTTTTAGAAAAGAAAAAAAAAGTAGTGGAATATTTTAGATATAGTTTAATTTTTAGAAAAAATAAAAAAAAATATATATATATACTATATATAATTTAAGTGAAAAGAAAGAAAAAAAAATAATCAAACAATGTTTTTTAGTATTAGTAAATGAGAAAAATTTTATTACGAAAGATGAAAACCGAAAAAATTATGTTTACTTAATTAAATAAACAAATAATAGATTTAAACTATACATATTACATATATACATACATATATATATAAAGTACTTTATTTTTTAAAAATTAAAACATAAATAATTTAAAAAAAAAAAAAAATTTACAAAAAAAAAAACGAAACAAAAAGTGTACACTAATAAATATAAATAAAAAAAAATAAGCGGTTAACTTGGATGCGAAATAGTTACAAAGTGAATTGAATTAAGTTGACTTATTCGTTCCTTTGTGTTCGTTATATTTTTTTTTTATTTTAATATATATATATATTTTATTTTAATTTTAATTTTAATTTTTTTTTTTTTTTTGGGTTAGATAAATAATTAAAAGAAAGAGAAAAATAAAACGCAAACAAAATATCTTTGTTAAAATATTTTTGTATTTTTTCCTGCATCATTTGGATGACAATTGCACGGGTTATATTGAAAATATTGTGGAAAAAATTGTTGCAATGATGAATTTTTTTTTTTTTGAAATGGAACTAGTTCCCGGAAAAATGGTCGCGGAACTATGTAGTTCACCATTACAGGATTTACATCTACTTCCAATTAAAAAGAATTCAGTTGGTGAGGAACTACTAAAGCAAAAGAATATGATGAAATGGAACTAAAAGCGCTAGAGCACTATTATAACCTAACTATGTACGTCGTTATGTGGTTATGAATTGCTTCACTCTCTACGTCAAGTGTTCATTATTGCTAACTTAGGTAAACTAATGCACAAACATTACAAACAAAAGCATCACCAAATAGCTTGATGCGTTATAGATTCGTTAAAAAAAATAAAAAATTATATATATCAGAAGAGAAAGAAAAGTGAGTAAATACACGATGTTAACTGATGAAATGTTTTTGCTTAATGTACAAATTTATTTAAATAAATTAATAAGTGTTTTTTTGATCGAAAAAACTAAAAAAAAAAATTTTACAGGAAATATTTTCCACATATGCAAGAGGAAGTCCACAAAATTTAAATAAAAAATGAACTTGATAAAAAAAATGTTTAATGTAATCATTTGCGTTCTAAAATGCCAACGAAATGTTCGATCAACAAAACATCAACATCAGGTGCGCATCGCAAATAAGCACTGATGCCGCATCACTGCACAAATGTTTGACGTTTCTCAATTTACTCTACAGTATACATGTGCCATTTTGCATGCGTGATGAATGTGTATGTGTGTATACATTTGTTTCTATAAAATCGGAACTTCAAAATCGGTCAGGTGCAGTTCATGGAAAGATAGGAAATGTTTCCGACATATGACGGATATATCCGGAACTACACAATTCTAACAACTTTTTCACTTCCCTCAACCGATTTTTCGTTCTTTCTGAAATAAAGTGTGTAATTTGTAATCAAAATTAAAAGCATATAAAATAGAAGTAAAGGAGACGACAGTTCGCACGACGGACTGTTTGGTATACCTTCTATCAAAATTATTGTATTGTAAGTATTGTAATTATTATTACTGTATTAACAAAATTAACTAAAACTTTAATATTTTAGTAAAATACGTCTCCATAAAGTTGGCGTGGCGATCAACATAAATATAAAGGTAAAATATTTTAAAGTATTTTGTCCAAATTTGTTCCATTCACCTCAATTACCCTTGTCGGCTGTCGGAAACGACCGTTGTCAGACCTTAAGCCGTGCTGGATTTTAAGCTTTTTTATGCAACGCACAAGAGTGAGAGTCACAGCAACAGCACAATTTATTTTTGTATTTACAAAGTGTAACCAACAAATGCGAACGACACCATTTACTGAATAAACGCCCAAAAGCGGTCGCAATCAACCAGTCGGATCATGTTCCGGACTGTACTCCTATTGGATTAGATCTATGTACATACTTCGCTTTTTAGAAAATGTTTCAAACCAACCGGTTGTTCCGCAACCTACATCGAATTTTTCGTATAGCTGTCTTATTGCTGGAATCTATAATAAAAAATTGAATCTATATAAAATAATGTTAATTGTAAGTCACACCTTAACGTCTAATTTTTTGCCTAACTAAATTTGGCATTTCCTTGTTTCAGTGTTTGACAAATTTAATCATGGAGCGCTTGTTAAATTACAAAAATGGGCTTTCAAATCAAAATACATTTCGTTCACTTTTTGATGGTAGTAGTATGTTCCTGGGTCTGTAGGAAATGTGAAAACACCTGTGCATCCACAAAGAGTGACTGTTTGGTGCGGTTTATGGGCTGGCGGCGTCATCGAGCCGTACTTCTTCGAAATTATATGTCGTCCCTCTCATGCCAGAAGCAAATTTTCCAAGTTTAAGTTAATTGGTTGGTTTGATTAACCCTTGGGTTGTCCTTTGTTGTACCAAGAATGTAGAATGCCATGCGTGCAAGGAAGCCATTATATTTTCTGTGAGAGCAATTAACATTCAAACGTGAATTTGCCAAACTATTTATTTCAGATTCAAGTTTTTCCATTAAAGGGACGATATATTAGTTAGGCACATAGGTACGTAATATGTGCGTAGTTATTTATTTTTTGTTTTAGTAATTTCAATGTGAAATTCTGTTCCTCTCTTTTTTTCGATAAGTAATGTCGTTTTTAAAGTCATTTGTGCTGCCAGATTTTCTTGTAAAATAAAGAAAAAAGTCAGAAGACGACTAAGAATCTAGTTGAACCAGATGTTTGCATTTTTATCCGACATTTGTCGACTAAAAATACTATTGGAAGAGTCGTGTATTTTTGAGTCGGAACGGTAATTGAGGAGTACTTGTACTTTCTAAAAATTAATTAATTTTCCATAAATTTGAAATGACTTTTGAGAAAAATTAATTTTCCAAAGCAGTTTCCATTTAATTATTTAAAATTATCAAAATTGTCAAATTGCTTCATCGCTATTAATTCTCGTTGGCATATTAAAAAGTCGTTAGTCTCAGTCTTTTGAATTTGTTCATAACTCTATTCAGACAATTTTTTAATCTTGTTCTAAGCAGATCAAAATTTGTATTTATATTAAACCTCGAGTTTTGAGATATATTTAGGCGAGTTAAATTTTAATCTCTGTTTAGTGAGCGGCGGTAACTTATGCATTATTTTTACTAAAAAATTAATCGATGCCAAAAAACCAATCAACATATTGCGGCAAAAAAATTTGTGAAACAACAACGGAAACCAGTTTCGCAAAATGAGTGAAAGGTGAATATGATATTATTTTTTTTCAAAAAATTCACACAATTTCTCTGAATACACTCATGGCAGTGAATTCGCCCCTGCTGGCAATGATTGACAAAGGTGAATATCCGCATTTGATGTTCACCATTTCCAACCAACTCGAAAGTGGAAGGCAAAAAAGTGAGAATCCGTGTGAAAGAAAACATAATCGCGTCGGCCATTTAAATCATAGCACAGAGGAGAAGCGACACTCCTCTTGTAAAAATCTAAATTTCTGTGGTAAATTATTCATTTGTATTTCCGTCTTTGTGCAATTCCATAGTGCAATTCAAATGCTTCCTTCTACGATATAAATTATCTATTAAATTCTGAGTTAACGTTGTGATTTTTTGTTTACAAAACAATAGACTTGCTCGGCTAACAAAAAAATTTTTTTTTTCTTCTCTTAATCTGAATATTCCTTTTTAGATCGCGGTGCGTGTCGAACATATATATATGTATACCAATTTTGGATGTTAAAGAATTTTTATTTATTAATCGGATTTGTGTTTTCATTTCGATTTGTTGTGGCAAACGGTAAAGTGCATATTTGTGTGGTTTATTGAATCGCTTGGAATGTGAGTACCTACATCATATTCGTGTTTTTTTTTCTTGTTCCTAAAATATTTTTCGTTTCTCTCTGTGTGTATATGTACGTAGTGTTTATGTTGAAAAAAAAAAAAATGTCAAAGTACTTCTTTGGGTGGAAGCAGAATAGTTAGTTGGTTGGTATACAAAAAAGTGTTATACTTGTGTGTGGGCGAGATGAAATTCAAAGTTGGGCAGTGCCAGATTGAAAAGTATCGAAATTATAACTAGATGCAACAATTTATTTTTGATGAAGGTTGCACCATTTGTTCATTATGTATTGAGAATCACATTAAATTCTTTGGCATGAAAAAGTATTGAACATTGAATATTCTTCGGAATATGCATATTATTTTCTCTTAATCTGCAACAGCTCTATTAAAAATACGGTGCGCCAGTTAACTGTGTGCAGCACTCAAATCACTACTGTAACTCTTCCCACAAAAAGGGCTACTTTTAAGGCAGTACCGTGACGTTGAGTTTGAACAAAAACAAAGAATAGATTTCATTAAATAGACATACATATATATGTGTTTAATCAAGAGAATACATTCTAGAATTAGTTTTTAAACAGAAAATATTGAAAAGGCACACAATACGCGAAATTATGTTCTTTGCTTGAAAGCCTTCATAACAAGCCTTTCATCTGAAATTTTCCATAAAGTTGACGGTCTACTTACAGGAAACTTGGATCCTCCTCAACACATTCTTACTTTAGACGCTGCTCAGTGGTAAGTGCTTTGGACTACTTGAGGAGTCATCAAACCAAGTTTAAAAAAAATGGTATTGAGCTATGAATAATGGCTTTCCTTCCCCGAATGACATGAATGTGGTAGAATTGTGGTTCCAGGAGGATTACGCTCAAACATTGATTTGAAAAAAATAATTCAATAAATTTAGCATGATGGACCTGTTAATTGGACTCCAACAGTTCGTATTTTTAAGCGTGTTGAATATTTTCTTTGGGGACATATCAAGTCGCCAGTCAGCGCCGATAGAATAACGACAATCAACGTATTGAAACGCCCACAATTGCTTAAAAAAATCATCGAAAACTTGTATCCCGGATGACATTTATCAGTTCCAGTTGGCTTATACCCGAAGTTGAGTTCAAAGAATATTTCAGAATGCATTCTCTCGATTGAAAATAAATAAATGCATGTGATTTATTCAAACGAATCACTTAAATCACCGTTGAATACGCTCTACATCTCTTTCAAAAACACAAAAATATGTCACTTACTTTGATGGAATGTGACTTCGAAATGAAAATATATAGTTTTATATACTGTTCACTTCTGTGGTTAATTAAACTTTCACATAAACTGGCAGTGTTCAAATTTTAATTAGTTGATTCATTTAAATACATCGGTGTGGTGATTGCAGCATATTACATTGGAACACTCATTTTCAATCTATATAATGACATTTCGTCTTCTTAGAGTGTAAACGCCTTAAATGACTATTTTACGGGAGAAGAAAAAACTACGCCAAAACAGTTTTTGTCTCTTGGTTGTAAAATTCAAAAATTAAATATTCTTCAACCTTTTAACTTAAAGTTATTGTGTATGCTATCTCTAGTTTTTATAGGATAAGCAGTTTAGCTTGAAAGTTAAGGACTCCCTGTGCTACTCATTATGCGAATTGGATGACTCACCTCGTCGTGGCATGAATCATGAGTCGTTATATCCGTCTTTTCTTCTTATACGTTCTTATGTAAAGAAACTAATCCTATGAAAAGAATGTAGTCGATCCCTAAAACCGACTTTTATTGTACATACAAATAAAATTAACTGGAAGAGCGATCCTTTCCTTGTCAAGGCTACAATTACACAATATGTGTTGGTAAACACTTATCGAAAGAGTACAATCTGAATAGAAACGATTTACCAACTTATATATAAATCAATTCGCTAAAGAATTTCAGAACGGTCTTGAAGCACATAAACAAAAAAAAAAACGAACACAGACTTGCTGAAAGACGAAAAACTGGTAAAGTAATATCCAAACACCCGAGCTAACAATTGTTATAAAATAAAAGTCATCGAATCCTGGAATCCAAACACACACCTTTTGAGGTTATAAAGAGTGTGGCCAATTTAATGCTCTACGCCTCCCAATTTCATCTAAAAAGATTGTGGTTAAAAGGGTGAAAAACCCTCAGTAAAGGGTGAGCGGTACAGATTATGATTTCTAACTCTTAAATAATGCAGACATGCGATTCCAGCAGGACGGCGACACAAGCCATACAGCGCGCGGTACAATTAACGATTCATTTTACGAAATGGACCAATTAGTTCAGTTTGGTAGAATTTGATTTTTCCGGGAGAATGCCAAATCTATGCCAAACACAGCTTGATGTACTGCGAAAAGTGTGTGAAAATTGACACCCCAGATAACGCCATGTGCCATAGTGCTTAGTCATACAT
The DNA here is from genome assembly GCA_963576555.1 of Ferdinandea cuprea. NCBI lineage: Eukaryota > Metazoa > Arthropoda > Insecta > Diptera > Syrphidae > Ferdinandea > Ferdinandea cuprea. The sequence goes on from OY754958.1 coordinate 67,947,722, forward strand.
TAGTGCCATAAGGTTTTCTTTCAAATAAAGCCAATTTTATAAATATTAAAAACCTTTTTCTGTGTCTTATATCTGTTGATAGTTTTCCGAAACTTTAGAATGCAGGGTTGAATTTTTCTCGTCAGGTGCACCAAACTATTAGCCCTCCTATTATTCTACAAAAGGAGCATGCACATAAACTTATCCATTAGTTCTACAACTAATTGTAGGAGTTTTACTAAGTTCAACATGGTAATACTCCTTATAAAGGGTGATTTTTTAAGAGGTTTAGAACTTTTTTTAAAAAAAAAAACACAAAAAATTCGAAAAAATGAATGAAATATTTATTTGAATCGATAGTTTGAACCTTGCAATTTAATGTTTAAAGATAATTTCATGCAAATGTTGACCGCGGCTGCGTCTCAGGTAGCCCATCCGCTGAGTCCCTTTTTGGCATACTCTTTCACACATATCGGCCGGTATCTCACGAATGAATGCATGGATGTTGGCTTCCAGTGCGTCAATCGAAGCGGGCTTGTCCCTATACACATTAGCCTTGGCATACCCCCACAAAAAATAATCTAATGGTGTCAAATCGCACGATCTAGGCGGCCAATTGACCGGCCCGAAACGTGAAATTAACTGTTCACCAAACTCGCCTCGCAATTGCGCCATTGTTTCGCGTGCTGTGTGGCATGTGGTACCGTCTTGTTGAAACCACATATCATGCAAGTCAAGAACTTCCATTTCGGGCAAAAAAAAGTTTGTTATCATCGCTCGGTAGCGTTCACCATTGACAGTAACGCTGCGATTCGCATCATCTTTGAAGAAATATGGCCCAATAATGCCGCCGGCCCATAAACGGCACCAAACAGTGGCTTTTTCGGGATGCATTGGTAGCTGTTGCAATGCTTCTGGCTGATCTTCACTCCAAATACGGCAATTTTGCTTATTTACGTACCCATTCAACCAAAAATGAGCCTCATCGCTGAACACAATTTTTCGATAAAAAAGCGGATCCTCGGCCAGCTTTCCAAGAGCCCATTCACCAAAAATTCGGCGTTGTGGTAGGTCGCCTGGCTTTAGTTCTTGCACCAGCTGTATCTTAAAAGGCTTTACGCCCAAATCCTTCCGCAAAATTTTCCACGTAGTGCTGTAACAAAGGCCTAATGGCTGGGAACGGCGCCGAATCGACATTTCGCGGTCTTCTGTCACACTAGCTGATACGGCCGCAATATTTTCTTCAATACGCACAGTACGTAAACGTGTTGGTGGTTTAATGTCCAACAAAGTAAATTTGGTGCGAAATTTGGTCACAATCTTCCGAATAGACTGCTCAGAAGGTCGAGAATGCCGATCATAAAATGGAAGCAGCGCGCGATGAACATTTCGAACCGAGCACGAATTTTGATAGTAAAATTCAATAATTTGCAAACGTTGTTCATTTGTAAGACGATCCATGGTTAAATTGCAAACCAAACTGAAGCTGTTTGACAGTGACACAAGGTACTAAACACACGTCAGCTGTCAAAACCAGTGTTGCCAAAACCAAACCAGCTAAAAAATCACCCTTTACAAGGAAAACAATATTCACAAGCGAAATTAAATATCCGCGGAAATTGACAGAATTGGGAAAAGAGAAAAAGCTTTCGTTACTTTCCGTTAAAACCGCTAAAACGTAAGCCCCAGTTTTTGAATCGCATCATATAAAAATATTTCGAAAAGATGAAATTGTGTCTGTGCTTGTTCTAAATGGTAAAATTTACGCAGTAATCTTGGGCGCTGCACCCAAATATAAAGATAAAAAAAACAAACCAATAGCGTTGGAGTCGTTTTTGAGAAAATTAGTGCTAAAAACTAAAGATTTGTATGATAGGTATTATTATTTAAAACGATAAAGCAAATTTAAAAAATAGCTCCGCGAAATCTTAACCTTAAAACGTTCAATACGAACATTTAAACAAATGACAGGCAGAAATACTAATTTGAGTTCGAAATTTAAACAGAAATACACAATAACTTTAGTACACTAAAAATGTTTAAAAGCTGTCTGAATTGCACTCTTAAATACAAAAATTATAATTAAACATAGCTCCGATACAATTTGATTTCAGGATACGTCCTTAAACTGGAAAGCACTAATCGTGTTCGTTTATCTAATAAATGCTTCGTTTAACAAAGTCGGAAAAACTTCCATGTGAAAAGAAATAATGAATCAATTTTACTTTTGCAAATAAATAATGTCAAAGTTATTTAGGAAAATTCCATCGAAGTGATCACATCCATTTATAGCGACGTTTAATACCTCATCAACAACTCGAGTTTATCTTCACATCTCCAACGAGATAGAAAAAGCCCTCGAGAGGAAAATGAGTGGCACGAGAGTCTTATTAGGGCCTATCCAAAGCAACTAACTGAGACCCGAGGTTCTTGTATAGTTATTAGACATATAGGATAGAGTTATTAGATATAATCAAAGCAACCAACTTTTATAAAACTCCTACGTTTTACCAAACTTTTGATGAAAAAAAATATTTAAGAAAAATTGTAAAAGTCCCGGGGTATATCAAAAACAGTGATATCCATTAAGAATTATATATAACTATTTTCGAAAGTGAAATAAAGTCGTTTGCCTGCAAGCAACGGACTCGCCTTCAGTCATTGCAATAACGCCATGCTTCAAACTTTGAACGAAACAGATTAAGTCCTCAAAACTACAGAATAGGAAATAAGCTAGTTGCAATATAAATTATTTAGAAGTGAGGTTTTTTGAGTGAGTAAAAATGTAGATTTTTCATCTACCAAAAGAAAAAAGAACTGCATTTGGAATTTGGTCAAATACAAGTGGTTTTGACCAATTTCAAATAATACAAACTTGGCAGGTTTGTTCAAGGTTCTATTTGGTATATTTGGTATACCAGCTATTCATATTTTTTCTAAGCTCGTTAAATGGGATATTATTTAGCGAAAAATCACCTGTCAGCTGTCAAATTTACTGTCTCTAGAAACCGTGTTGCTATCATGATAGTCAAACTTTCGTAACTAAATCGACGGTCTGCCCATTATATCCTACAGTTCACTTCCCCTTAAAAAGGAAACCACCCATAAAAGTAGAAAGAATATTGCACAGCATGATAATATAAAAAAAACAACAGCCATCTATAATGACAGTCACGTGGTTCTACTCAAAACGATCAATTTATCCATGAGATCAAAGTAAACCCATTCGACCTTCAGTCCTTTTTTATTTATTTGCGCGCGCTGTCATCGTTATCCGTCTATACGAGCCACGAGGCAACGCAAGGTTCAATCTCGGTTTCCAACTCGAACGTCAACATCTCGATCTACACATACATATATAAAATGTGCTCGTATGTACGACGGACGAGAAGCGACATAAAGCATCCATTGATTTTTGTTCTCGTTTAACTTTTGGCTCTTTCTACTTTCACCTCTGTGTCCTCTGTTCAGTTCGGCGACATAAACATGCGGGTGGCGGGCGAAGAAAAGAAGTGGTACACTACACTATACTACACTACACACAGCAGCATAAAAAGAGCCGAATACCACTTAATCCTCTTTTTGTTTTGTTATATTTCAATACCCTTGTTACCCCTCCGCAGGATGGAGGGGTATGCTTCATCTTCTTCTCGCCACAAGCATGCTGTATCGACATGACAAGTGATGGGTTTGTTCCTCTCTCGCGCTGATGCTGGATGGCTGCTGCACTTGGCATAGATGGTTGGTTGGTTTGGTTTTGGTTTTGGTTTGGTTGAGTGAATGGAGTGCCTGAGGGAAAACTATCTTCGAGATACATTCAGTCCACTTCGGGAAATAGATTCGAGTTGTTTGTTGTGTTTGCTGCTTTCAGGGTTGACGGCTCGTCGCGGTTTTTCAAGTAGACACCCTGGTACTGTGAGCGGGTTTCGTTTTGTGTTCTTTATGTTGTTTTTTTTTTTTAGTTACCACATTTGATTAAATAAATATATTGTACATAAAAAGCGATTGTTTAAAGTGGATTTTTATCTATTTTGCGCGCATAGAATTTTGTTGGCATCAATCTAAAGGATACACTGAAGCGGCTACAAGATTGATTCCTCCTCAAATTCCAGCTTTCACATTATGGAAGATCCTAATCGCATGATGGCCCATACAGGCGGTATGATGGCCCCACAAGGATACGGAATGCCTGGACAGGACGATGGAACGAATGCTGGTGGCAACGAGAATGAGGTTCGTAAACAAAAGGATATCGGTGAGATCCTCCAACAAATTATGAGCATTTCGGAACAATCACTGGACGAGGCACAGGCGAGAAAACACACATTGAATTGTCACCGAATGAAACCGGCATTGTTTTCTGTGTTATGCGAGATCAAGGAAAAGACTGGTGAGTTTCACTTTTTAATTTTTGTAAATTTTACTAAACACTAAATCGCGTGCTGTCTGCTGTCGTTTCTCTTAACCACGTCAACTTCATTTTTTTTTTATTTACCACAAATTGTTGCACATGCCAACAAATTTAGAAAATATGTCCATTCACAGCGCGACAGCCAATTTTTTTTTTAATATAATAAATAGTTTCGAATGCCACACAACTGTCAGGATAAAATATAAAATCGATGACCACAATGATATATTTCAGCGCATGGATTTTTCTCGCAAATAAAGCGAGAAAATAGTGCTCCACCTCCTTAACCTCTTGATTTGCTTTAGCTGTGTTGTGCTATGTTTTCCTTTTTTTTTCTGCCGTCGTCTCTTCTTGATAGTGGAGACAAAACGCATTTTGATACAGGAGGACCCGTCGTTGTCCCTTTTTTTGGAAATACATTTCTGTATACACAAGAAAATAAGATTTGTTATGTATACACATAGATAATTTGCTTTGGGTACCTATGACTATGACTATGACTATGACTCCATGAGATGAGACATGGGTTGGTGGCATCTGTTCTATATGTGTTCAGTTCACACAATCTATTTGGTTTTTTTTTGCCAAACTGTTAGGAGCAACAACAAAAAAAAAAAAAAAACAGAAGAAGATTAAAGGACAACAATGTGATTTTGTTTTGTCGTCGGTATAGACGTGTTTGGCATTTCTTGTTTTATTTTTTATTTTATTATGTTTTTTTTTTACTATGGGGGAAGAGTACCTATAGAGCCCGTAGAGAAATTATGTTAATATAAAGACAAACACCATCTAAAAAAAAGGTATAATGGCAACAATGATACATGCTTCAATGGAACAAAATATCGTAATTGGACTGAAAAAAAGGGAAATACATACGTAGGTACATATTTTAAGTTGGCTACCTAGTCAAGCAAATATTTAAACATTTGTGATGGTGTTTTTGGGCTTTATTTTTTGCTTTTTAGGTTAGGGTTTGCCATCTTTATGCTACAAAAATATTTATGCTTATTTGAGCGTTTAATATGCAAACGGACTTTCATTTAAAAAAAAAGAACGTTTTTCATAAAGCGGACAGATTTCATAGAGAATGTTGTTCCATAAAGCGAACTCTCTAAAAAGCAGAAGATTTTCGGTCTCTGTTAAGCGGAAAAAGAAATATATTTGGTGCACAAGTTCTATGTATTTTGTTTTATATTTTGCGCCCCTTAAAAAGTAAGTGTTATAGGATTAGTGGTCTTAAATTTCGAGTTAGGCAGCTGAAATTTGGAACATAACTCCCTTAAGTCCCGTATTACACCACTTGTTGAGGTCGTTTTTCTTTAAATGAATTTTTTGAATTTTCTGTTCGCCCCGGGCGGACTATAGCTCAACTAATAGTCGAGGAATTTTGTAAATGTCATTAATTTAGTTCAGTTTCTCATAAGCGGACAAATTTCTCAGTACCATCAGTGTCCACTTATGAAAGAGTTCACTGTATTTAAGTCCAGAACTTAATTGTTATTGGGATACTTTTAAATGATCTACAGAAATTTATCGCAGTGCTACTCAGAAATAATAAATACTACACTTATTTTAGAGTTGGATTAGAACCAATTAAAGAAATCGTCAACATCTCTAACCTTTTTCTTTTGAAATAACAAAAATGAACTCTTGTCGTCCAGCACTCGGCAATGTATAGCAAAACTGGCAGGATAAGGGTTCTGTAGAGCTATAAACCCATTTGTTTTGCCAAATCGAAGTAGCACTTATTTGTCAGATTACCACTAAGAAGTCCTTCTTAAAGTTCTTAAAGTCATAAAATCTATAAAAATTATCTGAGCATCTATCTGAGCCACTTGACATTGTTGTCGATTGTGGACTTTTTGGGCCTAAAACATCCAATCAGGTAATTGACACGGGCTTTCAGACATTCAGTAGGCAATTTAAAACTTATTGATAGGTGGAGCAATTTAGAGCGGGTCTTATCTCTTCTTTCGGAAAAACGATGCTTGCATACTGCCTTCCGATAAAATCTTGGAAATACTTGCCGTATGCCTTCTACCAAGTCATTTCACGCTGCCTTAAGGACTACTTGATAATTGTGTTTAAGAAAAAATCAAAATTCGTACGCCACTCAAGTCAACAAAAAACCATCTACGTTCGATTGAAATTGAAATCAGTTCATACCTTGTTCATAAAACTACTTGCGACATAAGTATCTTGCTACTCCTCTGAAATGGATGAAGTCAAGATGGGAGTTATAGGTCCCTCACTTTACGGGTTTGCCATTTTGAGCTAAAAAAATATCTGTGGGCGTCGCATTCAATTGAATGCAGTTGTTTCACCCTACACAGCCTCTTCTTAAGGGTAAAAGTAGGCTTTCCGCATCCCGTCTACAGAATCCATTCTCACGCACTCCAACCCATCCCAATCTCGGTTTATTTATAGGGAAGCCTATTTTGTTTTTGCCCCTTAAATGCTCGTAGAAAAAAATATTTCACATATAAAAAAAAGTATCTTTCCACAACAAAAAAAAAACTGTACTCTTATCGTCCTTTCAGTTGTGTATATCAGTAAAGCCATCTTCAGCAATATTCATATAAAAATGGTATTAAACACACAAGGACTCCTTCACCCTTTGAAATGGTCAAACTTGTAGAGCAAATATTCCTCTTTTTGCCAACCAGGAGATCCTAAAGTCTTTACAGGAGGTATAGAACCTCTAAGTTTCGGCTTTAATAGTTGCGTTTGTCCTAAGCGTTGATCAAATTTTTATTGCTAATCTCATTTAATTTCGACAGTTTTTCAATAGCCACGAAAGTCTTTGTTACGGCACGGCCGAGGGTGTCCGGCGATGTCAGTATCGTCCGATATGTTAGAAGCTGGGCGGATCTTTCAGAGATAGTATCTTTCATGTAGACACATGCCCTACGCACAATATCCTCTTCAAGAACAGCACTAGTGGCGAATCACCTTGGTGTGCCTGCAGGTTTTTTTCTTAGTGTCTACATTTAGTCGACGGCCCATTTGCCGCCCCGGAAGATTGGTGCGTACGTTTTAGTGGTACACAAAGGAATTGGTTAAAACCAAACACACACTCCCCTCGGATCTGGCTAATTTATGCCAAAGTTAACATATGGATCTAAGTGCCTCAAGTTCGATAGCTAAACAACCTTTAATGACCTTATATTTTTTAGTTAGAGTTATGGCTACCTGAGATATGGCTAGGATAACCATTATTTTCCTCTTATTGGTGCTCACTTGCAAACTACCAAAACTACAACATCATCGAAGTAAAGTAGAAGTTTTAGTATTTAGATCGTTGCCATTCCATTGCCTTACACAAAGTTCCGTGGTCATTTAAAAATAACAGAAATAGCTGGAACTCATATTCCATACCTGTTTGACGCACTTGCAGGACTCAAACCAATTTAACAAAGTTGTTCTGTATGTTCTTTTTTCCTTCCTAAGAGTAATTTCTGACAATCGAATCGAAAGATGTCTTGAATTTCTATAAATAATGCTAATAGCTTTTACCTCTGTCTAAATAGGTCTATCCAGTTGCGCACTGCAAGTTGGTTGAGGTTTCCTTCTACTTTTGCGCACCTAAGGTTCGACATTCCTCCACTGTGTTATCCCACCGGATCAGAGTCGAATATTATGTTCGCTGAAGCCATGTACTAGCCTGCTCAAACGCTCAATGCGCAGTTTTTTGCCCAGGTCGATGTTGATAACATATCGTTAAGTTACCGCTCTAGTACCCGTCAACGAAAATTAACGAAAACGTTTTCCAACGAAACGGACAACGGATGTTTTCATCGGCCTTAGAAAAAGTCAGGCAAGCCGTTCTAAGATAATTCGCGTGAACTTATTCATAATTGCGTTCAGACAGGATATCCATCTGTAGTTGCGATCACCTTTTTTTAAAGTGGATAAATGATATTTTGTCCCAAACTGGGAGGCTCTCTTCTGCATCCCAAAAAAACTGTCGCCATGACTTTGTTTCCCTGACAAACCCAAATATTTATGTAAAATCGATACCCTTGATCCATGGCCTCTTAAAGTTCTCACACGTTCACTCACCGATCCTCCACTATTGAACCGTGGGTTTTATCGACTACACTTGTGCTTGGACAATCGATGGTAAAGAGTCCCCATATTTTTTGTCAAGCTTTGGTTTTGTTTGCGTGATGATTTTTTCTGGTTTAATGAAAATACACGTTGGCGTCTATACAAAATGGCTGCCGTCTGAAAATCTGGGTTGGTTCTTTTGAAAGATGCTTATTGTCAAATTTGAGGTGGCGAAGGCCACTTGGAGGCCATATATATACAGCCATGGTCACATAAATAGCACAAATTAGACTAGTAGTATAAAATTCATATATTTCATATTGTACTTGTATTGTAATAAAAAGGTATACATCGTTTGAAAGCTGAACTAAAACAAAAATAAAATTAACTTTTATAGAAGATTTATTAATGCCCATCGAAAGTTTAAACAATTTTATTTAGCATGCGATTTCTTCTGGACACGTAAATAGCACACAAAATTTTGCCTGTAAATAAGTAATGAAAAACTGATTATATTGCTCAGTATTTCTTTGATTTTACTATTACCTCATTAGTATTTTGTACTATGGCCAGAATTTTGAATTACCGCCTATACTGGAATTTTTCCAATTTACCTTTTATCCTTACAATGGGTCCAACTCCATGCCAGGAAAATGCACCTCAGACCATAACGTTAATTGTTTTTTGGGTGTACTTGGGATCCAAAGCTTTGCTTTTAGGGCTACGCACAAACGTTTTCCCGTCTGGTCCAACTCTATTCACTTTTGTCTCATCGCTCCATAGCACTCTTTTCCAAAATTGCAGGTCCTCATTTTGACGAGTTTTCGCAAAAGTTAAACGTTTTCTTATATTCCTTTTGGAAAGAAGTGGTTTTTTCCTTGAGATGCGTCCAAATAGCCCAGCTGCATTCAATCTCCTTCTAATTGAACGGCTTGAGATGTTTAAGCCAAATTCGTCCTGGCGGGATGATTTAAAAGGATCCGTTTTGCTCTTCCTTATGATGGTTCTATCCATTAGAACAGTAGTTTTTTTGGTCTTGGACGTCGTTTTTTGTTGCAGGTTAGGAGCATCTGGTCTTTTTTTACCAGCTTAATAGCATTGTACACCATTTTTCTGGAACACTTAAATGTTTTGGCTATTTCAGCTGGCTTCATGCCGTCTTGATGCAAAGCAAAAATAGCTGCCCTTTTTTCGGGAGTGCAGTGCTTACCTCTTCCAATTGTAATAAAAAACAAAATCAAACACTATCGGATAATATAATAAAAAAATAACTGTAAGACTACACAAATTATTTCAAGAAAAATTCCAGTAACAGCGATTTGTGCTATTTTTGTGTCCAGTCGCAAAGATCACACCACAGAATGAAGCAACAAAATTGACATATGAACTCATTAATAACGGTAAACTTTTTTCTCCGTAATCTACTGGGTCATAGAGGTAAACAATAACATACATACATGATCGCCCATATCAAGTAGCGTAATTAAAATATGAGGAGTACATTTTAGTTAAGGCTTGTCCTATTTATGTGGCCATAGCTGTATACCGTAGTAGGACAAGTAATGGTACTGGCAGTAAATATTTTCAGACTTTGTCAAGAAATAAGTCTGAGACTAAAATGTTCAAGTTGGAGTATTTTTTATACCCTATCCTAAGGGTATATTAATTTTGACACATAGTTTGTAACACCCCTTAATATTCGTCGCAGACCCCTAAAAGTATATACATTTATGATCAGGACCAAAATCTAAGACTATTTAGCAATGTCCGTCCGTCCGTCCGTCCGTATCAACTTTTGAGGCCTTTAAAGTTTTGCTAGGAAGCTGAAATTTGGAATATATACTCCCTAGGGCTCCGAAATGGTAAAGTGTTAAAATTTTCAAAATACGCCCACTGCCACGCCCACAATTTAGAAAAAACCGTTTTAAGGCTTAAGTTAGAGAGATAAAGTTGTACAACCTTCACAAGATATGTAGATACTGCCCACCTTTATTAATTTGTCATATAAAGTTGTTTGCCACGCCTACTTTTTATGGGCGTTTTTCACTAAAATGCTGTTTTCGTCGAAAATTTTCATAGAAATCGAAAAAAAATGTTTAACAATATATTATGCCAATATTTTTCTCAATATATCGCGCATACAAAGTTTTTGGCCACGCCCACTTTTTGGGGGCGTTTTTTCAAAAAAATTATTTATTTTCTATAAATTTCATAGAATGAAATAAAATGCTATCCATCATCTTCCTAATGCTTTTTTTCTTTGGGGTACATAGGGATAAGGATAGGGTATCATACTGTTCGCCCCAAGCGGACTGTAGCCTTTCCTTATGTTTGTTCTTAAAATAGTTATGGAATGAAAATTAAGCTTAACAAATTTTTATTTTCAACGAATGAAATAGTGTGTCGGATGAACTTTTATTTGTCCACTACGGTATATTTCAAACAATCTCCTCTATATTTACTTAACATCTGTTTTTATTGTTGTTTGCGTAAAAGTACCTACGCTTATTATCTTTGTTTAATTTTCTTAAGACAAACGTTATCCAGTACTTCCTTAAGTCTGGTTAATTAACAATTAAACCGCAATTCAAATTTGTTTTCTTACTCATAGTAGGTATCTTCTTCCGAAAGCTCGAGTCTATTAAACAAATTTTTATAAATAATGTCGACTGAACTTTAATATTTGTTTGTGGTAAAATCCAAGCAATTAGCGGTGAAAAATCAAATTAGCTAGCTATCAGCCAATTGTAAACATTTATTTTAAGGCAACAAAATAATAATTTACTCTGATTTCGGTAAGCAATAAAAATATCTTTATTTGCTCCCAGCTTATAGATAGTAGGTACTTATACGCAATGTTGGTTGAGAAAATAGATTACAAATTAAATCTTTTTTATCAGTGAACTTACTTGTTGCGCGCATTCTACCGATTTCTTTGGCTACACGAATATTTCCGATAAGATAAGAAAATTGAATTTCTATATCCGTTCTTTTTAACAGAAACATGTTCATTCTTTGTTTCACATATTATGTGTAGAAATTTCAATTTCCATCTGCATTAAGCATTGGTTACCAACCATATTCTAAAGCTACGTACATGTTGTCCCTTGAATGATTGCAAAAATTTCACGGTTATGTAAGCAGCATAGAGGGGGCCCTGGGACCGCAAAAAATTTAATTTTGATGGAGACTCGTTGCCAGCAAAAAAATAGCGCAGTTAGAAACACGTGCTACCACCATGAACTCCATAAGGATGCTTTTAAAATGCAAAGTAGATCAATTCGCGGAAGTCGAGAAAGGGTGAAAGAGAACGGTGGGGAAAGGGGTGACTTCCTGAGCTGTTGGTTTATAAATTGCTGTTTCAATATTTTGTTTTGTTTGTTAACCTGCTTTGAGGGGTAATATCTTCGTTGGTTTTCTTGTTGTGTAATCAATTCGTTTTTGCATAGAAAAAAATAAAGGAAATTGAAAAACACAAAATTTTGGCATGCCAAATAGTGATGTAAAATTGAATTCGACTTTGACGCTAGGCGATTTTAAGCTGCTTAAAAAAAATTATATAGAACCGGAAGTACGGAAATTTCACATTTTGTTCTTCATTGATATGGGAATAATCGAATACCGACAGAAATCCTGTGTAACTTATTCATAGTGAGGTTTGATTCTCAATAGGCTTTTTTTTTTTTAAAAGATTACGCGTGACTCCTATCAAACTGCTTTGTCATTTTTGTTCAGTATTGTTTGGCAAGTCATCATGGAAAGACTCAAATTGTTCTCCAAATTGTTCAGCTGCATTACGAAAATCAGCGTTCCGCGAGAAATGTTTTTCGTGCGATTCGAGGAACTTGCGGTGCACATAATCGACCGTAGATGTTTTTTTTGTAGATGCGGCATATGAAGCTGGATACGATTTTGAGTTCAGTCCTTCTTCAGCTTCATCAGTAGGGGCATGGGCACATATTGAATTAATGTTGTAAAGCGTGCCTTGAATGCGGATTACAAGCTCATCCGTCTAACATCAAAAACTTTTGATCGTAGCCGATTTCACAAAGAAGTATTTACGCATATTGCAGATTTAACATGTTTATACTTTTTTAGCAGCTATGATTTTCTTTTCTTCATATTTGAACCTATTAAATTTATAACCTGGACCGCGATAGTATCCCCCGCATACTTTTAAATCATAGTTAGGCCAAATCGGAATAAAATTTGGTTTTTAACCTGGTACTGGTACCTGGTCTCGGCGGGGTAGGTTAAGTTGTCAGTAATGCACTATATTTTCCAACTTCCTGCTTAGGGCTAAAACCTTAATGATATAAGCTCAAAATATGTCACTGTAGCTCACGGAATGTATCTGCCATCATGAGCTTTGACGACACCGTTAATCCAATTCTACAACAGCAAACCACAGATCAGGCATTACTCGAAAAAAAAAGTTTCCAAACGAAAATATTTGTATTCTATTATACTGCAAACACAAAAAAAGAGTACGTTCAAATTTTAAATTTGTGTGGTAACATAAAAGCCCAACGTGAAAGAGGTAGAAGTTGTAGAAGTCTCCATGAAAATCGAATATAAATATCTGGTACCCCATTCTTGAAATCAACGTTTTATTCAAATGAGTTATCAGTAAGTGATCCCAGCCACATTATCTGAAGTTATTCACTCACTAAATAACACTATGTATACATAATAACTACAAACAGTACTCAATATATATACTGGTATACAAAGAAAAATTTCAGAATACCCCACAGCAGCGTAACTCCAAAAGAATAAAGAACGAATGTTGGAAGTCACAGAATCACGATAATTTATTTGATCGTCAATAATTTACATGTTTTATTGGGAATTTTTGCTTGTCAGCTTGTGTCGTCTCGTTAAATGTGCCCCGCAACGCATGCACCCATAACAACGTCCTCCTCATCGAAGCCATTACAATAATGCGATTTGCAATCGAATTTGCGTTTTCTTATAAATAACGTTAAATTGTAAAAGATAACCAAGACAATTAACTCACCAAAACAATTGCTAGTAGGTACATAAAGAACTTTAAAATTACCATACTATACTTTCCCAAAAATGAATAAAACGCACACTTAATTGTGTCCTAACTTTCGTTAATTTTTGTCTATAACTTGTGCAGTTAATTCCAAATATATACCGCACCCGACCAGACATCGCGAATATTGGGATGAATCGATGCTGTTCCGTTTTGTTATGTGGAATATTACCTATAAGCGCAAAGCAAGTCTTCGTCGTCATCTGCTGTGAAGTTTGTTTTGGTTTTGTTTATTCCTGTTTTATATAAAGGAACACATGTGTAGTATAGGTACTACTTTGAATATCTGGAAAATATTTTTGTTGTCCGCTCACCAGTTTAGCAAATGATCGACACAGGTCCACCTTGCAATGCTCTGTATTGAGTTCATTACACTAGAGTGGATATTATCATCGTTGTCCACCACGACAATGACCAGTGTTGCCAGATGCCTTATATCGAATTAGATTTTGTGGCAATTTATTAAAATTAACAAAGTGCTTTTGTTTTTTGGTAGTTGGTGAGTTGTATTAAATTTTGTTTTGTAACCTAAAAAATTAATTATTTGCCTGTTAATATTTAACGATACGTTACGATTCGCTCATGCCTATGTACAATCGATTGTTTGATAACGTTTGGAAGTTATTCACTCTTTCAACGATGTCGCAATTCAACCCCAGTTGGAATTACCGTTTTAAAAATGACCTCATCTGAAGTACAAAGGAGTCAACATAGCTCAAAAGAGGCTATTAAACATTTTGGCATAGGGTGGCCATCATAATATGTGTTTTCTGAAAACTTAATTCAAATAAAATAACATTTTGATTCATCGAAGAATACAAGTGTTCTAATCGACAGTAGTCCAACTTGGAAATGACTGTACCTTGGTTTACATAGTGAAAGCGTGGAGACGTATCGTTAGCCTCTTGTTATTTATATATCGAAGTCCTTTAAAAAGAAAGTGTCGGACTGCAAAATGCATCAGCTTGCTTTTTACTGAAGATAAATTCATAAAACTATTTGAATAACTTTTTTTACAACCGCTGAAAGAAAATCATGCCCAAGAACTCCCGAATTACACAGATACAACAAACCCAACCGGTATGAGTCCGAACTGGCGACCTCCATAGGCGCCCCAGAGGATTTCTTGTAGCCTGTGCTTAGGAAGTGTTTGTTTTTTAAGACAGTGGCTTACGTCAGACAGTTATATGTGTCAAACAAATTGGCATGTTGAAAACTGTCAGTATCATTTTTATTCAGTAGGATTCGCAATGTTATCGTGGTGACCTACAAGTTTTAACAACGTTACAAAATTTTAGAAATTTGGTTTCAAAATTATATTTCTTTGCCCATTCCGCATCCACTTTCGCCGTACTGTTGACTGTTTTCGTACAACATTTTCCTTGCAAGATGCAGTGGCATGGCAACGAGACGCAGAGAAGAGTGCGTACTGAAGATAATAATGCATCCTTTCAGGAGATTGTTAAAGAAAATCCAAATATATTGATTCGACAACAGCTTTGTCTTTGTCCGTCCGCTTTATGGAAAATTGTACGCAAAGATCTTAGTTTGAAGTAACCGAATGTCCGTTTGTTTTAAAATTTCGCTGAATGATTCCAAAATTAATTGTTGGGCGATGAGGTTTATTTGTTGGCTCAAAAAAAAAACACAAGTATGGACATGATGTATGTTTGCATTTACAAAGATTTTCTAGTAGATACTCTCACATCTCGTTGTTCTGTGCAAACGTGAATTCGTGAGCAAAAAAAAAACAACTTTTTATAGTACATACCTGTCATAATTTGAGATCTCCAGCATTAATCTCTTCTTCAACATATAGATGGCACTATAATAACTGTAATTTATGGTTTGATTAAGGAAAACTTAAAGACTTCGCCATGAAATAAGAACAAAAAAATCACATTCTACTCATAGGCAGCGTTACTAAAGGGTGATTTTTTAGCTGGTTTGGTTTTGGCAACACTGGTTTTGACAGCTGACGTGTGTTTAGTACCTTGTGTCACTGTCAAACAGCTTCAGTTTGGTTTGCAATTTAACCATGGATCGTCTTACAAATGAACAACGCTTGCAAATTATTGAATTTTACTATCAAAATTCGTGCTCGGTTCGAAATGTTCATCGCGCGCTGCTTCCATTTTATGATCGGCATTCTCGACCTTCTGAGCAGTCTATTCGGAAGATTGTGACCAAATTTCGCACCAAATTTACTTTGTTGGACATTAAACCACCAACACGTTTACGTACTGTGCGTATTAAAGAAAATATTGCGGCCGTATCAGCTAGTGTGACAAAAGACCGCGAAATGTCGATTCGGCGCCGTTCCCAGCAGTTAGGCCTTTGTTACAGCACTACGTGGAAAATTTTGCGGAAGGATTTGGGCGTAAAGCCTTTTAAGATACAGCTGGTGCAAGAACTAAAGCCAGCCGACCTACCACAACGCCGAATTTTTGGTGAATGGGCTCTTGGAAAGCTGGCCGAGGATCCGCTTTTTTATCGAAAAATTGTGTTCAGCGATGAGGCTCATTTTTGGTTGAATGGGTACGTAAATAAGCAAAATTGCCGCATTTGGAGTGAAGATCAGCCAGAAGCATTGCAACAGCTACCAATGCATCCCGAAAAAGCCACTGTTTGGTGCGGTTTATGGGCCGGCGGCATTATTGGGCCATATTTCTTCAAAGATGATGCGAATCGCAGCGTTACTGTCAATGGTGAACGCTACCGAGCGATGATAACAAACTTTTTTTTGCCCGAAATGGAAGTTCTTGACTTGCATGATATGTGGTTTCAACAAGACGGTACCACATGCCACACAGCACGCGAAACAATGGCGCAATTGCGAGGCGAGTTTGGTGAACAGTTAATTTCACGTTTCGGGCCGGTCAATTGGCCGCCTAGATCGTGCGATTTGACACCATTAGATTATTTTTTGTGGGGGTATGCCAAGGCTAATGTGTATAGGGACAAGCCCGCTTCGATTGACGCACTGGAAGCCAACATCCATGCATTCATTCGTGAGATACCGGCCGATATGTGTGAAAGAGTATGCCAAAATTGGACTCAGCGGATGGGCTACCTAAGACGCAGCCGCGGTCAACATTTGCATGAAATTATCTTTAAACATTAAATTGCAAGGTTCAAACTATCGATTCAAATAAATATTTCATTCATTTTTTCGAATTTTTTGTGTTTTTTTTTTTAAAAAAAGTTCTAAACCTCTTAAAAAATCACCCGGTATTTGCAAGAAATGTCTGACAGTCTGTCCGACAGTGACTTGTAAGTGGAAACTGCGAATTAATGTCGATCGCGACAGTTCTTGCATAACTTTTTGTGAGTATTTGCAGGTTTGAACAGGTTTGCAATGACTCGCGACAGTTCTTGCTGCCTATCGTATATATTGCGCTCGCGGCCGGTCAAAAAAAAAGATCGTGAATTATCAAAGAGTCAACGTGTTGCATTTCGGATCTCATCTCATTGCCGGTCACCACGTTCCTGTGGCCAGGAAACCAGCAGACATATCTTGCGCTGTGAGCCAAGAGCCTTAAACTCTATGCGACAGCGGAAAATCAACTTGAATTTGATTTCAATAGCATTAACTGCTTTAATGGCCACTTGGCTGTCAATGAAAATGGCAATATCATTCCGACATTGATACAGTACGGGCCGCTGCCGCGATTGCCAGAACCTCAGCCGGGAAAACATTACTTTGATCAGGCAGTCTGATGGAGGGAGTGGTGTATGTTTAATTCCTCTGTGAATAGACCGGCACCTGTTCCACAATCCATCTGTGTATATGGATATAGATTTCATTTTCGTGAGTTCATTCATTTTCCATTCTTTCCTGCTGGGAAAGGAGCACGAGAATGGTCTGTCAAAGTCCATGTAGGGCAATATGTAGTCGGAGCTAACGTTTTGGCTGATCCCCAAGGCGCTCTTGGCAGCTGATTCGTGCAAGTATAGATCCAAGTGTAGCAAATTTAGAATCACTTACAAACCAGCGGTTGGTGTCGTTCTCATTGCACCAGCTGTCCCTATGCATGCGAGTGTCTGTATTTTCGTCAATAACTTAAGATTGGTTGATTTGTCTGCGGCTTGCTTTACTGGAATTTTAACAAAATTTCTTGCGACATTAATAGCTCTCCTGTGTAAGTACCTCCGCAATAACTCGGGATAATATGATGCGCGAGATTCGTTATTGCAGAAGAAATTACAAGAGTTCATATGATAATGTAAGCGCTACTGCAAGACTTCCCCGAGTTTATTTGCAAATGGAAACGCGACCCTATACCAATACTTTCAATTTCCTGATAATTTTGGCATAATTATTTGTATAATATAGGTTTTTGTACATGACGTCAGCGAAAGCAAATAATGAACCATAACTTACAGGATAATGAAAATGCATTACACTGTATCTTGTCCTCCTTTGTTAAGTAGCGAATCCAGTTAAAAAGATAATGCCATTCAACGTTCCTATACAAACGCGACTAGCTCACACAACAATGCCAATTGTCATCAGTGAGAAGGTGTTTTGTTATGCCTGGAGATATTTTTTGTGGTCATATTCACGAACCAAACACATCCAGCAATAGGAATGCATTAAAGTATAGAACAACATTTCACTTTACTTTGCCCGATAGTGTAGCTATTATTATTGATTTTCAGTATTCACCTAATTTAGTTTCTCCTGTTTAGTTTATGTAGAATAGCTAGAACTGAATAGCTAAGAAATACCGCCCTGCCGCATTTTAATAATAAAAATAAATTGGAACATTCCAATTTCTTTACCATGCCGGGTAATTAATGGTGGCCCTTAATATTTCATTATATCCCCTGTAAACCAGGAGAACCCTTAATTAAATTTCCGAATTAATTTCTCTTGAAAATCATTTAGCATTTAAACAATCACCTAACAACTCTCAATTAATTAGATCTCCAGTGCTTTTGTAGGGCGATCCGCGAACAGCTCTTTCCTCTGGTACGAGTATCTTGTTGTATCAACAAACAATTTGTTTGTTATTCTTTTTTTCTGTGTTTTTTTTTTTTAAATGAAACATTAATTATTTACATTACCTCAGCGTTCAACAGTCCTCTTGAACTTGTTGATTAAGTACGAGTATGTACACTTTTTATTTCAATAAAATTACGAAAGGTGCTTCTCTTCACTTGAATGGAACTTGTCAATCTAGTTGCAGAGATTCTGTCGTCAGGAGTATTTTGTGATTGCCGCATCACAAACTACACCTAGTTAGTTTTACGACTCGTTTGTGGTTTGCAAGAAGATACGGCACACTTTGTTGCTATCTTTGTAAATTTATGGTTTATTATGTCTGGAGACATGATAGTAATAAGTAGCGACCATATTTAACATCACTTTGTTACCGTTAGGCATTCATAGATAGAGTGTTGTTAAATGTATCAACTTGTTGCTTTCGATAGACCCCCCACGACAAAATGAATGACTTGCTATAGAGTCGTAAATGAGTCGAGTCATCGGGTGAATGGTATGAAGGGTGGCTTTAGTGTTGCCGGAAGGGATGTTTTTTTTTTTTATTGTTTAATTTTGTGTTGTTTGTGAAGGAAAAGGTGTTTGTTGAATTTGGAATGAAATTTAGATTTATAAATAAAAAAACGCGAAAGGGGAGAAATTTCGCGATTAACCTAATAAGGTTAAAGATTTAATTTGTAGGTAGGAGTATTTGTTAATTATTATCTATCGGAAGGATTTTTTAAATTATTTTTCTTTGGAAACGCAATGACGTTACTACGCAAACGGCAGCATATCGTTAATGAAATGTGTTGCGAGAAAACCACTTTACCGTCCCGGACATACATCTGCGGGGTGAGCGACATGATTTTAAAACTGGTTAGCCACCTTTCCCTAAAAATTTGCTTACATATCAGAAGAGGTTTCTTTGAACTCGTTCAATATTGTTTTTTTTTTATTCATTCTCCACCTCGACCTCTACTTTCTGTTCTCCATCTTTGAATATAATATCTGCGGACAGCATGGCAGTTCAGGACAGTCCATATTAGTCAAAAAATCATTGTTGATTGGAGATGAGTCCTCTTCTTCTTTCCATTGCCTATAATCTTATGATTTAGAATGAAAGTAAATAGCTTTCCGACTTTTACTGCATTCAAACTAGTCCGCCTATGGGGTGCGCCGTTTCTCTGTTTCATTTGTGTGATCCACGTGTTTTTAGACTTGCTATATTCAACGCGTGTCATGCTCCTGTTGTTTTTCCTTGATCTTCCTTTTACGGTACATGTTATCTGTAGGTTCATAATGGATGCGTAAATTGCATAGATGTTATGTATCCCCTTTAGTCGTCTTTAACGACAACCGCTGTATATTAAGGGTGGCGCTGCCGCGATATTCTTATCTATCCCTTCCGCGAGTTAACATAACAATTGTTATTTGCATGGACTGATCAATCTTGCGTAGGAAAATAGCTCAACATTTCACTTGGTTTGTGCGTTATTTAAAACTAAGTTTTAGCCCCCGAAAGAAGTCTAGGCTATGCAACAAATAAAAACGTCCTTAACAGGAGTGAGTGAGAAAATTTAGATTCGCAACTTTATGTTTCAAAATTGAATAATTTATTTGTTTTTAAAAATGAGGATGTTGATGCAGTATTTTCCAAAAATAAGTTTGTTCTTATTTCATGGGAATTTCCGAAAGACCGTATGGGAAAAGGTTTTATTTTCGTTGTAAAAACTTGCGTCCCATAAAAAAGGGATGGTCATTCTTTTTATTTTTATTGTTGGTGCAATTTGTTCCTGCCGAACAATGATTAATTAGATTGTTTAAGCTTTTATAATATGTTATTTTGTGAAATAAACGACACATATTTTAGGTACCCACTTATATTCTTTTTTCATGTTTCATGCTATTTATATTGATATTGATATTTTTTTTTGTGAAGCTAGATTTTGCAACGTTTTACTGTAAATGTTTAAAATGAACTTATATTTGCTTAATTGATGTTCCGAATTGCTCAGAAAAATAGCTTTGACGATTTGTGAAAACACATAACTTTAGATGTGATTTCTATTTAGAGTTAAGTTAATAAAACTACAAAATAACGGCGATTTTTATTCGTACAATAGAAAGAAATATAACATAATAAAGAAAAATTTCGGCTTGGGCAAAAAGGGAGTCCTTATTCCGAACGGTATTACAGTTCACACTTCGATCTACAACTTCCCATAGATTCTCTATGGGTTAGGGATACGGTTAGTGGACTGACCAACTCAACACGTCAACACTGTTAAGTACAAAAAACTCTTACGACTTTAGCGGTGTTTGCGGATCATTGCCGTGCTAATGTGTCCATCTTAAATGCATTTTTTCCTTGTCATGGAGTGAGCCCTTAATGAAGTATTGTATTATTTTGTATGTGGAGTGGGGTCATCCAAGGATGACAAGCACTTAGATCTAACGGTCCATTGTACTCCAGCAAGGAGACAACAAATTAGCTAGTACTTAACTTCCCACTGGTTTTTGTGAACGAAGGAGGTCAGCTAGTTCAATTTTATTTAAATCGTCTTTGTACAGGAAGTGTTTGCCGAGGGTTCTGGTTCTGGCAAAAGCGGGGCAGCCACAAATAAAGTGAGCCGTCGT
The DNA here is from genome assembly GCA_963576555.1 of Ferdinandea cuprea. Taxonomy (NCBI): domain Eukaryota; kingdom Metazoa; phylum Arthropoda; class Insecta; order Diptera; family Syrphidae; genus Ferdinandea; species Ferdinandea cuprea. The sequence goes on from OY754958.1 coordinate 67,968,848, forward strand.
TTTATTATCTTCCAGACAGCACTCGCATAGGCCCGAGCTTCTAATTCTGATTCTTTTTTAATGCTCGTTGAGAGGACTGAAACCAGTGACAAGGCCAATTAGGGCTTTTAAGTCACATCTTCTCAGTCCGAGTAGACATTTTGATCTGCTCATTTGGGGACCGTGCATGATGATAAATCATGCCATTACTCGGTGTGCTGGACACGTAAGCGCTCGATAATTTCACTTTTGTGGACAGACGAGCTGCACCCAATGGTTGGTTGTGGGCCGACAAAGTTGATAACGAACCTTGCCCAGCCAGAGCATCAGCTCTTTCATTGCCCAGGATACCTGTGTGTCCGGGTACCCATGTTACGGTTACAGAGTTACATCTGCCCAGCCTCAAATTGCATATGGCCTCCTCTACAGGTTTTGGAGGTAGCCGTAGCAGCAGAGCAAGAGTTCATGACAGCTTGGCTATCTGATCAAAAGTATAATGGAGTGGCCTTTACTCTTCTTCCTTAGAAGGATATTCGCGGCAACTGTGATTGCAAATATCTCAGCCTAAAAGGAGACAGTGGTTTGTCTACCCAAGAACTCAGATATATACCGCAGAGACCGTTCATGTGTGAACCATCTGTGTACACGACGGTATCGCTCGGCCTTAAGATGATCCACACATCACCGCTCCATTCCTGACGGTCAGGAAAATACACTCGAGAACGGCGCTCAAAAATATGTATTGAACACATGGAGTCGATTGCTCCTGCCCTGTGGCCAGATAAATCATCCAGAAACGCTTTGAACCTCGCACTCCTTGTTCCTTCGCCGATACAAATCTTCCGTCAAATGAATGAGCACATACATGCCGTACATGGCTTTTTTGGCTTCACTTACAGCAAAGAACTGCAAAGGAGGTAAGCAGAGAAAAATTCCATAGCAGCGGTTAGATTTCCTCTAATTGCACCCGTAATGCACGCAGTGAAACGATTCGTTAACGAAATTAATAGGATCTTTTCTTGTGGGAAGAATCATCCGCACACCATTATGTTTCGTCGTCCATGCTAAGTAATATTGCAGATGATGATACTTCAAAAACACATAAATGCATCATAAGGATTTGTTTCAAATCTTCAGCGAGCATCTTATCATTTGTTCATCCAGTTGGTGGTGTCAGAACCTAATAAATATTTCGAGTTTGTATATGTTTGTATAAAATGCCCCAACAATATTGAGCCGTGTCAACCAAGTAAATTTGGGTTTTAAATATCCTAAAATATTTCTTACACAGATTTCTACAGTATACCTTCGAAAATTTAAATATTTGGAAAGTAATTCGACAATTTATAATCGGGAAAAATGCCCAAATTCCGCTCATAATTTTGTTTTAATTAAATAGTTGCTCTTAAAATTCCTACAACTTAATTGTAATCCTTTGAAATTTTATTTCGTCAATGAGGCGCAGACAAAACTCCCTCAATATTTTCATTCATTCTGTTAAAGAGATTTTATTTTGTTTTCGAGGAAAAGAAAAACCAAAAAAACATGTATTCATTTAACATCAATCGGCATGGGGCTTGGAAGTTTTGTATATTTCATTTGTTTTCCGTACTCGTTGCGCTGTTATTGTTGGTTGTATCTGCTGAATTTGTAATCCTTTTTTATTATTCAAAAGAGTAACTACACCTCCAATCCATGGAATATATAATTTACGAAAAGCCAAAGTCATCCAACAATTGCTGTGCGGCGAACTGTTGAAATGTGCAAAACTTTCTCCTGGATAAACTCGTTGTGTCCTTATAATATATATATATATATATTTGTTGGGGTGGGAATATGATAAAAGGGGGTCGGGATTTGGATTCTGAATGGCTGACAATGGCGCGGCGATGGTGACGACTACGACGACGACGGCGGCGAGGAGATGAGAAGAAAAATTCAAAAGACGACGCAGAATAACAAGAAGAACAATATGAAAAGTTAAATCGGATCACATCGGTGTCGTAAATTGCTGTACGAGCATTCCCAAGAATGTTACCTCGGTGTACGAGGGGGGATTGAATGGGATAAAGTTACTTGGGCGGTAGATAAGACACAGAAGGTGAGGTATTAGTAGAGGATAATAAGATGGAGAGAACAACGCAGTGGATTTTTTAGTTCAGTTTTTCCCTGCTTCCTAGTTTCTCTTGGGGATGACCGCGACAAATCCCCAAGGAGTTGCGCCTGTCATTTTCAAACTTTTTACTCTCTCTCTCTCTTTCTCTGTGTGTATGTCTATTTCTCTATCTCTAGAATAAATGATTATAAAACTAAATTATTTCGAGTAAATTCTAAAAAGACAAAAAAAAAAAAAAAAACACAAAGGCAAACAAATGTAGCAACTAAGGCTAGCAAAAAATCGATTTGATTAAACACCTCCTTGCAAGGACATGGAGGAGGGCATTCCCTCCTGATGCCGAATGCGAGAAAGTACTTAAGTTTTTTTTTTTTTTGTTCTTGCTACTCATCTCTCTTGATATTGCATGGAAGACAAAATAAGATACGTGGCCTCATTGGGTTATGTTCTTTTCTTTATTTGCGGTGAAGCTGGCGACAGATGGCATAACGTAATTTGATTCAGCGAAGAAGTGTTGGTGAGTGTGGCCCCAAACCTAAACACAATTCCAAACCACCCTAACATCAGTTGTCTGCTTGTGCTGCCACTGTGTGTATTAGGTAGAATTTTATTATTAGATACTGAAAGGAGAGCAGGCATGGCATGGCAAGGAGGCAGCAGAGGAGGGCGCTTTTCTCCAACACTATTTAGCTCTTTTCATTCGTATAACAGTTTGCATTTATTTCCAACTACCGTAACAATATTACATGTAATAAATCAATTTTATACCCTTTTGAGGATTTACTCATTCCGTGACCATATTAAAATTTGTTTATATACCTACGTACTATGTGCTGAGCATTAGGGTCGTTGAGCAAACACTACGGTGCACAATGCAGAAGAAAAATGCGATACAATAATAATTTTTAATTTCTATTGTTTGAGAAAATTATTAGATTCATTTTGACATCATACTTCAGAGGAATTAACTGTTTCCGTCATAAGTTCAGACTCAGCACGGGTTAAACAAAGCATTGGTACATAGAATGAAGAATTCAAAGGTCAAGATAGTCACAACTGAAAGGATAAAATTTAATACAAGCGCTATTTTATGCATGTTATAGTCGTAACTGTATAAATATGAGTTCCCCATGCGACGTAGTGTTTGGTCGATTTTAAATTTGAAAATTGGCTATAGTCTAGCCTTCGACAAAGGAAAGTATACAAAAGTAAATTAAGTTTCTCACAGGCCATTGCGTTTGAAGATTTGAATTAAATTCAGAGTTGAAAGTGGATGTTTCGTCATCAGTTAGATTCGTTCGTACAGTGTGTATTCCCACTACAATCCATTCCAATCCATTTTGAAATCTTCGCATGCCCTAATAAATTCGTCTTTCCTGCTTAACTGGCATTCATGGAATGCTTTTTGCTGCAAATGGTATTGCAATGGTATTGCATAAATAGGTACTTCTCGTTGCACTAGCCCTGGATACACATGTTATACCATATACCATTGTCATGTTTTTTAAATATTTACTTATTTACGCGGCGGACCTGGGCCTCAACCCATAAGCCTCTCCAATTATCGCGGACTTTGCCGCTTCTTTTCTTCAATCAGCAACACCAATGACAGCTCGCTGCGTTCTACCAATAATGTCAATATCGTCGGCGTAGGCAAGTAATTAAACAGATTTTTGAAATGTCGTACCTCTTGTGTTGGCCTTTAAGTGTTGTACAATTCTTTTAATCATACTTGAAAGAATTGTGCAAAACATGTTAAAAATGCCACATGACAGCGCGTCGACATACCTGAATACATTTTTCACATCAGAGGTCTCGGTTAGGTCTTTACTGACTTTGAGCAGCACCGAACTTTCTCTACCGTTATCCTGCATAGACGGACGAGTTTAGGTGGGATGCCATGGCTCTGTATAGCTCGTCTCTATAGATGCTATCATACGCGGCTTTAAAATCGATAAAAATCGATCTGGACTTCTTGGGTTTTCTCAGGGATCTGTGAATATTTGGTCAATTGTGGACTTAGCGGTCCTAATAACGCTCATATAGGGTCCAATCAGATCGTTGACAAATGGTTTGAGGCGCTCACACAGAAAAGTTCCTATATTCGATGTTAAGGAAACTGATATCTCTGTAGTTGGCCAGTTTAGAGTTTTAGTCTCCTTTCTTGTGAACCGAAGATTTTATTCATTCGACGACCAAATCTTAGAAATAAGTTGGTGTATGCTCCCTACCAAGTCATTTTATAGTTTGCACGTGCAAAGGGATTGTTAGCACCCTTATAGTTCGCCGGGTAGGCCGTCCCGCCCGGCATCCTTGTACGACTTTAGTTTAGATATAACTATCCGCACTTCATTTTGGTCGGGTGGACAAAATTCTTGTTTTTCATCGTCAATATTGAATGGGTTGCTCTGCCTTACAGCAGAAATGGTTTTTCCATATCCTCAGCACGGACTGTGTCTCCACTACAATGTTTCTGTTTCCCACAACAGGTTTTTTGTTTACCTTATGGTAAGACTCTCGAACATTTTTCCTGGAGTAGCACCTCTCTATTTCCCCGATCGCGCACTTCTCAGTTTCTCAAATGAGTAACTTTATTTGCGGATTGTCACTTAAAAAATGTTCCCACATGGATAGACATATTCTTGTTACTTGTTTTGTTATGTCAACTGCGTAGGTAATTACCTTTACCCCACTTTATTGTAGTTTAACAAGTAACTCGTCAATGACCAGTATTTGAACAGATACCATCCCTTGCGTGTTTCTACTTTGAGATGTGTATCTCCTTTGTTCGCAATTATTTCTCTTTACTAAAAAGTTAATTAGAGAATGTCTACATTGTTGAATACTCCTTGAATATCAAGGAATGCAGCGAGCGTATATTCTTTTTCAAGTACGTTTAAATGCAAAGTAAAGATAGAAGGACCTTTAAAAAGGTCTAGAAGCACTTTTTACTTGCAATAAAGACATTGCCCGATACCAATTACATTTGATGTGTAGCTTAAATTTCCCGTCCTTTACGCACTAACGCAAAGGAAAATTCGAAAGAAACGGACCACGAATTTATTCTCAACATTTTATTTGTTATTGGTATTACTTTGTTGTATTACTAACTAGCTAGCTTCATGTCTCGGTCATAAGAACGATACTCACTTTTGGAGTGGATGTCTGGTGGTCTGAAAATTAATCGCGATAAACTAAGAAAATATCCAAAAGTTTGTTGGTGTATTCGCGGATTACTTCGCTTAGTTTCACTGAACATTTTATTTGCGATCTCTTCACATCGATGTCAACCAATAAATCAATTGACCATATTACCATCCTTAATAAACTCAAGGTCCTTCCAAAAATCATAGACTATACCAAGGTTAGAACAGTTTCTCACAGCGTTGCAAATGATCCGTTAAGATTTATAAATTCCTCGAGTTGGTTTGTAAACACTGAAGGATAAATAAGGCACAACAAACGATCCTTATTTATCCAAGTGTGACGGTTGCGACGTTTCTCTAATCTCATGAATGCATTAACTAATACGCAAGACACCAATTTCAGTTTGATAGATTCTTCATGTTACCAGGTCATCCTGTGAAGACATACCGCGATCCGCTTCTACATCGACTGATCAAAAGAAAAATGTGGTACATCTATAGAAATATCTTAATTTTCCCGAACAGTAAAGCTTCACTCAAATCAGTACAATAAGTCTCTATAAACCCTGTCGTAATAGCTTTTTCAGGAAAAAGAAAATTAAGTCCTAGAACCCAATTTTACGACGATTTAATGTGATCTTGCTCACATTGACATTCAAAGTCTCCTAAGCTGCAATTGGTTATCAAATCTTAGAGTTATCTTTTTAGTGCTAATTATAACAAAGAAAACACCTTACTCATGTACTGCATATTTTGTTTCCATTCCAGTTCTATCAATTCGTAACACTCAGGAGGAGGAACCACCAGATCCACAATTGATGCGTCTGGACAACATGTTAATTGCGGAAGGAGTTGCCGGTCCCGAGAAGGGCGGTGGTGGAGCCGCAGCCGCATCAGCAGCAGCAGCTAGTCAAGGTAGTAATCTAGCATTTTCAAAATTTGAAATAGCATACATTTTTTGTTTTCTCGAAGTAGGTTCTTCGCTATCTATTGACGGCGCAGACAATGCAATTGAGCACTCAGACTATCGTGCTAAGCTAGCACAAATTCGGCAGATCTATCACCAGGAACTGGAGAAATACGAACAAGCGTGCAATGAATTCACGACTCATGTGATGAATCTTTTAAGAGAACAGAGCCGCACTAGGTAATAATAGTTGAAAAAATCACTACTTAAGTTGGGGTATTTATTTATTTTTCTTCTTTTCGTTCAGGCCAATTACCCCGAAAGAAATCGAACGCATGGTCCAGATAATTCATAAGAAGTTCAGTTCAATTCAAATGCAACTTAAACAGTCCACCTGTGAGGCTGTTATGATATTGCGCTCCCGGTTCCTAGATGCCAGACGCAAGCGTCGTAATTTTAGCAAACAGGCATCTGAAATTCTTAATGAGTATTTCTACAGCCACCTAAGCAATCCGTATCCATCCGAAGAGGCGAAGGAGGAGTTGGCTCGCAAGTGCGGCATTACGGTAAGTGTAAATGCAAATATTTAGCCTCGCATTGAAATGAGAGTAAACAAATTATATTGGCTCAGGTCTCGCAAGTTTCCAATTGGTTCGGCAACAAGCGCATTCGCTACAAGAAGAATATAGGTAAAGCCCAAGAGGAGGCTAACTTATACGCAGCCAAGAAGGCGGCCGGAGCGTCACCCTACTCAATGGCGGGTCCACCCAGTGGTACCACGACGCCAATGATGTCGCCCGCTCCACCACAAGACTCAATGGGATACTCCCTTGGATCTGGCGGTTATGATCAACAGCAACCCTACGATGGCAGTATGGGTTACGATCCAACTATGCACCAAGATTTAAGTCCTTGAGGACGGTACTTTGACGGTAAATACTAAAGAAAGCCAAAGGGCGATTCAAAGTTTATTCTTTTATTTCTTTACTTTAATTCTGTTGGAGTTTGGTGTACTTTTGCATTTTTTTACATTTCTCTCTTGATTTTGTGTCTTGGTTTATGTTCAGATTTTTTCTTTTGTCAATTTTTTTTTTTATTTATGTTTCTTTCTTTTCCTAGACTAAGTAAATAAAAAATAAAAAAACGCAGCAGAAATACGTAATTATAATTAAGGCAATTTTGAACTACCTAACGTATACTGAAATCAACAAATATAATTATTCATAAGCAGTTATTTACTCTATATACGTATTTTATATAATTAAATTTAAATTAAGAACTAAATCAACTATGAAACAAAGTATAACGATTTGAAAAAGATGTATACAAAAAATATAACATAAAAAACAACTGGTATCTATATTATTTATTTTGGAAAGCAAAAAACAAATAATTTTATTAAATTTATTATTAAAAAAAAAAAAAAAAAAAAAACACAACATACAAACAATGTATACGAAAACAAGTTCTGAAATAACTTACAAAAATGTTTTGTTTTTAGTTTTTATTTTCGTTTTTGTTATAAATTTTATAAATTAACGGATTCTTGCCAGTATTTGAAACATTTTTAAATAGAAAGTTAATCAAAAACAAAAAAAAACAAGTATACTAATCATTTTAGAAAAAACTAAATTTAAATTGCTAACGCTTAAAAAAATTAAAAAAGAAAATAATAAAAAATAAAATATACGCGCGGCATCGCACTCAATCAATAAACAGAAATATATTTATATTTTTTGTTATTTTTTAAATAAAATCTCTCACCTCATCTCGAAATTGTATACCAAATTGCAAAAGAAAAAATCTGAACAAAAAACAGATATTATTTAACTAATAATAATAAAAATAAAAATAAATTGAACCATGTATACTAAACCTAGAATATGAATACCTATTTTTAAAAAAAAGTACATATTTACGAAAGGTAAAATAAACTATAGTAAACTATTTGATGCAATATGCTTTAACAAGATGAATTAAAGTAATTAAAAAAAAAAAACTTACTAATATTAAAATATAATTATTAGAATAAATTTTTAAGCTAAATCAGTTATACAAAACAAATAAAAAACAAAAAAAAAACATATTGATTATTTTCAGTTGAAAAAAGAAAACAAAAAATCATTAAAGATTATAAAAAAAACTTGTATACGATAAACAAACAAAAATTTATATAAATACATACAAACATCAATCTGCACACATCTAAAGGTTAGCTAGGTACTACTTTATTTTCCCTAACTATATAGAAAACAAATACGTAGTTACGTAGTAGATTTGCAACAAAAAAAGAAAAGATACCCCTAACAAAAATAGTACAGACAGACAATGGACATTTTTGTTTTTCATTTTATTTAGTGCAGCTTGAATTAATAATTGTAAAAGAGAAAAATGTTAATTTTAAAAGATAAAGAAACAGAAAGGTATAATAAATTGAATGTGTACTTAAAAATAATTTTAAAATATACTTAACGAGATAAAAAAAAACAGACAACAGCAGTCTTATGTGTTTTTTGTTTTTGTTTCTTAATAATTCAATAGGAGTGGTAAGTAACTATGATCTGTGATCACCAACCCTTTGTGTATACATATATCACTTGGTGTACGCTAAAAACCTCTCTCGCTTAAAGAGAGGTGGCTTTTGGTACCATGTGCACTGGAATTTTGAAGAACTTGCTCGAGAATTATCCTTTGAGCCCTGCCTGATCCGTCTGATGCAATGACACCAGAAATTCTTTTGCGACAAAACTACCACGTCAACTTTCCTCAGGTAACGGAATGGCTCCAGTCTTACTCTGAACCATGAAATGAATGTCATCGTATTTTCACAGATGGCTCCAAAACCGGACAAGAGTCTGGTGCTGGAGTCTTTGTGCAATGCCATAATATAAGACGAGGTTTTTGCCATTTGCGCGAAATTGTGAACAATAGGTGGAAGGCTAGAGGCATTTGAATTTGCAGTGACAACCAAGTTGCATTAAAAGCGCTGCTAAATCCTCTTACCACGTCCAAGTTACCGCTGGAACTCAATCTTTCCCTTTGGAAAGAAAGGCTGAATAAAGTGAATCTTCTTCCCAGGGAAATGAGATCGATGAGCTAGAACCTGTGCTGTCATGTCTTCCATTGATGCTTAGGTTTCTTGGAACACAAAATTCTGTTGCGCGGCTGCTATGGATGCAGGCAGACCAAACTATTATCCGCATTTAAAGGTTACACAGAGTGCCCCTTTAATTATTGAGATGATATAAAGCAAATTATATTGAAATGATATAAGTTAAAATACGGACTTTTACGGTTTACGGAAGAAGAAGAAGTGCTTCCAAATTCAAGAAAAGTGTATTGGCAACATGTATCGTGGTAAACAAATAACTCATAAAAGGGTACAACCATCATCAATTTGTAAATTTGCAGTAATTTGACCTAAACAAACAATTTCCCTGGCTATATTTTCTGGTAGCCACTCACGATGCGGTTGGGAAGGTAGGTTTAAATACTCCAAAAAGCAAAAAGTGGGTTGGGCCTAACCTAATGAGAAGCAATCCAAAGCAAGAGTATGGAAAGTTGTCTTCCTTTGAACAAAAGAAAGGGAAACTGTGATAATAACTGTTCTATCAAGAAGATTCCACATTCCATGAAGATCGTTGAGCGAGTATTAGACGGCAAATTGCGTGCGACAAATAATTACTACCAAAGATGCAATCCAAACTATAAGGATCATAACCGTGGAAACGAACCGTGATATGATATGAGATTCGTGGACATGTACGAGGGAGCAAAGACAAGAGTAATATGCCCCGAGTTCGTAAACCCTTTAGTTTATTTTTAAGTACTCGATTAGATGCTTAAAGAAAAATTACTGACACTAAATTACATCAGTTCTTTGTATAAAATAATTCCAGAACCAGAACCGAAAACATACATCTACAAATGACTGGACTATGTAAACTTCGAACATATATACATACAACTACACTTTTTTGCGCAAAAAAAAATAGTTTTGCCTCACAAATTTCACGCCACCGAATTCTACTTAAACTAACTTACATACATAATGCTATTTGTAGTACCATCAAAGAAATAGTGTCAAAAAACTGCTTGCTAGTGTTTCTGCGTACCTAATTGATCATGAGGATTTCTTGTGCGAAGTTTTCTTTTTATATTTTTCGATTATTGATACTTGGACTTGACTAGTCAAACAAGGGCTCTTATATGTCAATGTGTAGCTGTAAACACATACATTTCTCACATTACATTAAGTTATTTGTTAAAGCAACCTTCCATCAGTTCGCTGTCAAAATTTCATTAAAATCAATCGCTTCTTCTCGAATTGCGCCTGAATGCTGCTATCAATTGGTGACAGAAAGCTACTTGCTTATATTTCTGGGTGCCTGGTATTTTATGACAATTTTGGTTTCGTTCGCGATTCGTCGTGGGTGTGATACAAATGTACTAAGAATGTACTACAATTGTATTGAAATTACTTAATACGCAATTTATTAAGTAATTTAGTCGCCTAATCTAAAATTGAAGTGGATTGTTGGAAATGTGTGGTGTTCGCGGACGTCATATCTGTTGGTCCGCCACGTCGCGAATATTGATTGTCAACAAGTTCTACTTCAATTGAGTTGGTGCATTCATTTAATTTAGGAGTTAATACGTATGCCCAGTTAAAAAGATTCAATACGGAGGCCAATAAAAGGAACTTACCACAATCCGAACTGCTGTGCAACCGGTGCTAGACGGACAGGACATGATGAAAGACCATAGGCTACTCCCTTACCGAATTGTATCATTGTCCGTAAGGACCTAAGTGTGAAGTAGGGATTTCCCTATATCGGCAGCCAGATAACTTACAAAAAATAAAGTTGTTGGGTTGACAGATGTATGCAGATAATTTCTATGCCACGAGCTGTTGCACAGAAAAATGCAGGATTTAAAGGGCAAAGTTATTGACTCAAAGCGTAGCACATTACTTTCCTTTTGGCCCTGATACCGTTATCGGGTGGCAACAAAATGTTTATTTAATCAGAATTTTGTGAACGGACATTTACAGAGCTGGTGATCGTACATGGTTTATGGAAAAAATGTCTGCCTTCAGAGGCATTTTGTTGTGTTTAGCCAGGTCATAAATGATCGAAAATATGGTTTGATGAGTAATTTTAAAACAAATAAATGTTTGTAGGTTTGTAAAGTTGTCGTTTTTCGTGCTAACCTGCGCTACGTGCTAAGATGAATTTGGTATCAAATTGGACGAAACCAAGTGTCCCACCACTTTGAAGGTCAATTGTCAATTGCCATAATAAACCCAAATCTGATCATTTTAATGCAACTCTTAACAAATTTGATATAAAATTAAAGGTTAAAAGGATCCTCTTTAGGAAATTTTGACACATAGTTTGTAACACACCTTAATATTCGTCGTAGACCCATAAAAGTATATATATTTATGATCAGGACCAAAAGCTAAGACTATTTAGCAATGTCCGTCCGTCCGTACGCTTTTTAGGCCTTTAAAATTAAGCTAGCAAGCAGAAATTTGGACGACATACTGTCTAGGGCTCCGAAATGGTTAAGTGTAAACATTTTTTTAATACGCCCACAATTTAGAAAAAACCGTTTTAAAGCTAAAGTTAGAGAGCTAGAGTGTTATAATCTACACAAGATATGCAGGCAATGGCCTCCTTTATAAGTTTGTCATATAAGGTTTTTTTCCACGCCTACTTTTTGTGGACGTTTTTCACTAAAATGCTGTTTTCCTCGAAAATTTTCATAAAAACCGAAAAAAAAATGTTTAACAAGATATTTAGACAATATTATTTCAAATATATCGCCCATAAACAGTTTTTGTCCACGCCCACTTATTGGACGGACGGCCCTTTCTTATTGTTAAAAAGGACGGCTAGTCACAGCCTTATTAAAACTAATGAACTCCTAATTATCCTAAAATGAATTTTTAAGGTAAAGATACTTACGTTTTTTTTTTATCCTGAAAAAGTTAACAACGATTTTCCAATTGCTCGTATCGCTTTTAGAATAAATTGGAATTAAAACAACGATTTCATTTGCATAACAAATTCAATTAAATTTTATATTTTATTTCATTTTTTTTTATACAATTTATTAAGCTAAAGTGTGAAAAAATGTTTCGCTTTTATATTTTTACATCATTTTTTTGTCATATTTTTTATTTTTTTGGTTTTAATAATTTGTTATTGATTTAATGTAAATACGTAACTTTTACGAAAACTAAAAAAAGCAATAATAATTCTTTTAAATTTGTTTTTGTTTCTTCTTTAAATAATTACCTTAATAAATTTAGATTTTGTTTGCTTGTTTTTTTTTTCTTTTTGTTTAGTTTATAATTACATTTTTAATGTGTTGTGCATCGGGTATAAGTTGTTATTATGTTTTTGTTTTTGTTTTGTTGTTCTTTTCTTGTCACAGGCGTGTGAATATTATTTAAAAATTCTTTTATTTCTCGTTTATAAATATTTTAAAAGAGAATGTAAAAATATCAAAAAAGAAAACAGAAACTTAACAAGAGAAAAAAGACAATAAATTTTCCTATAACAATTTAACTTTGATTTATTTTATCTTTCCTTTCTTACCTTATTGATTCACTCTATCGGATGTCATCCAGCATTTCGTAATATATTAAGTATGGCCTCGTAGTATTTTAATTCGGTATGAGATTTACATAGTAAAAAATATATTACGTATATATTTTTTGTTATAAATGAAGGCAAAGGAAGGTTTTTGTGGTCCTGCCACTGGAACTGGAAAAGTTCAAAAATAAAATTCTATTTCAAGTGTATTAAACTCCAATATAGCCGGGGAAGATGCTATATAAATGGAGTTTATTAGAAGCGGTGTGTATGACAAAAACAAAAACAAAAAAATGTTTAAACAGTTATTGCTTTTCGATGTTGGTTGATTGCGCAGTTATCTCATTATCAGAACGGATTTAATTGAAAGCTGTACCAAGATGTCTGAAGTTTCTCAAAATAGGGAAAATCAATAAAGCTTTCTTCTTTTTCGTTTAAACGTATGTAAATTTGTAACTACTTTTTGTTTGTACTTAGTACTAATATCTTCTTTTTGTTTTGTTTTTTTTTTTTTTTTACTAAATATGGATGTTTTTGTACTCGGAAAGTAATGTGATAATTATTGTATTATAATTTAACAATCGCCCTAGCCATACTTATAAATGTTCTTTTGTTCCTAATTTTTTACTTGTTTTCCTAGAAATTAAAAAGGAAATAATGAACCTAAAACGAAATTAAAACAAATAAAAAGTATAAGCTTTTTTTTTACATTTCACTCAAGTTTTATGCGAAATTGATTTTTATATGTATATATATATTTGTTTTTGTTTTTTTTTTTTTTTTTTGGTTTCGATTTTTTATTATTATTTATATTTCATACTTTGTTTTTAACTAGAGATTTTTATGTATATTTTACAATGTATAAAGCTAAAATGTAGTGTTAACAAAGAAGCATTTTGTTGTAATAATTTGTTTTTTTTTTTTATTCCACCAATTTACAGTTTTTTTATTTTTTTATATTTATTATTTAGTCTACACATTTTTTGTTTTATTTAGAAAAAATTTAGCTAGATTTTTGTTTTTGGTTTTTTGTTTTTTTTGTTAAATAAGAATTTCTTATTTTTGCTTTTTCTATATAAATATAAAAACAACTGTGAATTTCTTTGATTTGTTTTAAAATTAGTTCTCTTAATTATTGTACAAGAAAATATATATGTTTACTAAGTATGTTGTGAAATTAATTAATTTAAGTTCTTTGTTTCATTACATTTAGTTGAAAAGCTCATCATCAGAGAAATTCATAGTTGATCTTTGATGCATAAAGAATAAGCAAAAAAAAATGTTTTTTTTATATTTATTATATAAATATATTTTATCATTTAGGTATTGTGTTTTGTCGATTTGAAATTGTATTGTATATACATACATTTAGTATATATTTATAAGTATAATATAATGTAAATGTATTTAGTATTCTAATACTCGCCCTACCCCTCATTAAATAGAGTGCACGCAGAAATTTTAAATATAAAAATTAATATTTCATTGAAAATTAGTGTTTGGTTGATTTTTGTTTGTTTGTTGGTATTTTAATCTGAGTTCCTTTTTTTTTTTTTGTTGGGATATACATTTTCTTTAAAGTTTTTTTTTTTTTTTATGGAAAACCTAGGAAACTAAATAACTCAGGGAAAAAAGCTATTTTGTTTTGTTTTGCAGTAAACGAAATGTTGAAACTAAACCAAAGCCGTGAATTAAGTTTTTTTTTAAAGTGTGTTTGTGTTTTAATTTTTTTTTTCGAATTTTGCGATTAGTAAAAAGCTTATTATGTATTAACAAAATGTTGTTAAGCTGAATGTGGATTTATTGATAAAATATATAAATTAAAATAAAATAGAATAGAATTTTATTTTAAGCTCTGTACTTATTTTTCTTTTTTTTGTTGTTGTTTTGTCTTTAATTGCAACGAGACCAGAATGGAAGTGTTGGTGTCTCGAATGTTTTGCTTTTGGTCTTGGTTTATGTAATATTTTGTTATATGCTTACGCTTTTTTAATTTTAATTTTTATGACTTTTTTTTTTTTTTTGATAGGAAAATGAGTAGGGTACACAAAAAAGTGGGATTTAAAGAGAGATCAATTGAATTTTAAGAAAAAAAAAAAAAGCAAATATCTATGTCATAAAAATTGTGTCAAATCGATGCCTGCCTAAGAGTTTTGTGTGTTTTTTTTCTTCTTAAACAGGAAAAGCTACTGTTATCAATTTATTCGTTTCGATTCGAATGTTAGCCTATCATTGGGATGGATAAAATTAAAATAGCTGTGTATTTGCTTGAAGAAACCCTTTTCCAATACGAAATATGTGCAATATAGAAATATAAACTAAAAAATTATATTTTCCAAGTAAAAATGAATGAAAAAAAGAAAAAAAAAATCTGATGCAATTTAGCTATGAAAACAATTGCAAATAAGAATATTCATTTCTTGAATGTACTTTGCAAACCATAATTAATAAAATCAATCAATTAAATTCTTCAGATTGGTGTAAAAAATGTCAAAATGTCAAAACAAACAAAATTAATTTAATTAAAATGTAAAGTATTTTTTACTTATTACACATACCCATCGTTTTTGTTTTATAATATATTTTGTTTTTGTTTAATTAAAGCTTTTATACATATTTGTTCAAATTTAAATTCTTGCATTTTTAAAAAATATATTCTTAAGCAGCTTATTTTTTAAATTGGGATTTCTCCTTTTCTGTTGGGTGTTGTAGGTTTCTTGTTGTTTCTTAACTGGTCATAATTAATTATATCCCTTCATTTTTTTTTCTTGCAACATTCCACCACACACAGTTTGTTTCTTTTTATTATTATTGTTTTGTGATTTATCGAGTTTGAGTTTGTATCTCTTTCAATTGCCGTTCTTACTTTAACCCAATTCTTTTAATGTTCAGTTCATTCAAATTGACACACTTGTTTTTTTAAAGACATTATAATAAACCGTTTCACTGTGTTTGTTTGTATTTTCAGTTTTTATTGTTTGTTTAAGTTTAACATCACAACACTATACTTTTTATTTGTATCTATATTGGTATTTATTTTTGTATCTATGTTTTTGGTTTTTTTTTCTTTAAGTTAAAATAAATTAATTTTGATTCACAAGCCTATAAAAATCACACTTACAACGTATTTTTTTTGTTTTTATTATGATGGAGGTTAGATTTTGAATTTTTTGTGGATGCGATTAAGTAAAAATAAATTGTCTTGCTATTTATTTGTTTTTTTTTTCATTATTATTTATTAAATTTTATTTCTTATATTTGGTTTATGTTTGCGCCCCAACTCCAAGATTCCCATCATGCGTCTTTTTTTTTTAAGTTTTAAATAAAAGAAAATGCTTCGGTGTTGTTAATAAATTGGAAATAAAAGTTCGTGTGTTAGTTTTATAGAAGTTTGATATGGCAGTCGGCTTTCCATTCTTTTGCGATTTACATTTTTGTTTTACTTTTTTTATGAAAGCAATTTAATTTTTTTATTTATATAAATTTTCCAGAGCTTTTTTTTATATTCAAAAATCTTATTATTAAATTTAGGAGAAAAAATTATTAGATTTTGTTTTCTGTTTTTTTGTTTTTTGTTTTTAATTCTAGAGGAAGTTATGTTATCTCGATTTTCTGTGGGTTAAAAATGAAATATTTGCTTTTATATATTAAAATTATGTTTTAAATTAATAATTTTCTAAGTTTGTATTTTCTGTTTGAAATTTTAGCTGATGTATTTTGCTGCTGTTGTTGTTGCTGTTGTTGGTTGTTGTTGTTTTTCTCATTAATGCCGAAAATATTATTGTTTAGAGATGTTACTTGTTATTTGAAGTAGAAAAATTATTAATTCTGCCGTGCTTCTTGGAGGGGGGGGCGAGGCCTGGCTCAGACATCCGCCGTTCTCGATGTTATACTTGGTGATCGGGAATGTATTACAACCTTATGACCGTTTTTTGTCACAAAACCATCGCTCTCTACTAAAACGGCCGTTTGTCGACCTTGCCGATCACCAGAACTACTGCCCGCACTTCCCGGACTAAGTGGACCACCACTGCCTCCCGCACTACCTTCGTTAGAATTATCTCTACTATTCATGCCGCTACCGTTTTTTATTGAATGCTCATCGGGACCATCGCCCCCACCATCGAAATCAGTATCGTCGCCAGTGCCCTCATGGCCGTCATCCTTATGCAATTTGTGTTTGCGCCACGCATTTTGTATTAAGCGGGCGCAATACTCCTCGCGTTGACGCCATAATGTCGACGAGACTGGTTCGTAGCCTTCGGTATCTGGGCGAGCGGCAATTTCGCCAATTTCACCGGTCTCCTCAATTGGATTACCCTTGCGGGCGAAGAAATCTTTTGTTAGAGCATCAAGAATATCGACACAGTACATTAGATCGCCACGACATATGGGTATATCCATTGAAATGATTTTATATTTATTCGGCTTGTGTATTTGTAAGGGCGGCTCCAAAACGTCCAGAAACTCGGAAAGTTGATCGTACCGAATGTATTGCGTACCCTCGGGATCGAATTGTTGCCAAATTTCGTAGTACATATCGTAGTCGTCATCGGTGAGGCCTTCTTGGACATCTTCGGTGGCCTGACTGTAGTTCTCGAGAATGACAGCAATGTACATGTTGATAACTATCAAAAAGCTTATAACTAGATATGAAAGAAGATACGTTATTCCAACTGTGGCTGAACCACAATTGCCCGGATATCCTCGATCGTTGTCCGGCTTTAAGCAATCTTCCTCATTAATGATGGCGTCTAGAACACCATCCCATCCGGCTGAGGTAGACATCTATATAAATATATTTAAATTTAATGAATTTACATTGATGAATATTAAATATATAAAAAAAATTAAAAAAAACGAAATACTGCATTTTCCAAACATGCACAGATTTCAATTAAAAAAGGTAAATGAAAATAATGAAATTACATATATATTATATTTAGGAGTATGTATTTTGTTTGGAAAAATATTTTCATATACATAAAGGTAGCATGCGTTTGAGAATAATATTATTTTACGTGACTACATACTTAAATAAGTGACCATTGCGCGTATTATACGCGCGAATTTTTTTGTCGATACTTAAAAATACAATCATTTTGCACTCACATTAAATTTTCATTTCAGAACATAAACTGACAGAAACGAACGAAGGAAAATGATTGTTTGGGGAAATGATAGAACTCACCTGAAACAGTAATATCATACTCTGTCCGAAAGTCTTAAAATTATATACATCGTCCAATCCGTTCTTCTCTTTGACATGCATAAAAAATGACATCCCAAATATTGCGAAGATAAACATTACAAGAAATAGCAGTAGGCAAATGTTGAATAAGGCTGGCAGGGACATGGCCAATGCAAAGAGTAATGTTCGTATACCCTTGGCACCTTTGACCAAACGCAGGACACGTCCTACTTTAGCTACACGTACTACACGAAGTAATGTTGGCGATACAAAATATTTCTCGATTATATCACTAAGAACAAGACCTGTACACATCGGGCGGGAAAAGAAGAGAAAACAAAAACAAGTTCAATGATTAGATAAATTTTTTGCAAAGCATTATGTAGGTTACAACAACGTCTACGACAGCGACAGGGAACGACACACCAAAAATATCCTTAAAAAACAGTTTATTGTTTTATAAACAGACACAACAAAATATATAGAGACAACAACAAAATGAACATTAAAAATATTATATTATTTTTTTTTTTTATATATATAATAATAATACGCTTAGAGGTGTTTATACGCTGTGTTTTACAAATATGTAAATGTATAATCTTTGAACATAAACAAAGCAAACATAACGGTAATACTATGCTGAACAACTAAAAACAATTTTATAAGCGATGGTAAAATAAAGCATTTGTTTTTTTTTTTTTGACGTGTTTTAATTTATTTGAAAGAAAAAGAAAGGAAAATAGCATTAAATTGTATCATGATGGAAAAGCTTCCTTTGATCTAGATCTACAGTATGATTGACTCGCAGTGACCATTGCATTTCCTAGATAACGCGCAGCGATGATGTGAGCGATAATTCGCAGCATATTTTGTAAGTGCCAAATATCACACGCGGACAAGTCGGTTTTTAGTTTCCATTTTTGACCTGGAGCTCTATTTTGAATTTTGTAATTTTTATCATTATAGTTTGGATCAAAAATTTTGAATATTTGTGTGAATTTATGTTTTTTTTTTGTTTTTTATTTTTTATTTACATAAATTTCCGTAAGGTGGCAGGTTTCTTTTTTTTTTAATTTTTTTTTTGTAGTGATGGTCATGTTGGGAATAAATTTTGTACTTCAAATTCAACTGCGGATGCAACTAAGATTTTGAGTTGGCAAATTTTTACAAATTATGTATGTACATATACATCATCAGGGTTTGCTAAAAAAATGATGATGGATCGATCGACTATTTAGGTTTAGATGAAACGTTCGAGTATACAATACATGCAGACACTATTCTACATTGGAATGAATTAACGGGTTGAGTAGGCAAATTTGTTTATTTAATTTAACTTATGATCCGTTTTGTTCAATATATATGTTATTTCATTTTAAAATTTCATTTCCGTTTCAACATTTGACCGGCACTCTTGGGAGGAATTCAATTTTTAGAGCTTTGTCAATATTTTCACGCATTGAAATGGAATCAATTTGATAAAATGCGAATTAACGCAGAAGCTTAATATTGAGGCGTTTAAAGCTTTGTTTTAAAATAAATGCAAAGCTAACGACCTATTTTTTTTTGTGGAAGGCATATGCGAAATTAAAGCTGACACATTTTTGTATAGGTTATGGCTTTATTTTGATAGGGTTTTGGAAAAAAAACACACTTTATTTTTATTCTTAAATTTTAACTTCAAACTTAGAATATGAAGCTGAAATTGAAGCAAACTTCTGTAGAGAAAAGTTTGCAAGCTAAGAGTTTGCTTTATCAGTAAAAAAAATTATAGAGCAAGCTAGCAGTAGCAGCTTAGTATTTGTTTTCATAAAAGCAGGCACACTTTTCATTTAAACATCAAACAGATTTACGAATATTACGAACAGCAGCTATAGAGAAACAATTGTATTTTTTTGTTTTATTAAATTTTATGAAAAGTTTCAACAACACTTGTATTTTTAAATTGGTTGTTTGGATAAGGTATGTGTTTTGTTTTTTGTTTTTTTTTTTGCTTCTGCAAAGCTTCGAGTCGAGTGAATTTGAGTTCGGAAGAGACCAACGGATCGTGTCTTATTTAATTATTTTCCTAATTTATCAGACCATTCAATTTTATTTTTATTTTGATGTCATGAGTAAAATAAAACTACACAACTCAACTATATACTACAGAACGAACTAAACTAAAAACAAACATGTGTGTATGTATTTTGGATATATAGTGTATGTGTGTGTGTGTGTGTGTGTGTGTGTGTGTAGAGTGTAAATAAATATTAATGTTGTTATTTTTTACAAGATACTTTTTTTTTACTAAAAAGGGTATACGAATACGAGATGTGCAAATATTTATATAGTTTTTTTTTTTAAGATGCACATGATAATCTAATATGGGAAACTATAGTACATTATACTGATTTTACTGCGAATATGGAAGGTTCATATTAAAGTACATAATCTCCATTTGCCAAAATGGACAAAAACCATTAAGAAGATTCAGCTTTTGCCCGGCATTGCTTGCCGGCACACGAAAGTGTGGTCGGTTTGCTAAGAGTTTACAAAGATGTAAGAAATAAATTAATTCGTCGCATAAAGATGGAATTTACCCTATCCGGCGAATAAATTCATTTCGGGATACTGGGCAAAAGACTAACAGAGGTGTGCAAGAGCACATCCAACTCTGATTGAATCGAATTTTTTTGTAATTATTTTTTTATTTTTTTGTAGCCATTTTTTTTTTTTGTATGCCTCGAGTTGTTTCCTTATATATATTTGTTTGTGGTTCATAAATCTATTTCGTGTATTAATATATTCTGCTAATCTGATATCACCTTGCTGTGTTTTTGGTTTTTTGGTAAAAGGTTTTGTTATCCGAACTCACGTCCATCGAACGTGTTTAAAAGGAGCGGTGTATCCTAGAGAGAGTAGGCGTGTTGCTAGAAGCAAAAGCCTTTTTTCGTTGGTTGGATGTTCTTAGGTTTTTGTTAATAAATAAATCTTAGCCTAGTTTGGAAGCCTAAGTTTTTAAAAGCATGTTTGTTTTAGATAAGCAATCTTAACATAAGTTCAGCAACGGCTGTTTTTTTTTTGTAAAGCTGTGTCTCCGTGGAAACAACGAAAAATTCTGGTTACGTTTATAAGTAGATTTTATGGTAAGACCAGAAAGAAAAGCAAAAATAAAAAATAAGCACAACTTATCGACTAGAAAAAGCTGTTTCTAGGCACAGTAAGTCTAAACATCGGGTGATTTAGGAAATTATCTACAAACATAAATCAACATTGAAAACAACATTGAATTAAGCCTACGTTTACCTAGAGAATCCGTCTATTAAATCGTTGAAAAACAGAAAATCAAACAACCTTCTCATACATCGCACGACATATGAAAAAGTTGCTCTTTCTGATTCGCATTAATGTAGTAAAGCATATTTTATGCCATCTTATTGTTTTTCGAAATAATAAAAAAACATTTGTAGTCGCATAAATTGTCTATCTAAATTGTGGTTAGTATGCTTGCTTACTTGCTCCATCGGATGCAAGCAATCAAGAAACTACCCTACACGAGCTTACGTATATATCAAAAGTTTATTACATATCCAGGGAATTTGTTAAGCACAGCCGATTTGATTTGAATAGTTACATATTTGGTTTTCGTTTCTCTGTTTTGACATCGGGAGAATAATTTTCTAATTGTAAGAAAAAATTGGGTAACGCGTAATTTTTTCAGATGAATAGAAAGCACAACATTTACATGTAGAAAAGGAGACTGATGTGTGATTTAGAAAAGGCTTTGAAAGAAATGAAAGCGTAATGTTTATTTTTCTGTTTGAAAAAGACTAAATCTTACTTTTAACAACACACACGTAGAAGCAATTTTATATGTTTTTTTTTTTTTTTTTAATAATATACACAAAAAACACACATTTGACATTTACTATAGGGGGCGGGGGGAAGGAAACAGTTAAACATTTGTAAAAAGATCGTTACTTGTTACATTTTGAGAAAAGCTTTTTGTTTTTTTTTTGAATGCTTTAAAGCTATATATAGTTAAAGGCTTGTAGTTTCTTCTTTTTTAAAATTTAAAAAAAATATATAATATATATATTTCAAAAATATATCAAGCTTAAGATAGAAAATTGAAGCCGTTTGAGAGAAAAAGCTTTTCATTTTATTTTTTTATGTTCTTTTTTTTTTTTTTTAAAAAAAATATACGTATTTAAGCTATAAAAAGCCTAAATAAACAAACACATAAAATGGGGACAGAATACGTAAAAGTATACATATATATATGAATATATAGAAGCACAACATTTACTTTACATATAATTTTTTTTTTAATATATAGTTTTAGCAACACGAAAAACACGATTACAGAGAGAAGGTTTTTTTTTTTTTTTTGTTTTTTTTTTTTTAATTGAATAATCGGCTTTTACTTACCTAAGATGGATAAAATGACAACTACTACATCAAATAAATTCCATGGCTCAATAAAATAGTGATATCGTAAAGCGAATATTTTTAATAGACATTCGGAACTGAAAATAACTACGAATATCGCATTTAGATAATCTAGTACATTGTTATATGTTGTCGAAGCATCATAACGATCGAGTGTCATTGTAAACATATTTAAACCAATAAATAACATTATAATAATATCGAATTTTTTATCTGTGACTATTTCAAAGACTATTGCTTG
Organism: Ferdinandea cuprea; assembly: GCA_963576555.1. NCBI lineage: Eukaryota > Metazoa > Arthropoda > Insecta > Diptera > Syrphidae > Ferdinandea > Ferdinandea cuprea. Next base: position 67,991,470 of record OY754958.1, read on the forward strand.
TGGACGCCACTGTAAGAAAATTTTAGAGAAGAAAAAAATTGTATATTTTTAATATCGAAGATTTTTTTTTATGTAATTATTTTTGTTTTGTGTATAATTTAGTGCTTGAATTAAATTCCATCTGTGTCAAGAGTTATTTTCTGCTGACCATAAATATGAAGGAAAAAAAAAACCGATACTAAAATCGTACGCGTACTCATTGTTTCCGAAATTAATTCAGTCAACGAACGAGTGTTCTATAAATTGTATTTTAAAATAGGCGAATTTGTTTCATTTTCTTTTAATGGAACACAGAAACATTGCACAAATAAAAACAATGACTATGCAAACAGCTTACAGCCGTTAAATTGTTTGAACAAAAATATTTGCAGGAAGCATTTAGTATTATATTGGTCAGTAATAAGTCGTATAACAATTGGCACAGAGTAATCAATAAAGCATAACTCTCTAAGCTTGTTTTTTTTTTTCAAGTGTGTGTAGCATGTTTTATTGTCAATTTTTTTTTTTTGTTTATTAGATTTTGTAATCTTTTTTTTGCACTAATTTTCATTCGGTTAAGCCTTACCCTCGGTCTAGGAATGGCTTTTAATGGTTTTTTGGAGCCCATCTTTTTCATAGCATTATAGTACTTTTTCTGATCTTCTGTCATGAACATTTCTAATGATCCACCTGCTTTTTTCTTTTGTTCATTGAAATTATCAATGATAACACCAATGAACAGATTCAATGTGAAAAATGATCCAAATATAATGAAGAACACAAAATATAAATACATGTAGATATTTGTTTCGCGTATTGGCTGCTTATCCACCTAGAATAATAGAATTCCAAAACAGGTATCAGGATCATTATCAAGGAAGAGGAAGAAAAAAATGTTAATTAGTAAATATATTGATGTTGGTAAGAAAAATTTATGTTAAGTCATTAGGTATAGTTTTTCTTAAAAAATAACAAATAAAATTCAACTTAAAAATGAAGTAAAATCTCAAGTTACCTCTCGTGAATCTATTGCATCGTTCATTATTTGTATCCAACCTTTGAAGGTGGCCACTTGAAAGAGGCACAAATACGCATTACCTACGTGATCGAAATTCATTGCTGAGTTCTCCCAGGTATAGTTCTCATTTTCACATGCATTTCGATTGGGAATGATTTCATGACTAATTGTGGTGTGGTTATCATCCACACACTGTGAAGTAGAATAAATTAGAGTTCATTAGTAAATAGATTAGGTAAGACTTTAAAATTTCAGTTTTCAGAACTTCTCATCTTGCGTACAAGCCATTCACTAAACACTTTTATCAAAGTAGACATTCACGCAGTTGTGGTAAATGGATGAGGGGCAGATTGAAAAATGTATGAGTGCCGGGGCACAAACGTCAACGTTTGTTCAACCTCGCAGATGAGGAGAAATCCGAGAAAAAATAACTCGATTCAGTGACGAGCTAGTCTGTAAAGACCATTCCTTAAGTTAGGCGCAGACATCAGAAAGAGGAGGGTGTTCGTGACCAGTTTTCAACGCTCATGTTCCCGCCCACAGAGTAAGCAAGTGGTCGAACGACGACCAATTCAGCCATTTCCCTTTTATTAACCATATTTTAATTTACCCACAAATGACTCCACTAAATGCATCCATGGGAAGGCAAAGACAGTCAAACCGAGCTAAAACCAGCTTCAATTTTGGCCACCGTGTCTGTTTCAAGTCGTCTGCCAACGATGAAATTTAATCAGCTTTTTTCCAACACGATATAAACCAGCTGCTGTAAGTGTTGGCCCCTGTCGAATGGTTAGAGTAGTATTCATCTCTACGCGCAAAATTAAGCTGATGACGTTGCTGTTCCCTATGGTATCAGGCGTAGCGAAAGTTTGCGCAAAAGCACAGGCAGAGTTGGAAGTGATCGGCGACTGCTGTACTAGAAAGGGGCGGCCTCTCTATGAATTCTCTTAAAACCGAGGTTGTTCTCTTTACAAGAAGGAAAACATCAACGGGTTTGTCTCAATTAGTACTTAAAGCCTTCGCATTGCAGCTGTTAAGGGAAGCTAAATATCTAAAAGTAAACCTCGACAGAAAACTCCTTTAGACCAAGCGTGCCGGAACAAAGACATCTAAAACGTTGTCAGCTTAATGGCATGCAGCTGTGTGTACCTTTGGCAAAAAATGTGTTTGTCACACAAGATTCCTATGGATCTACTCGACAATGATTAGACCAATCTTATCACTTGCTTCAATTGCTGGAATAAGCTTTCTTTCAAATATGACATTATTCATTTCACTTAATTCATGATAACCATTTTTAGGTTGCATTTGGGGCCTTAACCAGCACACCTGTCTCTGGTAATTTTATGATGGGATCAATAAAATAAAATGGCCCTGATGGCTTTTGATAGAACTCGCAAGAGGTTTCGAACTCAGTCGGAATAATGACCACCCTTATTTCGGTTTCCGTTCATACTGAAATCACGGGAAAAACTATTGAATCGCCAAAGTTCGTATGAAGTTTTTTAGGACCCGAAAAGACACAATATTCGATGGCACGAATTTTCGGTCCGCAGACAGACCAAACTAGTTCGACTTGAATTGAAAGTCTAAACACATTGTGAGTCTGACAAGTTTCTACAAATTCTCTCGTGATCACACTTTTAAGAACGTCATCAGGCACAGTTAACATTACTCCCAGTAACTTAATCAATCAACATTCAAATTTGGTTGAGAAGGTTCAAAAAAATTATGTAACATTCTAAAATACTAAAGTTACGACTAAATTACCTTAAAATATTTTCCAGCAAAAAGCTGTACACCCATGATGGCAAAAATAAGCCAAAATATTAGACACACCAATAGCACATTGAAGATGGACGGTATAGCTTGAACCAGCGCGTTAACGACGACCTAAGGTTGCGATAGTTCGTGGGAGTTGGGAAAAGGGATGAAAAATATTGCATTTTTAAAAAAGTTTTCTCTTACCATTCTATTTAGGTTTAAATGAATTAATGAATAATATATTATGTAAAGCATTATATTCTTTTTTTTTTCATTTGATTTGATGAATGAAGTCGAAAACAAAGAAGGACATGCATAAGTAAGCGTGGGTTGAGAAAAAAACTAATGATAAGGGGAAAAAAACATGCTCCTCTTGAAAAGTTTCTTCTCGAACCCACATTTTTAATAAAGCGTTCTACATGTGTGATTACAATGACGACAATCTACATATTTACAGGAAAAAAGTTTCATACTCATAAAAATGCATAAATTAAAGCCATGCAATTCAATCCAATACAAACAACAACACAAAACAATTGAGAAAAAAAAAACAAGCAAAAAACAAAAAGAAAACATAATAAAATAAAAAGCGTTGCACGGAAGTTGGGAATTTTAAAAAAAAAAAAACAAAGTATATATGTATATATTTATACTCAAAGCAATTTATGTAATAATAAATTTTTATTTTAATAAATGGTTCTAATAAAATCGAAAGCCTGCGAAGTCTATAAACATACATAATTTGTGTTTTTAAGCTGTTAAATTCTATGTATAAGTTTTAGCTAGGAAATAATAAATTTAATATTATGAACTTTTTTTTCTGTTTATTGATTTGTGACTGAATTTTTGGAATTCATTGTAAGTCATTATGGCATTGGTAGAGTGTGGTTATATAAAAAGTTGTGTGTTTTCTTTTTAGTTTTATTAGAGATGAGTTTTTAACCTCATCGCAGTATTATTATTATTAATTTTTGTTTATTGCAGAATAAATTATATTAAAAATATCTAATATTTTCTACATGGCTGTGTTTTTTTTTTTTTTATTTTTTTTTGTTTTCTTGATTTTAATAGAATAATTAAAATGTGTAAATATATGCATGTCAAAAAGTCAATTCCATTCGCAATGAGGCGATTAAAAAATAAATCAAAGAAAGTAGAAAATATATTAAGACGAAATTAGAAGGCAGATTTGTTGGAGAAAAATTGTTCAAGCTTTTAACATAAATGAAAAGTTTAAAAAATTATAATGTACATTTTCTCTAATCTACTGGTGTCGCATTAAGTGAACTTTTCGTGGCGTTTTTTTTTTTTTTTTAAAAACTAACGTAGATTGCATTTTTAAAATTAAGCACGTAAAGCTGTTCGCGTCGCTGACTAGGACTTTAAGTAGATATAACTTGGGGATATCCTAAAGCTGTCTGACGTTATAAAATAAAAGTTTTGTGAGTTAATTTGTCTGAATTAAAAAAAATTCTTAAACGACTTGAAGTATCTTTCGTTCGAGGTCTTTTCTGTTCGTTAGAAATATTTTTGAGGTCTTCACTGAGTTCAATCAAATGCTGGGTTGCCGTAGGATCTCTCACAAATAACTCTGTTTTCGCTTCGCCTAGCTACCCTTCTAAGTAGTAGAGTAAATAATTTAATCGCTACATTTTGTCAGGCACATTATAATAGTGTGAAACCGTGTACCGCTAAAACACTTAACGTAACTTTGGAAAGATTTGGAGAGAACTTTGAATGAGAGCTTAAAATGAACCCGCCAGCCTGTTGTTTTACGAGTTGAATAGAGCAATCTCACCAACAGCACAGATCAGGACATCAGTTTAAAAAAACACCAACAAATTGAACTTGTTTTTATGATATGTATATGTATTTTTTTTGCAAAAGGGCCTCCTGTTTCTTGGAGTCTTTAAAGTATCAAAAACTTCGTTAAATTGTAATTGTAAATTGAAAACACAACCTCTTCTTTAGTTCATGAGTGAAAAATACCGAACTTGGTTATGGAAGAATTCGCCGCCTGCACTGTGTAAAATAACCAGAGATTACATTTCACCAGAAACTAAATAAAAAAAAGAAAAAGGTGTATGCTTAAAGCTCATACAACCAGATGCAGTTGAACGAGCAGCAAATGAAACGTGGTGTGCCTGAAAAAGCAAAGTGTAAAATTTGTTTAAAAATTTCAAAAATATGTGTTTTAACTTAAGTTAAGTGTTGCTGTTGGAACTATTGTATTGTTTTTTTTTTTATTATTATTCAAATCCTTGCTTTACACAAGACATTCTATTAATGTTTACTTTTTTACTGTGTTTTTGCGCGGACTTTGTGAAAAAACAAAATATTTTTTCATAAAAAGTATAAAAAGAACATAAACTAAAATAAATTCAACTATATCAAACTTCAAGTATAATTTTTTTTTATGGAAACAAAGCTTAACTATAGAACTAATTCAAACTAAATTAACAAAAGGATGAACTGTTGTTTTTTTTTTTACTGCCAAATATAGTAACAATAACAGTCGAAATGGTTTTTAATGAAGTTTTGTTTTTCTAATTTAAATAATAACTTCCAAACTAATGCATCTCATAATTAGTAACATGATATGTAAAAGATTTTTGTTTGTTTTCAAATGCAAAATAGGACAACGAAATGTTTGAATCTAAATTATTTAAATAAAACGTCTAATTTCATTTTTACTTAAATATTAAATATATATAAAAAAAATGTTAATAATTTAATGCTTGAAATATATATATTTTTATCTAAATATATATATATGTATATATGTTTTTTTTTTTTTTTAATTTAATTTAGTAAAATATTTAGATTTGATATGAATGGAGGAAGTACGTACCCTCATGCCCTGCATTCGGGACATGGCACGTAGTGGTCTCAGTGCTCTTAACGTTCGCATAGTCTTGAAGGCTTGAATACCACCAGCTCCAACAAGTGAAGCAACGAAGTTGATAAGCGACACCTAGTTTTATTTGATTCAATATACATTTGAAAATGGGTAATTTTTTTGTTTGTTTGTTGTTGTTGCGGAATTCGTAACGAGAATTTATTAATAAAATAAATTTGATTAAATATTAAACAAAATATGAGTTATATTTTTTTTTTTTGGTGAGTGAAGAGTTTTGGTCGAATTGAAGAGGTTTTTGTTATTTTTTTTTTGGTTTTATTTTGATTATTGAAAAGAAGAGAAGAGAAAAGAAATATCAAGAGTAAAACAAATTGATTCAGTTTATAATTTTTTTTTGTTTAATTTATCAACAACAAAAACTTGAACTGAATTATAAAACTGAAAAACTGAAAAAAAAAAACAAAACGAACTAACTGAGAAAACTAAACGAATAAGAAATCTCTAAGGTCCATTAACGCTCATTGTCTTCCGTTTGACGACGGTTTATTTTTGTAATTGTTATTTTCAAGACATGTATAGTGCATTTCCCTAAAGCTTTTCCATATGCGAGTATTTTTTATTTTTTGTTGTTGTTGTTTTTAAATGTTTTCTCTGTACACATACACACATCAACGTATTATGTGCAACAATTATTATTCTTATTTTTTATTGTTTACTTTTACTTTTAACCAATGCCAAGTTTTATATTGCTTTTCCTGTAACAAATGCTTCTTAGAAATTGATTGTTTGATTGATTTTTTTTTTCATTTAGGTACGAGTAGTTGAAAAATATTAAAAATACATATGTTAAAAGCATACACCGATTTTTGGCAAATAGCGTTAAGCAATACACATTGTCCATAAATACACATAAATAAAAAAGAAAGACACGCAAAATAGCCTTTTTACTCTTTGTATTTGAAAAGTAAGAGCAGGGTTTTTTTTTCTGTTTTTTTTTTTTTGTTTTTTTTTAATTTCTATAAACTGACTTCAGATAAACATACATAATATGTACGATTATATACCTAGCTTAGATCTAGACTCGTCATAGCTCATATTATGTGTGACTTTTTTTGACGCGCGCCCATTCAAATCAAATCAAATAGAGAAATCTCTATGTTTCGAAAAGGAATACGAGTATGGATAATATTTAGATAATATTTAAGGTCGAATACACATCATGTTGTCTGGTATGTTAGCAACATCTTATGATTCAGCAACAGACAAATACATTATCAGAAGTCAATTATGTAGCTGCTGTTCTATTCTGTATAGCAATTTTGTACTCTAATGTTATTCTAAGTAGATATACTTATTTACAATAACTAAATTGTTAGCGACACATTTAATGAATTTTCTGTCTGTTTAATTAATGAAAACGACAACTAACTCAGCATTTGTCCATTGTTGAAACATTTTTTTACTAGGTCGGCTTGTCTAATTGCGGTTTGCCTTGAACTTTGCTGCGATACTTATCAGAAAGGTAGTTGTTTTTTATTAACGTTGCTGCTGTTTGTTTGAATAATTTATTAATATAAATCAAAGAAATAAATGAAAAATTATCTTCTCCAAGACCAAGCGGTTATGAGAGAAATCAATGAACTCATTTTATAAGTAAAACACTGCCACCACTGCGCAGGAGTTTAACTACGGTGGATTATCTGTTGAGGCTTGAAGAAGAGAAGAAAAACTAGAGTATTTTTTTTTTATACAAATGTTCAGTTGTTTGGTAAAATGATGTGTTATTGAACGTTTTTACAACTATTACTATCACAACTATTTTCTTTTGTTTTTGTAATAAATGGATAGAGATGAGTGGGGTTTTGAGTCAATTTACAACGAGCTAATTTCTTTTGAAAATAATCAAACACACTAAATATGAGCTTTTATGTCAAACTAATGGCTATTCCTTATAACTATACTATGATACCTACAAACTACAATGTTATTGAATATTGTTCTACGATATTTAAATGTTTACCTTATTTTATACAAATTACCTAGCTGAAGGATAGAGGTTATAAAATAATAGTTCATTGTAGGGTAAGCTTACTTTTTGTTTTGTTTTCGGTTAAACGAAGGCAAATTAAGTTCAGTTTGTAATAAAATAAATATTTCGTAGTTTTTTTTTTTTTTTTTTTTTTTACAAAGTTTAATACACAAACGACAAGAGTAAAATAAAACAAACATATATGCATGTAAGTTGCAAGGATCTAGTGTTAAAATAAATATATATATTTTTTTTGAATGTTCCTATTTTATAATGGTGTGCATTTTATTCAAGACGATTTGAAAAAAAAAAAATCAATTCAAATTGTTTTCGCGGAAATCTTAAGTGAAATTATTCCTGAGATGATTTACTTTTATTTAAAAAAAAAGAGGGGTTTTACTGTGTACAGATTAAACAGAGACCGCAGGCTCCTGAGAATGTCAGCCGAAGCCTAGTCACCAAAGTTGTGGTAATAGTGGATGCTCTAAATAGGTGTCATGTTATTATTCATGTTTAGGGATGGTTCGATTCGATTCCTAATGGGAAATGTGGTTGTCCAGTGGATGGCTATCCATTTAAAGAAATCTGGTGATTGGCCGTGGCACAGCCGTGAAACAGCTGTAATTTCAGCCATCATCCTTTGTGGTGGCACTCACAGGTTTTTATTGTTCCATTCAACCATTCGAAATATAGACATAGACAAGTTAACCATATTAATCTTTAAAGAGTTGTCACTTTTATGTTACCAAAGCAAATAAATAATTGTCTAAAGCAATTGGAAACATAACCGAACGAAATATGAAAAAAGTTCTTTACATTGCTTAAGGTGACTACAATACCCAGAACCAACTGTCATTGTTGAGCTGCTTTTCATTAGATAAGTGTTGCTTCAATAACAATAACCTGTTTCCAGGTTTTTTTACTTCTTACTACTAACTCGCTTAACAATTAAAAAAACTTCGTTGAAAGACTCATATATCGTTAGAAATCATAAAACACACAGTTAAATGCCAAAATTACCCATGGAAAGAACGGTTGGGTAGCAACTTCCGGACGTAAAGGAAATTTAACGAAAATTCGTCGCCACGGATCAAACCCCCTTTATGCTCGTAAGTCAAATAGCATTCGCTTTGTTACGTACGTTGTCGGTGTCATTCAAATGATTGTGGAAGAGATGTGATTCCAGCAGGATGGCTCTACGTGTCACAGCTAACGAAATAATCCCCTTATTCAGAGAACTAGTACTGGATCTAACTTTATTCGCATGGTCCAGTTCTGTCGTATTCCAATTTCAGAGAGGAGCCCGTTTAAAGATTTTGATGGATTAATCCATGAAAATGTCGGTTTCGGATCTTCTTTGGACGTTTTATTGATTTTTTACTTTGTATTGTGAGAACGGCGGCGGTGGTATTATTTCTTTCTGCGCAGATACCTTAGGTTTTCCTATTAAAAATCTTAAATAAACAAATTGGTTGCAGCATAACGAATTTTGTTCTTAAGAAAACTGCATAACCTATGCCGTATGCCCATTCTAAATTTAAGAGTCATGACATTGATAATTGATTAGGGAAGTGCATTTTATACTCCAAATAGAGATGTGAAAATACGAATATTTCTTATCAATTTGTAATATAATGCAAATATTTTTCGGCATCCTACATTAAAATTTACTTAACTTATTACGTTTGTTCTTTGTAAATCAAATATTTTAAAATTTGGTTAGCCATTTTGATTTTTGAGGAGCCCAATGCTCAGCAAAGGAACCAAAAACTCCTAAAAATGTGACATTCCGGCAACGCGGTATGCCGGGTTGGAACACTTACAACTGGGAAAACATTTTTTTTTATTTTTTAGAGTGTCAACATTTGTCTAGTTCTCTGGAAGCTCCTAAAGGTGATTAACCAATCACCTGCATTATGTTACAGTGTGGGATTTTTACTAAAGTAACTGCCTTATCCTCGTTACGTAAAACTATCGACAGCTATGCTTTACGCAGTTAACAAATTCGTAAAGACTGGGCTACCGTAACACAAAATCGACCAATGGTGACAATTTCAAACATGTCACAAGGGCCTCTTAAACGTTAGTTTTTGCGAGCCCCATATGCCAGTTATTGCATATGATACGATTTATGAAAAACAATCGTAGTTTTTATGAACAATGTTACGTTTTTTTTTCCAACGAATGGGGATAAGAATTTCAAATGACCCAAAAGCCATATTCACTTTAAAAAACAGTATGGCAGCTTAAACAGAAAAAACAAAACACAAGAAGTAGTGTTTGTATGCAGCTGTTTTCACTGTGTGTGCTTACCACCCAAAATCAGAACCTGAACCAACGATTGTTCTTCATAATAATATTATGATGATAGAGTCTGACTTAATTTATGAATGATAGCCAAAAATAAATAAAATTGCTTCGTTTTTAATGACATTTATCTACTTTAGGCTCAAGTTAAAGTCACACTTAAGTAAACGAATTGGGAAAAAAATGTTTAGTAACAACAAGTTGGTCCGGGATAGGGTTACCTTTGCCTATGACTGGCCCATAATAACTTGTTGTATATTCATCGGAATGGGGGATCTCTTCTATATATAATCGACACTACTACTAATGATGGGAATAAAGGAACTACATAATGTATATGTATGTATTTATATACCTACGAAAAATGCAAAGTAATACATTTCGTTATAAAAAAAAAAATATACATATATTAAGCTTTGTACAAAAATATTCCAAAAAAAATTGTTTACAAAAATTTCATTCGTGAATCGTGAACCATAAAGTCTTACACAAAATTGTACATAACTTCGGGCTTGCAAATCACCAGTACTTACATAGAAATCGCCTTGTACAAAATGCACAAACCATCTTTTCTACATATATTTATCACCAAATACAATAAAAATTAAAATCAAAATCAAAATAAAAATTAAAACCAAATACAACAAATAAAAATAAAAACAAATTATAATATATATATATAATTCTATATACAAACTTGTTTACGTAGAATAAATATTTACGATAAAGGTACGAAGCTCACAATGAATTTATAATATGTATATTATTTTAAAAGGGATTTCGGTTGGATAGAAGAGAAGTACATTAGATAAGATATACAATATATATATATATATAATATTCTTTAAATAAGTATGCACAGATTTTTACTTTTAATATTTAGGATATACACTGTAGAAACACATTTATATATATATTGGCAAAGAAAAAAAAGACACTCTTTGCTGCATAACGTTTTGACGACTAAATACATGTATAACATCTTATTTATATATAATTGCAGACAATAAATATATATGTATATATAATATATATATAAATATATATGAAAGACAAAAAAAGTAGAAAACATTTTGTGGCGAGAAATACATTTTTTTTTTGTTTTTTTTTTTTTTTTAATTGCACTTTGCAAAGGACACGTTGCTCTTTCTGTTTTTATTTTGTTATGTTTTTTTTTTTTGCAGACAAATATCTTTGTTGTACTACTTACTTTCATACCCTCCCATCGAGAGACAGCTCGAAGCGGTCTTAATGCTCTTAAAGTTCTCATAGAACGGAAGGCGGGGACGTCATCAGCGCCGGACCATATAGCGCCCAAATTTATAAGCGACAACTTTTTTTTGATGATTTTTAATTTCATTTAAACAGGTTATTTGTTTTCATTATTTTCATGAGTTTTTTTTTTTTTTTTTTTGTATGTCGAATTATGTTGGGAATTTGCGTTATTTTTTTTTTTTATTTTTTTGATTACATAAAATAAATTAAAAATATATTTTGTTGGTTATAAATTTTTGTTTGCGTAATAAATTATATGTATACACTGTACGTAAAAAAAACTTAACTAAAATAAAATAAAACTAAGGAAACAGAAAATAACTAAATAATAGTGAAAACCATAAATACGAAACGAAGACAAAAAAATCCTAATTATTTCTGTCTTATTATTTCTCTCTCCTTATATAATACATATCCATGTCGTGTGTAAATTATTTAATAATCTCAGTAAATAAAATTATGTTTATATATATTGTTTGTAAATTTTTTTAAGTTAACTAAACAAAACGAAAAAAGAACAAAAAAAAAAAATACTATTCTACAGAGAATTTGAGTATTACTTACCATTACAATGATAAAATCAAGCCAACACCATGCGTTTGTGAAATAGACCTTAAAACCCAAAGCCAACCATTTGATTAACATTTCTAAGAAAAATATAACTGTAAATATCCTGTCCATATAATACAGAATATCCTGAAGAATTGGTCGTTGGGGAAGGTGAACATCTTCTAAAGCCTATTTGAATTTAAAAATATAAATATATAAATAACAAACAAACAAAATAGTAAGAGACAAATGCATATACATGTATGTACATAGGATGTATACTTACCAAAGCTAAACTACTAAGTAAAATCATAGTGATAACAGCTGTTTCAAAATATTTGTTTTCGATTAATTGAAAAGTTTTCAGTCGCAAATTGCCCCATCCTTGCCAGAATGGCGAATCATCGTCACCGGCTAGGATTGGAAATTTCACATAATATGAGTCTGGGCAGCAATCGGCTGGATATTCATCCAAAATATCGTCTTCGTTCGCATGTATTATGATATCACCGTCGAGTGGACCCTCCTCGCCTTCGCCTTCCTCGTCGAGCTCTTCGTCAAGACCCAGATCCTCTTTGCTGGCGTCGCGTTTCTCTTCGCCTTCCATGGTTTCGGCGCTACCTTTATGACTCTCGTCTTTAAATGGTCGATTCTTATGGCTACCATATGAGTTAATGCTGGCAGTGTCGTCGTCCTGTAAGGACAAACCTCTATGGTTTAGCTCGTGTTCCAGTCTATTGTCTTGGTGGTTAATTGAATTGCCAATCATCTGCGAGGTATATTATACATAGGTTGGTTGGAAATGGATAATTTGTTTTCAGTTTCGGTTTACATATTTACAAAATATATATAAATTATATATTTAAACTACGAAAACATGTTTTTTTTTCTCTTTTTTTTTAGGAATTATTGTTAATTTTGTGTGTTTGTTTGTGTGTGTGTGTGATTTTTTTTAAAGTCGATTTCTAAGGGACATAATTGACAAAGTGAGAACAAAAAAAACGATGCTTACCGTTGCATTATTCAGATATTTTGATTTCTTCGATTTGTTATTCTTCAAATCACCATGTATCGTGAATTCCATGCCATCGCCAATGGCCACTTCGAGTTGATTCTGTTCCTTGATACCTTTTTTGATTAATCCATCGGCGAGTATTTCGTCGGCGCCTAATTCGAGTTCATTATCACCATGTTCTGCAGAAATACAACGACAAACCCCCATGCCTAACGTATCCGTTTCGTATTTGTTTTTTTTTTTTTTTATAATTTGAAGTGCATGAATAATGGTAAATGTAAAAGCGTAGATAATGATCGGAGGCGTTTGTGACCAATATGATTTGATATTTTATTATTTTTTTTTAACCGAAACGGAATTTTGTTTGTTGAATTTATGGCGGCGCAAATGATGAATGTAAAGAAGAAGAAGAAAATAAAGAGGAACCGAATTCAATTAAAAAGAGTTCTAATTAATTAATTTACACCAATTTAGCTAGCTACGGGCACAACATATAAATGGGAGTTTCATTACAAATAAAAGTAACACATAAAGAAATCTACATTAAGAGATGTGCTAGTAAAATTGACTAAATACATTTTTGGAGACTAAGAAATAAAAATTGAATTTTAAATACGAATTGAAATTAGCCGACTTCAAATTAGCTTCTACTGCCTTGAGTATAAATAAAAATATAGACAAACTATTAAAGGACTAAACTGGTATGTCGAAATGACTAAAGAAATGTTAAATTTGAAATTGAGCTTCCAACACGAATCAAACGAATAGGACCTCAAAACTGCCCTCAGCAACTGTCAGTCCAAATTGGCAATTGGCAATGTATCTCGTGTACAGAAGTTATTTTTTGACATGACTCTTCTGGTCATGAGGGGGGCCGAGGTTGCCGTATTGAGTTAATCGTATCTTGCCCCCTTCCAAATACACATAATTTAATTGTAGGTAAAGGACAAAACTGTGTTACGATTGCAGAAGATTTGAAAGTATGCTTTATATAGTGAGACTAGAGAGTGGGGCATGTTGCACCAGCACGTTTCGCAAGAACAGTATGTAGTCGGCCATCGACATCACGTTTACAAGCTGATAAAAAAAATACTTCGACACTCAGCGAACATTATACCCAACCAAGCGGTAATTTGTGAGCAAAGGAATAAATTCAGCACAATCCCTAATATGCAGCGCAATAGGGAATTACGATGAAATCCTCTGACGACCAGCTCTTCTCTGATATAGTTTGTGAAAAAAAACTTAGGGAGGTTTCGATGCCTCAATGAGAAGAACAGTAAGAACAAGTAGAAGGACCCCGGTCTTTTTGTTGAACAATGTTGCAATGTTGCAGAGCTCGGTGCAAAGTGTTTTCGTAGCAGAAGGAAGTCCAAAAGTCCAACCATTTCATGGCCTTAATATGAGAAAAAAAAGGAAAATTATAAACTCATGAAAAAAGGAAGACAGTTTAGGACCACATGCAAGGAAGCTGAAAAAAAGCCGTGGGACGCGGTCTGATGACTAAGTTCAATGAATATGAAAAGCCAAAGGAGAAACGCCCTACCTCATCTACTAAAGAAAATATGCGCAGCTGTTTCCGAAACAGATACCACGTGAAGAACTATGTAATTACCAAGTATCATTGATACCGGAGGCAATAGTAGATGAAAAACTGGATGCAAGCCGACCTATTACCACTACCCCTGTCTAGAAGGGGTTACAAAAAAAATAACTTCGAGGGTCACTTAGCGACTTAATCAACATCTACTACCCAGTCAAATAAAAATGTATATATGAAATAATTTTAGTACTGTAAAAGACTTGGTCTTACATGTACAAAAAACGGCGAAACCCTATCCCCGCTTCTTTGCAAATCAGTGGTAAGCAAACTGATTGTTGGGAGGAGGTGGCTGCTAAGTAATCGTTTGTTTCCTAAAAGAACGCTCTTAACTGGCTAACAAGATGGACTTATAGTTGTAGTCTTGACGTTAATCCCCATATATACAGAACATATCCTTTTCAATAGGAAATACAAAATCGCTCATGTCGACCCCCTTCTAATCAGAAGTACTTGCTTGATCGTCTCTGATGAAGTTGAACATTTAGGTCTCATCTTAGATAGAAAGCTTAGCTAGCAATCTAATATACAGGAAAGACACATTTAACCCCACTGGCTATACATCTCGGTTGTAATACCGATACTGCGGAATGGAGCGGTTGTCCGGTAGACCGCCTTAGAGAAAGCGATTAATCGCATTAAACTAAGAATGGTCCAAAGATCACCTTGATTATGCATAAGCGGAGCACTTTGTACCACTCCCTCAGCAGCACTAAGGCGGACATCAAGTTTCTGAAATCAGTCTCTATTAACTCCTCAGTAGTCCTATACTGCCGATCATCTCTAAAGGAGATGGCGGAGCATTTTATCATTCATCTGTGCTGGGGGCCGGGGAATAGTGATCTTCCAGAAAACTGAAAGACTGACAAACTGGCTAATCTTGTAATTACTCTCTCAAATTCTTTCCTAAAAAAGGCTCCTTACGCATATCATTTATTATCTACATGCAAGCTCATGTCATGACTGGAGACTCCCTGATGACTTTTGTAGGAGATGCATGTATGAGAAGGAGGAAGAGACTTCTTTTCACATTCCCTGTAAAGAAGTCTCAGAACCGAAATCTTCATCTATGAGCTTTTTTCTACAATGATCTCAACGATCTAAATATCACTGCCTTAAAATGCCTCTCACGTTTAATAAGCAGTTTAAAATGGTTGAAATGCAAAAATTTCTGATCCAGACATTTATTTGAATGTGGTGGTGGTTACCAAGTGTGAAAAGTTCAAATATCTGGGATCAATGATCAACAGCGAAGCAGCCGTTAATGACGACAATCATCGTGTAAGCGTAGGGCAGGAAAACTCTGCCATCTTCTGTGACCGAAAAATGTCCCCTAAGCTGAAAGGAAGGCTGTATACCGCAGTTGTGCGTCCGGGGCTCACATACGGTCATGTACAAAAAGTATGAGGGAAAATTGACAGCAGCTGAGATGAAGATGCTTCGCATGACAGCAGGAGTAACAAAGCTTGATCGAATTAGAAGTTCCAAAATCCGGGAAGCCTTCACGTCAAAGAACCCATCTCGAAAAAATTGGAGCACGACCGACTCAGCTGGTATTGTCATGTTCAAAGGAGAGATCCTACGAACCCCGTCAAAAAGGCAATGGCAATCAACGTTCCCTTACAATCGCTTAAGAGAGGCAGGCCTAAAAACTCCTGCATCACACAAATGCAGAAACTCCAGCATTTAATTGGACTCAATGATGAAGTGATCCAAAATCGAGATGCCTGCAGATATTTTTTGAGGTCGAACCGGCGAACCCACATGGGGGATCAGTAGGAATGCAATAAAGTGGGAGGGTTATGATCCCTGTAATCCTGATCATAATCTCGTCGATAAATGGAGAGAAGAAGCAAACATTTCTGATCAAACTTCTATCGGACTTCCACTTAAACTAGCTCCGAGGTATATTTGAACCTGCTGGCTTAGTATTGTATTCACTATCATTGACACACAATGAAGGAATCAAAACAGTTTTACTCTCAAGTGGACATATTTTAGCACTTCACGGTACCCCACCCAAAGGTGCATCATAATATGTTCTATTGAAAAAAGTATCTTAATTTCGGGCACAAAACATGTATGAGAACACTTTTGTACATCATAAAATAAGTAAATATTAGGCGTAAACGGCCCATACAGGACCTAAAGCCTATCTTCTCCAACCATTGTGTGTGCGATGTTATATTTTTGACACGAATGGAGGGACCTACAGTTTAATGCCGATTCCGAAAGGCAATTAATTTTTGAGAAGCTTCTCATGACATTTCTTACTCTTGGATGTTTGTCAGACGTTCGCAAGAGGTGGGGCAGCGAATAAAAACCCTTAGGAATAAAAACCCTTAGGTGGATCGGGAATTGAACCAGCGACCTCTCGCTTAGTGGTCCAACGCACTTAACCACTAAGCCACTGCACATCATACATACATTAAATAAAAACATTAAGGAATAAAATATTTTAAAAAGCCTCGCCGATACCAATAACAAAAACGGGACAACCAAAAATTCATTGCAACTCGACATTGTATTTGTTATTGGTATAAAAGGAAAATATGGGAGAACTTCTATCTAAAAAGCATAATTTTGATAAAAGTGATTTGCAATGCACATTATTCTACAGTTTAATTGCATAGTTGTAGTTTTTTTTTAAGTAAATATAGTAGGTATATAGTCGTTATTAGGAGTTTTGATGAGAAAATATATATGAAAAAAGTGAATTCATTGCTGGAATGGGCATGAGAATAAAACTAAAATTGTGAGCCAATTTTAGTTTTATATTTGTTTTGGTTTGTTATGTGAAGTGAAGTAAAATACACAATTAAATATAGAGCAACTTTTTGAATAGAACAAAAAAAAATAAACAAAATATTTAATACAAACTAATAAGAGAAATACAGGAAAGTAATGACTAATAAGTGTTAAATAGTTTTCATTCAAAGGTCTATAATCAGAGACTATATTATGTGTTCGACGATTGAAGTGGCATATTTAGCGTTTGGCAGAACTAAATGCATACGAGTATGTGTCAAATTGAGTTGACAATTGTGATGTATTGTATTGAAACAGACAGGAAAATAAAAAACATGGAGTCCTTTTAAAACGGGCGTAGTATTTCCTCGAGAGTCATTTTCCACTTTGTAGCAGTAGCAGTATTATTTCCTTGCAAAAGGTAACGTTTTGTTCAAAAATCGGGCGTGGCAAATTGTTTCGACATTTTTCACAAATTGCAATTTAGTTAGACAAATTTTTTAATACATTGATAGAATTTCTCGAACAAGAAAAGTTCCAAAAATAAAGCTGTCCCTTGTGTGTGTTGAAAAATATAGCATTCCTGCTAAAGGCATTTAAAGGATAAAAAAAAAAACAGTAACGAACGGACGACATGACTTCCTGTGAGTACTACAAAAGAATTTATTTATTAGAATGGATCCTGAGAACGATAAATATTTCTACATAATATAGTCTCCGATTTAGGTAGTTATATCAAAATACAATTCAGTAATAATATTTTAATTAAAAAAAAAAATGTAAAGAAAATTATTTAAGAAGAACGAAAAACAACAAATAAAATCAATACAATATCATAACACTAAGAAGGGTCAAATCCACTGTTTTACTTTCATATTATATAAATATGTATTTAACTTTGCAATTTTAGAGTTCAACTGACTTTTGTTATATGTTTACTATTCGAAAAAATATTATTTATATACATTATCTAGGCAACAGAAATTTACAAAATTAATAAACAAAAAATTAAAAAAAAAAACAGAACAAAATAATGTAAAATCAAAATCCAAATTAATTTTCAATTAATTGCTTTTAGTCACAATAAACACGACATATTTAGAAAGCAACATTGAACATCGACGATATTATGTAGTGTAAAGCTTCATGAAGATAAGCTCAAATTATTTATAAAATTTAAAATATATTTTTCAAATTTCTACATAATTCTGTTTTTTTTTTTTTCTTTTTGTTATAGAAACAAATAAACATAACAGAACGAAAAATTAACAAAATATATAAAAACTTAAACAAAATAAGCTTTAATATACCTCTGACATTTCTATTTTATTTTATACGTTGTTGTGCGCGAAACGGAAACGTCTCTAATTTAAAACACAACATTTACTCATAAAAAAAACAACAAATCTATGAATTAAAACATAGATTTTAAGTCGAAACTATTTTATACTGTAAACTAACGTATCTAAGAGTCTACGTTTTGGGTAAATTCTACTTAGACTGAATAAAACACGTAGTTTTTTTTTTTTAGTTTGGGTCATGATTTCATGAGAATACAAAAATATGCAGAGGTATGTTTTAGATAAATGTATAACAGTTCGTATCGTATACATATGCATTGAATTCAATCAGTTATGCATAAAGTTATGCATACTGAATCAATGTAATTTCATCAAAATTCCGTACTTGATTATACTCCTATGTATATATATATATGTATATAAATATGAACATATTTTTGTTTGCTTTTTTTTTTTTTTTGTAATATTCTAAAACAAGTGGATAAAAACCTTCGCTCCATATCCAACTGATCTGATTGGTCCTCTCACCTGGTGGTTGATCGCTAATTTGATTTGTCAATTTGTTACGAATTAATTTGAAACAATCGGCTACGTTACGTTTAATCCAATTTGAAAAACGCGATATTCTATTAAAGGCTTCAGCGATTTTATTTGTATCGTTGTCTGCGGTTGGCGCTGATAAACTGGATGAACCGAAATTTGACAAAAGCAAGGCTAAGAAAAGATTGAGAACCTACAAGAAATTCATTTATTATTTTATGCGAATATTTTATACATACATTTTATCTACATATGGTGATTATACTTACGACTAGATTTCCAATTACGACTGTTGCTAAGAAGAATGGAATACAGGACACATCTCCGACATACATACAATCCCACATGGATTCAATCCATTCACCACATAAGACACGGAATACAATCATAAATGAGTGCATGAAATCTGTAAAATTCCATCGCGGAAGATCGCCATCAGGGAATCTGTCTTTATTGTCTGAAAAGTGAGTTTTTACAGAGAAAAAAACAAACATGTTATTATGATTTATGTAATTCGTTTACATGCAGTTATGATTGAATTTCAAAAAAAAAAAAAAATGTATGGAAAGTGTTAAGTTTTTTTCTTCAGCAAGCATCGATATGAATGTCAATATTATGGAAATATTTTTATAGTTGTTTTTGTTTTTATGACCAGATGACTGACATTCACATTAGTACGAAAGCCATTCAAAGCGTTAGGTAAGAAAAATTACAAAAAACATACATATAAAGTAAATAGAAAAAGTTCATAAACATTTTAGGAAGAAGTGAAGAACGAGAGAGAGAGAAAGAGTGAATAGGTTTTTACGTGAAAGCAATTAAATTACCTGTTATGATTGGTATAATTTTTGAAGAATATTCACCTTTCTACAAAATAATTCTTTGAAATCCAAGGGCTTAATCGTAGTGCAAATTAAAAAAAAATGTTCACAGATTTCTTTCATAGGACTAGGTTACAAAAGTTTCTCCAACAATAGATCAACACATATATCAACATTACAAGAACCTCATAATCATCTGATCTTACAAGTCGCTCAAGTTACAACTGATAATTATCCATAAAAAAGTTAATTTTTTATTTTTAGCGATTGTTCGCACTGCAGTTCTGGTGAATTGTTCATAATGAACAATTACCCACCCAGTCCACGAAAAACATTTACCCCAAAAGGGCAAGGAAATTGAGTGAGTGGTACCTTTAACCTACAGAAAAAGTTGAACTCCTTTAATCCCGTTAAGGGGTCACCCAAGTACTTTACTGCCTCGAATTTTGGCTATTTCATTTCAACATTTGGGTAAATGTTCATAATTATTAATTTTTTGGTTTTGGGTGATTGTAACTTTGGATTTGGCCAATCTTTCTTCCTAACCTTTAACGCAATAGGTTCTATATTCAACAATAAGATCAAATAAGTTGTGGTATCAAAGTATAGTCCTACGAAGGGTTTTCTAACAGCCACACCTACCTAACAACAATAGAGTTGGAAGATGTAAAGGGATAAGTGCTTAGAGCGTTAAGGTGCTATATCTTAAAAATAATAATTTCTCGTTGAAATGGGTATGGAACAATTTTAAAATTTTAGCAAGCTTTAAAGTAAAACTTGGACAGCTAAAAGAAAAACGTTTTCCTTGGAATGTGTGAACCTATACTCTGTCCAACATAAATTGGCAGTACACGTCTTATGGGCTAGGCTTTCAAAATCAGTAGCGTGCCATATTTCTCTACAAATAAGAAACCACCCATAAAAAATGTTTACCCGCCAGTGAATTGACGTAGATGCAATACATCTAAGTGTGCACCGATTGGCTGTGGCTGCTGCCATTTAACGCCCATTTGGTATCTCGTTCAGCTTTTTCCTTGGGTTTCTGTTGAGGTGCTTTAGGTTTTATAGCTTTGAAAAAAAGTTCTTAATGATAAGAGTAATCGTGGAGGTCTTCTTTTGATCTTTGGCATTTCTTTCAATGTGTGGAAAATACGTTAAAATGTAGTTACAAAATTGTAAGCTGTTTTCTTTAAGGAAAAAGATTATTTGCGTAGATTTTTGTAGAGTGCGTTTAATTTTTTGAGGTTAAGTGTGTTTTTCTAATTTTTTTTTATGTTTTGTGTAATTTGTATTTTTAAGTCGTGTATTTTGTGCTTAATAATCAGATATGGGGTCAAAATCATCCAAAGACTTAAGTGCCCGAAAAAAAAAAAAGAAATTGTTGACGCAATGCAATGCAAACCTCACCAAAATAGGCACGTATGCATACGGTTTTAAAAAACAAACTAGGTGTTAA
Source organism: Ferdinandea cuprea (assembly GCA_963576555.1). Lineage (NCBI taxonomy): Eukaryota > Metazoa > Arthropoda > Insecta > Diptera > Syrphidae > Ferdinandea > Ferdinandea cuprea. Next base: position 68,012,732 of record OY754958.1, read on the forward strand.
ATTTGCCCATCGTCAATTATCCAAAATTATTCTTTATGAAAGAACTGACATCATAACATAGACTTAAATTTGTTTTTTTTTATGTTTTATAAATAATTAAAATATCAATCTAAAAAGAGCTTGGTAGCCCTACATAATATTCTTTCAGGTTTTTGCTGATTTGAAATCCTTAACCTAACAAAAGGAAATCCTCCTAAACAAAAAAATGAGAATGAGAGGCAAACATCCCTATCCCTATCTATCTAGTCTTGGACAGAGTATAGACTTCATAAGATTCGATCAACTAAACTTAAAGTCACTCAGGGGTATGATACAGTTATACTGATAACAGGGACAAATCTTCCTACCATCAGTGAAATTAATCGTTGTTAGAACTGCTGCTGTTAAGGCCCCGAGCCATATGATCCGCCGCGGGCTTGCATGTGTTAGGACTTTAAACATTAGAATCCGTCAGAACTTTGACAGTGGTGTTTTTTTTTTGTCAGATTGCCATATCAAAAAAATGGTCTGAATTTTGGATTTTTCAAATTTTATGTTTACGAAATATCGTTTAAATATATAACGTATAAGCAAATACATTTATCCATATTAATAAAAAAAAATACTAAGGTGGTTCTATTTTAGCTTTGAAAGAAATAATATGGCAATGCTGACTGCAATGACAAATGCTTTCGTTCCCTCAATTTTTCAACCAATCAGATGCTTTTTTGAAAAAGTATGAAAAAGTAGTAGTAAAATATTGGCCTCCGTCCATAAGTATACGTGTATTCTATCTTGCTGTCAGGCAAAAAAAAAAAACTGACGCACGCGGTCGTGGCTTTTAACACCAAAAAGGCCAAACTTATCCTGTTACTAAGACATATTAGCTACTTGGGTTCAACTAAAAACTTAATTGGAAGAGAGAATAATGGGCTAAAAACGAACTGCACTAAAACTGTGATTGTGAGACCCTTTCTTACCTATGAAGTAGTCGTTTGGTGAGAAGCGGTGAAGACTTATGAATTTGAACAGGATATCGAGAATTACTTCAACTTCAACTGCTCAACTTGAGTTGGAAACTTTGCTAAATTTACAACCCTTTGGACTCTTTACCTTATGAATTTGAGCCAAAGGTGATTTTGAAATGAGATGGTACAAGATTTGGAAACCTGGCTCTGCTTGAAGAAATGACTTATGCCACTCCATCGATTTTGCAAACCGGAGAATGACAAAAACAAAAACTTTAAAAGTCTTAATTCAAAGCGGGCAGGACATGCTTAGATACCAAAGACCGATATATACATATGGTTCGGAGACGGAGAGGGGAACAGTAGTACTAGGTATCAACCATCCCTAACGACTGATGGATTACTACAGATCTACACAGTTTATGGGCTATTCTGAAATTTCAAAGATGGAACTAACAGCAATAGAATTGATCATCTGTGTCAAAGCGATCAAGTCAAATCTAAGAGAAATCCGCCGTCACTTCTTACAATTCTGCTGGGTTCCTACCTGCCTGCCTCGGCGGTCAATAACAGAAGCAGGAAATACCAACCAGCGGGTTCTCTATGTTTACGACCTTAACTGACGAAAAACAAAATGTAAATTGTGTTATTGCAGGAACTTACTTACAACAAACTAACTAAAAACAAAAAAACTTCTCTACCCACATCGAACTTTCGCAATAAGACATAAGAAGAAAACAAAACACAATTAAAACTAAATTAAACACGGTTAAGAAATATTAAGTAAAATACACAACTAATCTGTCATATTTAAAAATGTACACGGAATTACACTCATAAAAAAATTCTAGGATTAACTAAACAACCAGAACTTAAGTATAGGAATTATTTATCCTTTTTTTTAACAGTGCTATACATTAATACACAGTTTCCAACACATAATGCGCTACATACTGAATTAGTGTACTTACCATGGTAATTTTTTCCGAATAGTTGCATTCCCATTACAGCAAATATGAAGATGATAATACATAGGACAAATGTCAGATTACCCAATGCACCCATTGTACGTCCCATAATCGATATAAGTAAATTTAATGTTGGCCAGGATTTAGCTAATTTGAATACTCGAAGCTGTTTTTGTGTTTTTTTTTTTTTTTTTTTTTTGTTACGAAAATAAAGTGAGTCCAATGTAATTTTGCAGAGGAATTTATGCGATGATGGTTTTCATGGTTTGATGCAAGATTAATGATAATATGTATTTTTGTATCACCATAAGCCGGGCACAAAAGCGGTTTTGGGAGATTTGTTTCAAAAAGATATTCGTAAAAACATATGTAAGAAAAAAAAGAAAACATTTTTATTTTTAATTTAATTGTGAGTTATTTGAGTTCATAATATATAAAGAAAAAAAAAAATTCTTACAAATAAAAAGTGGACATTAGTTGTCTCATATTGCCAAGCAAACTACATACATATTTTTTTTTTTAATATCATATTAGCTTAAGGCTAAAAGCTATTGTATATTAATTGTAAGGGACACAGCAGCTATTGTTATTATTAAATGATTATTAAAATGAACTAGTATTGTATTAAAAAATTCAAGTAAATATATATATATATAGAGAGAGAGATAAAAGTTGAAGGAAAAAAAAAATTGTTATCATTGCTAAAATGCAAAGTGAATTGTCGAATTGCAAAGTTTGGTTATTTGGATTTCATTCGCATATGGATGGAAAAGGCTTGTGTCCAAAGTACCTGTGTAATTTTTGCCAAATAATTGCATTCCCATCACGGCAAATATGAAGATTATAATACATAATACGAATGTTAAATTGCCTAAGGCACCGACTGTACGGCCCATAATTGAAATAAGTAAATTCAATGTTGGCCATGATTTAGCTAATTTGAAAACACGTAGCTGGAGAAAAATGCAATAACTTATTTACTTGTTGTATTATAACTTTACAGTTAATGTGATAATTTACTCATTTGACCGAATTAAAATTAGTTCAGCAATTTTAATCACAGTCAAAGAGAGTTCACACAAAAGTTTTTTGTATGACAATATAGAATAAATAATTTATATAGACTTAGTATCAACTGAAATAGCTACACTTAATCCTGTTGTTTTAAAATATTAAAAAAAGAAATAAATAAATCATAAATTCATAATAAAAATAGAATACGAGAATATGAAAATCTTACCAAACGAAACGAACGTAATACAGATAATCCCTGAACACCCTCCAGTCCTAGTTCAAGTAACGAGAGGGCTACTATTATGAAATCAAAAATGTTCCATCCCTCTTGGAAGTAGTATTTTGGACTCATCGCGCATAGTTTCATAGTGGCTTCGATCGCAAATGTCGCCGTGAAAAACTGTAAAGAAATTTTTATATATACACATATAGATACACTCGATGAAAAATAGAATCTTACATAATTTCCGCTCTTTAATATCCTTTCCATTTCCTTGTTCATGTCGTGATGATCCAAAGCCATAAACATTGTATTTACTACAATGCAGAGGGTGATGAACAGTTCAACAAAGGGATCGAATACAATTAAGGACACCCATTCTTGTATTTTTAACCACACCCAACAGCAGTCCCAAACGCAGAATATATCGATACCTCTAAGGAATGCCTCAATAGCTTTATCCTTAAGTGTTGGACCATCTTCGTCGTCGTCCTCTGTTGGAAAGTAGTAAACGGAGACTGAACATAAAGTTGGGCATTAGTATTATTTTGACCAGACTTTGACTCTACCAAGTTTTTTTTTTTTTTTTTTTAGTTGTTTTTTGTGTTCTTCGGTTTTGTTAATGTTTACTCTTTTTATGGAGTTTTTTTTTTTCATATATGGAAAAAAAGAGAGGCTTATATGTTTCGTTTCCTAGGTAAGCTAAGAAATTATATATCGTGAACTAATTACAAAACCTACATTATGTATGTTTGTTGGAATAAATTAAATGTATAACTACGCTAATTTGGATTATGGCCTTAACGTTACCCAAAGCAGCATTTTGGTGAAATTACTTTGCAATGCAAAAATTAATAACATTTGATGCATTCAAGTTATCGGCATCAATCTAATCTACTTGAATATTAACATTGTACATAATTCTAAATAAACATGATTATGAGCGCGGACTATCTATTCTAAACTACTTCAAACTAATTTCGTTTCAATTTCAACCAATCGCTTTGATATTGCTATATAGAAATACTAGAAACTGTGAAAAGCCTAGATGTTGTGCTTTTATTAAATTAAATAAAAATACTTTCTATGATTTCTTTTTGATTCCGAAGAAGAGCTCCGCAGATGTATTTTCATACGTTGATTAATTCTTCAAGCAGTTTGTTCAATGTAGACATAGAACCAATACAATGTCCTCCACTAAGTCTTTTACAGAAGTAATTAAATCTGAGAGAACGGAACAGCTTATTTAATCTACAATAAGCAGATAATATACATTATCATCCGAAGCGTGTACAAAGGGCTCCGGGACTCGACGGTATTCAAAATAGAGCCCTAAAAGTCGCAATCAAAATAAAGGGCCGACTTATTTGTTAATATGTTTAACGCGTGTCTTCAGGAAAGTGTTTTTCCTGAGCCTTGGAAGCGCCAAAGACTTGTCCTTCTGCCGAAAAGAGAATGGAACCCAAACGAGCCTTCCTATTATCGTCCTATTTGTCTAATAAAACTATAAATTAAACTACTAGGAACGATCGGTTAAATACTCGAGCGGATCATTTACAAAAGGCTCCAGCCAGCAATTGAAATGGCAGGAGGCATTTCGGAACACCAATACGGTTTAGTAATTCCAGATCTACGTTAGTAATATCGATAATCCGAGCCGCTATAGAACGAAGGCGCTGGAAAGGTGGCACCAAAAGATACATGCTTCAGAACGACGATAACTGGACCATTGTAAGTAACGCGGCGGTGCGTATACTCAGCGATCTTAGACGCTTAGAACGCCAAGTGATAGCTAATAGTTTCATGAATAGATTAATATTAACAATAATACCGACCCCGCGGTCCCGCGGGAGACACCAACTACCAATGGACATCGGACCATTGCTGCATATGCAGGGTTTCCTTCCTTCCTTCCTACGCAAAAAAAAAAAACACATTATCAGTCACAACCTCAAAGAGTTTACCAATTCGGAAGCAAGCGGTAGTGAATCTGAGCATATTTGTATTAACCGTGTTACTAGCTGCAATAATAGCAGGAGAATGGAGCAATGACAGCCCACCCTATATATCACGCATATGTAACAACAGCAGTTTTTATTTGACCTCAGCTATGATTGATAAATAATACGGAAAGCTTCTTAATATATTTCAATTCTCACCAACGAAGAACACAGGCGGACCAGTAAAGATGCAGTAAAGTTGGAAGGTTGTAATCCATTATTCCTCTGATTATAACCTCATTTGCAATACAGAAGAAGCAAATTAGGGTAAAAAACATACTTGATCAAATAATGATAAAAAACTTTAGTCTACGGACTAATGGCGTATTGCCAAAGTTCATTGGTGATGCGATTTTACCAATTATGCTCCAGAAGGCAAAGTCGGTCGCCGCTATTTAAGCGAATCTTTGAACGTAGCCTGCCTTGCGTGAAGTAAATGTGCTCTCCATTCATAAGGCAAGCAGAAAACCAAGCCAATGATTTCAAAACTATAACTCTAGCTGAATACATATATTTGCCACCAACTAAACAGTATTGCAATCTAGACGTCCAAACTTGCTTGTATGAAAGGAAGGGAATTTGAAACAGCGTTACACCACTTCGTTAGCACTATAGAAAAGTCAATCATAAAAATTTCCGAACAGATTCCGGCGCAGAAGAACAGGTGTTGGACTATACTATTAAAAGGAACTAAGCATTCAGGTATCTATCAGGTCACTGTGGGTAGAGCTTTCCAGCCGGAATTCCCATGTAATGAGGATAATACTAAGAAATTATATTACCATATTTATAACCAGCGAGAATTGTCGAAATTGGAAATTGGATTCATGCCGCGCAACGAGCGGGTCGACAAACTGACAAGAAAAGGGTTTGCAATTGACTTGCAACCTAAGGGAACGAGGGGCATGCATGCAAGATCCAAATAAGGGCTAAAGCCAGGTGACCCCCTGTGACAGATCGGAAAGTATGGTTAAAACCGGACCAACAAACTTCTCCAGTATGACCGAGTAACCAGCCATGCAATGAAACTAAATCATAAGAATGGCGATACCTGTAAGGCTGCGGTGACGGATACCCACGAGGACCCCTCTCGAGGCGAAGTAGGGTTTGGTCTTCGAAGCACATACGTTTACCCATTTATGTCATAAATTCATTCCCTTTGCAAGAAGTAACAATATGTAAGAAAACAGACAGCTGACCTGTTATGCTGTCAAAAAGATATTTGGTAAGAAAGCGTCCCAAATGGGTCTAATTGCAAATCAGTCACATTCAAAATCGACGAAACAGACAGAGCCGGAAAGTTAGCGGACATGAGATGAGGGGATATGCTAAGGAAGGGCCATGGTAGTGTCTACTGTACGATGTACGATGATTTTTACGACCTCCTTGAAGGAGAGTTTTGCAGCAGCTTGTAACTATTAATACGGTGATAAGTAGCACGAGATTTCTTAGCAGGTGCAGAGTAGCCAGAGTCTACAGAGAGCGCATGAGTGAAAAACTCATTACTGTGCAAAACTCTCTACGAAAAGCAGATGTATTTAAACGGCATTCAGAGAGAGAGTGTACTATCAGGATCTGTCAGAGTCAGCGGATGAGTCTTATATTCCCACCGATTTTCAGCTCGAAAACGTTTTGTCATCGTAATAAATCCTAAATGCTATTTAGACGTATATCAGTCAGACAGTCCCTCCACGGAGATGAAGACCATACTAAGGACCCTGCTCTCTGAAATCCCGGGACTTAAAATGATCTGGGAGGAAACAGTACGACTCCGCAAGACCTTTAAAACTTCGACAAAGATTTCTCCTCGGAGATCCTATGCAGTACCAATCTAACCCATCCAAAAGCCAAAACGGCATAAAGTGGTATACGGATGCCTCTAAAATAAAATCGGGAGAGAAGAATATATTACCATCTAACAGCCAAAATTGCATAAATGGAATATTGAGTGGGACCAACAATAGTGATTGAAAAACACTCTAGTGTACCCACCAACCATATTTAAGAGTCAAGCGCTGCTTCAACAACCTGGGAAAAATTGGCTCTAGAAACAAAACCAAAGTAAGGTGGGTTTCCTGGATAAAGAGTATTGACGGTAACGAAACAGCCGACGAACTGGCAAGAATGGGCTCTGAAACTGCATTTAATGAGAACATCAACCCCTCTGCTTCAAATCAGCACAGACTTTGTCTTTTATAACACAATTGAGGAAGATTCACATTTTATGTCAAGTCCTATTGGTATTAGACGGAAGATATTTTTTGGGGAACAATTCGGTACCGGTAATTTTAAATAATTCCTCCGCTGCTGGCCCTAACTAACTACAGTTCTGACAACATGGCATAAGAGATCTCTTAGGTCGGCGTGCCATACTTCGCACTAGGCAAACAAAAAATATTAGTTTTGAGAAAAATATTCAAGAGAAAAGCCCTATCAGAGGGGGATAAGTAGGGATTGTTGTCAATTTATATTCTGCAAGTTAAAACAAATTTATATGTGTACATCATAAAATATGTACATATTTATAGATTTTAAAACCATTTGATTTTACAAATATTTTATATATATATATATAAGCTGATACCAATATTTCTGCTTCTAAGCCAATATGTTATATATATGTATAATAAGTAAATTGCAGTGATATAATCTTAAATATATTTGTGTTTATTTCTATTTGAGTGCATATTTTTACTGGTTTTCTTTATGGAAAGTTTCATTTAGTTTTGTGTGTTTTAAGTGTGTTTTTTTTTATATGATGAAATGTATTTATTTATTGAAATCATTTTTTTATTTCTATGGAAAATAAAAGAATTAAATAAATGTAAGCATATACTGCTAACTAAACTAAAACTAAACAATTGCATTCAAAATTCGAACTCACTACTGTATTTGTTGTAATAAGGAAAATCAAAAACTACGTGAATTTGTTATAGCTAATTTCATCATTCAATATAGTAAAGCAAATTTTAACTAGGTACTTGCTCTATTTTAACTTCATGCATAACTACACGGCCGTAAACAAATTTGATTTTAATGCAAAATTTCATTCTAAAAGTTACTTTAAAAAAATTAGTTCATTAAAAAATTGTTTTCTAGAAAAATTTTTTTAGTAAGTATTTAATTTAAAAAGGAAACTACTAAACAAAATTAAGTACTTTTCTGAAAGGGAGAAATCGCTGAAAACAGTTCGCAATAAACCTCTCTTTTAATAATAGATTATTGAAATTGTTCTTTAAATGAAAAGAAAATTCCAAAATTTGGTTGTTTTTGTTTTGTTTTTTTTTTTAAATACATATTACAATTGAATTGAAAAATATATGCTTGTTTTTTTTTTATTCAGAAAAGATTTGAAAAATCAATAACTTTTTGTGCGTTTTTGTATCCAAAAACATCGTCAGGAATTTTGGACGAGTCAAAGAAGAGTCAATAAGTAGAATATGGTAAGCTTTCAAAGAAACAAAATAAAAAAACAAAGTATGTATAGAAATCATTAAAATTTTTGTTCATTTGGATAACAAAAAAAAAAAATGTAAATGCTACTATTCTTGGTACCTTCGTTTAAAGAAAATATTGCTGTGGCGGTAGTAGTAGAACATTTTTTTAAAAAAATTTTGTATTTACATAAAATTAAAATTTAAAACAACAAAAAATATGACAAAATATATTCAAGTTCATTCCAGACTCAACTGTTTCATGATTTGATTTTAAAGTTTCTTAAACTACAAAAGCCAAATAAAAAATCGAAAGGAGAAAAGTAGCATTTCCACTAAAAATAATAATATGTAGGTTTATTTTTAAATTTTGTACAAAGAAATAAAATTAAAACCTTATCAAAATTAATAGTTTAATTTATTTTGAATTCAAACTTAAGACAAAAATCATAACAGCAAACAAAGCCTGCGTCTCTATCTATGGCTATGCATAATTAACACTATATAGGGTAAATATATTGTTAAACGAAATTTTTATTTTTGTTTTAATTTATTTTATCCCTATTTAATATCTTTACTGAAGCATCTTTCAGTATTTGAATTGGGTATTAACAAAGAATATAATATATAAGAATATAAGACTCATCTCATACAAATGTTCGTACTGCAAATTTTTGTTTGGCGAGTTCGAACATTGAAACCCGCTTTCACAGCTTTTGCTATTTATCAAGAGCTCTTAAATGCTTTGCTCAGAGAACTTCATAAACCAGTTCAACGAGATACAATGATACAACACGACGAGCGACGACGAGATACCTCTTTATGCCTATACATTTAGAAAAATGCAGAATATCCTGTATAACTCGTTTTTTATGAACGCAAGTGAGGATCGTCGGTGCGAGCATTGCATTGCAGATAACTTTCTTTCAATTATTTTTTTTTTTTGATTGAAGAAAGAGCTTTGTGTGTTTAATTTCATTTTCAAATGCAAATAATACTTCTTGGTAATTTTATATTCTTTGGTATTAAGGTATATATAAAAACAAATAGGAGTCAAGCCAAAGTTTCTCAGCTTAAAGCTATCACAGATACATATGACCAAAACCCAGTCACTGCGATAGGAGGTCAGTACATATGACCTATTAGGTATCACACTGGCAGATAGTTGTCTAAATCGATACAACTTCAGCCACAACTTCAAAGTTACATTTCCAGAACGACAGAACTGGAACCATAATAAACAGAGAGACCACAAAATCTAGCATGGACACTGCATTGACAATGCATGCAGAGTTAAGAGTCTGGCTGCCAGGACGCAGCAGCTTTGATGGGAATGGAAAAGCCGATGAGCTGGACAGGAAAGCATCTGCCGCACAATTCATTATGCCAATACCTTTTTGGGATGTCTCTTTCTTTAAAAAGAACTAAGCAATAACTGCAACTATCCAGAAGATAATTACACACCAGATTTTTGACGGGACCTGCACACCTCATGACTATGGGAAATGCAGAGTACATACTGTGCCACTGTGACTGATTAGCAATAACACGTCTACGGTTTCTAGGTAGGCATTATCTTATGGTAACTGATATAACTGCTCCTTCGGTACCCGAATTTATTCAATTATTAGCGAGGACATCATAATAGGCCCACTGTGGCCGCCGTAAAATAGGTACTAAGTCACACCTCCTTGTACGCTTTTAACTAACACACTGTGTGAACATCTTTTAGTGTGGCAAATTGACAGTGGGAAAAAATTTAACGAGAACTAATTTCCAGGCGAGACTTACCAGAGCTGAATATAATAGCTTTCACCACCTTGAGTTCAGCAAGTGGACTTATCTCGTCATTAATCTTACTCATCTGAATGTGCGTCTTAATGTTATTGTTGCAAGCTTTTAGCTTGGCATACAATCATTGCCCCTCGAGAAGGACGAAAACAGAATTGCTATTTGCTTAGCAATAATAGCAAATATTCTAAGGTACAAAGGATCAGCAGTTATAAATGCTTGTTTCTGTCTTCGATTACCCGACAATAATCTAGAACAGCATATAATCTAGAACAGCGCTGTCATTTATATACAGCGGAATAAATGACAATAGTTAGTTGAGACAATTATAGCTAAGAAAATGGTAAATTAAAATTTGCATTTTCCACATGAAACAGATTTAAACGAAGATGATTATGTTCGATAACTATAGATGGAGACGCAGAGCCATTGCAAAAAAAAAAATATCTATATAAATATTTAAAGTAAATTACTTAAGAGTTTTTTGTTTTTTTAACTGACAATATTCACAATTTTGATAATGATGAACATTTGCAAAAAAGTAAAAACATTCTGTTGACATATCAAGCATTCGAATGCAAAATTTATGTTTTCTACAACAACGAAAAAAATTAACTAAATCAAAATAAAACAAAGAAAACAGTTAAGGTTAAATAAATGACAGATACAACAATTATTTAGATTATTTTTGGATTGGTTTTTTTTTTAAATTATTTACAACAGTATAATAGAAAAGAAATCATTAGAATTAACATCGACATAACAATAAGAAAAATAAGTTAATGAATAGATTTATTTTATTTTACATTTGGTTAGTTAGAGTTAGTTTTATAAATAAATTACCTCCTTTATCACTTGCTCGACTCTGCCGACCAGCGGCTTGTTCGATTATGTCATTTAGTACCATGACATCTGGAAAAGTTGTTCAATTAAAATGGTTTAATTTAATTGGAGAGTAGATTAAATGAATACCTTTCATGTCAACCACTGTTTGCGTTTGGACGGGTTCAATAAAAGGATTGTCGTGGTGTTTAACTTTTCCAGCTTCGTCTGTACAGTCTAATCCCATTTCCTAAAAATATTAGTTTAGCATTATTGTAAAATAGGTGTAATTTTGTCATTTAAAATTAGAAAAACTAGTACTTTTTTTCGAGTTCAGAATGCTTTCGGACGCTTCTGGATTACCAACATGATGCATAATATAAATCACAGTTTTAAATTTATTCGCACTACACGCTGCAAAGAATGACGCATGTTTGGAATGTCGTCCGCTTACCTTCCTACTGGGCGAACATACAAAGTTAGAATGGACTGATGGCGGTATCGGTATCGGTTTGAAATAATTATATTGCAAAAAAATGGATGAAATCGGAAAAAACAACACTTTCGAGTGAGAACAAAAAATTGATATGGCTAGTAAAGGAATATCCAGCCATTTGGAATCTGAAAAATTCTGTGTTTTGGCATATTTGTATTGATTCAAAAGAAATATGTTAATTCAAACACTTATGCGTTGACAGAATATTAAGCGAGCATTTATCTTTGGTGTAGAGAAATGAATTGGGTCGCTAAAACTTAGCGCAAGCAGGATTAATTCTGTGAGGAAATTTTATTTTTCTGTACATTCTGTTAAAAAGTTAATAAATCACAGGTTTTAACTTGAGGACAAGCTAAACACATATATGTATATAGCGTAAGAAAGCATCTCAATGCTCTTAATAAGATTACCAGCTGCACAGATCGTTGCAGGCTGGGGGTTAACCCTCACAAACCGAACTAGTCCTTACTATGAAGTAAAAATCCGTATTATTGAAGCAAAATTCTGGGTATAATATTGGACAAAAAAGACTAAGCTGGAAACCTTATATAGGTAAAAGAACAATTTAGAAAAGCAACAGTTGCTCTTTTTTCTTGCATGAAAGAAATTGGTAATAGATGGGGTCTTCAACCCCGCATTACATATTGGCTATATATATCGCTTGTAAGACCTATACTCATGTATGGCATTAGACATTGCGACAAATTGCGACAAACTCAGCTAAGTTCAGCGATCAGCTTTTCTATGCACGAGTAGTGATGCACTTCGTTCTGTTCCTGTTTTATTTAAAACATGATATTTCACCTGATAAAGGTTCCTTTAGCATATCAATAGCCACATGCAAACTATTGCTAGACTCAGAAGCTATTGAGGCACTAACCTTAGGTGGACAAGTGGTACAACTTGTCCAGCTACATAGCGAATTTGGCCCAAGCTGGATCGGAAATGCTCTAAGTGTTTGATCTCTCTAAAAAGGACACTGGCTTATAGGCAGGCAAGTACTCAAATGACTTATGCAGAAGCTACATGAACAAGGAGGAAGAGGAGACAATTCTACGCCTTCTTGCACTTGTCCTGGTCTATCTCATAAACGTAAGGCCCACCTAGGTGCCTTCTTCCATGACAATCTTGAAGATCTGTCAACTACTGATGTTAAAGATTTCTTTCGCTATATGCAGAGCTCAAAATGGTTTAACGAGTAGAGTAGTAAAAGTTTAGATCCACGTGGTATCTTTTTGGTCTAAGTGAGTCGGACTCACGGACTACCACTTCAACCTAACCTAACCGTATGTAGCGTAGACAAATAAATCACTTTAGAGCAATAAACGATTCCTTAAAGACAGACTTTAAGAAGTTTTTAGATTAGTATCTTGCAATTTCAAAAATTTAATAAGGTTCCCTCGCGTCTTTTGGAAAATTTTACTTTCAGCGAATTTGAAGAAAAAATGTGTATCTCTTCTTCTTCTTTTAATCTTTTATCGACGATGATCAGAATTAAAGGGGTTAATAAACATACAATTTCATTGCATCCCTACAGGTTTACATGTAGAGTTCGAAAGTTTACCAACAAAAAATGTTTTTCGCATTGATTGACATTGCCTTCTTTACGGGGTCCGTGGGGTCCTCCACTTGAGAAAAATTTGTTAAGGCATACAACAGGCATACCAGTTCTGATGCAGTAAAATTGCGAAAATTATAATCAATCACTTTTGATCTTCAAGATTAATATAAGTTTTCTGCCAAAAATGTTTTGCACGGGCTAAGCCAGACGGATACATACAGCTAGTTGGAAATAAATTACATAAACAAAATCGGGTAAATAGAAGATCCCCATTTATCTTTGTTTCCATTGAACCTTCATTTTGAAAATGCAAAAAATATGTACATACGTAAAAGTAGAATTAGAAAAAATAAAAACTTACATAATCTCTATGATCTTTATGATTTGTATCCGCATAGCTTGCACCATTTGTAGCGCCTACCGATTGATTGCGTGAATTGCGATTCCGTAGTTTGCTTTCTTTCGTCATCGGACCAGCACCCATTGCAGCCATACCACCCAAGAGATCGCCATGTGAAGTATAGGATATTCTGGACTGATGCGAGGTATACGATGAATGTCTAGATCCTATTGCAAATTGATATAATTATGAATTAAATTAAAATAAATTTAAATAGACAAAATAAATACTAATAGATCATACCTAAATTACCATAATATACAGGCACAATAATTGCCCCATTTTCTTCGGACATTGGTGTTACCGCATTTGAATCGTCTGCATAGGGTAAATGCTGCTGCGCATCCTGATATGTTGATAATACGAGCGGTTTTCGATCGCTGCCAGGTATGCCGAATCGACCGCGACCATTTCGTATTGTGTACTGATGGTTGAAATTATACTTTAGAATATTTTCATTAAAAATTATTGCATTTTCATTGAGCTGTTAAAATTATTTTTTTTTTATTGGAAATTTAATTTTCTTTTAAAAATGTATTTTATGTTGAAAGATGAGAGCAAACAATACTGAACAACATAAAATATAAAAATGTATAATATATTTTAAACAGAAAAAAAAAATTAAATATAAAAAAACTAAAACTATGATGTGACATGAGACGTGAAAATGGTGCATGATTTCCATATAATATATAGATTTGTACTCATATAGTAGTATTATAACGTATTAAATAAAAACTTGATGGTTATGCTTACCTTGTGTGAACTACGTGATCCTCTTCGAATGTTAAACGGTGAACCGGGTAAGGATAAGGATGTCTAAGTACCAAAAAAAATAAACAAGAAAATAATCAAATAAAATCACAGAGAAGAAACATAAAAACTATAGTCGCTTGGTGTTTTTTTTTTTTTGTTTTGTTTATATTTGTTTTTATTTGTTTTGTAACCCAAGTTAGTTTGAGTTAAGTGTTTTGATATTTATAAATATATTTTATTGTTTTGGAGTTAAAAGTTGTGTAAAAAGTTTTCTTAAAAAAAAAAAAAAAAATTACTAAAACTAAAATTATCACAAATCCCAACATATAGAAAATAAATTAAAGTAAACAAACAAACAAACGTTATGTTTTATTAAATCCTAGTCAGGGGTTAAGCTCTACATTAATCTATAGTAACTGGGGGAATATTTTTCAAATGCACAACTTTGATGAGCTTAACATAATATCTAAAGAAAAGAATGCGTAATTAACAACAATAAGATTATAGAATTTGTTTTTTTTTGTTTTTTTTTAATTCTTAGCAGAAACTACAATTACGTTGAAGTTTGGATGTTTTTATATTTTTCCCAAATCGAATAAAAACTTTTAATGCTAAAGATGACCATGTGTTTTCGGTATTTGGTTTTTGAAGAAGTCATACAATATAAATATAGAAAACATAAACAATGATTTACCAAACATTTAGCGAGATAAAAATTTGTTTTATAATTGTTTTATAATTATAACTTATTACAACGAGATATAATCGTACGAGTCAAGATATTTTCCTAAAATAAATCATTTTAGAGCAATCGAAGACTGCAGACATTCTATAGTTTGACTGTTTAATCGCTTGTTCGCTTGTTCAGCCGATAAAACAGTTAAATTGGCTGCCTATTCACTCTTAACTCTAAACTCGTAGATAATGGCAGTTATAGTATTGCTCTCTGAATACGAAGTATGGCTTCTAAGTAAAGTAGAGGAAGATATACTTGGTAGTTCCAAAAGAAAAATTCTTTGTAAAATATTTGGGCCCGTTTACGAATTCTGGAGGAGACGATTCACAGACAACCTTTACGTGCCAAATCGTCCTAGTGCCCATTGGACGTTAAAGATGGCTTACGACATGTAAGACGAATGAAAACCTTAGACCCTAATCAGGAGGGACCACACCGCAGAGAACACACAGGTGGAAGCAGACCTCAATCAATTTGGTGTGCGCAACTGGAGGCCAAGGACCACGCTGGTTGACGCTCAGGACTAAGTAAGTTAAGCCTCCTAAACAAGTATATAAGTCTTTTTGCTGGCCTACATAAGAATTTTTTAAGATTTTGTAAAAATCGTTTGAACTTTTTGAGTGATATTACCAGTCAGTTAAATATAAGGCATCACCGGGCTATAGGAATTTTACATGACCGTCCTGTATGCTTATTTAAGACATTTCTGCACGAATAAAAGTGATCTACAATTTTGTGTACCAATTCTGAACGGTGGCTTACTGACGCTTACTGACGCTTACACCTTTAACCCTTACCCTGGGGTCCAGCGCGATGTACAAACTAAATTTCCGTGAATAATTTTTTAAAATACAAAACGCACAATGAAGGTAATATGAAACGTCAATAAGTTTTCCCACATCAATTAATAAGAACTGCACATTTGCTTCTGTATTAACTTCAGGGTCATCTAGGTCCCTGGGAGGAGGAGTTAAAATTTCGAAGATCATAAATTTGAGCCCCTTAAATTTGTTTAAACCCTGTAATATGTGTATAATAAAATTTAACGCATCTCTTGTCAGGTTAATATTTTGTTGTTGCAATTGGATGGGTGCAGTTGCTTAGTGGTTAAGATCTTCGGAGTACTAAGCGAGGAGCCCCTTTACAAACATCTAAGAGTAAAGACTATCATGGGATTTCCGTTCGGAATCGGCATTAAACTGTAGGTTCATTCCAATCGTGTCAAAGTAAATATCTTCGCACCCACAATGGTTGCCAAGCACAGCTGTCTCGAAATGACATCAGGCAAATGCTATTGACTAATTGATTGATTGATTGCAGCAGCTTGTAATACGGTGATAAATAGCACTAGTTCTACAATGCAAAGGATCCAACAGCAATCTGTCGCTCACTAGACGGTCTAACCGCCACCAAATCGACCATGTGCTTATCTTAAAAGTGGACACTTTGAGCCAGTTTCGCAATGCCCGTGGTGCAGGATAGAACAAGCGCTGCAAAGGAATAGTATCGAGACAGGAGAAGGGAAAAGAAAACCTTGCGTATAGACAAGAAGTCAATACGCAGTTTTCCAGCTCAATATGCTTCAAGAAAGCCAAGCAACTGGCAGCTAGCTCAAGCAGCTGCTTGCTTGCTATGTCGATAGCAAGAATATCTTCTTGCTCGAGGTAGAAGAAAATCCATCTATCAGTGTAAACGAGATCGGTACGGCAATTTATATGCTGGCACTAGTGGTCTAGCAGCGCCAAACCTTTAACCGAGTTCGGGTGAAATAAACAACGCCCGATGACAGGAATATCAGCTCCATATGACCCCTCTACAAGAAAAGTTGTCATATGTTTTGAGGCAGATACCTACTTAATCCGGCATATACGATCTCATGCAATGTACTAACTTTGCAAAACCATACAACAAATTTTAACACTAAGCCAAATCCTGGAAAAGGACAACGAGACACACCACCTTTTCATCGACTTCAAAGCCGTCCAGAAGCTCAAGAATGCAATGTTTAAATTTTGGATCAGGGCAAAAGAACGCGCTCCGGGAAGGAGATGCACTGTCGTGTGATTTCTTTAATCTTGTTCTGGACCAGATATTTCGCAGGGCAAACGTTATAAAGAAAGTCACTGTCTTCAACAGATCCGTACAACTACTGGGTTATGTGTCTTGAAGTGAGCAAGGACAAAAATGGGTTCACTAGAAGGTAAGCTTTTCAAAACGGAACGAGGACTGTTGGAAGACTGCTATGAATGAAACTAGTACCTATATAAGTGCTCTTCTATGTAAAAATATGATCTGATCGTTGATTTGGTGTCTTTGTTTTAATAATAAATCGGAATTCGGAAAATGGGATGTCATTGCTATTAACCACTGCTGCTTCTGTTACAGCCCTTCCTACCAAGTATTGACTTCTACTGTTTACTTATGATATCATCCCGGGTTAAATACTGCTATCAGCATCACCACCCATCGGTAGCTTGTTTCCACAATCGACGCATCACTTTCCCAAGCATGCACGCATACTCGAAAGAAAAGTGTGGCATCCCTACATTAACTGGAATAATTTACTTTTAACCTACATATATTTTCATAAGTATCTTATAATCACGCGCGATTAATTATAAAACATTACTATTGATTAAACTTCGTTAAACTTCGAAAACTTGTGGTCACTTTTATAACATTAAAATTGTAACGATGATCAATACAATACAAACAAAAATTTGTTATATTTAATAAATTATAATTAATGAAAATAATCAATTTAAAGTAGAACAAAAAGGAAAACAAAAATGGAAAATAAAGAAAATGTTGTTTTTTTGTATTTGAAATGTTTTTGTTAATTTTTTTTTTTAGCTATGTTATATTTTTGTTTAAAATCTTGTTACAATTATGTTTACAACCTACCTTTTTTCTGATGGAGCTAAAATGATTGTTAAACCTAACTAATCTCAATATTGTTAAGTAAACTTATGTAAAACATAATTTAACAAATTTAACAACCATTTCGTAGCTCAAGATACTTTTAACTTGATATAAGTATGCGAAAAGTTAACGTAAAAAAAAAGTTGTAAAAATATTCATCTAAAAGAATGTTTCTTTAACTTTAACATAGCAACAAAGTAGTAGTAGTAGTTCTCTAATAAAATTGCTTCTATTGAGTAGAAATAAATTAAGGTAAATAAAAACAATATATTAAATAAACATTAAAACTTGTGAAAGAAATGTTAAAATTATTCGACTTGTGTTGCTTAATTAAGTTTTAATTTTTTTTTTTTAAAAGTCTAACTTTAAATTAATGTCTATTTGAAGAATAAGAAGAAGAGCAGTGAGTTGTTCAAATTTCAAAGTAAATTGGTTGCGTATCGTTTGTTATCAACTTTGCTGCTCACTTGTTTTTGTGTGTAGGCAAACTAAGGAATTATGCACTAAATGTGTTTTATGTTTTTTCTATATGCTGCCGCGGTGTTTGAATTAATTGAATAATTTGAAAAATACTAAAAAGGACTGCACATATAAAATTAATAAAAAAATATATATAAAATCAAAACATTAAAAAATAAATGTTAAGTATATTATCTAAAATAATTCATAATTTTTAGTAGAATTCTTAATTTTGACGATTGATATAACCCGTTTAATGTATGTTAGTTAGAAATGTTCTCATCGAATAGGTATTGCTGTAGATTTAAGAAAAACAAGACACATTCAGCTTGTCATTTCTACACAGCAGACGTCGATTTTTTAATAAATTCCTTATCTTACTTTAACTAAAAAAATAATACCAAAGTATGTCTACTAAACGGATATTTCAGACGTCAACTACACAAACATATACTGTGAGGAGGTTTAACGTTAATAAAATGCAATCGGAACAAGCCACTGGAATCTTTGCCAATCCCCCGAATTCTCGAGAAGTTCTTTGCAGCCAGGATCAGCTGCCGAAAACCAGTGGCAATGATGCCAAGAAGCTTTCAACCGTCGCAATTGATAAGTTGGGTGTAACCCGACAATTACCACCGACCTATTACAAAAGGCCGAGATCGTTTCGTTAGATCTACGAGCAAAAGAGAAGAAAAGAACGTCGGCTTCTCCAGATGAAAATAAACGAGCAAGGAAAGTTCAGGAAAGTTTTACCAAATGGTGACAAGAACGTTCCAGGGTAACAAGACCTTGGAAACCTTGAAACCTTGAATAGAGTCAAAGGGAGACGATTTAACGACGAGCTGTACGCCAACATCGACATGGTAAAAAAAACCTACGAATTGGACGTTTGGGATGGCTTGAGTATGTAGAGCGACTATACGAAAACACTCCAGCCCTCAGTATCTTCGACTCTTATACGGAAGGAAGCAGTGGAGGAAGCCTAATGCAAAAGTGAATGAAAAGTAACTCAGCCAACTAGAATCGCGCAATTGGATTCGATAAGACGAAGCCTTTATTATTCGCCTTTAATCGCGACATGTGAGCTTCTGCGGATCTTATAAAAAAATTCGAAAGACACGGTCCGATCTTAATATTTTCTTCGCGATTGCTTTAAAGCCCAGACCAGCTTCGCCTTGGGCTTATTTATGCCTTGAAATAATAAAGGGTCTGTATAGTTTAGAGTTTTCTGCAAAAGGGCTTTTACAGGATGCGGTTATACTTTTACCTTTAAAAAATACTTTTATAGTACAAAAAAGGTAAAACATATCGTTGTCGAAACATAGTCGTGCCACGCTGTGACCTATAGCTTTTACGTGCATTTTGTTTGTGTGAAACTGCATCTTAAATATGAATTTATTGGTTCCACTTTTTAGTTAGTTTGCTGCGAAAACCGTACTGCCCTTCGTTGAGATGTTTTCGGGATTCAAAATAGATATTTCTTAAGCTGACGATTTATCATCGTTTCCCTGACCGTAGACAGAAAGGGTGTAAGTGTACTCAGTAGGAGGTATGAGATTTACATTCGCCATTTTGGGACTGGGACATATAGAAGAGCTTATGCTCTTATGAAATTCAAGTCTTCTTGCCATTTCATAGGAATGCGAAAATGGATCGCACTCATATAGCAAAGTGAGCAACAAGCAGATTGGCTTTAACTGAAGAGTTGGCAGCTGGACAGCTGCTTTAAGGCTAATTAACGATTGGGAACAACAACTTCGTCTAAACCACTGGGAAAGTGTCCCGGGTTTAAGACAATCTAAAAGATTAATTAAGCCCTACTTCTACAAGGAAAATTTACTAAATATTAAGTATGGAAAATAGTGGGGAGGTGGTGGGCTTCCTCATAGACATCATCTTAACAAAATGCATTTGTAACTAGAGACTGAATGTCGGTTCTGTACAGAGGACGATAAATCTTCCTAAAATATCCTCTGTGAGTGTCCGGCCCTTCATTGATTAAGACGACGGAGCTTCAAATAAAGACTTCTGTACATCAGCAGAATTCAGGAACTCTGCAACTAAGGACGTTGTGGCATTCACTAGGGAAGTCACTCGTCTCTTACGCTAACATCCACTGTTTGATACCATAGACCTTTGAGGTCGCAGTGTCAACAATGTGGGGAGGGTTTAAATAAAAAAACTACTCGTCGGATTTGACAAGATAAATTTGGGTATTACAGTCATACGAGTATACGCTTAAATTTATTTTCCCGTTTTCCTCCATTGAGCTACCCTCAGGTTCTTTATAGCTGGAGTCACACCAATCGATTAACTTTAGTTTGATACCCCTTACACAATAGGAAAAAATCAATTAAAACGCAGGTGAATTATAGAATTATAAATGTTATCATATAGACAGCAAAGCATAGCGACCAGCTAGCATAATGTAGTCTAATTTCTTTGGTTTTTTAATCAATACATAAGCTCTTGCCATAATGACATGACGACGACGGCGACAATTTGTCAGAAAAATTCTTCGGTTTACGGACACTTCCAAATGCGAAAATTGCGATATATGCAAAATTTAGAGTGGATGTGGTTTTTCCTTATTTTTACCAACTTTTTATGGTTTTATAATTCGATCGAAAACGCTTTAAAAAAAATGGGCTAGGCAATAACATTGTGTGGTTTCGATTTATTAGAGAATCTGTTGTTTTGCCAAATAAAAACACATTGCGGTCCATAAATAAAAAAACCCAAAAAGTGGACATTAAAAATAATAATAAAAAGTCCAAGTTTGGGCAAATGCAAGCCTTAGGAAAATCGTAATGTTTTTAATTGATGAAGTTTGACACTAGGATTAGAGTGAGAGGGGGAGGATGCCCATGAGCCCTCGTTTGCAAAGGAAAACATTTAATTATACGTGTTGTACGGGAAAGTAACAAATCGCAATATATAACTGTATGTACGTCGGAAAACAAGCTTTAGTTTTCATGAAATGTCAGTCAGTTACAATGTTTTAAGGGGAGAATGATATTAGCAAACAAAGATATCCAAAGATGACTAAGAGAGCCAGAGAGTGATTTCGTGTTGTCTCAATCCGTTCGTTCATCACGCGTTTTAGTTCTGACAAGTAACTCCAAACATGTAATTAGTGCCCGAACCATATAGGAATCGTTATTTTAATTGCAGCCATATCGAAGTTAATGCCACGCAGACAAAGAGACTCCGCTAGAAGGGCACAATATCCTTTGATAATTACGAATATTTACATGCATTTAGAGGCTGGCGTTGTTGAATAGATGCTATATTTCGTGTACACCAATAACATTTTGTGCTACCTAGTTTTCAAGTGTTTAAATAATTGCTATAGCGACTATGAATTAGCCTCCCTAATCGAGTTTAAAATTTTATATGCTTACAACAAAAAAAAAATGTATATAGTTTTTTACTTAAATTAAAATAAGACCATTCTAACAATGGATTGTTTAAAAAGGAAACAAAGAATGATGTCATCAATAAAAACAAAACGTTTTTATATGTAATTTTTCTAACAATAGGCTTTTACCCTACCCTTAATCAATTGAAATTACTGCCAAACTTTGAGAACTTTACCACAATTACGACACAAAAGAAGAGACAGACTCCGGCATGCAAACAGTTGAAATAACTTTGTTATTGTATACGAAAATAAGAAAATAAAGGAATTACAGAAAATAAAATCTTTAAAGCTGGCAGAGCATTGTTAAAAACAGAGAGACAGATAGAGAGAGAGACATTCGAATACACAATCTTGCAATCGTTCACATTCTCATCTAATTGTAAGTCATTCCAAGGAATACTAAATTACATAGCGGAGCTCAAATGAAAACCAACAAAATCAAACGCATTAAATAACAAAACAAAAAAAAAACAAATAAACAAAAAAAAAAAATTAAATTAAAAACTTAAAATAAATTTAATCGAAAGAGAAGACAACGACTTTAAAGCACATAGCCAGCTCATACTTACCGTGCTCACTTTACGAACTTTGGTGGCTGTAGGTGCTGTAGTAGGTGCTGGTGGTCTTTGTATAACGCTCACCGACTCCGATTCCACTTCAACGCTACGTATTGACATTTTCTCCTTGTTGTTGTCATCGTTGCCCTTCTCACCGCCAACAAATAGCTCATAGCTAATGCAAGAATATGTTGGACTTTTCGCTAGCTCAGGATGCAGTGCCGCCTCAGCAGCATCGGCCGCAGCCTGAGCGGCTGCATTTGCACGCTCCTCAAGTTTGGCAGCTTTCGCTGCGGCAGCTTCCTCGGCTTCCTATAATTATACAAATTTCAATGAGTGAATGAGTCACGGGGGGATGGGGGCGCCCGGTGTGTGATTGATATGAAATTCAATGTTTGCGAGTATATACCCTTATAGCCTCCTCTTCGGCAGCCTCCTCTTCTTCGGCCTTCTTTTGCAATTCGTCATAAGACATGGCAACAATAGCCAAAATCAAATTCACGAGATAAAACGAACCTAAAAAGATGATCACGATGAAGAAGAGCATATGCCAGGGGCCAGCCGCTCTCAACACCAGTTGATATAAATTCTCCCAATAATCTTGGGTCATTAGACGAAACGCCGACAGGAATGCCCAGCCAAATGAATCGAAACTGGTGTAGCCGTAATTAGGATTATCACCGAAGCCCTGAAGACATACGTAGTCCTCACCACATTGTCTGTAATTATTATTTTTTTTTTTTTTTTTTTTTTTTTTTAGAGAGAGAAAGAAAGAGAGAGAGAGAAGAGAGAGTGTTTCTTGCAAACCATGAAGCAATAAAAGCTTTCAAACAAGTTTTGTAACATACCCTGCTCCAGAAATGTTACCACAAAGCGGATACGTTAGACCATCATTGGTGAACCAATTCGTACTATTCCGATTGTGGTAATCCCAATTTTCATCGGTTAAATTCCCCCATGAGCCGTCTAAGGGGAATTTCTTAATGCACTTTTGTGTTAGAACACCCATATAGATTTGCAGACCCATCAGTGCAAAAACTGATAGAGAAAACATTGTCAAAATTATCACATCGCGTAGATTTTTAACCGATTCGATGACAGCGCCAACAATGGTCTTCAAGCCTTTAAAAGTCACAAAGTCACATAGAATTTCATTAGATTTCTTTCATCCAGCTATGCACATCGATTATGTATGTTTTTTGCGTGATAAGTGGAAGCCATTGTTAATTGCAATATGGAATATTTACCTGGCACAATGGCTACTGTTTTAAGTGCTCGCAATACCCTAAACGTTCTCAAGGCAGCGAGATTACCTAAATCTATACCCATCGTCACATAGCTATTAAAGAGGATCAAAAATACAAATTTAAAACAGGATTTTTCTTATGAACAGTTAAGAAGCGGTGTTTTCAAAATGAAGCTGGTGGCACAAATAAATATATATAATGAAAATCAAAAAAATAAATAAATTATTTATCTCATAAATGATATTAAAACACAATAATAAAGTGACATTTTGATTTTGACAATTCAGATGTTGATGTTTTTTTTTTTTTTTTCGAACATTGGACAAGAGAGAAACGGACGCACAAATGTGTTTCATTCGTATTCGATAAGTGTTAGTTTTTAGTTTTTTTTTTTTTTTTTTTTGATGATAAGGATTCAATTAACTAAACATACGAGTATATGGGTGCTATCGAGTGAAGATGATATGTAACTTTAAAAAATCCCCAGTTTTTTAGTTTCTGTTTTGTCCCTGTTGTGTTGCCTTTGACATGCGAATCAGAATCATGCCTTTTGTGACTTAACAAAAGGAAGGCACATTCCTATTCCTTCCAAAAATAAATTCCACCACAAGTCCACCATCTATCGATTCTTTATGGAATAACAACAAAGTAAAATATAGCACACAATGGATCCTTTATGCGGATTTGAACAGCACACATAACCTCACACACGAAGACGGTCGCGACAGGAAGAGAACAAATGTCTACCTTGATTTTGATGGCTTAAGGGGGGGCGCGGAAGGGGGGCTGGGGCTAAGAGCACTCTTTTAAGAATGCCGCATTGTTTCAAAGACCTTTGATTCCTCATATTGTTTACCTGTATTGTTGACTCTCAGGGGATAACATATTGTATATTTTGCGATTTCTCGTGTATCGTAAAATGTAAAACAAGTTATTACCTGAAAAGTCAAGACAGAGGAAATCAGTTGCAAAAAAAAAAACAAAAAAAAAATTAAATATTGCCATGAACACTTGTCAAATTAAATCATCAGACTTTTATTTGTGTGTGCAATGCGTATGTCATGTTACTTCAAACGTAAAGTAACCGCCATCCAATGTGTTGCTCATTACGTTCCCATTTTGATTTTGAGGACTTGTATTCCATCCATAAGAACAGAGAAAACATAGCATTTTGATATAATTTCATTTGCCATTGTTTGTCATCTCGGCAGAATTTAGGATCAGGAAACCTTGGATGCTACCTACCTATTCCTGTACGTTTAAATGTTATGTGTCCTATCGATCGGGATTATAAATAGATTACGCTCCAACTAGACTACATAAAGTGAGGATATCTAATATGAAACAATCCAACAAAAGAGACCTCATTTGTTGATTTAGTTACTTAAATATTCATGTAACAAGGACGCCGAACAAGTAGAACTTTTTTTGTTGGTTTTGTCTTCCCTCAAACGTGTTGAGAACTTGTATAATCACCATCCCATTGTTTAGTGTGATTCGTTCCTATTTTTATTTGTTTAATTTGTGTTCTGATGATGATGACGAGTACCTACATTTTACGTAATATTGGTTAGTTGAATTAAATAAATGTGCACACTAAATATTATGTATGTAGAGATATGTGCAAAAGAAAGAAGAAGATAATAAATACACTCGTTGTGTTACCATAATAATAATAATAAGTTCGGTATTCCAAACGACATCCCTGCAAAAAAAAAAAAAAAAACAAAAAAAAAGAGAGAACATAGCAAAAAAAAAACGCCTCTGCGTTGTCCTTGTTTCGGTCTGAATTTACTTATCATAACAATTACGACATGAAATTCTAAAATATGCATGGAACAAAGTCTATCGAATACGAATTATGTTTTTGTTTGACTTTGAATAGAGAAAGTGAGAAATTGTCTAAATTGTGTGCTGAAATATTGGATCTCTTGTTATCATCATTAAAAGTTATGTAGCTTTGTATAATGTATTTTATATATATAAAGAGAGATTCAAAAAAAAAAAAAACTCTAGAATATGAAACGATTCTGCTCTTTTAAATTAGGTATATAAAAATGTACAACTATCAATTACTATGTTTCAAAAATATTATAGATACTATGAAATACATTTATACATACGAGTATATTGAGTAAATGTAAATATATATTTAATCCAATGTTCTACGGATTACAAGTTACGAACTAGATTAGAAAGTTATTGTTATTATTTAATTTGTTTGTTTTGTTTTTTTTTTTTTTGTAGAAAAGGGAGGAGGAACGTTAGGTACTATACACTGAAGTGGGTTGATACAATGTTAGTTAATAATGTGAAAATAATAAATAAGAAATAAAATTTGCTAGTAAATAATTTAATGGTATACGATATATGTGATTAACATTAGACCATTTTTTTTTTACGTAAAATTTAAATAAATAAAAAAAAAAGTAAAAATACGCAAAGTAATTAAATTAAAAACCATATAAAACTCACGCTAAAGCTATTACTACGAAGTCCAGCCAATTCCATGCATCTCTAAGATACGTAAACGGGCATAAAATGAAACCTCGTGCCATCACTTTAACAGCTGATTCAAATGTGTAGATTCCGGTGAATATCACCCTAAAAACGAATTTTTAATTTTTTTTGTGGTTTGTTTTTTTTGTTTTCCTTTGTATTAAAATAATTTTTTTTAAAATTTTTTTTTGTTGAAGAAATAGAAGGAATAAGCAAAATAAATTTTGTAAAGAAAGCAGATAATTATACATAGTCAAATTAAAGAAGTACATATTACATAGTTATGCTAGGACAATAATAAATTAACATTTTGTACATACGAATAGCTTAACAATTAACAGTTTTATATTAGCTAGCTTAACATTAAATTTGTACTGAGCTTAGATGTTTCGATTTACATTTTTCTGTTTTTTTTTTCATTTGCATTTGCAGTGTTTGGGTAAAGGATTTGGTTGCCAAATAGTCTTTTACCCGATTACTACAATGGTAATTCATGAAGTCAACAACATCATTTTTTTTTTTCAACTGTAAAACTATTAACCTTCGTTCTCATATCATATGCCAAGTATACCATGTCAGTGGCATTTAATCTTCAAATATTCAGATGAGTGAACTCATTTAAATTCCTCTCATCGATCGTCTTTTTCGGTATTGTCGTCTGCGCATTTATAGGTGCGATTGTCTCCTTTATTTCATCTCAAAGCTGTGTGTTGGTTTGGATTGGAAATTTGAATTGGAAAAAAATCGCAAAGAGTTAACCTACTTTTCTCGTCTATTTATATATATATGTACATATAGTAGATCCATGAAGAGTTCAAAGTCAAGATTCTCTGTGCAATAAAGCGAACAAAACAACACACACACACACACTCCCGCATACATTTGACACAAATCCCTGTAAGTGCACTTGATGCGCGTACTAATTGCAAGAGCGTGCTTGGTTAGGTAGGTATGATGTTGCATGTATGTATGTAGTTCAGCCGGCAAGTTCATCACAATGTCCTCTTCTATTGTCATTATGTTAACTGGAGGATTCTGCTGTTGCAATGCTTCAGCTCATTTATTCGCACTTCTAATACTCGGTGAGATCATTATCATAACACGTATTTCACAACAAAATAGCGACGAACATATCTCTGTATCTCTGCTATGTGACCTTTTCCCCCTTTTTTCGTTTTTATACCACAATGTCTGAGTTTCGCAGTCGATCCATTAGATGTAAATTTTGTTCGTTGTTCTTTCTTTATGTTTAATACGCTGGGGTTAATTCTGATACCAAATCTACGTCGACAATTTTGATATCAGCTAAAAAAATGACGTTACTTTTGTGTTGGTAATCCTTTCGAGCTTCAATTTGTTTACAAACTTCTAAAACTAACACCTAGGTTTTGACATACGTTTTTAATTAATTTTTATTTATTTGTTTTTTTTTTAACTAATTCAATGTTAAATGGGAGATCTAACGCTAAGGGTTGTCTTTAATGTACAGTACACACATACAATTGTGATTGTTTGTGATTTTAAATTATTTTGTTCTCATTGTATAACAAATGTATGTAATGTAGTGTTTTTAGTATTTTAGTTTTTAAACATAAGGAATTTACATGTAATTTTACATTGTTTCTACTTGAAAACTTTAAAATGATGACGAAATACAAAATTATATTAACTTAATGTTTTTTCTTTTAATTATAATATCTATAAATACATACAGAAGCAAAAACGGAACTTGTAAGAGAATTTTTCTACAATGATTTAAGAGTAATTTTACAAAAACGTTAAGGGCTTTCTGTAAGACGAGAATGGTAAAGCACCTTTTTATGGGGTTGGAAGGATTTTTTTTGTTGTCTTATGAGCGCCTTTGCAAGAGGGATAGGTATAAAGGAAAATAAGGCTTTTGAGAAACAAGCGGCACAAAGACATTACGGGGGAAGCATCGTAACAGCATTCCTTTGATGGTGAAAACAAAGAGTTAGGTCGGAGGCGGTTACACACAATGGATGCCAGCACTTTTATTGTATCTTAGGCGCCCAGCTTATCTGAAGGCTCGAATAGAATGACACAAAGGAATAAGCCCATCAGCTTAACTCCCCTCACTAGTAGTACTTCCTTACGCGGTCGGATACCATTTGATGCAGATGGTACTGGTGATATTAGCGGAAGGAACTAGACTAATGCGATAAAGTGTGCGGGGAATGATGATATTCACTCAGATAAACCTACAACGGTCTAAGTATTCTATTGCCCTACTTAGGAGAAGACTTTCCATTAGATTAGATACAAAACACCACATAACATCTATCCAGTAGCCGTGGTCTTGTTGTCATTCGACACCGCAAAGCCCAGCACTTGGGTCATAGTGTCGAAATCTCGCTCAGCGAAGACAGTTTTGTGGGGGTAAGCCGTATTCAGGATCTTATCGCTCTTCTGTTGGTCATGCTCCTGCCTTTGGCAGAAGGTCGTCTTATCGAAAAATACTTTAAATCGGTAACTGTTTTAATGTTAGATCATAGGTTCATATCATTTCAACTCTACTAACCTCTCTCAAGTAAGAAGTATTCGACAAAAGCCAACTGAACGCGATCTGGTGATATAATGGACGTGTTTATCAAGACTGTTCTTAAACTCAGGCGGATAGAAGAGGCCTGAATGAAGTAATTACAAGCTTTTTAAAAATATCATGACCGATTAGTACAGGAAGCAAGTTCCATGGTGGAATAACAACCTGTTCTAAATGCGAAAGGATGTCAGGTTTCAAAATAGGTCAGTTATTCAAAAATCAAAGAATGTGAGATGTTTCTGAAAAATACTAGTACTATAAGCTTAAGTTCAAGTAGACTTTCTGGCAGTACCGGGTGCCTTTAGAAAAAAACATGGAGTGTGTTACCCAAGTGCTTCATAGATCTAAACTTTAATGATTAGACAAATCGTATAGATCGGTTATTTGGTTGAATAACCTTTTAAGAAAGTACGTCATAATTTTACTGAACTCTACATTTGGTGAGGTTGAATCAAGGCCTGCCCTATCACACTGGCTCTGCTTTAGATGTTCTTGTTTCAATGTTAAGGATAAAGTTTACGCTAACGCTCCAATTTAAGCAGTAAGAAAATATCAGATCTGTTACTCACGAAATATAGAGGCAGACTTTTGCCACATATTGTATTCCATTAAAACACTATTATTCATGTTTTACATTCAGAGGTGATCACAATTTTTCGTCACGATCACTTAATTTTAGCGCCCAGGAAAAAAGTTATATTGGTGCAGCATGAGCATCTTCGGTTCGTTCATTATTGGGATAAATTCTGGCTTTCGCAAGGAATGATAGTGACTAACAATTCAACTTCAACTGAGACAGAAAGGTGACCAAGAAATGTCGAAATTCAGAAGTGTTTTAGAAATCAGAACCTGCAGAGCACATATGCGTTATAGACAGATCCGGATGAATTTCGATTTACAAAACTTTTAATATGGGATAGGGGTCCCATAGTCAAGCAGGCATTAATGCACTTTAAGCCCTTGTCATTGACATTGTGTATTGATGCGAACAGGGACCTGTACAGTAGTCATAGGCATTATGATACAAAGAGGAAGCAGATTCGAAGGCAGTCAGGCGGAAACTTTTCACGGTCTTTATTAAACCTAACTTCAGACGGCACTGCAGTTCAGATAGACATTTTTGTAACTAGGTTCTTTTTACAGGTTCTTTTAAGGTAGCCCTAAATGACGACGATGCTCGCCGAACTTGTTCGTGCTCGCTATATTTTTGTCGTGTAGGGGCTGGTTCGCGAGCAAACCTCATTTTTGCTGTATACTCTATTCAGAACCAGCACGAAATGAATGTTCGCCGTGTAGGGGATATCGCAAACGAACAAGTCATTTAGGGCTACCTTAAATGGTTGGTGTCGTCGGCATTATCGAGAGGTTTAAGTGCCGACCTGTACCTGACAAACATCCAAGAGTTATAACTGTCAATAGAAGTTACTCAAAAGAATGAATTGCCGTTCGAAATCGGGATTAAACTGTAGGTCCCTTCCATTCGTGTCAAAAAATATATCTTCCCACACACAGTGGTTGGAGAAGCGTTCCTTTGGGTCCTATATGGGCCGTTTACGCCAAATATTGATTTTTTAGATTTTAAAACCATGGTCACATCTGTGTTTATGTCTAAGGACATCTCAAAAATATCCTTCTCAAACCCATTGCCAAAGTGCATTAAATCTCTGTAAGGACGTATACTGTTTTGTTTTATAAATTTATTAACAAAATCTACTTTTATATGGTTTATGTCTACAATATTAATTTAATGTTAATCGAAACGCAAAACTACATTACATTATGTATATAATCTATTTGTTATTTTCTACATTTCTATATAAATTATTTGTTTAAAATTTACAACTAACAATATTACATTATAATATTTTATCTTCTCTACTTCTTTATATTTGTACAAACGTGTTCTAGGTTAAATAAGATTTCTAACACTATACTGGTCCTAATAATTTGTAAATTTTATAGACAACTACATGATAAAGTATTTACTTTTTAATATCATCAAACAAATTGTTAATGACAAACTTAAAAAAAAAAAATAACAGAAATTCTCGATAAAACCAAACAAAATCCATTTTATTTTTTAGATATGTCAAAAATGCCTTTTATTATGAGAAATGTTTCAAATTTAAAAATATCCCAAATACGGATAATATACAGGGAATAGGGAGATCACGAATAAAAAAATTCAATCAATTTCAAGAATCAAACAAAACTCTATTCACAAAATTTACAATTCAAGTTTTTTTTTTTTTTTTTTGGTGGCAAACTTTCACAAAAGGAAACAATAATTAAAATCAATATTCTACGCACAAAGTTTGTATAACAATAAAAGCTTGTTTTACCTTTTAAAAAAAATTATTAGCAATGGATTTTTTTCTGTTTTATAAACGTAATATAACAATTTCTGCATTTTTGCATACATTTTGAATTTTTTTTCTTTTGCTTTTTTTTTGTATAAAAATTCTTGCAGGATTATGGTTTAAGTTATAAAATATGTTTAACAGTAAAAGTAGTTCCTAGAAATTTTTTATAATTATTTAAAAATAAAATGAAAAGTTTTTAATTTCTTGTAAACACAATTTAATAGAGTAACGATTGAAAGTAGAAGTAGTTTAGAAAATTAAACAAAAGAAAACACAAAAATGTAATTTAATGGAAGACTATACTCACTCAGTTGATTCGACCGTTGGTGTCGTCGGCATTATCATCAATATACAGTTAACAAGAATAGTTGTAATAATGAATAATGAAAATAACGGATGTACTAAAATATAAATGGCTACACGACGTATTGGGTTGAACGGATCGAGCAACCACATTGCTTTTGATGCAGAAAAGCGAAAAATATCTTTTCCTTTACTTACTACTACAAATGTCTGTAAAAATAAATAAAGTATTAACTAAATTAGTAAATTGTTTTATCAAATTTAAAATCAAAAAAAAAAATTAGTTTAGTTTAAAATATGTATATTTTTAAGGAATAAAATCAGGATGATTTCAATTGAAGAGTTTCGATCAAAAATATTGATGTCAGAGACGCAAAAACCTTCAAATGGAAACTAGTTTCGAAAAGAGTTAATGGAAATTTCACTTAAGTTCGTCCCCAAAAACTCCGAAGGACCTGATGTTCATGATGATGTTTCGAAGCAGAAAACATGCGTCAAGTATCTCAATATCTTAGGCTAATTTTGGGATCAATAACTTCTTAAAAAAAAGAGCCCCGAATCCAAGACAAAACCTGCGGAAGTTCTAAAGGCGATCGCCCAAACATGTCCTCAACTTTAACTGAGCTGAGCATGTACAACAGCTACCTTGAGGAAGAGAAGGCAAATGAAAAAAAAGGACTATGACCACCGCATCGGATTTACCATGAAGATGACCTCAATCAGTTTGAACAAATGCACTGATCGGCTTAGTAATCTTATTTCTGATGTTAACTAACAGTTCTATAGTAAATTTGGGCAGCCTTGCTGAAATACAATAGACCAGTAGGTCCAAGTGCTTGTTGTATTCGGATAACCCCTACCGTATCGAAGTCATCAGAAGTAAGGGATCAGTGAATTAATCTTAATACGAAATTCACTTATTCGAAAACCAAGTCAGAACGAGTCTCATGGGTCAATAACGTGCCGATTGAAAGAAAATAAAAGTGGCTGCTAAAGAAACGTTAGGTAGATGCAATACAAGAGAAGTATTGAAGGCAGATAGCAGCAGTCTAAAAACGTGGAGCTGTACGAGCACTTATCTCTTAACGAATGCCGTCAAAACCGAATGTTGCACGAGCGAATGTTCTGCTAAAAACTGAATCAAAATATAGAACCGCACTTCATAACCGGACATAAACCGCAAGCAGCAGACAGGCCAAATTTCGCTTTTTCTTAGAAGAACTAAGCTACTCTTCCATGAACACGTATACGGTTATTAAGTGGCACTTAATTTCCAAAAAAAAAACAAAAACAACTGCGGGTTTTAAAAAAAAGCCAAGCAACTGACTGCTGGCTTCAAGATCGGAACGCAGGCCCTTCGAAATAGGGAAGTAAACCTAGTCACCGAAGTGCAAAGGGTAGTAGATGTATTTAAGCAGCACTCGTCCTGCGTCCACACCCAGTCAATAAGGAACCGGTCACGTCGCCTAGTACATAAAAGGTTGGCTTAGCTTTAAAAAAAACCTTAAGAACAACAAACAAAAAGCTCAAGAGCACAAGAAAGGCGATAGTATATGTACCTGCAAGAACTATTGGCATACTCCGCATATAAGATGTGACTCTCTGACCCTTCTGCATTATTAGTATTCGCCAGATCGACCGCACAACAAATCTTCACACTAAGGCAAATCCTGGAATTCATTCATCACCGAACACGTACCGGGTTTTGGCAAGGTGATGCGTTATCATGTGACTTCTTCAATCTTTTCTTGAGCAGATAGTGCGCAGGGCAGATGTCAGCACGGATGACATTATCTTTAATAGACCCGTAAATATACAGGAATATGCGGACGATATTGGCATTCACGGCTATTGAATAACAAGCGAGGTAAATCGGTCTTGAAGTAAATGGGAACATGCTGTCAACAGAGACAAAATTCTGACTTGGAGGGCTCAACAGAATCACAATGCTGCCAGTTATGCTCTACGGTATGCGAGGAGCGCGAAAGGAGGAAAGAATACATCCGTGAACGTGAACCAAGGTGTGGATGCAGTAAAAAACCGTCGACTACATTGGCTCGGCCACATCGAATAAATAGACAATAGTGCTCTAGCTAGCAATATCTTATCTTCTTAATATCCGTACCCCCAGGTTCAAAACGCAATCGCGGATGCCAGAGCGCCTTGTCTAGATAACTAGAAGTAGCGTGAAGTAGCACAAAACGGAAGGCTACCTTATCCACAAGGTAGGGACTTTTCACGGGTCGGGATCCCGATAAATGGGAGATGCACTATCATGTTCCTTATTCAACCATCATTTTCTGCATAAAGGAAGTAGGACAAAATCGATATCATTGGCAGCTGCAAGCATTTTGTGTTTGATATTTTCAAAGCGATTTGCTTTGGATCAAACGACTTTATCTTCCCTATGACTGTGTATACATCTTGAATAGAATTTGAAAGCATCACAGAGAAATGAAAAAAGAAAAATTCTGCGCCTATTTGAATTTTTTTTCTGCATTTCGTACGCAATAATCCTGAAAATAGTTAACCAACAATGAGAGAAAGAACTTCACAAATTCTCTACATATTTCTTTGGTCATGCATCTTGCAGTTTTTTCTCTTCTGTCATCTTTTATTTGGTTAGCGAGTATAGCAAGCAGTACAAGTGAGAGTCGAAGTAGATACGAACACTAACTTTCAACAATTTCAACTACTAACTACTGCTGCTGTTCCTTCAAAAAAAAAAGAAAAAATGAAATAAAACTAAAAACACGAATAAAGGACAGCCATATCGATCGTACTGCAGTGCTTTTTGCTAGTTGTATATCTATGCCGTACAATGACGTATGCAATTCAAAGTTATGTACACGCGTATATACAATTTGTGCTGCGAAAACAAACTCCCTTATTGGAATTTATTGGGTATAGGTTTATTGTAAAAAATATATAGAGCAGCAAGGGATAGAAGAATAAACATTTATACAGAAAAGTAAAAGGAGCTAAGACAGTCACACCCCAACCCAATCCCACCTCACCACCTATAACTAACTCACATCAAACCATTACATTTATTTTATTTATTTTATGACATCCAAGTTGTCGGCACCTGTTTTAAAGCGTATTTCAATCGATTGAAAGGATTTTTATTGTATCGCTTGGTGGATTTTTAACATGATTGTTTTATTTTATTTTTTTTTTGTCTCATTTAACTACATTTATTAAGAAGTCTTAAGACGTTCGTGTCACATAATTAATAGCTGAATAAATTTAACATTGGAAAACAAAATACTCACCAGTATATTTGCGTAGAATGGATCAATATCCTCGAGAGGAGTGGAGGCCAATTCCGGCGGGAAGCTGCCCTGCAGTCGAACAGGTATGGGCACACCCTGTTCAAGTGTAGGATCCGGTTGTGGACCTTCATCCTCGTCCTCGTCATCATATCGGATCTATTATTGTTATTATTGTTTTTTTTTTTTTTTTTTGTTTTGCACATATTAGTATCGAAGCGAAATGGAAAAATAAAACAAGTATTAGAGATTTGTCTACATAAAACCAAAAGTATGTGTTTTTATAAAAAAAATTTTGTTCATTCATATAAAAGTCTAATTTAATTTTGTTAACGAATTTTCATAGTTCTACATTATTTTTATTCCGAATGGGTGTATATATTTTTTTTGTTAAAGAATTTAAAAAGAGAAAACCAAACCGCAAGAAAATAGCAAATATCTTGCTACTCCTTTAGTATTGATTTAGAAGAAAGAAAGATTATTCTAAACGAACTCAAGAAGGGCATAACTAAGGATTTTATTAACCAAATGATAAAGGCCAGTGAATTTGACTTATTTTTTGTGTGTGTTTTTCTATTATGTTATTCGATTTAACATGGGATGTATCCTTGTGCAATATTTATAATGATATAATATAAATATGTAATTTAATTTAACTTTGGTTGAGTTTTCAATTTTTGGTGTAGTTTTCATTGTTCGGTTGGTAGTGGTGTTTGGCAGCGAACATTTTTTTTTATTCATGTGTAGTGGAATTTGTGTATTTCGGCAGGCTGGGTTTTTAAAAGAAAATCTTAAATTACATACCTTGAATATCCGAAAGCAAACAAAGCGTGAGTTTCAATTCAAAATTTTGTGGATGATTTGAATATTCGGGGTTTTAGTGTAAGACAAACGAACGGTTATTATACAACAAAACCGTAAAATTTTGGATCACACGTACAAGTGTTACGAAGATGGCTTAGTGGGAGAGTGTGATTTTCTTCATATACGGCACGTTAATAACTTAACCTAGATTTTAGCAATTTCAAACCCAAAACTTCTACATTGTGACGCTCAGACACGTAGTTGTTAGCCACTCCTAGGTAAATCTTTTTTCAGAAAAAGCTATTAAATATATATTTATGAAATATCAGCGCCCCATGCAGGGACGGGCAAAATGGCGAAGCATTTATTAGGAACATGCAAAAGTATTGTCGTAACAACATCGACGAAGTTAGGGTCCTGTTATAGCTATCATTGAAATCCATCATTGAACATTTTGTCTTCGTAATTTAAGACGACTAAACAAACCATATTGGCTTTTTTCTATAAACAAAATAATTTAATTCTGATTTAAACTTTTCTATAAATCTATTTTTATTATTTCACTGATAGAAATCGATTTCAATGAACAGCTGATAATCGTTTCTACAATTTGGAACACAATCGTTCCACTGATGTGTTCGATTCTCAGCTGTCAGTTTTGCTTTCAATGATCAACTCTAACCTTAAAACCTATACCAGTGGCCTTCCACTGACACATATTTTCAATGATTGCTATAACCGACTTGTCAAAAAAATGGAACAACTATTCCACTGATTTGTTCCAATGATTCATTTCAATGATAGCTAAACTGGCCCCTTAGAGTTGAGACCTTTAAAGGGACACTACCAACACAGCAAAGAAACATGGTGGTGGACAGAGAAAGCAAATGTAGTGATAAGT
Organism: Ferdinandea cuprea; assembly: GCA_963576555.1. NCBI lineage: Eukaryota > Metazoa > Arthropoda > Insecta > Diptera > Syrphidae > Ferdinandea > Ferdinandea cuprea. The sequence continues at coordinate 68,049,188 of OY754958.1, forward strand.
GAATGTAACCCTCTCATAATAAATATGATAAGGCTCGTCTTGATTGGATTACAATAGTTTCAAAAGCCTCGCGAAGAAGAAGTTCACCTTGTTCTTCTTACAGAGATTCTGTATCGTGATCTGAGTTGAACATGGGCACAGCCATCTTTATGATAAACGCGCAGAGAAGGCTAAATGCCCTAGAAATTCGTTCGCGAAGTGCATTAAAAATGCTCAGTGCTCCTAGTGACTGATGAAAAAATACTACACAAGTGGCGGCAGTATTGTGAAGGTCTTTTAAACGAACAATTTCCCCGGGTATACTTTTCAAGAACTACTTCTTAGTAGTTAGGAAAAGTAACTGACATTATAGTCGAAGAAGTTAGAAAAGCGTCAAAAAATACCCTGAGATTTGGAAGAAGATGGACGACATCGGGGGCCCAGATACCTCATGAATTTTAATCTACAAAGTCTTGCTAGACGATCCAATGCCCAATCAGTGGAGGGCAAATTATCTTCCTCCTTTATGCAAAGTTCTATCAAACTGAAGTCACACACCATGAAGATCGTCGATCGGGTATTAAGGGGCAAATTCTGACATATAATATGGCTCTACCACAACCACAGACGCAACATCGTTATTCCTCAAAAGGTTTGCATATGGTGTTGGTTGATTATGAAAAAGCGTTCGATAGACAACCAAGAGATCTGATATGGGTTGCGGTAAGACAACGAGGAGTTCCTGAAACCTACGTGCGAACAGAGTCACCAAAGAGTTACCAATCAAAGTCAGTGTGCACCAAGGAAACGTCTTTGCACTTAATTGTTGTCCTCGACTATCTGCTTGAAAGAAAAGTGACGGCCCGGAAAGTACAGCAGTTATTTTTTGTTGGAGATAGAGCCTTATCTACAAGAAAGGCGATTCTAAGACGACTTGCAAAAATATGCTCATTGCTTAATATGACTATTCGGATCTTTTAAAACAATCAGTGCATTTCGACAGGCTGGTGTGCTACCGTATACATTTTTCAAGTTCACATTCACACAAAAATTTATATCTTCAACAGATTTGTCCAGCTACTTTGATATGCGGTAGAGATCGTAAAATAAATGCGGATAGAACTAAACATAAAATACCAACAAACAAATAAAGCCTCGGACAAAATGTCACTACTGATAGCCTCAACTTCGTGGCAGTTAAGGACATCATCTATCTTGGTGGAAACATAAACTGCACGAATGAGAACTTAAATCATTGATCTACCGAAAAATCACATCACATCAATAAGAAGATACAACCTAAAACTCTATGAGCAGTACCAAGATGTGAATGTTACAAACACTTCGACTACATTGGCTCGGCCACATAAAATTAATGGACAACTTTCGACAAGCAGATTCTAGATTTAAGGCTAAAAGGGAACAGAACAACCGTTTTAAAGGCTAAGCCATCACGGATGGAAAGCTGCCGTGTCTCAGATAGCTTCATTCAAACGAAAGCAATAATAATACTAGATTACGCCGTCCCGTGATCCACCACTAAGCCACTGCACCATTTCTTAATATCTGATTCTTATAAATTGAAACGAAATAGCTAACAATCGAATAGATGAAGTCAAATTGTAGAAAAGGTACGTAAAATTAAATAATTTTAATGGAAGCTTAAAGTTATATTCCAAAGTGTAATAAGAAAACAGTTTAGCGCTAATGTTAAAGAATTTTTTTGGAATTTGTACATTTTTCAATCCAATACGTGTGGAACTTTGAAAGTTAAGTGGTGATTTGCGGTGTCACCCTCTACTCAATGTAGTATTTACATCCTCCGCTTATATACCTAAAAGATACTTTGTGGAAAAGGAACTTTCCATCAAATGCATTTATAAAAAGGAGTTTTTGTATAGCGTAAAGCGTTCGAACCCAACCCCTTCATAGATACATGTATAATTCATACAAAACAAGCCACTTGCGTAGATGAATAATTATATTTGTCAAATATCGACCTTTCCTTCAGAGCTACGATACAATTAGGCCTTCCAGAATTGTCATTTCTTGTGCGAGTCGTCCATTAGTTTATATAAATAACACTGCTCTTTTGGAAGTCATTTGGAACTCATTACCAAACTGCGTTGCGTTGGAGAAAGGCTACTATGGTCACGTATAGGTTAATGGTAATGTATGTATGTATGAATAACAGTGTCATGTCTCTATTTGGCCCAACAAAAACCAACTACCAGCAGCTGCGATTCTACCCAAAAATGTTCATTAATTATTAACACTGTAAATTGTCCACAGATAGTACACAAATTTATTTACATCACATACATACAGATGTATCCTTCATGTATGTATTTTGTTTTCTCTTCTTCTCCTTTTTTATAATTTAGTTCAAGGTAAAACTGCAATCATTTATGGAACATCTACAATTATAAAAGTGGTATGAAGTCCCTGTTGTGCTTTTTCATATTGTCCCTAAGCTCCTACGCAGATCGGACATAATTTTGCAGTTGAATCGTTACGTCGAGTTAGTTTCGAGTTGACCTAATGCTTCGATTCCAGTCCGGGACGAAAACTAGTATTCGTTTTCTTTTTATACCCTATCCTAAGGGTATATTAATTTTGACACATAGTTTGTAACACCCCTTAATATTCGCCGTAGACCCATAAAAGTATATATATTTATGATCAGGACCAAATCCTAAGACTATCTAGCAATGTCCGTCCGTCCGTCCGTCCGTACGCAATTTTTAGGCCCTTAAAATTAAGCTAGGAAGCTGAAATTTGGACCACATATTCCCTAGGGCTCCGAAATGGTTAAGTGTAAAATTTTTTTGAATACGCCCACTGCCACGCCCACAATTTAGAAAAAACCGTTTTAAAGCTAAAGTTAGAGAGATAGAGTGTTACGACCCTCACAAGATATGTAGGCAGTGCCCTCCTTTATAAGTTTGTCATATAAAGTTTTTTGCCACGCCTACTTTTTGTGGGCGTTTTTCACTAAAATGCTGTTTTCTTCGATAATTTTCATAGAAACCGAAAAAAAATGTTTAACAAGATATTTAGCCAATATTTTTTCCAATATATCGCCCATACAAAGTTTTTGGCCATGCCCACTTTTTGGGGGCGTTTTTTCAAAAAATGTTTTTTTTTTTTTCTAAATTTTATAGAATGAAATAAAATGCTATCCATCATCTTCTTAAGGTTTTTTTTGGGGCATATAGGGATAGGGATAGGGTATCATACTGTTCGCTCCAAGCGGACTGTAGCCTTTCCTTATGTTTTTATGTGATATTTTGAGTGACAGCAGTACACTTATACTGCTTTTGACAATAATTATATTTCCCAGTTGAATATGAGTGGAAGGAGAAGGGGGGGTCTTGAATTTATTTAAGGGCAGCACATTAAACCCTGTCACGCAACGGAGTTATTTGCTATGGTGGAGAAAAAATGTGATGCCTAGCTATTGAAGTTTATTTAATAGTAATGCGGTGCTGTTGGGACCAATATAAAGAGATATTTTTTTTTGGATAAGTGTCGTCGCTCATATAATGAAAATAGACTGAATATGCTGACCACCATGACATTGAGGTTTGTCCTTTAATTAAATGAAATATCTATATGTGTATCTATATATTCGCAAAATCAATATGTAGTAACCGAAGTACTTCTGGAATAAAAAGTCAAAATTATGTCAAACCCTAAACACTTGATAACGTGTGTTTCATGTGCTTGTTTACTTTTGAATTGCATGTTGTTATGTTTCACATTAACCCAATATTTATTTTGACATGTACGTGGCCAGTCAAGTTCTTTTGTTTTTGATTTATTTTCCGATAAAGAGCGACATAGAGCGATTCCAGTGTATGAGTTACATTAAATAAATAAATTTCAATGCTGAATGTGTTTTTTTCAACAAACTTAACTTTAGTTTTCATTTTAACTAGTTTATCATCGGTAGGATTGGTTTAAATAGGTTAAAAAAAAATTCCAACTATAGGGTGATTCATGGTGAAGTTTGATTTTCAATCGGCTTTTATTTTGACAGATCACGCGTGACTCCTACCAAAATGCTTTGTCATTTCATAGTTCAGTATCGTTTGGCAAGTTATCATAGAAAGACTCACGCCATAACAGCGCCTCCAAATTTTTCAGAAACGTTTTTCGTGTGATTCGACCTACTGAAACCACTACTGCCAATACCATTCGCAAATTTGAGTCCCAGTTTACATCAGTGGATGATACTTGAACGGTTAGACCACATCCCGTGTGGTGTGGTTTATGGGCTTCAAAAATAAGGGGAAATCAGAATATTACCGTCAATGGTAACCGTTATCGCGCCGTGTTAACGGACTATGTGCTTCCTGAAATTTAAGCCAATGGTCACGGTGAGCTCTGATTTCAACAATACGCCGCTACGAACCTCACTTTACGAGCGTGAAATGGGCTTGTTGAGAAATCATTTTTGTGAGCATTTAATTTCACGTTTTGCTACGGTAAATTGGCCGACTAGAGTGCTCGCGAAGACCGTGACAAATATCACATCTTTGGACTATTTTCTAAGGGGATATGTTAAGTCTCATGTCTTCAGGAGTAAGCCAGCTACGATTAAAGCTTTGGAAGCCAACATTACTCGTGTTATTCGCGAGATACCAACCGCTATGTTTTACGAATCGCCCAAAATTGAAAATTGATTCAAATTTATGTTTTTTATTTTACATTATAAATCAAACCTCACGATGAATCACCCTTTATTTGCTGCTTTGATGTTTTTTGAATTCAACATTTAAAAAATAAAAAATAACAAATTTTTTAACTTTTCAAAAAACGATGTCGGCCAAACAGCAACACTTCTCATTAAGGTTCTTGCTATTGGATACTTATCAGACTTTCGCAAGAGGTAGGTCAGCGAATGAAGACTTAACCCTTAAAAGCCTGACATTTTTTTTTTTGAGCTGAAAAAATTAATGTTGTAAAACTCACGTTTCTGAACAACTTTTGTTCTACGACTTTGCAATTTTGCAAAAAAAATTTTTCTAGGTTTGTGACTCCTTACTGAGTCAAATAATTCAGTTTCAAGTGCTGACCGGTGCAAACGGTGGCGCATGTATCAAGAAATATTTTTAAAGTGGAAGTGGGAAGTTTGAAAAAATTCTTTTAACAAATTTTTAATTATTTTTGGGTGGTTCCTGGCGGTACCGGTGGGATATTAAGGGTTAAGGTGGTATTATGGCGAATTTGAATCCAGTAGTCCAACGCTACTGCACCCACTAGCGTGCATAGACCCCACATACATGCGCAAATGAATGCCGACGGATGAAAAAGTAAAAAGTAAACTTCTCGTTCATTAGTAATTTATCATGCTCTCTGTTGAAAAGGCTATCGCAACGCACGTTGGGCTGGGACTTTATTCAGACGAGAGCGCAGAATACAGAATATAAATACAAATAACTCCGCATTGTCATTTGTACACTAAAGAGTTGAAATCGATAAGAAATCATTGTAACAAGGCTTGGAATGTCTTTCTTAAAAATCTCTGACAATCTGATTTGATCAATATTTAATTTTTTTTTATAATTTCAAAACACTTTCATTCACACTTAACAATGAATATGTAAGCAAATTGGAGTGAACAATTTCAAAATTAGTTTTCTTCTTAAATAACGAATATTCGTCCGGTATGGATGGAATTAAACCGTTGGTCTGGCAAATTCCCTAATTTATGTAAAAGTGCATATATCCCACCTGTATATAAAATTGTAAAAAGTGTGATATCACTAATTACAGACAAACTTCTAAGCTTTTGTGTTTTCCTAACATTTAAGGAATCTTTAGGAGTCTGGAATTTCATCAGAATTTTTCTCTGCTCAGTCGGGTATTCCCCAAAGAAGTCACATTTTTAAGCCTGGATGCCAGAATAATTCTTCCCAGGATGCCAGAATTCTTCTCCAAACTGACATTAAAAGTTTCGCCGATTTAATCCAGAATCCATCGAAATATCAACAATGTCGATAGTTTTAAAGACCTTAAAGTTTTTTTTTTTTAGTACATTTGTTCGAAAACAATTTCACAGATTTTCAATTTACAATTCTTCTTCAATTGTTGACGATGGGCAATGGCGTGATTGCAGTCGACTTAGTCACCGGCCTGATTGAATTTCCATCGAATTATCGCTACTTTACAACGACGCCGGAAGTGCTCATCACGAATGCTTTTCCGAATATCGCTCAAAATTATGTTGACCATAATTGGCTGAGTGTGCACGAGCTGAGAAAAAAAAGAATGTTGATCAATTGATTTTCGTCAGTCAAAATCAACGAAGCCACCAACTATGCCACGGAATTTTTGAATTTCGGCTTAGTTAGAATTTTGTTTCGCAACCTCAATGCACCGAAACTATGTAACGGAACTTGTTTGATTGTGAAGAATCTCAAATCAAATGTCATTCAAGCTTCGATTAAGAGCTTGTTATGTTTTTATTCCGCGAATTCAGCTTATTCCGAACAATTTGACATTCGTATTTAAGCGTCTTTAATTTCCCGTGCGTCTCGCTTTCGCTATGACAATTAATAAGACGCAAGCCCAATCACTGGATGTTTTTGGCATTAATATTGAATTCCCATGTTACTTACTTTGTCTGTGGCGTGCTCACGTGTCGGCAAACATCCCGCTTTGTAGGTGTACGAACGAGGGAAAAATGTTGTCTACCACACCACAAAGAACTTCTGTGAAAAAGCGGAAGGTTGCCGACACGTCACTGTTATGCTTCAGTTATTTTCATTATATTGAACGAATTACATAAAGCAGCGTTTTACATGATCGGAATTATTATTTTCATTAAATTAACGAATTTGGGAGGAACGAGTTCGCCAGGTCAGCTAGTTGTAAATAAGCCTAGAAGACTATAGAGGTGGTTCAACGAATTTTAAGACCTCTACGTTACTCAGGCATTGAACAATTGCCAAATTGCCAGGCAAAACTTCACAATATTGGACTCCGTACTACTAAATTCATTCAAACCGAATAGAAACCATTCAACGTAACTTTATTCGTTAAAGATCTTCCATGGAAAGATCTTTATTAACTTCATCCCCTACAGTCAACGTATCGGGTTTTTCAATAAGAGCGCTACAAAAGTTTTTTTTTAAATAATACAAAAACGGTTTTGAATATCAATGAAATTCTTTATTCCTGTGAAAGTACGTTCGATGCCATTATGTATGGAAGTTGATTTCTTTTACATCCCAATTTTCGACGGTTTTCAAGCATAAATCGGCCGATACTGCTGCAATTTCACGTTCGATATTCGTACGAAGTTCATCAATCGTCGCTGGCTTGTTGGCATAGACCATAGACTTGACGTAGCCCTACAGGAAATAGTCTAACGGCGTCAAATCGCACGACCGAGGCGGCCAAGCGACTAGACCATTTCGTGAGATAACACGTTCTCCAAACTTGGTTTCCAATAAATTGATTGTGACATTCGCTGTGCGGCTTGTGGCGCCGTTCTGTTGGAACCACATGTCCTCCAAGTCCATATCATCCAATTGGGGCCAAAAATATTCGGTTATCATTGAACGGTAGCGATTCCAATTCACAGTAACGTGCCGGTCTTTATCATCACGGAAGAAGTATGGCCCAATGACGCCGCCGGCCATAAGCCACACCAAACCGTAATTTTTTCGGGATGCAATGATAACTCATGGAGTACGTGTGTTATCATCGCTGAAGATGATTTTTCGTTGAAAATCCGAATCATTTTCAAGTTGTTGCTCAGCCCAATTCACGAACATACGACGCTTCTGGTGGTCAAGCGGCTTCAGTTCTTGCTTTAATTTCATCTTGTAAGGATGTAGGCCAAGATCTTTTTGCAAAATTCGCCACAACGACGTCACAGAGATGCCCAACGATTGAGAGACACATTTGGGCTTTCTTCAACTGAAGCCTTAGCGGCAGCAATATTCTCGACACTACGAGCACTTCTTTTTCTCACTGGCACGGGAACATTTTGTACTGTGCCTGTGGATTCAAATTTTTCCACTAGACGCTCAATTGTTGATCTGCTAGATTATGACGACCATAAATTGGACGTAGCGCTCTTAACGTTGAGGCCACTGTCTCCGAATTTCGGTAGTAAATTTTAATAATTCCGACTCGTTTTTCGCTCGTATATCTTTCCATCATGAAATGGCAAACCTTACTGAAGAGAAATGTCAAAAGAGCGGCAAGAAATATGGCGTCGTTTGCTGTCCCTGTCGCTCTACTTTTGTAGCGTCCCTGTTAAAAAAACCCTGTATTAAACTTCTGCAAATGATACCGCTCAACGCAGAGTCAATAGTGAGCTTTTATATGGCCTTATAGATGCCGCTGATCTGCATTCTTCCATTCAGTTCAACTTTGGTGGAGGTGTTCACAACTAACGAAGTCTGAATTTATTATTTAATTCTTATTAACCTCATTAACAGAATGCGGGTGGATGTGGCCTAACTGGCGGCTGTAAGTACAGGCCACTGGGCGGTACGCACCCATGCTGCTAGGCTCGGCATTCCCCACAATACCCATTTCCGTAGCTGCAAATAACGCCAATGAGAGTGAAACAGTTCTATGCAGATGTCCGGCTTTGGCCAAGGCTAGGCATAGGGCGTTTGGTAACCAATTCTTTGAAAACCTCTCAGATATCTCGGACATGGGTCTCAATGATATCATAACCTTTCTCAACTCCACCGGGTGGATCTGAGCTCACAAACCCATTACTCCTTATCCTAGGGTCATCATGATTGGTGGCATCCAAACGGCGCTTCAGCGCTAATTGCGTATTTTTCTGTAGTCATGGAAATCAGCCACTTTACCTACATATTTACCTAACCTATTCGTCGTTTGAGTAGAATTTATAATTTAAATGATTATATATGTGGGTTCCCTTCTTTTCGTCAAAAATTGTTTATAGGACGACTTCTATGCAGCGTTGCCACAAAGATACAATTGTATCAATATGGATACATTTTTGCTTTTGTGCAAGCATTTGATACATAGATATTTTTTTGTGTTTTTTCTTCGATTTGATACGTTTTTAAATTTTCTATCTTTTGCCAATATTTTTAAATAAATTTTTAATTTAATTTTTCTGACAGTATCAATTGTTGTTTTTCATAACGCTCCGAATATTTCACGTTTTTTACCTGTACGACCTGACTGAAGTTGCCCTGTATGTAACTATTAACAAGTTGTCATAGATTGGTGGTGGTTTAAAATTATTTTACAATTTTAAGAATAAGTTGGTATGTTACTATAATTTTTAAAATTATAAAACCGTACTATTTAATTTAAGTGATTTTATGGATTTGCCCCCAACCACCAAGTGATGATTGTTACCATTTTTACAGATGGCTCGAAAACAACAGAGGGTAACAGGGGCTGGAATCTTCTCAAAAGATCCAGAACTAAGAGTGTCTATAAGACTACCGGGCATAAACAGAGTCTTTCAATCATAGGTTCCTCGCGGCGGGTGAGCAAATGCAGATGAGATCGATATCCGGAAGAGATTGCTATCTACATCGACATCGGCCGCACTTAAGGCAACGGAATCGACAGACATCAATTCCGAGTGAGACTGTGCTGGGTGCCATGACACTGCGGTATTGGAAGCAATGAACAGGCGGATGAACTTGCAACAATACGAGGGCTACTCATGGGACTGTCAGATACCGACATCTGCAGATTCTGTGGTGATCTGCAGGCACATCTTGTGTGACTGCGATCCAATTTCACGTAGTCGTAGAAAATTCTTAGGGAGACACTTCTTCGAATTTTTGGAGGAAATAGACGGTAAAAATTTCAAAGACCTTAAAAGAGAAAGTGTTTACGTTTTTTGTCTACCGTTTAAGTTCAATTTTAACCGGTGCCCCGGAATCGCAATAGGTCCGCTTCAGTGCCTAGTGTTGTGTATGATGACTCTTACATCACAACCCTGTGAAGCGTTATTGCGTTATTATATTTCAATACAAATAATTGGATTAAAGTGGAGGTTCCATGAAACCTTCAGTGAATTTTAAAGTATTCACTGCAAGAAACTCTAGTAAACCTTATTATCCATGTTAAGCGCCACGAGACCTCAGCCTTCAACAAAGAAAAATCCATTTATCTGTTTTGATACAGTTGATACATTTAACAGTCTGATATAAAGATACATTTGATACATTTTTCAAAAGAAAAAGATACATTTTTCAAAAAGTCATCGGCAACGCTGCTTCTATGATGCTTCACAAGTTCTAGCATCAATGTTAAACGGATTGCGACGCTGCAAGTCAGAATTCTCCCTATATCAAGCAGTATTAAATGCTTACCACAAATTAAAAATATCTTAAACGCACAAAACGGAAAAACGGAATGGAAAAAAAATGCTTCTCAATTTATTATCAAGGAGTGTGTCATTCAGTTTTATTAATGCTTTCTCACTGCAACTGCCCTTTTGTGACATTGTAGTCAAATATTTTAATATTTCAAAGTGGCCCAAAGGAATCGAACGTTTTCTTCCAATATTATATGACATTTACATAAAGGCGAAGAGTAGCATATGACAAATCGTAAGCAAATCGACTGGGCATACCTCGTCAGGTACAATTTTTATTGCATTTTTTGAAATCGACCGATTCCAGAAAAACATTCAGTCGCCATTCGCTGTCTTCCTTTATAGCTCCTTTTTTTTATTAATTCCATAAAATAACGAAGTCACACACACACCCACCTATAAAAATATAAAAAATCAATGAAATTTGCCTTTCACATTATTGTAGAACAAACGAATGAACAGAGAACAGGTGAGGCGGCTAGATGTTTGCCTGCCTGCGTCGTGTACCTACCAATAACTTGAAAGTTTGCGAGTATGCTCGTTTATGCCGATTACAATAAAAAAAAATGTATAACAAGAACAAAACTTTTCCATAACTACTATGTTACTATGTTGAATGTAGGTGGATGTGAAAAAAGCACAATGATCTCGTGTCTAATTCAAATTACTGGCACAGATTGGGGTGGTATCGGGTTGCTTGATGACCGCGATATGACTAACCCACCAACCAAATAGCTATTTCAACCTCACACGATTGCTACCAACTACCAACCAAGCCGACATCCTATTTTTCCTCGACCCGCGGTACTACATGGCGGCCGTTTTTTTTTTTTTTTGCCAGGGATGTGATGTGAGGTTCAACTCGTAGGATTGATATAATTTAGGTTGGCGACGACGAGAACGACGATTTTGTGTGTCATTTACTGGGTACTACGCGTTTGTGTGCCAAAATCTACTACTGGCGCCTAAATGATTGATTAAAGTGTAAAATTGTAGATATAACTCTATGCATGTCGTCCCTATATGTGAGGGGGCTATAAAAACTGATTCAATTTCGCAGTGAAATGTATGTATGTATTTCAAAGACCCGTATGTATATTTGTGACATAGAGAGGCATTAGCAACATAGCATGTACGTAAAAAAGACATGAATGCAGTCCGCAGTTAATTATATAAGATATTATATTTTACATTTTTCTTATTCGCGATCGAAACAATATCCGGAAGTTTTATAAGAAATCTAAAAACTGGTTGCTGGCTTTATTACCTGAACGCAGGATCTTCGATACAGCAAAAGAAACCGAATCACCCACGCGAAGGGAAGAGATCAAGTATTGAAGCAGCATAAGTAATAGGGCAAGAAGAGTACCCACGACCAGTCTCGCCAGACAGTATAGAGGAGGTTTGATTAGCTATAAAAAAGCTAAAGAACATCAAGGCAGTCGGCTTGTTTTAACTGCAGAGCTGATATTTTGGGAGGGCGAATGAACCAAAACATGCCGGATGACTGGACTATCTCTATTTCGTCGATATAGAACAAATTCGACCCTCTTGCAGTAACTGTCGAGGCCTATCTAAAAGTCGCATATAGGATCCTATCCAATGTATATTGTGAACATTTCCGGCCCAGCTTTGCGACAATATACCAAAGTGAGGTAATAGAGGCTCATACGGCTTTTGAAGAACAGGCAAAATTAGTTAGCCCCACAAAATATACTCAAACAAACGACTTCCTAGGCCAAAACTTATCTGTTAAAAGATGACTTAGAAAAGAGCTCCCACGCCTGGGCAACCGTTGCTTCTTTATTTTGGCAAAACTTACCCGAAGTACAAAATGTAAAAGATCTCTTAAGCTGGGAGTTGTGCTATACTGCGCCGATTACTTGGCGATAAGCAGAGTTAATATTAGGCTCCTTCGACCAATATTTGGTCCTGTGATCAACGACGGCTGTAGCGTTTTTCAGGCGGAAATAGCTGCCGCGGAACTGAAAAGACTTTGCAATCAGGACGATCACCATCTACTCTGACAATCAAGCGGCCATAAAGGCCATGCAGTCAGATGTGGTGAAATCAAGGGCTGTGAAGTCGTTAGACGAGATATTATCTAACAACTCAGTAATCCTGTGCTGGGTGCCACTTTGTATTATTGCACCTTAGTCCTGTGTGAGAGGAGGGCGAATTACGAACTAGATAAAACCGCGAAATCTATGAGCGTTGACTACATCGGTTCGGCTTCAGCCAAGAAGATCTTCAAACTAACCAAGCTTAAGAGGTGACACGGACGATGCTAGTTGTAAATTTCCCTATGATTATTGGCAAATTAAAAAAAACACAGTAGTACTCCTAAAGGAAAGGTAAGAGGGCACTGATTTTTCTATTTCAGACCATAGTCCCATTAATAAAACAAAAAAGAGTGTTACAATTTACTTTCGAGGCATTTTTCCCGGAATATGTATTACAATTTTATTAACAACAATTCGAGAGTACAGGCAACTGTGCCAGAGGTGCTGCTTTACAGCTGAATGTTAGCCTTTTCTGAGAAAATATTGAAAATTATAATCAAGGCTCCTTCATAGTTAAGATTTTGTCGAACGGTTTCTACGACTGCAGAAAGGATTCAATGACTCAAGATTTTCTAAACGTATTTGTACGATTTGTATCTGCCAAAAGATAAGATGTGGTTTTGTTTTTGTTTAATTTTAGCCAATGAAAGTGTATCTGTGCGGTGTTATTTTTGGTCTTCCATATTTGAAACCATTTACTCTTAATAAAATTCACATTATTCATCTGGCTGAAATCTGTGGCCAACTTTAGTAAAGATGCATGGATTCTTAAAAGCCTAGTAAAGCATAAACCAAAATCATGCATAGCGAGAACAAAAACATAACAAAAAAAAAAGACGAACAACTCTACCACAAAAAGTGCACACGTACTAATAATTGGCACAATTACCTACATTTTGCGCAAAATAATTGCATGACAACAACGTCATATACACAAAAAAAAAAAAAACTTCATAATGTAGAAAGAAGTAGCGCAAAACAGGATTTTTGCACCCTTCGTGTGTATAGTCGAATAGTCAATTTTAAAGCAAAAGAAAAAACACGCCAAATTGAAACCGTGCACTAGTTGATCTAGTAGCATAGTCACGGATAGTGATTTTTTTTTTTATATTTTGTGTTGGTACTGGAATTCAAGAAGTAATATAAGGACAGATGGTATGTAATAAATAAAGTAAAACAGTGCAGTGATTTGTGTCATTTTTGCTGTTGCTATGCAGATGGGATTCTTTTTTTTTTTGTTTATTGATTGCACGGGACCTAAACATTAGCGTTTAAATCAATAACAAGCACCTAGGGATACTTTTACACAGAGGTACAGTACCTTTTAAAGTATAAGGCGTGCAAAAATAAACTAAAAACAAAAACAAAATAGACTTTTTAAAACTAAATAAAATAATTAATAAAAAAATTTAACCCAAATTTAAAGAAAAGAAAAACTCGTTTTCTTCAAAACTTTTGTCTAATTTTTGGTTGAATGTACATTTTGATTCATTTTTTTTTCTCCAATAGTTTTTGTTTTTGTATGCATTAACTTCTAGAACTCTAAGAAAAAAAAAAAACATTTTTTTTTTGTTTTCTAGACTAAGTCTTACTTCTTTCTGTTTTTTCTTGCGACCATATTGCGGCTGAAAATAACATTTTAAGAAGGAAGAAAGGGAAAGAAAAAAAAGAACAAGGACCCATTATGTAGAAATGTTTCAGAGCTAAGAATTTTTATGATTTTTTGTTTTTATTAGGTAATCTGTAAAATGATTATGTTCAAATGGCACCTTCGTTCACAATGCTTTTTTGTTGCGTGTTTTGGTTCATTGTGTGTGGATACATTTAGATTTGATTTTTTTTATTAATTGTGAATGAAGGACTGACTTTGCATTTCTAAATGAGGACGGATGACAATATTTTTTTTTTGATTTTGGATTTGTATTTACACACTTTCTATTTAGATACTATTTGACTTATCAACTACATACTATAGTATTATACAATTTGACGTCAGTATAAAAAAAATACGGAAAACACTTTGTCTTACAATTAGAAAAAAGAAAAGAAAAAAAATTAAAGAGGTCAACTTATAATGTAACGCCTTCCTCACGTGTTATATTCTGAGGTCGATGAAGAGTGCCTATCATGAAACAATGTAAGTGCGTGGGCGGTTTTTTTTTTAAAAAAAGAAAATAATAATGAGAATACCTTTCAAGAATATTATAATATCGGTCAGAAATACTAGGAATCAAAGTCGATTGTGAGAGAAGTTTAAACTTTCTTCTTACATAAATTAGTGTGAAAAATAAATTAAAACAAAATAATTATAATAAAATAAAAACAAAACCTGTGCTTGTTTAACAATTCCTCACATATTTTCTATCTACATAACCTTCTTTTATTTAAGTTCAAAAAAAAGTTTTCAAGTTTATCCGTTTTTTCAGCGAAACTATTCATTATGACATTGAAAAGAATCAATTATCTTTTCAAGTTATTTTGTCATTACAGTCGAAACTGATTTATAGGGGTCAGTTATTAAATTGTCAAAATATCTTTTAAGTATGGCGCAATCATTTTGTGTAATATGTAATAAGTTTTTGGTGCAATAGAGACCTGGGCCGAATTACCGCATCAGTTAACGAGCAATACGTCACTGAATTATCTCGGTTTGGCATTACTGGTTCAGTTATCAAGCATGGTACTGAGTATCGAGTTTGATAGTTTTTTTCATTTGACAGATCTAAAGGTGTCGTATGGCAATAAAACGGCAGAAAAATGTAGATTTTATTAATTTTGTAGAACGTTTTTCACATATACGAACTGAAATTATTTACAGAATTAATTTAAACATTATTAATATGATTCTGGAAAGAATTATAGCCGATTTAATGGCTGTGCACCCCGATCTGGCGAAAAATATTTTCCCTAACTCTTCTCCAGAAGAATCGGACGACGAAAAAAATAACAAAATACGCATTTTAAATGATTTTAATTTCTTAAAATTCAAAACACAAGTTCACATGAAAACACGACATACGACTTAATGTACTAGAGTTTTCTTAGTACAAACACAAAGTGTGTGGAAGTGTGGAAGTGTGGAAGTTTTTCATTCGCCCACTGATGGCGTAATTAGGCCTCTGGTTAAATAGCACTATATAACTGTAATTTTTTATGTTGAACTGCTGAAATTTAAACATAGCGTGCCTTTGCCAGTAAGACAATTTCGGCATAAAAGTTCAACAATTTTATTTAGGCGGTCTTCTTCATCAACAATGCAAGGATTTCTTCTTTGATAGCTGTATTTTCTCATAATGTCCATTTAATTTAATTTTGCTTATTGTTAATGGTACAAGTGACGTTTAAAGTGAATGGACTCTTACGCTGCGACAGAAGATTTTTTTGCTCCAAATCTGAAGAACAACTCCCGAGCGTTAGTTGGAGCCCATTGAAGAAAGTAAGCCAAGCTTCGCGCTAGAACTTATCACAATGAAGAGCTGGAGCAATAACCAAACCTTACTTCAATGCTTTCTTACGACTTGTGACATTTAAATAAGATCATGTCCTGAACAGGAATTATGGTAAAAATATAACAAATGATAAATTGTTTGCAAAAGTTTCTTAGTTTCTAATAAAAAAAAACTTTATACAAGTATCGACTTAAGGTTGCTCATCATATATATGTATAAATAAACTAGATCACCGGAGAATTACAAAAGCATTTCTGTTTTTAAATATCACTTTTTTATCATATTGCGATTCATTAAAGAAACTAGCTGAAGAGGGGGTAATTAACCCCTAAATTGTAGTCCGTAGCTAATTAACTTTAACTGAAAACACTTGAATAAGTCAAAGCAAACCAAGCTATTTTTGCTATGCTGAGAGATCAACGTGGAAAATGCGGTGACAGCAGGTCACATTTTGAAAGAAGCTGGTTATTTAAATGTTGATTTAATCACTTCTCGCGTTGCTGGCAGTCAAAAACAAAGATGCATCCGAATTTCGGAAAAGATGTCCAATAATTGTTACAACAATTAAATGATGCATCATTATAAATTAGGTGTTCATCCAAATTTACATATAACCTCAATTAGACTTTATCTGTGGTCACCTCAAATTTATAACCTCAATTCAACTTTTTAGGCATAAAAAAAAAAAAATTTTAGTGTTGAATCGGAAACAAAACAGAACGATTACTGCATTTTTGAGGACTGTTTATTTTACGTCATTTCGTCATATTAAACGAAATACGACGGTACACTGATGGACAAAAGTATTCGTAAAATTTTATTTTTTAACGAAAACCAAGGTTGAAATAAGCTTTTGTTTTTCCTAATTTACCCATAAGCAAACTGACATCTTTACCATATTACCCGTACAAAGTACCTATGCCCTCACTAAAACAATTTAAGACAAAAACAAAAAACTAAAATAAAAATACAATACTACACCAATATACTTTTACAATATCTATTCATTTCTACAAACACGATGTTGAATCTTTATACAATACATAAAATATTAAGAAATTAAATAAAATAACAAAATAATTTAACCTTAAATAATAGGTATAACGACACGACACATACAATTATTTAAAGCCAATTATTAACCACTCTTAAAAAAAAATTTAAAACAAATTTCGGTATACAGTATTCATGCTTAATTTTATTATGTAAATGCCAATCATTTTTATTAAGGTGAGATTAGATCACAAATGTCCTTTTGAAGAAAAACAGTTGTAACCTTTAATTTAATGTTCAAATTTGTTTACCAATCAAAAAAAAAAAACCAAATCAACAAATAAGGACACATTAGGTAGTAACATCTATTAATATGTAATTTTTACGACATGTAGTTTCGCTTTGATAATATTTACAAAAAAATAATAATAAACTAAATATAAAACATTAATCAAGGTCTAATTATACATTGAATAAAGATTTTATAAAATAACACAAAAAAAAAAGGAAAAAAAAAAACCAAAACTGAGAAGGATGAAGAGAAAATAGTTTGAAAGGGCTCACAATATTGATAAACTACTCTCTTACAGAAAACAGAGAACACATCTTTGGGGGGCAGAGGAGGGGAGGAGAATAACAGTCTGTAAGTCTACAAGAAACTATATAACTTTGTTGGATAGTATATATTATGTTTCCGTTAAGGTGCATAAGAAAATATATAAGTAAAATTTAAATATCCAACTTTTATTTTTTTCTATACCTAGAATATTTGAAAATCTCTTGAATTGAATCGAACAACAATAAAATATTGTGAAAAAGAAAAAGAATAAAAAACAAAAAAAAAAAACAAATACTATTTAACACCGAAAAATTCATATCTTATCTTTATATATAGAAAACTACAACAGATAGGCAGCTAATAGTTGAACAGAGATTAAAGGAAAAATTGGGGATGATGTTTTTTTTTTCTGTAACTGTTTATGGTAGAATATAGAATGTTGATGACTAGACGGGGTTGTTAACATTTGTATTACGGGACAAGAATGAATTGTTGACATTTAAAATTAAACAAGAATGTATGTATGTTTTTTTTTAAAAATATTAATAAGTATTTATAAACAATTACCACCTCTCCTTCGGCTCTCTTTCTTTCCAGCTCTTTTTGTTTAGCATGTTCTGCTGCAATACGGGCTTCTATAACCACTAATGATTCGCGGGTGAAGGGACGGAACAAACTTCGTTCTTCCTCAGATATCGAGTCGGAATCTTCTGTCATTGTCTATGCGGCCAACGATGAGAGCCTCAGATTTCCAAGGCCTGTGAAATTAAAATTACAGATAAAATTTTATAAATATATATGTATACTATTTAAAATATAGATAATCAAAAGTTATTAGAATATAATAAGTGATTTTTAGAGTTTTTATACCAAGTAACTTCCTAAATTTTGAGGAGTGGGCATAAATTCTCTCAGCAAGTGCCCAAGTTACGAAAAAGTAAAGGAACGCTTTTGCAGTAAGTTAAAGTAACCGTACTACTACACACAAGATTTACGTTTTTTTATGGTTTGCAGGGCACGAGGCTTGCGGACTTGTAAGAAGGGTTCTTAACTCGCACCTTAGCTGATCTGCGGCTTAGCACACATACCATCGGAGTCGTCCGCGTCGACAAAACTACTGGTGTTGGGCAGCACCAACATCCTCTTCCGCTTCACCTTAGTAAGGTTAAAAAAAACACATACGTGTAGAATATCGTGATTTCGTTATGTGTGGCTAAGGATTGTCAAACTTCTTGTTAGTAAAGGTTAGAACACACATTACTATGTTACTACTTATTTATATCAATTTTGTATTTTACTTAATAGCTCGAGGTCTTGATAACTCCAATTTTTTTGTGCAAGTGATGGCCACGTACACGTTTTTATTTTTATAAATTCAATGGCTTGATTACGAATCAACGAATCTGTTTTTGTGTGCAAATATTTATGGATATAGGTTAGAGAGAATTGGAAAGAAATAATAAAAGTGATTACGTTCGTTCCATAACATCGTCGGCACATTCACAAAAAAAAAACAAGGCTATTTTTAAAAATGGAATGGGGTAAAATAAATAATTCACAAACAGGTACCGGATAAAGGGATAAACACGCAATTTTTCAACAAATTCGAACGTTTTTCTATATCATATAAGCAGAAGAAATAGATATAGTCAAAAACGTCGAAACGATCTCGCCTGAACCCCAGGTGATGGTCAATTTTGAAAAAGCGTTCGATAGACAGCCAAAAGATCTGATATGGACAATGAGGAGTTCCTGAAACCCACGTGCAGATGATCATAGACATGTACGAGGAAGCGAAGGCAAAAGTAAGGTGGCCATATGGATCGGTATGCACTAAGGAAGCGTCGTAAGTCCTCTGCACTTTCTTAGTATCTGCATTGTACCTTGATCCATTCCGACCTATTCCAGACATTTATTTGAATGGAAAAGTGATAGTTAAGATATCTGTGATCTATGACCGGTCATCGTGTAAGAGTGATTGTGCGTGATTTTTTTTTAATTTGAAATGGAATCCCAACTGGTCTTTTTACGGATTGTTATCACCTCGCTTACATATGAAGAGTAATAAGTATTTGCTGCCGATGATTATGAAACAGGGATTATTTCCATAAACTCAGTTTGGAAAACTACTTCATAATCACGATTTAAAAGAGGATATATGAGAACATAACACTCACGAGCACTTTTCACTTCTCAAATATTTTCTCTTTACAATGAACAGTGATTTCTCTTTAATAAAACGGCATTGCTTTATTTATTACTTTTGATACTAGTGGACCATTGTTAAATACGAAAAAAAAGTAAACAGCCGATGGTGGTGTGGGTATCAGCAAAAGTTCGTATACAAAATTTTTAATATCAAGTCCAATGACTTACGTTTGCTTCGCTTGAAATTTGTTTTGTCTAGACTTTTTAATAAATAATTTAATTCCAAATATTGGCATGTAGTATTTTGCATAGCCTCCAGATATTTTCGCAGTCAATGTTGGTTCCTAAGATTGCTTTCAATGCTTACTGTAGCTGTTATAATATGATGTCTATCTCTACAGATTAACCTTATTAACCTATTTTCGCACCGTATTTAATAGGTATAGGAATAATGCGCAACATAAATATTAGTTTTGTTTTTAATATTTGTGTGATGTATTGAAATCGAATAAATATGAGGAGAGTCCAAGCTAAATCAAATTAGTAAAAAAAAAACACTTCAAACATTCAAACACATATTTTACATCTCAAACTCAACACAAAATAAAAAAAAAACCACAAGAAAGTTAGATTAGTTCAAGTTCACATTCGTATTAAGTATTAATTAATCTTTAAAGCCCTGGGTTAGATAAACAAAAAAAAAAGCACACAACTTGTAGCACTCTTATAGTGAAAATCCTTTAGCAGCAAATAAAAAAGTTCTTTTTAATTGTTTTTCACTTTCAACTTTGAAGTTTTGAAAAAGTTTACGAAAATATTTTCAGAAGCTGTTGTTAAGGAATTTATTTTACTTTGCACTTTCAGAAGCAAAGTTAAAATAAGATGGTTTCGTATGTCTGCTTTGCGTTTTAGTGCATTTGAGAAAATTACAACTCAACTCAATGAGTGATAAGAACTTCTGAGTACATGCACGGTGATGGAGATAAGAAACTGAAACTCTGCCGGCATCCCTCCACATATTTATGTATACGTGTTTAATTAACAATTTGGTTACAGTGGTGAACATAATATGGAGTATGTTATAGTCAGTTTATAGATCACGTAATATTATCGATATAACGTCAATGTCTGAAATCTTAGAAACTATTCCGCTATGTAACAATAGTTGTTGAATAGTTGTTGGTGATTTTAACAGTAAACTGTTAAAATGTAGAGTTCCTTAATCAACCTAAATCGCAGTAGAAGCAAACTAAGGCAAATTCTAACCTGGTAATTCCCAAAGTTCCTGGTTAAAACTAGCAAGTGACTAAGCAGGGTCCTAACATTTAAAAGAAAGAACCTTATCGAACAGGTATCTGGGTAAGGTAACCTTTGAAACTATGATAATTTACATTAGTTACAGTAGTGCTAAGTCAATTTTACACAGTGCATAAGATAGTTTTGAAGCATTTGAACATCACGCTAGGTTATATTCAAATTTAACCCATTCCCGAGGTAGAATTGCCTAATTTGACAATAGGTTTGCATTATCAGCTTAGTTCTAAGGCAAAGTAACCTTTCTAGCATAAAATAGCATATTTTCTTGCTTAATGCTCCTAAGAATTTTAGAGAAACTTGACCTATTTCCCATTACCAACGTCAAACATAAATAAGCTTATTTCTAGGTTGTCCGATAATTCTATATAAAAATATTTGTTTAGGCAGTCGGATACACAGTATTTTTCTGAGTGGGACCTGTTCTGGTTTTGAAACGTAACCTTGCTTTTAATCTATAGAAACGTTTTCAAATACACTACGTAATTACGTTGTTGATAAAATTCGTAATGTGAAAAAAAAAAACAAATACAAAGCAACAAATTTGGTCAATCAATGAAGCGTCGACATTAAATGTACTTGATATGGGTATTGGAAAGTATAGCACACGCCTCTTTGACAATGTCGACGTGTATTTACTTAATCGGAGGTTCGTGGTAGCTCCTTCCCCAGTTCTGAATGAAATTTTACAGATAAATTCGGAATTAGTACAATTGCACTAACCCATGTATATGTTTGAAAACATAATTTTTAGCTCCTCAGGCTGATCATGACAAGTGATATAGGGTTGCAAAGAATTCTAGGTTAAGAAACCGCAAATTCTAAACCAAATGGGTAAAATTGATTTAACTGTGTCGCGTGACGCTAGAGAACACGCGGTGGAATGTGCAGTTCGGCAGCAGCTTATAAAGGGTGTTTAGAGGTTGGTTTTTCGAATAGAGATAAAACTCACATTTTGTGGTCAAATCTGGCAACTGAAATGTCATTTATGTTCAGTTTGGTTTGCCATTTCATCATGAACAGATTGACAAATGAACGACGCTTGTAAATCGTGCAAATTTATTTCGAAAATAATTTTGGATTGAATGGCTACGTCAACAAGAAAAATTGCCGCATTTGGAGTGAAGAGAATTCACATGAGACACTTGATACGCCATTACATCCACAAAAACTGACTGTTTGGTGTTTGTTGTAGTCATTGGGCCATACTTCTTCCGAGTCAGTTACCGTTAATGGAGACCGGTATAAAGCCATGATAACCGACTATTTTGTTCCCAAATTGGATGGCATGAATGTGGATGAGATGTGGTTCCAACAAGACGGCGCTACATGCCACACAGCGCACGTAACAATCGAATTTATTGAAGGAAACATTCGATGAGTGCATAATTTTGCGGATTGGACCTGTCAATTGGTCACCAAGATCGTGTGATTTGACACCATTGGATTATTTTCTTTGGGGATATGTGAAGTCGCTCGCCTACGCCAGCAAACCAGAAACGTTAGGGGACTTGGAAGCCTACACTCGTGGCGTTATTGCCGACATACAGCCCCAAATGCTTGAAAATTGGACCTCTAGACTTGTCTTTATTCGAACCAGCCGCCGCGGCCACATGGCATAAAATTATCCTTCCAACAAAGCCAAATTGATGGACATTAAAACGATTTTCTTGTGTTTTATTTCAATTCGTAGTTCTAAACATCTAAAAAAAACACCCTTTACTTTTCCCAAGTCTCCCGAAAATGCACCAGATATCGGCAAGGTGACTATGGTAACTTCAAACAGTTCAAGTGATTTATTTGGTAGAGAGCAATATATAGGTGACTATTTTTCCAAAGAATCCAAGTTACCTCTGGTGTTCCAGAAGGATGGCATCTAGATCCATCTCTTTTCTTTAAAAATGATTTGCCAAATGTCTTACAGTATTGCTACTGCCTTATGTATGCTGATGATATCAATATATTGGCGATTTCAACAATTAAGGACTGCATGTTACTGCAAAATGACATAAACTCTTTCTGTGAGTGTAAAAGACATTTAGATAACAATTATAACGAATTATCTTCTAGGATTTGTCAAAAGAAACTCCTCTTTATTTTGCAGTGTTGTCTGGTTCTAAAACCGTTTTGAATGTTCAAAGAATTAAAAGAGTTCAAAAGAATTTTCTAAGATTTGCACTTAGTCAATTGCTTTAGAATGATGGAATTGAGGAACATCGTTCATATCATTCGAAATGACTTTTACTGGGAATGCAAACTTTCGAATCCAGGAGAAAGGTGTATGAAGTCATGTTCGGGATATTTTATGTGTAACTGTCGATAGTATTTGTAAGCTCCTTCCTATAATATCTATAAAATATATTTCTTTTTAATTTCAAAATCTGTTGACTGTAAAATCGTAAAAGAAATACTAAATACTAAATACTTATATGTACTTTTGATAAGTTTCAGTTAACACTCTAATTTGCATAGTGTAAGGAAAACTTTTTTTTTTACATATTTAAAAAAAATACCAGAAACTCTTCATTATGTAATCATTTTATGTAATTATTAAAAAAACTGATTTGAATGATGATTTCACCTTAGTTTTTGTAGCCCCAACGTTGAAGAATTCTAAATTTATTTTAATTGTTTACACAAAAAAAAAAAGGATTTATATTCGAAAAACTATTGACTATTCAAATACTTACATGAGGCACATGGATGTTGCCTGCTACATAAAGGTTACAACTATATCCGAGGCGCCATGTTCGTGAGACGCCCACCGGCTATCACGATTTCTGAAAGCAATAGAAAATTATATTTAGAAATGATCATATATATTTGGTTGAAGAGAAAGTTTTATTCTTAGAATGTCGTAAAGAAAGCGATTTATTTTATTAGCACAGTAAATCAATTTAAACTATTATAGAGTGAGAAGAGTAGAGTTTCAATTTTCTCTCTCTTTACATACTCGTGTACTACTTGTAGTTGCGAAACATTAAGTAATCAAAGAAGCAATCAACTACTCAAGTTCAAGTTCAAGTTGAGTTCCTCTGTGACCTTGGCGATATTTTATTGTAATAGATACTCGTATTAGATAGATAAATAAAGGAAGGAGACATTGCATCATTGTAACACACCTTGCTACCAGCATTCATAATTTTAAACTTCGCGTGTTGAAGTGCTGCACATTTATCTACATGGGAGTTAAAAATGACTGCATAAGAATGTCTTATAGGAATGAAAATTTTGAATGTTTCTTTGAAATAATTTATCATTTCATTTTGAATTTTAATTCGAAACAAACTCCCCACTCGATACTCATGGGACGAGGCTAATTTGCAAGACCCAACATCAAACAGCCTTAATGATCCTTAGCCATCATTAGTTTCGCGATAATTTGTTATCCCTATTGAATACATTTTCACCAGATCATCTATTTTAATTGAAGGAAATAAAACCACCATTTTTCCTTGCGCCCAACCCTCAAGCGCGACCACAACCTCTAGATACCCACCTTCAATTGACACCAAAGCTATTACACTAATTAGATTAGAAAAAAAAAATATTTCTTTACATCGGCGTTAACCGAACCCTATCTATCGTTCTAATGACGGTGTTACGAACTACATCATAGTGACAGAAGTAACTGATAGTGCAGCGTCCAACACTAAAGGAGCTATTTATAGGAGGAGGAGAGCGCATTCTCATTCTCATTCTCTAATAGCGATAGATCCTTCGTTCTTAAAACTCAACCATGAAGGAGTATCCATATCCATCCTTCAAAACGAAAAAAAAAAAATAAAAAAAATGCATTAACAAGCTTGCCCCACCAAACACACCACTACTAGCGCAGAAACTACTGCAACAGAAGCAATGGATTCTGTAAACAACCATTTCTCCTTTGGGGACATGATGTTGTCGACGAGAATGTTGATGAGCATGGTGCATGCCTATCCTTTAAGTTTTATTTATTTATTTTCTTTTCCTTTTTTTTTTTACCTACTTTGTAATTAGGTCAAAAACCATCCGCATGAATGAATATGAAATTATTTTTACGTCTTTTAGAACGCTGGCGTTGTTTTTGCTGTTGTGGTAATTACTAAAGTTAGTTTAGTAATAACTGTACGTTTACACGAGTAGACTACGACTTAAGCAGCGTTTAATTTAGAATTTATTCGTGGAACCGAAATTGACCACTAAGGAAAATTCTGCTCTCGGTATTTTTTAAATTTGTTTAAATTTGTTATGTGTCCATTTTGTTACGATAAAGGGTCGAATCTACATGACTCGTTGTCTGGTGTCATCCTTGGCAGCAAATGCTGCTGGCTTAAAGACCGTAGTGTCGAAGGAAGTTGCTTTACGTATTTCGTCGGCCATATCGGTTCAAATCTGACATCCACACAGAAGAATCGAGTTTGTAATTGACATAAGTAGTCTTCTCTTGCGTATTGGTGTTCCTTCGACTTTTTTAAGCTTAGTCTTCCAAGAAGGCATATTCGCACATCCCCATATGATATATTCCATAGGTCAGGGCCGAATATTGAGTCTTGTGCTGTTTTGTTTTCTACTTGTCACTTCTGTGTTGTCGTATACTATCTATCCTTATGAAATCATCTTGTAACGACAGGAGAAGATATTGTGGTATCCCGGGCGGACGGAAATGGATGCTTTTTTCAGGGCTGTTATAAGCACCGCCAAAACATCACCGCCATTCAGAAATAACAATGAGATGGGACAAACTGTGAAGTTTAATGCAAAAGTAGCGTCTATTTGGACTATTCAGAAGTTTTCAGCTTACGATCCATGAGTGAACGCCTCAAAGCTTATATCGCCAACATCGGCCTAATATGCAGTCACGCCCCAACTGAGAAAAAAATTTCCGAGAGCTCCTTAAGCAAAGCCCTTGGCATAAAGTTTAAATCGTTCAAGCGATTTCAATGTCAGAATAGGAAAGGAGAAAACCTTTGATAGCACAATCGGAGAGTTCTACCCTGTACCACGTTAGACAAATAAGACGGTTTTCTTATCTCAATAACGATAAAAGAATATATTGGTCATAAGATCATCAAACCGTCAAAAGTTGATCATGTAAGGTCGATCGCCGAAAGGCATTTCTTCATGTGAATCGCGGCTCGGGAGCCTTATGATAAAAAAAAAGAAAGAAAAACATCGTATTTTTCGAAAAAAAGGAAGCAAGGAAGAGCATGAGATAGGTAACGTATTTTAAGCTTCCGATTCGCCGATGCGATAGGAAATACACTTCGACCTAAAAGATCTTTTGTGCTTACTATCAGAAAGTTGCTTAGGTAAGTAAAGCTTATACCACCTATTAGCAGAAGAATTTTTAACAGCGTCAGTCCTTATTACTTCTCTGAGAAAAGTTGTTCTTCTTATTCCGTGTAGGGCCGGGAACTCACATATGATGTGCTCTGCTGTTTCGTCTTCTTCTTTTAGTTTATGGAGGTGATATCTTAATCTGTGATGAACTGTTAGGTCATCCAAATCCAATATGAATTTCAATATCAAGCCTGGGTAGATGAAGTTTCTTCTTGGCATCGTTTTTAAGGCGCTGTGTAACCTTTTGGTCTGTCTAAGACCTGAGATGCTTTCCCAATATGAGGTACACATTTTGTGTTCCCATCTTTTTATCTTCATATTAATAACTGATTTCGTTATTAGACAGAATGGCTCGAGTCCTATAAAGCGAGTCTCCGACCCTTTTCAAGCCAGTTCGTCAGCTTTGTTCCTGGCACTGAGTTCTTGGAGGGTTTCAGAGCAGTGCAGTACTGATTTGTAGTCAATAATTGGCGAGCTAATATCTATTATAGTTGCTTGGCTATCCTCGAATGAATGGATGTTAGCGCCTTTAATTCCTGGCGTGTTAATAAAGTTTGCGCATTCCTTAATAGCATGGAGTTCTGCCTGAAATACACTGGGACTTTTTCCCATGGGTATTGAGACATTCTTGTTTGGTCCGTGGATACCAGCTCCCACCCCAGAGTCCATTTTTGAACCATCGGTATACGTATATTGGTGGGTTCTTGCCAACCCATGCTTCTCTGTTTGTAATTCGGTGGAGAAACTTTTGTTGAAGCATAGAGTTTTTATTGTTTGATCTGCGACCGCGGAGGTCATGTCGAGATCGTGTTTATTGATCATGTATTGAATAATTTTCAAAAAAACTCGAAACTAAAGTAGATGCTTTGAGGGAAAACTAATTTTATTTCGAGTTTTGGAAAAAGTAAAGAATACTTTTTCATAATGGTAAAACATAACGCTATAAGTAAAGGGTGATCCATTTCGAGGTTCCCTACTTTTTTAAAGAAAAAAACACAGAAAATTCAAATTTAATGGAGAATGTTTATTATCATTTGAAAGAACATTCCTTGGCAATTATTTTTTGAAGAATATGTCTATCAAATGTTGGCCGTTGCTACGTCGCAGATGGTCCATCCGTTGAGTCCAATTTTCGATCACTCGTTCGAGCATTTCGACTGGTAACTGGCGAATGACACGCGTGATGTTTTCCTCCAAGGCCTGAATCGAAGCGGGTTTGTCGGCATAAGCTTTTGACTTTACATATCCCCACAGGAAAAAGTCTAACGGTGTGATATCACACGATCTTGGTGGCCAATCGACCGGCCCAAAACGTGAAATTATGTGCTCGCCGAAATGTTCTCTCAATAAGTCCATTGATTGAAGCGATGTGTGGGAAGTGGCGCCGTCTTGCTGAAATCAAATGTCGCCGAGATCACGAGCTTCAATTTCAGGCATCAAATAGTCGGTTATCATGGCACGATAACGGTCGCCATTGACGGTTACGTTCGCACCGGCATAATTTTTAAAGAAATATGGACCGATGATTCCACCGCCCCACAAACCACACCAAACCGTTGTTTTTTCTGGATGAAGTGGCAGTTCTTCAATCTCTTCAGGTTGCTCTTCGTCCCAAATGCGGCAATTTTGTTTGTTTACATACCCATTGAGCCAGAAATGGGCCTCATTTGCTCTGAAAACGTCGGATCTTCTTGGAACTTTTCAAGAGCCCATAGAGCGAAGCGATGTCGCTTGGGAAGGTCGAGCGGCATCAGTTATTGCACAAGCTGTATTTTGTACGCTTTCAATTTAAGATCTTGACGTAAAATGCGCCAAGTCGTTCCATACGTCAGTCCGAGTAGCTGCGAATGGCGCCGAATCGACTCTCTACGGTCTTCGTGTACACTCTCAGCTACGGCCGCTATATTTTCTTCACAGCGTGCTGGACGTGGTCTATTCGGTCGAATATTATCCAATAATGAATGCTGGGTCTCAAAATGGGTGATGGTGTTGCGAATAGTACGCTCAGTAGGCCGATTATGTTGACCATAAGTTGAGCGAAGTGCACGAAACACATTCCTCACAGAACGTGAATTTTCATAATAAAGTTGAACAATTTGTAAACGTTGTTCACGCGTAAGTCTTTCCATTATGAAATGCCAAACAATACTAAACAAAAATAATATGACAGCATGACACGACTCACACGTGATCTGTCAAAAAAGGCTATTGAAAAAAAGTATCTCTACTTGGATCACCCGTTACTACCTCCTTAAAGTCCATCTTTAAAAGCAAGAGTGTTTTAAATAGAATGAGACATTGCGAAATTTTTTAAAAACTACAAGCGTTCACCCAAAAGAATGAGTAAAAGATAGGAACAATTTTAGAAACATTTCTAAGCAATTTTTCTGAAATGAACGGTTTCTTTTTAATGAACACATCACAAGAACCATAACAAAAATATATACTGTTCAAACAATATATGAATTGTTGTTAGTATTCATTTGTAACCTTGTTTTATAAGCTATTAAACTACTGTGCTCTACTTTCCGAAATTCCTCTATCTACATAGCGAGTATATGAATAACAAAAAAATCGAACGACATATTTTATTAAAAAAAAAAATACTTAAACGCCAAATGATTAAGCAGCGAAATAAATTATAACAATTAAATGAACATTAGTAGCCTCGTTATTCGACTTAATCCGATAATGATGTAAAATTATGAACAAATGCACACAAACAATTAATCAGGTTAACATTACAATTTACTTAGCAATTGACAACATGAAAGTGTAGTTTTTTTTTAACCTTAGCTAGTAAAGTTTAATAATACTTAAAAGGTTTAATAGAGCAATTTTTAGCAAGCGAAGCGGCAAGAGCCGAACATTGAATAAAAATATTTAGGGAATAAAGTAACTTTAATATGTATATTTATCTGCACTCGGAATAAATAAATTAACCAGAAGAAATTCACTTTCTTTTATTATAACGTTTAGATCAATATGATGAGAAAGACGATATAGGGTTCATCGAATTTTGATGATTTTTTGGTGGCCCTTTATATATTCTTAACTTGCCCTGTCCATTTATTTTCGTTGAGGAGTATAATAAAGTAAAACGATCAAAAGAGGTTGTTTCGACGTTTCCGTCACTATCTATTTCTTTAGATGAGCGTGTTTAAGAGCATTTTCCGTGGTAGTCACCCCATTAAGACTTAGAAAATCAAACAGCTTTGGTAAAACGTTTAATAAATTATTTTCCGGCAACAATCGGAGTTTCATAAAATGCTCGATATACAGCAGCACACTTCCGTCTGGCAATATCATTTCCGCAAAATCGAGGCTACGATATCCAAGAATTTCGATTTTGAAATATGCGTGCAAGTGCTTGCAGTTAACTCTTTAAAACTTTCAAGTGCCTGATTCAACCGACTTTTTTCTTGCATGCAATGGAAAATTAAAAATTATGAACACATCATTCGGTTCTAAGCTTATATTGCTGGAACATTGGATGCGACTGTTGGCCATCCTGCTGGTCAACTTGACGTTGCGGTGAAAATAATTGAGCGATTGAGCTTAAGCTGGTGGTAGCTCTCCTGGGGTTTTCGACAAAATCTGTCTAAATTCGGGTAGGGGTGATGGAGTATTGGAGGGCTGGCGAAGAGCTCATTCTCAAACAAGTTTAAATTTAAATCGGTCAAATTATTTGGGTGTGAATATTGATTTTGATCGAGCGGAAAGTGCTTTGCTTGTGTACAAGTGCATGCAGTGAGCATTCAAAATCGTGCAAGTTGTCCTGGTCTCAGTTACAGTTCCCTGGAATGGTGTTTTTTTCAAGACTTAAAGAATTTGCCCTCGTCATTTAACCGACAGTGATACATATTTCAGCTATCAGCGGTTAGGATAACGTCAACCTGATTACTTCTCACTTTTTCCTTTGATTGGCTTCTTTCAACCTTACCGACAAATTGCATTTACGTATCTTTTTTCTAAGGTCATGATTTGTGTTCAGAAGTCGTTAGTTTGGTAAATAAATTGACGTCCGTTTTTGAAGCAACAAGTCCGATGATAATTAATCTGTTCACCACAGTGGTGACATTCGTATGATTAAGGCTTTCGGCCAACGCCCATACGTAAAGCTTATCTGAATTCAATGACTTGTCATAAATATTATAAGCAATTGCTTAAATTTATGCGGAATCGATATGACACTTTATAAGCTGCAAACAAAAGTCAAAACTTAAAAGTTCAAATGTTAACAAGGTAATGCACCCACAACAATTTTATAACTACGTCAAACAATCTTTTATTTTGATAGTTTTCTTTGTTTTAGCTATCATAAGGTTTTAGAAAAATGAGGCGTATTTGTCCTTTGCATACATGGTGTCCCGGTTATAAGGTATAATCCTTTAAGAGGTTGAAGTAAAGGGTTTTCCAATTAAGACTTGAAAACTTTGAACTTTCACTGTGAACGCACACAAAACTGTCAATGTCAAAAGATTCAGTAAAAACAACATTTCTATCATCGTGAAGGATGAAACGAAGGACGATAAAAAAAAATAAAAATTTATTTCCAAAATTTCAAGTCGGTGGCGGCAACTTTAAGAGCATTTTCATCGCCAAACCATCATGTAAAAACCGTCATGAGATGTCATTGGCCCGTTTTTTTTTGTTACGTTACAGTCACTGAAGAGACATTAATGATATGTGGTTGCAACAAGATGGTGTCTCAAGCCACACAGCGGGTGTAACAAGGGACTTATTGAAAACTAAGTTCGATTGAAATCGAATCACAGATCGTGTGATTATATACATCTTAACTTTTTTTTATAGCCGGCGTCATTAAAGATCTCAGAGCCAATATTAAACAAGAATTAAACGCTGTTTACGTCGAAATGTGTAGCCGATTCATCCAAAATTAAGTTCAACGAATAGACCGCTTAAACGTGTCCGTGGTGAACGTCGAATTGCACACATAAATACTTGGATTGTTCTTTAAGTCAATAAATTTTCGAAATATCTCAAATGGTTTGCGTCCAAAGACCACAGGAGAGGCAATATTCCTCCTCCCTGTGGACAGCCCCCCGCTTTTCAAGCATAGCTTTGACCGATTTTACGCATAGTTGGTTAATATTCCTATGAAGAAAAACATTTGATATGGATATGCAGTATTGTCTAAGTCAATATCGAGTATTGTCTGTTGTCAATTTAAGCCTATTGCCTTCTTTTGATTTGTCTTTTTGGTACGCGTATTGATACAGGTACAAAGGTAACATATTTATTAAGAAGTCTTTGATTGTTTTCAGATAAAACGATGTCAAGCTTATTTGATAAAGCTGGAGACCTTTCTGTACCCTTTAACACAACTAGTCTCAAAGCTTGGCTTGCCCTTGCCTTCAAAGGCTGAAAGAAAATTTGGAGGCATTACGGAATGACCATAAGTTGACTTAAAAACTATTTTTTATTATATGTAGGGTGTGACCTGGATATTTTAATAATTAAGGCATCATGAAATGGTAAGAGCCTTAAAATTATTTATTGGTCGTTAGCAGACGTTATTCAGAATATTGTTCCGTAATTCGGGATTCACCATATGCAGTCCACGAACTTACGATTCGAAAGAGTCAAAAAAAAAACTTCACGAGGTACGCGGTTCGTAAATTAAATATGTTTTCTGTTCTATAATGTGAAGATCGGTAGATGATACAAAGCGATACAGAGAGCTTACGCTTGGAGAACGTAGTGTTTTGTGTTTTGCTCTGTGATGATATTAAACAAGAACAAAGGTCACTGCGGTTTAGAAGCTTATTTTATACAGATAAGAATAGAACCAATTAATGTAATAATAAGTCAAGTACGAGATTCATAAGCACATTTAATGAATTTTCCAACGAAATTGATTTTTGCCTGCCGCGAGCAGATTTTAAAAAGTCCATTTATTCATTAACTTTAAATTAATTAAATTTGTACTTTTTTGAAATAGTCTACAAGATGAAGATCGGTAGATGATAAAAAGCGATACAGAGAGCTTACGCTTAGAGAACGTAGTGTTTTGTGTTTTGCTCTGTGATGATATTAAACAAGAACATAATTTGTAACAAATGTTTTAGTTGGTGGCAACTAAGCTACCATCTGAAGCATCTGAAGTCCACAAATAAAACTTCTCACCAAATTTTGAAATTTTTTTTTTTTTTTATAATTTGCACGTGCAAAAGGGATTGTTAGCACCCTTATAATGTTATAGTAACACAGCACGGGCTTTAAGGAAATGAGGGATTAGAAGAAAGGATGAGAAACCGATGCACATTGATTTTAAATGTTTGTAAATTGTAATGGTCAGGAAAAACAGAGTGAGGCAGAGCATTCCACATTCGTGTTGTCCGCAAGAGGAACGAATCCTTAAATTTCACAGTTCGACCGAATATAGTCTTTAGGGTGCACTGATGAGCATTCCTCGCGTGGCGAGTATTACGGTTGAAGTGTTGAAGGGGAGGAATGCAACTGGCTATTTCGTTTGAGCACTTGTGATGGTAGTATCGATAGAACAACGATAGGCAGGAGACATTACGACGATGACTAAGAGGGTCAAGCGTATTCGCAATATTTCGGTCGCCAATAAGTTTTATCGCGCGTTTTTGAATTCTGTTAAGAAGCTCCAAATATGTAATTGGTGCACCGGACCAGATATGAGCGTTGTACTCAAGTTTTGGGCGAATAAACGCCTTGTAGATTCTAACCAGATCAGAAGGGGTAAAATATTTCTTGCATCGCTTTAGACACTTCGCAGCGTTCTTGGCGACATCGAATATGAGTTGGTTGTCATTAACACACATACCGAGAATGGAAAGTCTTTCGGATTCAGCGATGCAAGTGCCATTCACGGATAATGGCAGAGTATTGAGGTTTCGCTTTAGTGACAGAATACAACTTTGCGTTTTGGAAGCATTAAATTCCACTCTATTGGTTTTACCCCACTCAAGAATGCTGTCAAGATTGGAATTTAATGAGCTTAACATATGTTGCCGTTCCAGTTCGACGCCCGAAGATGAGGGGCGTTGTCCAGGAAACGAATATGTAAAGCTGAGGGTACTGTCATCGGTGAAGGAATGAGTAGGATTAGAAGTAACAGAGAGTAGATCATTTATAAAAATGAGAAAGAAAGTCGGAGACAAAACGGAGCCTTGGTAAATTATAAATTTACCTTGGGACGCCGCCATAGCAAAGCGTTAATTAGTAAAACGAGCAAGCCTTTTATGATTACATCTCAAGTAATTGTGATTTCAAAAGGGTGCAACTACGTAGATATCTAGTGCTTTGATTGCCTTGAAAGAGATAGTCAAATCAAACAGAAAAGTAGGCGCCATATGCTGGGGATTGATTGTCCTTGAAAGAGGTATAGTTCAGTCAAGCAACAAAGTTAATTCTCTATGCTGGGGGAACAAAAACAAAACTCACAAAAATCGTCAAAATAGGACAACAAACACTTACACCCCCCTGCTATCTGAGCCAAGATCCCTTCATCAAGATATTCGATTGCTCTACAGATAGCAGTTTAATTCTAATGAACTGCATTCCACTCATTTAATTTTGATTATATGCCACTACAATCTAGGTTTTCTAATTAAAATGGACTAAGCCTAAAAGACAAAAAAAAAAGAGAAAAAAAACAAACTGTCAAGGTTTTTAATCGTAGGCATGTATGTATACTTAGCCCCCCACATGTCCTTTTGTACTTCTCAGGGGACATCATTAATCGATACCAAGAATTAGGCCAATTGAATTTCAAATAAAAATATAGTCAATCCGTACCTACTGATGCGATAGAAAACCTACCCGATTATACCAATGCACATGAAAGACAATTGCATCCCACTTCAAGTTCGATGGATCAAGCCAATAGTTGGATGGATGTACTCGAATTTGCCCCAAGAAATCCTCATGCGCTCATTGAAAACACTACACAATTCAAAAGGAATCAATCTGTAGGTGTGTTGACGGATTCAAAGATGAATATCCATGCAGCCAGGCTCCCCAACGACATACAAAATAAAAAAAAAAAAAAAATCAATTAACTTTTGGAGCTGTAAACGTTAAGAAAATCAATATCCTTTCTTCTATGACAACAGTGTCTAAAGCACAAACACACAGAAAAAGCAGTCAGCTCAGCACTACACACTATACTCAAATCAAAAGTATAAAACAGTTCTTGTATGTGTGAACGGCTGTACAATATCTAAAAGCTTTGACAGTGAAAAGGGTATACTGTTGTTTTTGATGTTGAACCGCATAACAGAGAGAGAATCCTTTTCAATTGTTGTTGTTGTTACTGCTGATTCATTGAAACATAACTATACGAAAACAATTGAAATTTATAGAACAAAAAAAAAAGAACAGACAATTTTTATGGAAAACAATTAGTAAACAAAATGGGTGTAGCTTTTAACAGATTGAGAAAAAAAAAGAACAAACAAACAATTTAGCACTAAAAAGTAAATTAAATTTAATGAATATAGGAATTAAAGTAGGTATATTGCCACAGGATAAATCCGTGTCTGGATTGTGTGACTCACTCAGAGTCAGAAGTGTATCGCAAGCGAAAGCGAAAGCTTAAAGTTAACGTGTGCTTGTGCTCTTTTCTCCTACACGCACAACACCACTTTAAGAATATACCTACATATTTCCTTTTCTGGAAAAATAAATAAAACAGAAAATAACGATTTTTATTTTCAGTCAAGTTTTGCTAACATGAGCCATAGCAAAAGGAAACCAAAAGCAGGCTATTAAATTTCCTGATTCAGTTTGCCGAGTGGAAGTACAAGAAAAAGGCCTCTGCCTGTTTTCTCCGTCAGCTTGTGGCTTATAATGGAGAACATGGGGCTATGAAAATGCGACCCATAAATTAGACAATGAGTCAGTTTTTATGGAGTTGCGATGGTTGTTTATGTTACCAGGGAGTATATCTGACTGACATAATTACGTATACACAGAGACGTCAGTTTAGCAATAAGTTTTCCGTTAAATAATATGATAATAACATAATATTGATTTCTCGTACATATGTATATACCAGAGCAGTCATAGTTTCAATGTTGAACAATTAATAAATAAATATGTATTAAGTACACGCCGTTTGAAAATGCTCGTATTGTGTTAAACAAATGATGAACGCACAAATGTATGAACTAAATTAAGAGTTAATAACATACAAAATCTATCCTTTAATTTCAATAGTAAGGAAGACTTGTGGAACGATAGCGAGAACGCTAAATTAAATTTTGAACACATCAAAAAGATGCAGTTCTCTAACACCTCTAAGACCTGCTTGCTAGACTTAGAGTACCTGAAACTCGTTTTTCTGGAAACTATATTTTTTGACACGATATCTCAAGTTGGCTTCCTGAAATTAAGCCAAAACAATTAAAACGGAATAAGAGCCAAAAATCTCCAAAAATTTTCCTAGGAAAAAACCCCAAAAAAAGAATGTTTGGTGGTTTTTCAAAATTGAAAAGGAACAAAATTTTACCCTATCGGTGCAGCTAAGGTAATTTCAATATTATGACGCCAGAAAAAGCTCTTTTTTTTTGGCATAATTTCCATTTTACTTTTTGGTTCTTTACCTAAAATTTGGGGTAATTTACTAACTTTCTGGCGTATGTGCCTTTTTTAATTTTTGGCATGTTTTCCAAAAATATTACGCCCAAACTATTTTGGCCTTTTTTCAAAACACTTTGGCGTAATTTCAGTGAGCCCTCAAATTCTAGTAGACCGATTGTTTTGAAATTTTTTCCAGGTCTTCTTAATGCGTATATTCAGATTGACTAGTTATTAAAAAAAATTAAACAAATTCCCAAAATTGAAAAAACTAGGGAAAAGCAAAATTTTATTTTCACATTGACGCCATTTTCCATTTTTTTTAGAAACGAAAATGACAAGTTTACTCGTTTAGAATTATATAAAATTTTGTGTTTCAGATCAGAGAGGGGTTCAGAATCGTGTCAACCAGGGACCATTTTTTTTAATCCTTATTTTGCCGACCTGGACTTTTTTCAGTTTTTACTTATTTCATTTAATTTTTAAATGTTAACCAAAAAAACTAATACACAACCGATAGTAAAAATGTCTAAGGGTTTTTTTAATTATTAGGACTGAAAAAACACCTAAAATTTGGCCGTCAAGACCAGAATACCCACTTAATGGAATTAAAAAATCCTTACATATTATGCCTTACTGACACTTAGTAGACATTTTTTTTTTTGAGAGCCTAAGTTGCATTTCGAAAATATAAGTAAAAATGATTTGTTATTACTTTCCTGTGAACTAAAGTTGAACTTAGTTAAAAGACAGATTTATGAACAGTGGCTGTGACTAATGACTTTAATGGTGTATGAATTAGAAGGACATTGTCAATATAGACAGAAAAACCAAATATATAAATAAACATAAGGAAAGGCTACAGTCCGCTTGGGGCGAACAGTACGATACCCTATCCATATCCCTATATGCCCCAAAGAAAAAAGCATTAACAAGGTGATGGATATCATTTCATTCTATGAAATTTATAAAAAAAAATATATTTTTTTTTGAAAAAACGCCCCCAAAAAGTGGACGTGGCAAAAAATCTGGTATAAAAAATCCTGATAAAGGAGGGCAGTGCCTACATATCTTGTAAAGGTTCCAATACTCTATCTCTCTAACTTTAGCCTTAAAATGGATTTTTCTAAATTTTGGGCGTGGCAGTGGGCGGATTTAAGAACTTTTAACACTTTACCATTTTGGGGCCCTAAGGAGTATATGCTCTAAATTTCAGCTTCCTAGCATAAATTTAAAGGCCTCAAAAGTTGATACGGACGGACATTGCTAAATAGTCTTAGGATTTGGTCCTGATCATAAATATATATACTTTTATGGGTCTACGACGAATATTAAGAGGTGTTACAAACTATGTGTCAAAATTAATACCACCCTTTTAGTTCTATAACAATATTTTATAAATTGGATACCCTTCTTTCTGCAGCTATCATTCGCATGCATGATTGCTGCCGCTTTACTTAGAGTGAGTTAGAAAGCTCCTATCGGGGGCCTTTGTATAAATGCAGCTCAATGGTCAGGTGTAAAAAAAAGATTATTCAAAAGACAAACCAATTTATGTATTAAAAACAATTATGTCGAAAAGTCTCTCCATAATCACTTCGTTAAAACAGAAAAAAAATTGGTAAGAATCAGTGACTAATGCATGCAATGGAGAAAGCCTTTTTATGCCAACTGTCCATTTATTGTCAAAAAAAAATAAAATGTACATTTAATAATTCCAAAACTACCACCATCAGATGGAATTTAATTTAGACGTTTGGAGTGCAGTTGCATACACAATAGATGACGGTTACAAAAACATATTTTTTAAGAAAAACTCTACTATACCATGGACCCTAGAACCGGTATTAGGAAAACGTTTACAAGGAAAATACTGAAATAAGAATAAAATTCTTTGAATTCCTAGAGTTTCGTATATCCGTAATCTACTGTGTAGTAAAACAATCATTTGGCAAACCTTAAAGTTGTCATAACATCTGAAATTGGGACACCTTTCAATTGAGACACTTAATTTAACTTTCCAAGAACCCCCATAATTGAGCGAAAACTTTGAATTGCGAAAACGGTGAATAAATGTGAGTACTAAACATCGTCATTCAGTATTCTTCCAATTTTTCAGGATATTCCCGAGCACGACGAGAATCACATAACAAGATTTTTTACGGTACTTCCCCGTGTTTTACAATGCTTGCATCAGAAGATAAAATTAAAAAGCACAATGGAGTTAAAATCTGAAGTGAAGAGCCGGTCCCAAACAGAAAGGGTAAAGGGTATTTTAAAATACTTTTTTTGGTGCGATTCACTTGAAACACTTGTTTCGATTGATACAGAATACCCGGATTTGGCTTCTATTAAGAGACACTAGGGACTTTGATATTGGGCCACAGACTTGATGGTTATTTCCATTTCTGGTAGTTCCACCGTTTGTGCTGCTTTCTCAACTTGAAAGACACTGCAGTGATCAGTCAGTTAATAAGTCTGGTTAATATCAAATGTCTCTGATAAGACTCCAGCTCCTGTCCCTTTACCTGTCTATATTTTATATAAACTTTAATATGAAGAATAAATATTAGGCGTACACGGCCCATTGAATAACCAAAGCCTAGCTACTCCAACCATTGTTATTTTTTAACACGAATTAAAGAGACCTACCGTTTAAATGCCGGTTCCGAACGGTAATTCATTTTTGAGAAGCTTCTCATGACAGTTTTTAGTCTTGGATGTTTGTCAGACGTTCGCAAGCGAATAAAAACTTTCAGGTGGTACAGGTCGGGATTTGAACCAGCGACCTCTCCCTTAGTGGTACAACGCACTTCACCACTTCGATATAAAGAATATCTTATATTTGTTTATTCTGATGTCACTGGTGCCACTTTTTTTCCCAACTTTGCTTGCTTCACGCGACTTTTTTATGCGACATTTTAAAATGGTCCAAATGTAATAGTTTATTGATTTATTTGTACAGGATTTATGTTTTACATTCCCTTCCTTAAAAGCATCATCGATTAGATAAGGTTAGGTTTATTTTGTCTTTCCACGCTAAGGTCAGGGTAATGCCCTTCAATGGGGGATTAGTCGAGTTTTTGTCTTCTAGTGGTCTTTGCTTCCTGCCCGTGATTGCTTACTTGAAAACTCTAAAGAATAAGAACGCGAGACAGCGGATAGTTCTTCAATATATTGAAAGAAGAACTTTCCATGTGGGACTCCTAGTCGCCTGCCATTATCCTTAAAATGTAGTTCTGTTGTTTGGTTTTTTGGAAAATGATCAGCTGAGACAGCGATGTTCTATATCGTTCTGTAAAAGCTTATTGATTCGACCTTTAGACACACTCTGGCCATAATTTAATACTGATCTTTTATTCCATCCCTTCACTAAGATTGCAAGGTGACGGTGAGGTAAAGATTCTTATTCGATATTTGCTTGCTAGCTTCTCAGCCTTCTCATTGCCGGCTGCCTCTGGTCGTAGTAAAGGACAAAATAATGTGCTTCTTAAATTCTACAGGATATTTACTGAGCAAATCCCCGTATACTAAAATTCGGATTCGAAATATTTATATGCTTTTGATATCCACCTAATCCAACTAAAATAGTAGTTTTTACATCCTGGACGTAGCAAAAAAAACTTCTGTTATTTTTGTTGATTAAGACGCTTATCGTAGGAGGCGACTCGAGCGGAGTCGTACAACTTCACATCATATTACATTGGCCTCAGAGATTTATCCCAAACTGGGAGACCTACCCAAACCTTTTTTGAGTTGAAGCGGCGAACTTCATAATATGACCAGTAGCGATTGGGTCATGAATCGAAAAATCATGAATCGGAAAATTTAAATAAAAAGATAAAGGAGCAGGTTCGTGCAAAAAAACCAAATACAGTACCCTAAAAAAAAGTCATAGTCGACCAAGACTATTTAGGTACTAATGTTTTAATTTGGTCATCTTTTATTCAAGTTTCATCTTGTGACTTGGAAATACTAAATATCCAACAGGAATGAACGATGCACGCTTCACATTATTAAAGGAGAAACTAAAATTATCTAGTAGGTCCAACCACTCTCCCAAAAACAGGAAGGGATTATATAAACGCCGTTCAATTTAATTGAGCACATACGACCACGAATCCTTGAAAATGTGATCGAAAACGTTGTTATTTGGATGACACTCATTATATCCAGCCGTGGTGGGCATTTGCCCAAAATCGTATTTTAAAACTTCTTCTTCTTCCTTCAGTACAAAATGATCTAAGTCAGCCAATTTTACAGGAATTGTGAATCTCTTAATGTGAGAAATCCTAACAATATAAAATTAACTCAAGAACTGAAGAATTTTTAAGTTTTAAGATTATTCTTAATTTAATCGAAAAATCACCTTCAGCAATGAAGTTAGTTATTGGCTTGAAGGCTTTGACAAAGAGCAAAATATGCGACAGCAACAAACCTACATGTGCTTCAACAGAAACCGTATCAAACACAAAACTACCGACTTTCCGGTAACACCGACTTGACCGGTGGTCCACTTGATTTTGGTTATCGACGTTTACCCAAATTCAAACGTTCTATGAAAAATTATTTCAAAAATCGGAGAACGCAGATTCGTTTACCTTAACAGTATAAAGTAGTTTTGAGATATTGACGGTTTTATAAATTAGCAATAATTAATTAATTTTTTCTAAAAAACTAAGTATGCAGTATATCGGCCCCACCCCAAGTATCCAAAGAACAACAAAATACAAAGAAGACATGACTTACATTTGGAGTTTCGTGGACAGTGCTTGTATGCAAAATACACTTGTCGTCATTCATGCAACCTGAGGCCTAAGGAGACCAAATGAGTGATATTAAATCTAGGTGAGGTTAAGAATACATATTAATTTTCAATGCTTCCTCGTATCTGTTGGTTGACACGACTGTAGCAGGTAGGGGGGTTAACGTTTTATTTACTTTATCGCTTTAGCAATATTTCGTTTCAATTAGCGACAAAAGTATTTCTAGATGTCGCTAAATATCTGACTCGTATACCACCTTAAAGT
This sequence comes from Ferdinandea cuprea, assembly GCA_963576555.1. Classification (NCBI taxonomy): domain Eukaryota; kingdom Metazoa; phylum Arthropoda; class Insecta; order Diptera; family Syrphidae; genus Ferdinandea; species Ferdinandea cuprea. The sequence goes on from OY754958.1 coordinate 68,089,960, forward strand.
TTCTCAAAAATAAGTTGATGTTGGGAATGGCCATTAATTTCTCGTTTCAAAAAATATAGCTTCGCACCCACAGTGCTTGGGGAAGCTTAGCTTTACATCCTGTAAGGGCCGTTTACCACGAATATTTTTTTGTTATATATTTCTCAGTCATTTCTAACACAGTGAATGCAAAAGTGCAAACAGTCTATGCACACCCATAGACCTTGAAATTTTAGCATCGAGGATCGTTGGATCATTCGTTTGACGTTAGATAAGAAGCGATTTTTTAAAAATTTATTCTCTAAGGAGAAAAAGGGCGTGTAAATCACTTTAAAGCCATCGTTCCATTCAACTAACGATTATTTTCATAAATCTTAAGCAATATAAAAATGGTTCAAATATATATAGGACAATATGGAGCTATCGCACACCTTTCTAATCCACTCAGAACTACTGAGCTTCATTTAATTTAAAGGCTTCCTATACAAAACAGTTTCATTTTTTCTAACGTCATGGTCCTTGTTCGCTTCATGGTTCATGCTTTGTGGTGGTTATGGACGTTTATAGTAATTTTAATTGGTTGAAGTTCATTGCTTATTCGCACAAAATAACGGGTGATCCAAGTAGAGATACTTTTTTCAATAGCTTTTTTTGACAGATCACGTGTGAGTCGTGCCATGCTGTCATGTTATTTTTGTTTAGTATTGTTTGGCATTTCATAATGGAAAGACTTACGCGTGAACAACGTTTACAAATTGTTCAACTTTATTATGAAAATTCACGTTCTGTGAGGAATGTGTTTCATGCACTTCGCTCAACTTATGGTCAACATAATCGGCCTACTGAGCGTACTATTCGCAACACCATCACCCATTTTGAGACCCAGCATTCATTATTGGATAATATTCGACCGAATAGACCACGTCCAGCACGCTGTGAAGAAAATATAGCGGCCGTAGCTGAGAGTGTACACGAAGACCGTAGAGAGTCGATTCAGCGCCGTTCGCAGCAACTCGGACTGACGTATGGAACGACTTGGCGCATTTTACGTCAAGATCTTAAATTGAAAGCGTACAAAATACAGCTTGTGCTCGCTCTATGGGCTCTTGAAAAGTTCCAAGAAGATCCGACGTTTTCGTGGCAAATTTTGTTTAGCGATGAGGCCCATTTCTGGCTCAATGGGTATGTAAACAAACAAATTGCCGCATTTGGGACGAAGAGCAACCTGAAGAGATTGAAGAACTGCCACTTCATCCAGAAAAAACAACGGTTTGGTGTGGTTTGTGGGCCGGTGGAATCATCGGTCCATATTTCTTTAAAAATTATGCCGGTGCGAACGTAACCGTCAATGGCGACCGTTATCGTGCCATGATAACCGACTATTTGATGCCTGAAATTGAAGCTCGTGATCTCGGCGACATTTGGTTTCAGCAAGACGGCGCTACTTCCCACACATCGCATCAATCAATACACTTATTGAGAGAACATTTCGGTGAGTACATAATTTCACGTTTTGGGCCGGTCGATTGGCCACCAAGATCGTGTGATATTACACCGTTAGACTTTTTCCTGTGGGGATATGTAAAGTCAAAAGCTTATGCCGACAAACCCGCTTCGATTCAGGCCTTGCAGGAAAACATCACGCGTGTCATTCGCCAGTTACCAGTCGAAATGCTCGAACGAGTGATCGAAAATTGGACTCAACGGATGGACCATCTGCGACGTAGCAACGGCCAACATTTGATAGACATAATCTTCAAAAAATAAATGCCAAAGAATGTTCTTTCAAATGATAATAAACATTCTCCATTAAATTTGAATTTTCTGTGTTTTTTTCTTTAAAAAAGTAGGGAACCTCGAAATGGATCACCCTTTATAACGAAAAAGCAAAAACCTTCAAAACCAAATTTTGAAGTTTTTCTAGACGTGTCAATATTTTACAAAAAAATATTAAAATAACTACACACAGAAGTACCTACAGCAAAAAACTGTATTTAGATTAAATCTTTCATTTGGGAAGGTAAAAATTACATATTTTATTCGAACAGCACTATTCAACGGTAGCCTATAGGCAATAATGAGCATCAGAAGGTTTTAGGGCTAACAATATTTTTCACGGTGTGCGGTGTGGCTTAGTGGTTAAGTGCGTTCAACTTAACTCTGGTTCAAATCTAACCCAGTACGACCTTAAAGTTTTATTTGTTGCCCCACTTCTTGCCAAAGTCTGACAAACGCCTAAAAGTAAGAAGTGTAATGAAGAATGTTCTCGAAAAATTCGCGTTCGGAATCATTTAAGCATTAAACTGTAGGTCTATATATATCTTTGCACACACAGTGGTGGTAGAAGCTATTTTTTGTATCTTTTATCACGAATGCGCTATCTAATTCTCAAAAAGAAATATTGTATTAATTTTTCTACCTCCACTAATTTTAACACTGACCTTGTTGCGAATTACTTTTGCGTAGAAAAAATTACAACTTATATACTCTGAACATTTTTTTTTGGATTTTTAAATTTGTGTATAAAAAAAATTCAATAAGTTTACTAAAGCTTTTTGAAGAACTAGGCGTTATTATCACTTCGCGGAAAAATATTGATGGCAGGCCTTGAAACTACGGGATCACACAAATGTTGCAACACCAGTACTTGACTAGAAATTTTTTCCCAATCTTGATCAAAACTTCGTCGAAAATGGGAAAGAAAAAGTAAACTGTAGATAGCTATGGAAAGGAAAGAAGTCAGCCCGCAACCAAGTCCACAACAAAAAAAAACACTTAATTATTCGCAAAAATTTAAAAATAAAATTTGTTGTCCATCCCAAATTTTGTTCAACCCAAATTTTGATTCACAGAGGGCCTTACCAATAACAAAAAAGAGTAACCAAAAACATCAAGTCCACGAAAGTTTTTACGGATTAGTAGGTCACCAGCAGCAAATCAATTCCACCACAAAACTGCGTCAATTTAAGAGAACTTTTGGTTAAATTTATTGAGTTTAATGCATTATTTCGGAACTGACCTGCATACGAGTATACATGTATTTATTAATTATGATAAAGCAATTTTTGAATTAAAGCTAGCTATGAGTCATTGTCAAAACAAAAAAGAATACTTTAGTTTACTTTACTTACATTCGGCACAGCTAATCTATTCGAAACTAAGCTTAACCTAATACATATATCAAAATACTGAACGTACAAAAATCCGACAAGGTGCAAATAGGACACGGATGTTGAATTTCCAACGATGAACACGTTCAAAGCGCATTGAAACGAAATTTTATTTCCCTATCTATCCTACTACCTCTACACACAGGCAAAATCAAGGGAACCTAAAGAAAAGAACTGTTCAAAAGAAAAAGAGGAAAACACTCTCAATTGAAACAAATAGGTAGTTGTTGTTAAACCCAACCGCATCACATTTACAATCGCACTAACACTAACAACAACAACTGTGGCAATTTGCTTGGTTGGGCCGTGAGGAAAAATCCTCAATGCACTAGTACCATCGCACAAATGTCAACAGAAAAATAAGCTTTGACTTTGGTGTTTTTATTTTTAATTTTTTACCCCAAAGAGAAAACTGTTACTCACTGGAAAAACGTCGAATTTCCCCACCCATTAAGAGAGAGAATTTAGATTAAGGATTGATTTTGGTTGTATAATAAAGGAGGAGGAGGAGGAGGAGGACTAGCATTGGTGGGTTTATTTATTTATTCGTAGACGGTATTTTGTTGGTTATTTTTTTTTTCCCAAGTGGAATTGGAATGACTAATATTTTCCACTGGATTTTGAGTTCACTCTTATTGTTAGAATGAAGAGACAGAGAGAGGTAAAAATCTTAAGGAACAACTCCATTCTGCAATTGGTTAGCCATGAGCTCATTAAGAACAAATTAAAACATCGAATTCGACAACGAAAAGGAAAATATTTTTTTTTTATTTATTCTAGTGCTCCTCTTTGAAGTGAGTATTTTTTTTAGCTTTAACGGTTAATTGTATTTCAACGAGTAATGACAATGTTCTTTGAAAAGTTAGAGAAAATTACAAATGAATTGTTATCTGTCGCCACAACTATCGAATAATCGAAAAACTTATAAAACAAACTAAATAAATAAATCAATACTCACCGTTAATCCGCAGATATTTATACGTTTTTGGGTGGGTTAATAACGTGGGAAACTAATGATTCCGCTGTTTTATCAATGATGAATGACGATAGAGGCGTGTGAGATATCCTTTTCTTTGTAAGTATCTGAGCTATGTTTCGTGTTACCCCTTCTGTGTTGAGATTTGTTGATGTTGTTGTTGCTGACTTAATTTATTAAACTATCTTCATTTACGTTATAGCTAAGTGCGAATATTTAACCGATTTATTTAATTATTTGATTTTTTTTGTTAGTACTCTCTGATATTAAACGAATATTCTGAGGGCGATAAATGTTGAATGAATTATTTCTTTTGAACTTTTTTCTTCTTTTGTTTTTAACTTATAGTTACTGACGGATTATTTACACTTTCTTGTTGTTGCGTTTACGGTTTCTTATTTTATTTAAAATGTAAGCATTCATATTTTATTTTTTTGTCACGTTTTTTTTTTTGTTTTCTTGCTTAAACCTTGTTGGTCAAAAGGAAAATAAATTTGAAATACACTCACATAAAAAATCCTGTCAATGGAGCATGAAAACGGAAAGAAAACAATACCACAGGAAACATACTAATAACGACGAAATCAAATGTTAAAAGAAACTTAAGAGAAAGCTAGTGGTAGAGAGTGTAAGAGGAAAACAGACATCGAAAAAGGATAATAATGTTAAAGCTTTGAACAAAGACAAAGTGGAAAAGGGGAACATGACAATGACGACAACGACGACGATGATGATGATGATGATGGTGAGAATGGAGTAATATTCAAAAAAAAAATGTTTTTTCAAAAAGAACAATTTGTCTTTTCTCTCCATTTTGGCAAAAGAACCTATTTGAAAAAAAAACGATACGGTGACACTACTTATTACCCTTTATGCCAATTTTATTTTGTAACACAGATATTAACCATCTTAAAGTTATGTATATATATGTATGTACTTTATAAAGTTATTTATGTGTAAAAAAAAAAATACCCGTAAACGATTACGTTTTTTTTTTGTGTTGAACTTTTCTAACTTTCTGATTGCACTAATTTTATTTTATTTACACTTTATTAAACTCTTTACACGGTCGATGAAAATCTTTCTCCGCAGGACGCTTTTATAACAAAAAAAAAAAATAAAAGTATGGTTAAATATTCAAAAAGAGAAAATAGTACGAAAAAAAAAAACGAATAAAATAAAACACGAAAATTAAAAAAAAAAAAAAAAAACAGAGTCCCCCCTATATGTATTCACGAGAATCACACACTAGCAAAAGGGCAAATAATCCATACACCACGTATACACATACAGACTCACACTTATAAGTAGCAAGGACGAGAATTCTTTCTTTTTTAGTGGCAGAGTATAAATTTACATAACACGATTTTTTCTCAGATTGATTTTTATTGTAAAAAAAAAGCCAAATTATATTAAAAAAAATTTCTTTAAAACTTTCTTTCAAAGGTTAACAACAAATATTATTGAAGGTTTCACTTAGTTTTTTTTTTTTTTTTTTTTTTTAATAGCTGCTAAACAATTTTTTTTTAAATTTGAATTTGAATTGCAAAAAATTTAGCACCTTTTAAACTGGTTGAAAAAAGATTTCAACCAAAAACTAATATATAACAAATACAAAAAAAAAAAAAAACTATTAAGTAAAAAAAGCAAAACCCAATGAATTACACAATAAATTTCTCTTTGAGCCAGAAAATGTTCATTCGTTTTTCTTCATATAATTTTTTTTTTCTTTCAATATCCCTATTGCGGAGGACATGAATATGTGTACATTTTATCCTTATACATACATAACACGACGAGAAAAAAAAGAAAAGAACAAGACTATCGAATGTTATAAGTAGAAAAATTAGATTTTTCACTTCAACTTGTTAAAATACCACAAATTTTGTTCAAATTTTAACCACTTTTGCACTTTTTTGTAAAGAAAAATAAGGACATTAATGTCCTATTTCAAATCTATTCTGTGTAGTATAAAAAAAAAGCAAAAATTTCTATGAGAGGAAAAGAGAAAGAAAATTTCAAAAGGAACCAATATGTGAAGTTATGGAGACACTATACCCGAAATCCGTTCTTCTCCGTGGTTCGCTTAAACTGCAGTCCGCATTATGTGTTCAGCAATGCCCGAGTCCCCCAAATTAGAAAATTCTCCAAAAAGGAGAAAACGACAGATAAAAAAAAAAAAAAAAAAAACCTTTCCAGGGAATATATATTGTGTATTGCTCTCTTTTTGGTATTGTCTCTCTCCCTCTGTCAGGTTTCTTCTACATTTATATCGAGGACATTCCGAAAGTGCACGAGGGTGTGTTTTCACTATACACGGTTACGCGGACATTTATCTCTTAATGTTGTTCTCTTTTGTGTAGAAATCCTTCCAGGAAAATGACTTTTCATTTGACATATTGTATTGGTAGCGCACAGGAAAGTTAGCCCTGTGCCTAACCCTTCATTCATCCTCTGTTTTTTTTTTTCTGTTCGTTTCGTTTCGTACTCTATTCGACTCTTCTTATGAGGTCATGCTGACATCATATACGGTTGCGTATACGCAATTGTTTTTGGTATTATTATTGATGGTCGCCTTGTTATCCATCTGTGCACATGTGCCTCAATTGGAAATGCAAAAACTCGAGTTTTGTTCGTTTCTTTATTTAGAAGGAACAATCACTTAGTCAAAAATGTGAATAAAATCTAATTTCAAGTTTGACAATAAAACAAAATTAAAAAGAGGTAAGAGAGCCAAGGTGAGTGAAGGCGAGAGAGAGAGAGAGAGGAAAATAGGGTTGTGCCACTGCCCCGCTGACTGACTAAGCAATTGACGACATAGTTCCTATGGTAACGTCCAGCCATCATACAACACATGCCTCTAGTGAGGCACGAAATGAATAACCTAACTTATGAAAAGTGGTAATGGAAAATTTCTATGTAAGTATAGAGTGGTGTACACTATTGGTAGCCAAGCTGGCGCCAATATTCGCTACTGTAGGTTGATGGAGCAACGTTGAAAGTTGAAACGACTTTCATATATGTGGGGGCATGCAATTCAATTTATAAATTAGGAATTTGTTTAAACTGTATGTTACTATCTGTAAGTTATCAGACATTTGTTTGATTTGACTTTATCGCTTAACGCTATCGTGAGCCAACATCCGTAAATCGATTTACCACAGATAGTATCGATGTTTTGTCAACGGAAACACATATTCTATTTTTGCTGGTAATTCAGCTTTTATCTAATAAGATTGAATGTAGTTATTAGCCAGGGGAAATAAACGTTGCTTCTGTTCTATCATTTTTTGTTGTTTGCATTCAAATTTCCATAGCAATTATCCATTAGAAAGTGTTAATAGCTGTTGCAAACTACTTTCAAATAAACAAAAAAAATGTGCATATCATGTATTACAATAATTACATTTCCAAAATCTTGGAAAAAGGCATAGCTAATCCCTCTACATTAAAGTTCTAAATAAAGGGTGATCCATTTCGAGGTTCCCTACTTTTTTAAAGAAAAAAACACAGAAAATTCAAATTTAATGGAGAATGTTTATTATCATTTGAAAGAACATTCTTTGGCATTTATTTTTTGAAGATTATGTCTATCAAATGTTGGCCGTTGCTACGTCGCAGATGGTCCATCCGTTGAGTCTCGTTCGAGCATTTCGACTGGTAACTGGCGAATGACACGCGTGATGTTTTCCTCCAAGGCCTGAATCGAAGCGGGTTTGTCGGCATAAGCTTTTGACTTTACATATCCCCACAGGAAAAAGTCTAACGGTGTGATATCACACGATCTTGGTGGCCAATCGACCGGCCCAAAACGTGAAATTATGTGCTCACCGAAATGTTCTCTCAATAAGTCCATTGATTGATGCGATGTGTGGGAAGTGGCGCCGTCTTGATGAAACCAAATGTCGCCGAGATCACGAGCTTCAATTTCAGGCATCAAATAGTCGGTTATCATGGCACGATAACGGTCGCCATTGACGGTTACGTTCGCACCGGCATAATTTTTAAAGAAATATGGACCGATGATTCCACCGGCCCACAAACCTCACCAAACCGTTGTTTTTTCTGGATGAAGTGGCAGTTCTTCAATATCTTCAGGTTGCTCTTCGTCCCAAATGCGGCAATTTTGTTTGTTTACATATACAAAATTTGCCTCGAAAACGTCGGATCTTCTTGGAAGTTTTCAAGAGCCCATAGAGCGAAGCGATGTGGCTTGGAAAGGTCGAGCGGCTTCAGTTGTTGTACAAGCTGTATTTTGTACGCTTTCAATTTAAGATCTTGACGTAAAATGCGCCAATTCGTTCCATACGTCAGTCCGAGTTGCTGCGAACGGCGCCGAATCGACTCTCTACGGTCTTCGTGAACACTCTCAGCTACGGCCGCTATATTTTCTTCACAGCGTGCTGGACGTGGTCTATTCTATGCTGGGTCTCAAAATGGGTGATGGTGTTGCGAATAGTACGCTCAGTAGGCCGATTATGTTGACCATAAGTTGAGCGAAGTGCACGAAACACATTCCTCACAGAACGTGAATTTTCATAATAAAGTTGAACAATTTGTAAACGTTGTTCACGCGCAAGTCTTTCCATTATGAAATGCCAAACAATACTAAACAAAAATAACATGACAGCATGACACGACTCACACGTGATCTGTCAAAAAAGGCTATTGAAAAAAGTATCTCTACTTGGATCACCCGTTACAAGGCTGCTGACTATTGCAGACCGATTAGTATTCTACCGTGCCTTTCAAAAGTTTTGTAAAACAACCATATTTACTGAGAATAAATTGCACAATATTTTTTTTACTGCTACAATAAAAAATCTCGAGGACAGTAGAATTGAATTTGATAAAAAAACATTTTTAGTGTGCCTCTTCTGGACTTTTCTAAAGGTTTTGTTAGTGTACACTATGAAATACTTTGTAAAAGTACATCTTCATTTGATATTAATTAATGTTTATGATTTTTTTTTGAGCGCTTCTTATATATAATTTGCTGCAACGCTGCAAACCCGTGTTTATTCACATTTTTGCGGCCTCCAAAAAGACTATGTCTTTCATTACACTGACGTAGGGCAGTTCAATGATAAAGCTAAATTTACACTTAAACCAAAAGAACGATGTTGATCAATTATAGTTCTGTGGTCGACAGTTGTCTTGATTCCGTTTTCATTTAAAACATTGCAATTTATTCATAATATAGGGTCCGCCTTTAAAGCGTCAATTGTCTCTGGCATGTCGGCGTAACACTTATATTTTACGGCACCCCACAAATAATAGTCCAACGGTGTCAAATCGCAGCTCCGCGGTGGCCAAACGACATCAGCTCTGCGGCTGGTAATGCGATCTTCAAAAACAGGGCGCAAAACATCGAGCGTAGATTCGGCTGTGTGGCACGTAGCGCCGTCCTGTTGAAACAAAATGTTGCCAATATCCTCCGCTTCAATTTTTGTGAACAAAAAATACAGTCGCCATTGACTGTAACGGCCACTCCGTGCTCATTTTCGAAGAAAAATGGCCCAATTATGCCTCTGGACCAAAATCCGCACCAAACAGTGACTCTTTTCAATGTATGCGTGCGGGTTTTCTGTTGTTTGTTTACATACCCGCCAAGATCAAAATGAGCTTCATCTGAAAAGATGATTTTTTTTGGCAAAATCGGCATCTTCTCTTTGTCGCTATGTCGCAACATTTCCCAGCGTTTTTCAAGCGTATACACAACCATATTCGTTCAGCGAAAGGATAAAACTAATTATCTGTCAAATCAGACATGAGCTTAGTGTTACCATTCGCGAAATAAGCACTAGTTGAAAAAAAAAAAAACGTTAGATGGCGGACCCTATACAATTGAACTGTGCTTATTAAGAAGCACGGCAGCGCCCAGCCCAGTTCTTTAACAACTTTGGCACTACACCCTCATTTATATGAACCAACTCAGGTCATTTTGCTGCCCCCCTCTAACTTCGCTTACAACAAAGTCATACAATTTTCAGGATTTATTGATTTATTATCAAATTTCAACTGTTTAACATGAGCAGTTCCTGGGTTTGGGCAAAAAAAAGTAATTAACTTACACACTCACTCACTGACAGATCATCAAAACTATGGAGAACTTCCTTGAAATTTGGCACAGTAATAGGGTTTTTTTAGTTCAATGGACCAGTAGTTTTGTCTGAGCGCGCTCCATCGGATAGTAGCAATAGGGTTTGCAAAGAAAACCCAGGGAAACATTTAGCATTTGTGATTTTCTACCCAGGGGGCGTTGCAGCCGCCCACTTCTCTTTACTCAGGCCCAAAAAGACCTAAAAACATAAGGAAAGGCTACAGTCCGCTTGGGGCGAACAGTACGATACCCTATCCATATCCCTATATGCCCCAAAGAAAAAAGCATTATTTCATTCTATGAAATTTATAAAAAAAAAATATTTTTTGAAAAAACGCCCCTAAAAAGTGGGCGTGGCCATAAATGTGGCCATTAATTATGTATGGGCGATATATTGAAAAAAAAATTTGCTAAATATCTTGTTAAACATTTTTTTTTCAGTTTCTATGGAAATGTTCGCTGAAAACAGCATTTTAGTGGAAAAAGCCCACAAAAAGTGGGCGTGGCAAAAAAATTTATATAACAGACTTATAAAAGTGGGCAGTGCCTTCATATCTTGTGAAGGTTCTAACACTTTATCTCTCTAACTTTAGCCTTCAAACGGTTTTTTCTAAATTGTGGGCGTGAGAATGGGCGGATTTAAAAACTTTTAACACTTCATCATTTCGGGACCCTAGGGAGTATATGGTCTAAATTTCAGCTTCCTAGCATAAATTTAAAGGCCTCAAAAGTTGATACGGACGGACGGACATTGCTTAATAGTCTTAGGATTTGGTCCTGATCATAAATATATATACTTGTATGGGTCAACGACGAATATTAAGGGGTGTTACAAACTATATGTCAAAATTAATATTCCCTTAGGATAGGGTATAATTATGATATTTTACAGGAGGCTTGGCTTTTCAGAACAAACACGGGAAAAAATAAAAAATTGTTTATGTTCCATGTGGCTTAGTGCTTAAGTGGCGCTGGACTGCTAAGCGAGGGGTTTCCGGTTATAAAATTTCAGCCGTACCGACCACACCTCTTGCGAAAGTCTGACAAACATCCAAGTGTAAAAACTGTCATGAGTATTAAATTTTAGGTCGCTATTTAAATATAGATTTCGTGAAAATAAAGAAGACTTCTTTTATTTATTTGCTGAATCAAGCAAAACAAATCACATTATTTAACCAACTGTTTAAGTATTTGTTTTTCGTTCATTCCATTAAACCATGAAATTCTTTATGATTACCAGTCTTGCAATTTAATTCATAATAATAATACGACTTTGAATGTGTTTTTTAGGCTTTCTATCTCTTTATCTCAATATACAAAAATGTTCTGTATGTTCGACATATCAGACAGGTGGCACTAGTGGAGATATATTTTTTTTAGGACTCAAAATCACAAAATAGTCTTCTAAAATAGAAATAAAAATACTAATAAAATTTGTACCCGTTAAATAAATAAATAAATGGGGGTATAGTCGAGATATATCATAAATTACGTGGCTGTGATTATTATCTTTTATATTTATATTTATTTTGAGTTCTGATAGGCGGCGCTGTATTCCCACGTTGGCATTAGTTTACTTTTAAGAATAATTGTTGCTTCGCTGCGCATAAATAAATTGATTGAATGAAAATACTTTGGCACGGTAATAGACAATAAAACAATGCAATAGAACCAGACTCGCTGATTCTGATTCCCATCGAATTGGCGCTGTTTCAATTTAACCGACTTCCTGTTCGTCTTGCATTTGCAATAACTGACAGACGAAGTACAGCCTTAACCTGAAATTCATCCGACGCACGCCGGGCAACAACTAGTTACTTAAAAAACATTACAACATTTTCTCTGCAAGATGCGCTAAGACACATAAGAAGGTTGCCTTCGGAAGAGAATATTACATCCGCTGAGGAGAGTCTTGAAGATAAACGCAATTTATCAAGTTGACTTCGTTCGCACCAACTAGCGCTAGAGGTTTCTTTTTCGAATCATAGGTTACTTTGACACTGACAGCTGTTTCCCGCTCGAAATATTGACAGAAAGTCATGGTCCCCGTCGTATTATGGTGCACAGATGTGGCTGATGTAGCCACATGGCATCATTGGACAATTTTTCTTCAAAAACGAGGCCGCGAACATTGTCAACCAACCGTGTCATTAACCGATGTCACAATCGATCCTTTGACTCCCAAATCGTGTTATCAGCCGTCTTGACGATGTCAATTGCCCGCCTCGGAGCTGCGATTTGTCCCCTTTGGACTTATTTTTGTGGGAAACCGTGAAGGACCGATGTTATGCCAACAATCCGGAAACGATTCAAGCACTTAAGGTCAATATCATTCAAGCAATCCGTTTGATTGGTCACACACTGAGCAAAACAAACGATGATATTCAAAAGATGCAATCAACAGTCCTTGCAGAAGCAGACTCTCACATTTAAAATATCTTTCTGTAGACCGTGAAAGACGGAGACGATTTGTTAGCGCACTATGGCCCCAATGTTCCAAAATCAACAGGCATTGAATGGTCTATAAAAAAAATGTCAGCGTTGAGGCTCATTTTTGGATCAATGAATGGGTATTTATAGCGATGATAAACCACATGAGATTATCGAAACGCACAGTTTGTCTGTGAGCTGGAGCAGTCTTTGAACCGCTAATCAGCTTGTTAAGGTTTACTGTTACTGTTGCTATAGATGATTTTATTTGTTTTGTTTAAAATCAAAATTATTTCCGGCTTAAAAAACTCATTTATAGTCTCGCAGTTTAAAAATAGTGCTTATTTTATTTGTCTGGATGATGTTTGGAAAACATATATTTTCTTCAAGATTGTCATTAATTTTGCTATCGTATAACTTGTTATACTAATTACATTGGATTGGTACATACAATTCTGGTTTGAAATGGATTTTATACTGTGCCCAGGTAATGAAAGTTCTTTTCAAAATCCTTGCAACCTCCTCGTGAAGAAGCTACGAACATGTTGAAGGGGCACATCACCATCATCACCATAATCAAACGAATTTGTTAGTTTTCCACAGAGGACATCATGCGATGGATGTCATTATAGGTTTTGTTATACCGTACTCACCAATAGAATTGCACTTCATTGCATTTACACATGTTCCTTCTTTTTCCTTTACCACCTCAAAGTCGTCAAGACATAGAACTAAAAGCACGAAGTTTTCATTAAACTTTGGGTTTTTATAGAAAAACTTGACGGAAAAGTCGTTGAAGACATCCGGTTTCCTTCTCGACTTCACCAAATGCAAACGCATTCTTATAAACCTGATAGGTAACACTCTGCAAAGTATTCAAAAGATTGAAACAATTTTTTTTGGTCTGGTGCACGGTGTGAGGAAACAAATATTTGACGAAAAGTGTCGGCAAGGACATTAAAGTGAATGGAAGCCAGCACCCTTGTCAACCTTGTCCTGAGGGAATGCCACAAAATAAAATAGATCACAGACACGTTTTCAGTCCAAATTGCATCTAAATGCAATTTTCCAAGACCAAAAGTAAGTATTCCCAAGAAATGCGAACAATCTGATCAGTTCGATGTACATGAAAATGTATTTGCATTTTATACCTTCCTAAACACAGAAAATTGAAGAAAAAAAAAAAACAACTTTCTTGCACGTAGTTGGTCATTCTAAAAATGGACCCCCCCCCCCCGCCACTTCGTACAGCGTATATAGGTGCAAAGAAAATTTAAGTACGAATGCACTTAAAAAATGTAGTTCCATACAAAAAAAAAAAAAATCAATAAAAAATATATCTATAAAAAAATAACTGACATTACGAAAAAAAGCTCAACATTTGAACCGCAACTATACACGACAATGTCGATGACATCATACTTGAGAAAGTATGTACATAATTACCAAGTTGCCAAGTGTATACCCTACAACAACAACAACAACAACAGCAACGAAGACAACACTACCTACGACCAAGAGGAACAACAAATTGACTTTGTCATAGAAAAATAACGTACAGAACACCTCTCCATTCATCCATCCTTCCAATGACCATGTCGCCGCACGACGACAAACCTTGCCTTGCTATTTTGGTTCTAGTTGAGACTGGAATGTTCGAAAAAAAGATCAATTTACACTCTTAATTTTCGAATTCGCATAGCATCGCAGCAGTAATGAGAGAAATAGTAGTTGAAATGTGCATCCGAGCCCTGCGTCAAAAAAAGACATCGCAAATACATCGAACGGGGGGAAAAACGCCGCCAAAAACTAAAGAGTAATGGCAGTACGGCGAACGGTATGAAAAATACATGTTCACAATTGCGCTCAGTATCCCCCTTGAAAATTTCCTTGAGCTAATAAATGTGACCCCATTCCTATTGTTGCGAAAAAGGACTATCGAAAGTCATATTCCACACAGAGTGGTGGTCGCATTTTGTGTGACTATAGATATATTGTGTTATTGTCTTTTGTCAGTGTATGAAGAAATGGAAGAATAAAAATCAAACCTACATACACACACACAGTCCTTTTTCTGTGTTCCTTAAGTCGGACAGTGGGTTGTAGTTCGTTCTTGCTTATTTGCTTCGTATTGATGCGCGGCGAAAAGCTTCCACTTTTACACTCTGGTAAAGGTTTAGTTCATAGCGTGAACTTATGAACCTTGCATGTGAACTGTGTCTTGTGCGGCACAGAGCTTTTTGTCCTTTTTTTTTTGTTGTATCTCTCTTTCTCTCGTTTTTCGTATTTCGCAGTATTCGCTGGGGTTTTTGGTGCAGTTGCACTTACGTGCAGCTAACTAGAATGGAAAAACACAAACGGACAGAGATGAGAAACGTAATCGCGTTTTCTTGGTTTCCATGATAGATATGCTGCTCTAGATTGTCATTATAGTCAGCTAATTCCGCAATGCAATAGCTTCGCCTCAGTGCAGTTAATGACTTTGTCTGCACTACCCGCAAGGAGGTTGTCAGGCAGTACACGCCATAGCCATAGCATAGACTTATTGCAGTTAAGCTGTTACAGAGCCTATGCCAAAAATAAAGTCATTGACATCATCGTAATTCAAATTGTATGCATTTTGCTGTGAAAAAAGTCGTGTATCCAAAGCAATGGATATGTTGTTGTTGTCCCAATTATGGTGGTAAATAGTGTTGGTGTTGTTAAAGAAACCACTCACTAACACACTTGAGTAGGACTATTCCTGATTATGAATGTGGGCTGTGCATTTTTAACGGAAATTGAGGGTGTTTTCTGAGCAACTACGGATGTTGGCCGTCATTGTGAGTACCTCTACTACATATGTAGTTGCAAAGTTCTAAAGTTAGTTCAGTTTTGAAGAATTAGTTTAGTTTAGTTGACTAGTTATACGCATTTTCGGTAAACATGCTCAAAATATGTCCTAATAATAGTTTGGCTGTCAGTTAGGTTGGCTAAGCTCTTACTAATTATCTTTTTTTTTAAAGTTCACTGGTCGAACAGTGGGTAGAATCAAAGATTTATAAATTAGTAGTCGTCGAATAAGAGAGAATTTTAAAGTGAAAATTGGAAGCTTCACAGAACACTGCAAAAGCCATATCAAATACGTCGAAGTATTTATAGACGACAGATTAAGCTTTGAAAGTCATATGGAATACGTCATGGAGAAGACGTCTAAGGTCTAATAGGCTACAGTTGTTGGCTTTACAATGCTCCTAGTATCTTAAATTTGGACAGTTTTTTTTAAAGAGTTTAAAGAGTTTTAAAGTAAGCAGCATACGTTATTGCAAGCATGGTCCCCATAGATATTCCAGCAGATGAAACAAATGTAAATGGAAAGGAACAAGTGGCAGCAGCGATGGGAGCCCTCTAATAAAAGAAAATGGAGATAAAAAATCTTTTCTGAAATATATCAATGGATGAGTAGAAAGCACGGAGAAGCCTATCACACCAAAAACATAAATGTTAAAAAAGAAACCAAGTTCTTTTATACAAAAATTGCAGTAAACCATTTAATAAATGAATGGAAAAATTGTGCAAAGCAGACGAAAATAATTGCACTTTTTCTTCATTTTAAAAGAGCGTTCGAAACGATTGATCAGGAAATTTTATTACAAATATTGTATAAATATGGTATCAGTAATAAGGAACTAAATGGTTCAGGTCATTTATAACAAATATAGGGTCCGCCATCTAACGTTTTTATTTCAACTAGTGCTTATTTCGCGAATGGTAACACTTAGCTCATGTCTGATTTGACAGATAATATACCGCTGATCGAATATGGTTATGTATACGCTTGAACAACGCTGGGAAATATTGCGGCACAATTGGGCCATTTTTCATTTTTTTTTTAAATGAGCAAGCAGTGGCCGTTACAGTCAATGGCGATCGTTATCGGGGCATGTTGAACGAATTTTTGTTCACAAAAATTGAAGAGGAGGATATTGGCAACATTTGGTTTCAACAGGACGGCGCTACATGCCACACAGCCGAAGCTACACTCGATGTTTTGCGCCCTGTTTCAAAAAAAAAAGTTATTTGGCGGACCCTATAGAACACAGAGGACAAAAGTTAATAATTCCATATCGGAATATATTAAAGTAGAACAAGGAGTTCCTCAAGGATCAATTTTAGGGGCGCTCTTATTTACAATTTATATAAACGATATGCCAAGAATCATACAATTTTGCAAAAGCGTGTTATATGCGGATGACACTCTAATACACGCTGAAGGAGACGACACTGAACAATGCAGAACCATGTTAAACAACGATGTGATACATCTAGTATCATGGCTTAGAATGAATAAACTGAAGCTTAACGAACAAAAAACTAAGTTGATGACAATTAATACAGATAGCGAATTAACTATTGAAATTAATGGGAGCATAAAATATCTAGGAATGATAATAGATAAAAAATTTAAAAATGGAACAGCACGTCGACTTTGTATGTAATAAAAATAGGGAAAAAGATTGGATTTTTTAAACGAATGAACTATATAACAGCGGTTAATGTATACAACACTATAATAAAACCACATTTTGAATATTGTTCTACAATTTTGTTTTCATGTTGCAATCAAGGTCAAATCGGAAGATTGCAAAAACTTCAAAATGAGAAGTATGAGAAGCATCTTGAAATGCAATCGATATACACCTATAAGGCAAATGTTGGATACACTGAGATGGTTGGATGTCAAGCAGAGACTGGAACTGAATGCACTTGCAGCATATTTAACACAGGAAGTTAGGCTCGTAAGTGAAGCTCAACCTTACAGACTACGAAATGCGAACGAGTTCCGACTGAATTTGCAAATGTCAGCAGATGGACAGAAGACAATACTAAACAAGGGGATCAGGCTGTTTAACATGTTACAACATATATAAAAACCGAAGAGAATTTTAGAATTTTTAAAACTAAATGTATCAAACATGTAAAAAAAATATTTAAAAAATTACTGTAAAAATTGAAATTATTTAGAAAAATTCTAATTATAAAGTATTTAAAATACTAATAAATATATATACTACTACTACTACTACAAGTCAGCCACAAAAAGTACTGAGATATGAAAAAAGAACGCCAAGTTTTTATTACAGTTATTTAAAGTCTCACAAATATTATTCATACACTTGGCATACAGTGAGTAACTGAATCAGTGAATTTCTATATTTGATAATTTCAGGGCCCTGTAACCAGCCGCGAATGTAGCAAGTTCAGAGGGCGGCCAAATTCACCCTTTACAGACGAAGGGACAACTCATCATTTACTTAACATTGACCACGGAATAGATAATAGTACAAGTACATACATTTCATGGAGTGAGAAGTTCTGGACGAACATTTATTATTCGCATAGTTCAAAATTTGCGCCCACTCGCCCGTAGGAATTGTAGATAGCGGCAGCACGCGTCTGGTTACCGTGTGTCGCAAGGGATGAAGCTATATTCGAAAACTCTCTACAACAGTGTTGTGTTTTAAACTTGCGTGTTGTTCGAATCCCAGCCCCATGTTCGAGACGACAAGGAAGACCGAAAGCTCCATTTTAAAGACCAAGCCGTCGCGGATGCCAGAGCGCTTGGTCTGGACAACTGGAAGCAGCGTGCTCGGGATCGCAGAGGGTGAAAGGCTGCCGTATCTCAGGCAGAGACTCTTTACGGGTCGGGAGCCCGTTAAGTAAGTAAGTTGTTTGTTTATGTTTAATATTTAGTACTTGTCGATCAACTGAAGGTTAAATACTGATTGTATTATGGTCGCATCGATCGTATTTAAACTTACTTAAAATTTGTACGTCGTCATCCGTGTCATGTTATTTTTATTACACGATGGCAGCCATCGGATGAATAAAAAATAAATATTAGGCGTAAACGGCCAATACAGGACCTAAAGCCTAGCTTCTCCAACCATTGTGTGTGCGAAGTTATATTTTTGGCACGAATGGAGGGGGATCTAAAGTTTAATGCTGATTCCGAACGGCAAATAATTTTTGAGAAGCTTCTCATGACAGTTCTTACTTTTGGATGTTTGTCAGACTCTCGCAAGAGGTGGGGCAGCGAATAAAAACTTTCAGATGGTACAGGTCGGGATTTGAACCAGCGACCTCTCGCATAGTAGTCCAACGCACTTAATCACTAAACCACTGCACCCACAGCCATCGGATGACTGAGAAGTAAAACAGCCTTTTTATTCCAGCTATTAATTCAATACAATGCAATGAAGCAGTTTAAAACAAATAAGCAGCCGTAACCGTGCTGCAAATGGCACCTGTAGGTTGCAGCGCTGCGGTTTGCCCCTTTTTAAGTACCAGCACCCCAGACCTCTACCTTTTCAAATATATTATCAAAATGGACAGATTTTCTTCTTTTTTTTTTAAAGTACGAAACACCAATAAATATCTACAAAAAATAAAATCTACTGAGCGCTGCCGTTTTATTTTAGAGTTGCTAAACGCACCCGCGTTACATCACTAAGATTTTAAATTGATCTTGCTTATTTATCAAATTAATAGAAAAAAGGAGTTTTTGCAAGGATGTTACTAAAATTGCTAAGCTTTTAGAGCATGTAGAAATATAGTGATGGACTGGAAATATCTAAAGACTGAAATTAATTTAATTAAATTAGGCTAAGGAGAAGTTCACATTAATTACTTGATCTTTCAAACTCAAAATCAAATATTTTTAAATGTACGAACCTGCTACTTGTGAATCGTTTGTTGTGTAGGTCCAGTCAAAAGAAATTAAACTTTGTTTTATATTATTTATATTATTTTACTTCATTTTATTACCTACGAAGACTTAAGAAGTTACATGGGTTTCACAGCTTCAAAAAATTTAATTTTTTTATTGTCTTATTAATTTCTAAAACATCTCGAGAATATTATCCTAAATTTTGCAAGTCATTCCGAATAAAAGTTTCGGAGATACAGCTTTGGGAAGGTGGGCACTCAATTGAATCGCGAGGATTATTTGAGGTTAACCAAACTTTAAAGGCGGACGCACTTTTTTCCGAGGGATCACCAGAAATGACGGAGTTTTGAATATTTTCCTTTGAAAATTTCAGAAATTCCTTTTCAAATGTACAGTGGTGGAAATCTAATTAGAAACATAGAAAAAAAAGCATATATTTGTCATTTAGGCTTTGTTTACCAAAGTTACACACAATGCATATGCACAAAATATGTACCGTTCATTTTCTGGAGCTTTGCGCTTATTTTTTACATAAGTAACGGGTGATCCAAGTAGAGATACTTTTTTTTCAATAGCCTTTTTTGACAGATCACGTGTGAGTCGTGTCATGCTGTCATGTTATTTTTGTTTAGTATTGTTTGGCATTTCATAATGGAAAGACTTACGCGTGAACAACGTTTACAAATTGTTCAACTTTATTATGAAAATTCACGTTCTGTGAGGAATGTGTTTCATGCACTTCGCTCAACTTATGGTCAACATAATCGGCCTACTGAGCGTACTATTCGCAACACCATCACCCATTTTGAGACCCAGCATTCATTATTGGATAATATTCGACCGAATAGACCACGTCCAGCACGCTGTGAAGAAAATATAGCGGCCGTAGCTGAGAGTGTACACGAAGACCGTAGAGAGTCGATTCAGCGCCGTTCGCAGCAACTCGGACTGACGTATGGAACGACTTGGCGCATTTTACGTCAAGATCTTAAATTGAAAGCGTACAAAATACAGCTTGTGCTCGCTCTATGGGCTCTTGAAAAGTTCCAAGAAGATCCGACGTTTTCGTGGCAAATTTTGTTTAGCGATGAGGCCCATTTCTGGCTCAATGGGTATGTAAACAAACAAAATTGCCGCATTTGGGACGAAGAGCAACCTGAAGAGATTGAAGAACTGCCACTTCATCCAGAAAAAACAACGGTTTGGTGTGGTTTGTGGGCCGGTGGAATCATCGGTCCATATTTCTTTAAAAAATATCCGGTGCGAACGTAACCGTCAATGGCGACCGTTATCGTGCCATGATAACCGACTATTTGATGCCTGAAATTGAAGCTCGTGATCTCGGCGACATTTGGTTTCAGCAAGACGGCGCCACTTCCCACACATCGCATCAATCAATGAACTTATTGAGAGAACATTTCGGTGAGCACATAATTTCACGTTTTGGGCCGGTCGATTGGCCACCAAGATCGTGTAATATCACATCGTTAGACTTTTTCCTGGGATGGGAAATGGGAAATGGGAAAAAACAAGAGTTGCACACCATAATTGAGAATGCAGATCATTAGAAAATACTGCACGGCTGGTGCATCTATGGATTCTATCGCCAAGGAACTGCAATGAAACTGGCAGTATAGAAAACCCAAAAAGAAAAAAACGGGCCAGGAAAACAACCGCTAAAGAAGATAGGCTGATATGTCATTTGAGTAAAGCAGATCCTTTCCTTACAAGTAATGACATCATGTCAAATGTATCGGTGCAATTAAATCAAAAAATTACATCCCGGACCATCAGAAATCCCCGAGCAGTCAGTAACCGACTGCTAGAATCAGACCTGCGGGGGTGCATTGCTCGCAAAAAACCCCACGTTTCAAAAAAAATTTAAAACGTCGGATGGAATTTGCCAAGGAGCATGTGCTTAAGCCCCTCTCTTAATGAAAAAAAGTGCTCTGGAGCGATGAATCCAAATTTAGTATGTTTGGATCTGATGGTAAAAAAATATGTGAGGCGACCAAAGAATGAAGAGCTCAACCCAAAGTACACAATCAAAACCATTAAGCATGGTGGTGGAAATGTAATGGTTTGGGGAGCCTTTTCCTGGCTCGGTGTTGGCCCCATTGTGCGAGTTGATGGGCGTATGGACCAGCATATGTATAAAGACATTCTGGCAAATGTTATGGAGCCATATGCTTTTGACCATTTGCCAGTGTCTTACATTTTCCAACAAGATAATGATCCTAAACACACTTCAAGGCTAGTGAAGAGTTGGTTTGATGAGGAAAAAATATACGTTTTGAGCTGGCCAGCCCAAAGTCCAGACCTCAATCCCATTGAGAACTTATGGGCTGATGTGGAAAGAAGTTTGGGACAGAAAGCAGCAAAAAATTATTCCAACGAATTGTTTAATAACATTGAACAAGCATGGAAAAATATCCCTCTTCAGCGATGTCAAAATTTGGTGGCCAGTATGGCTAAACGGTGTACTGCTGTTATTTCAAATAGGGGGTATCCCACAAAATATTGATTTTATTTTATATTTTTGAAGAGCTGAACTCGAAAAATTAATTAATATATTTTTTTTTTTAAATTTAAGTAGTACATATTTAAGTTATTTGTTTTTAATTATATTTCCAAGAAAAAATACACTATTCTAAGTTTTTTTTAATTTATTTTCATTTTTGCTTTATTTGTTTGTTTTTATCTCACTATTAGCGAAACCTTTTGATTCGCGTTTATACGTATTCATTAAAATTTAGTTTAAATTTTCGATAAACAAATAAGTATGTAGTAATCAAATCTTCGAAAAAAATATCTGTTTCTAATTTGTTTTCCACCACTGTATATGTGATAAGACAGTAAGAAGTTTGAATATAAAATTGTTGAAAATGTAACTTTTTTCCCAGAATAAACCCATGTAACCCCTTAACTATATATAGGTAAAAGTAGTTAAAATAAATAGGGTAGGAATTGGCAAATTGAGTCTCTTAAGGAAAAGAATAATAATATATCATCATAAGTGGGCGGGGGAGGCATTTTTCAGGTTTTGTCCGCCTAAACAAAATTTAAGATCCGGGGTTGCCTGTAACCCAAGAACTACTCATGTTATTTATTTTTTGAGTTCTATAACTCTAGCTCTGCTGTAAGAGAAGTTAGATTAACTTTAATTATGGGGAATATTCAAAAACAATAAAATGACTAAAAACGAAACTAGTGCAGATTATAAATGCTGCATTCAAGTTAAGGTATGTTCCAAGCGGTAAGGTGAAGTCGCTGAGTTAATAATGATTCCGACGCCTGGGAAAACACCCAACGAGGTTACCTCATACCGCCCAATTTCGATAGTTAAATTGCTGAAAAGGCTGCAATACACAATTGAAGAAAAATCGCTTATTCCAAACCGTCATTTTTTAGAAATAAGCACTCGACGATTGATCAGGTGCACACAGACAAGATCGAAAAAGCATTTGAATAATATGACTCCACTATATTTCTTGATATAGCACAAGCTATCTATAGAGTCTGGGATAAAGTACTAATCCACAAATTAGAAAAGCAACTGCCGAAGCAGTACTCAAAAATTCTTGAGTCTTATATGTATATCTCAACGATTCTTTAGAATTAAACAAGAAATAGAATCCTGTACATTAAGAGAAATGAAAGCTGGTGTACCACAAGGAAGTGTACTGGGTCCAGTACTATACCTGTTATTTACCAGCGATCTCCCAAAAAGTGAAAACCAACTGTAGCTACTTTTGCAGATGATACGGCTATACTTGCGATGGGAGAAACTGTTGAAGTGTCAACAAAAAAAAGCTTCAAAAGGCAGTAAATAAGATATTCAATTGCACAACGAAATGACAGATACAATAAAATGGCCTTAAGTCAGTTTACAACAATTTCACTTACAAGAACGTGCCACACATACTAGTGTACATGAATAACAATGTAGTGGAATATTCAAATACAGCCTAATATCTAAAACTACGCTGGAAAGCACATGTAAAGAAAAAAAGAGACGAATTAAATATGAGATACAGTAAAATGTATTGGTTAATTGGGAGATACTCTTGCTTGTCCAATAATAATAAAATTATTGCAATACGGTCCTACGGGATCCAGCTATGAGGATGCACATCCAAAATAAACATTCAAATATTCCAAAATAAAGTTGTACGGAACATCGTCGATGCTCCGTGCCACATACGAAATGCCGATAGAAATCTTACTGTTGAGGTGGTTAAAAATGAGATTAAAAAAGTCGCTCAAAGATACAGAGCTAAGCTCCTCAATCACGCCAATGGAAAAATAATTCAATTAATAAATACTACCAATACGATCAGAAGGCTGAGGCGCTTAAACCCCCCCTGACCTATAACAGATTGACTAGTATTTAACACATGTTGTGTTTATTTGCCCAAGGTTCCTTGGTCTTAAGCTGGATAGAGAAGTAAATACCGCAATTAATGCAGAAAATATCATTGGGGATATGATGCTAAAATAGGTGAGAAAATATAATGCAATTAGTGTTTTATTAATCCACACACAATTCAAGCTTAGGCACCAGGAAAGCCGCAGAGCAAAACAGATGAATAGAAGAGTAGTAGTAACCGACGGGCATCCAATGGCTAACAATTCGTGCAAGTGAAGAAGATTGCTGTCACTGTAATTCCTCACAGCTAGATTCTTATTGTTTTGACACCTTATTTGTTGGTTAGGACTGAGAGTCGCAACAAGGATCTACCTTTTTTTTAAATTTGGGCTACAAATAACTTTAAATAACTTTAGCTTAACTTGGAAGATAATTTCTGAATTTTCGTATGCCATTTTTAATCACTCTTGTGTTCCCCAAGGCAGTCTTCTTGGACCTCTTTTTTTCTCCTATTTATAAATGATCCGCCTTCCCGTGGTTTTCATTCATGATGTCTACTGTGTAACTCAGTTTGGTGAGGGAGATCGAGCGCAGCTTAAATCAGAAATCGCTACGTTCAGCTTAGCCTTGTGTAGCATACGGGATTTTGGTTTGTTATAGCCGTAAGAAGTATGCGACAGGTAATGAAAACAAGGACAACCTAAATTGCGAGGGTAAGTTTTGAAGTTTGAATCGATATGCGATTTTGAGCTACATTTCTGCTTTCCTGGTTAATTCGGCAAATTAATTGTCGAATCAAGACCACGTTAAAATTAGTTTAAAAATAAATAAATATCAGGCGTAAACGGCCCATACACCTATAACGACATAAGGCCTAGCTTCTCCAACAATTGTATGTGCAATAATATATTTTTAAAACGAATGGAAAAAATTATTTTCGCACTTGAAAAAGTTGAAAAATATGTTCGTTATCACCTTACTTTAAATTTAAAACCACAACAAAATAAAATGTTTTATCTTTTGGTGCGGAAAGCTTTTTTTCTCAGAAAAGCTTGATATATTGTGCAAGTTTATTGGCGAATGTTTTGTCTTTAGAATTTTTAATGACCACTTTGTAACAGATGTTCGGTGAATGAACAAGTACAGTTTATTTTGCAGCAAGAAAGGGTTTACAAATAATTAAAAAAAAATATATAAAGAAACTAAAGTGCATATAACTAAGTGTAAAATATTATTAAACACAGGTAAGTAAATTAGACACAATTACCTCAAATTTGGAAAACATTATAGAAGAGAGCATAGAAAGTGCAATGGAAGAGGTGAAAATATTGAGGTTGATTTGATTGAGAGGATTGTAAGTGATGACAATGGAGTTGAAAATAGAATTCAAGATGAAGAAACGGTACAAGAGATTTTTGAAAAAGTCAATTTGGAAAGTTTGAGATGGAGGAGTGCAGAGTTAGGGGAATGCGATACGACCTGGAAAAACAAACTTAGTTTCGGCCGAGTCAAACAACCAGTCGAATATTTTACTCAATTTTTCGATGAC
This sequence comes from Ferdinandea cuprea, assembly GCA_963576555.1. NCBI lineage: Eukaryota > Metazoa > Arthropoda > Insecta > Diptera > Syrphidae > Ferdinandea > Ferdinandea cuprea. The sequence goes on from OY754958.1 coordinate 68,115,245, forward strand.
GAGATAGTGCAAAAGATATGCGATGAAACGAATTTATATGCATTACGAACCAATGGTACTGAATTAAAATGTGAAACTACCGAAATAAGAAGATTTATAGGTGTATTACTATACCTTGGCGTAATAAATATTCCAAATGGTCGAAAAATTTCAAATTGTCAGCAGTAGCGGATGCATTATCACGAAATCGTTTCGAAAAAATAAAGGAAAATTTTCATATAAATGATAACTCTAAGCAACCTCAAAAAGGACAACCTACATACGACAAATTATATAAAATACGTCCATTATTGAAGAAAATCAAAGAAAAATTTATCGAAATAGCACAGGAGGAATATCAGAGCATAGACGAACAAATGATTTCCTATAAAGGTAACCTAGTGATATAGTCTTATAATGGGTATAGTAAATATCTATCTATTTTTCCTTGTAGGTCGGCACAGTTTGAAGCGATATTTACCAAAAAAAACCTCACAAGTGGGGATTTAAAATGTTTACTAGGGCTGGTGTATCTGGCATTGTATACGACTTTTGCCTCTACACTGGAGAAGGAACGTGTCAATCGTTTGGATTGGGCATATCGTCTGATATTGTCTTACACTTAGCTTCAAATATTCCCGAAAATCAAAATTTTAAGTTGTTTTTTGACAACTGGTTTACGTCCATAAGCCTGATGATTTCTTAGAAACAAAAGGGTATATTAGCAGTAGGAACCATTCGAAACAATCGATTAAAAAATTGTGTTCTAAGCGACGAAAAGGATCTTTCTAAAAAAGAAAGAAGAGGATCTCACGATTTTAAATTTGAAACAACAAATAATTTAATTGCTTGTCGATGGTACGACAACAAAAGGGTGCAACTGGTCTCGAATTATATCGAAAAGAGAAGAAGTTTGTAAACATTCAATGGGAGGGGTTGATCTTGCCGACATGCTGTTGGAGTTATATAAGATCAACCACCGCTCAAAGAGGTGGTAAATGCGAATCGTTTACTGGTGCATAAGCTCATCAGTAGTGAATAGCTGGCTGTTGTACCGCAGAGATCTAAAAAACTCAAGCGGAGATAAAAAGTATTTGTCATTACTAAGCTTTCAGTTAGATATTCCTAACGAGTTACTCAACGCAAAAAAATAGCAGCTCCAGCACGCAAAAGAGGCCGCCCATTTTCACTTCTCTCAACAACGCAGTCAGATCCACCATCGCCAGCACCGTTATCACCAGCACCGTCATCACATTCTTCGTCAAGTTCTTTTAAAAGATCCTATGTTGCGGAACCTGCAAGAGCTAAGCGATTTGACCAAGTCGGTCACTGGATTGAGTGGGGTTCAAAAGGCAGATGCAGGCTATGTCACACTGGGTATCCCCGCTCAAAGTGCTCTAAATGCAAGGTTTATTTGTGTTCAAACCCACAAAAAAATTGTTTCGTTTCTTATCACACTTAATTTGTACTAAAAACTAATAAAAATTTCAATAAAGAACAAAAATATTTGTTTGTTTTGAAATTTGTCTACTACTGCCCAATGTTGCCTATAGGAAACATTTCATAACGGCTAGATCAGGACTCATAGGAGTTTGAAATTAATATCAGTTCATATTGAGGTCTAGACTAACGACTCTATAAACTCCAAAAAATTTTAGCTATGCCCCAATTAATTTGGGCATGAAAGGGTTAAACTTTCCCTCTGCCGTACATTGGAAGAAGTAACGTTTTCGGCAAATTCTAGTAAATCTTTAAGCAACTTCTCAATAAATTCAATAAATTTGCTACAAAAAGTCTCTTAATGCCAATGTCGAACGGTAATTATTTTTTATAAGTTGCTTATAACAGTTCTTGAAAGTCTCTTGGATGTTTGTCAGACTTTCGCAAGAAGTGGGTCAGCAAATATAAACATTTAGGTGGTACAGGGCGACTTTGAACCTAGGAACCCTCGTTTTTTATTCCAACACACTTAACCAAGTGACCATAGCACCCACAACAAGAGATATCCATTTGAAAGGAAAAGCTGGAAAATGTTTTTTTTTTTCATTTTTACTTAAGTCGTCATAATTTGTTACTGAATTTTTTCATTTTAACTGGATATAACATGTGTTGGGGTGATAGTAGACCCCACTACCATAGCATTTATATCTATCGACCTGTTGGAAATTTTCTCTTCACTTAAACGCCTAAATGTTGCAGTTACAATTTAATTGGGACTATTGGCTGGATTCGGAAATAGTTCTCTGATACAACATTCCATACAGATTTATTACATAAGTCGTGGGCGTTTACACAGTATTTTATTTTTCTCTTAACTCTAAACCCTAGCACTGAACAACACTCTAGTAACATTCTCAGAGGAAGTGAAATAACTCGCTTAATTGTGTTGCTCATCCAGAACGCACCCTAAATAAAGCGAATGCCATATTATGGGCAAGCTTCTTACTTTTCGATAAGAAATGGGACATACTAAACCAATAAAACTCAAACAGGGTGATCTCACAGGACACTTAAGATTCTTAAACTCCTCAAAGATTATACATAGCCCTTCGATTCATGTCACCGAATTCATGCCCACAAAAGTCAACTTTCATCAACAATTTAATATAAAAATACCGGACCGTTCGGTGTGGGAAACTGCAGGCCCTAGGCTAGGCTGCTCCTATTCAGTCTGGTATACGAATAGCTAAAAAATACCAACGGGTGTAGGAGCTGGTATCAGTGGACCCAACTGCAAAATTTCAGATCCTATAGTCCACAAAACATTGAACTGCTTAAAGCAGAACTCGTGAAGCAGCACTCAAAGCTCTAGCTCCGACAAGTTCAACTCTCAACTGTCTCATTACCCTGAAACAACTTACCACTCAGACTAAACTGAGTGACACTCTACTGTGTCCCAGGATACAAAGGTATTCTTTGTAATTAAGAGGCCGATGATCTAGATGACAAAGCTCTGAATCCCCTTTCGTTACCCCAGAGCCCTTCTATGGACTACCCCCCTGTAATATCAAATTAGAACTCAATGCATGGGAACATCAAATGCGTATATCCCAATGGAACTCTAATAGCCAAGGATTACGCCATGCTATAGGCTTTGCCTAAAAAAACTCGCTCTTCAGATTCGTAACTGACTTCTTCACAGGTGACTGCGCCCTGAAAAGTCATTTCATGAAATTGGGGAAAAGTTCTACAGATCTTTGTAGACTCTGCCTTGAACAACCAAAAACAGCAGAACACATCCTATGCGATTGGCCCGTAATCATTCGAAAGAAGCTTAAATGCTTCAACAAAGGACTCACCAAATTTCGGGATATTGGCCTTAACCATGGTAAGGTTCATCAAAGACCAAGGATCGAAACCAAAACACTCATAGAGAGCACAAATATCTGTTTTTGTTCGCAATGGCAATAATACTTTAAAATATGAATTATTTTTGTAACCTATTTTTCTTAAGAATTAAAATGTTAAGCTGCGGCCCGGAGCTCGGAAATAGAAGCCAATTCCCCCCGAGTCTCAGGGCCAAAATACAGAAATATTTAATATTAAAGGTTATTCCATGACAATAAAACTAGTTACGAAACTTACATGGGCTTGGTTAATTTCTTTCCCGCAAGCAAAGTAAAACTACACGCACAATATTACAAATATTAAATTTAACTTTTTATCGTATTTTTTACCAGATTGATGTAAGCAAAAAAAAACAAAAATTTACAACCGACACAAAAAATATTAATTCAAACGAGACGAACGGTATTTAAAAAAATAGCTACATAAGAATGGTTGGCTTCAGAGCAGATAATAATATCAAAGTGTTTTTGCATAATCTGAATCATTCAGGAGGGCGTTTTAATTTTCCATAAATCTCTTTTAATTAAATTTTACCGTATATTTAAGTAAAAATGAATAAATTAAATGGCCGGTGAACTTTTCCCTAAATTCCATGGGGAAATATCAATAAAGAATTATTTCATGATTTCCCAACAGTACATAGTCTCCCGCTATCTATAATTGCTTTTGTTTTCATATTGATTTTCTATCTTTGACTTGAGCTTTTTGTACTTGTTTTAGGTTTTCGATACATATCATTATACAGGCAGATATCAATCTAATTATGTTTTCGTTTTTTATGGAAATCATTAATTTGTTTATATATATTTATTTATTTTAGAATTATATTAATATGCACCGATGCAGACCATGTATAGCAAAGAATAGTAGCTACAACGAATTATAGATTTAGATCAAAACCTGAAAATACCAAACGAAAACACGATAAATGTGCAAACTTAATTAAAAAAATTTTCTAATCATTCGGCAATGCTCATTCACAAAATTCCAGACCTACTTTTTATGAATGAAGAACAAATTCTAATCCCCATACGGAATAAGAATCCAATTAGGCATACCTGCTTGGAATATTTTTGTTAAAGTATTGTTTTAGAATTCAGAAACACAGAAAACTTGGCAAGTTCGAATCGACAAAAACAAAATCTTGTTATAAGGGAGCTCTGGTAACGTCAGATGTTACGTTACTGCCACATGTTTCCACTATAATATAGTTAATATATAGGGTAAGTAATACTGTAACATAATTTACGGCGAATTCAGTTTGCCATCAATCTCAGTTGTCAGTTTTTGATTTGACTGAATGCACCCATTGAAAAAAAATCCCTCTGTCAAGCACAACAACATGGCGTCAGAAATTTCCAATCACGAAGAACGAGGTCGTCGTTTAGTAGTTTGATTTTATTATTTCTCCTATTAATACTGCTTCCAAGTTTATAAAGACATTCGCAAAATATTCACAAACATTTAGATTTTAATTTCGTGCATAACAAAGTGAGTATTCTATACTTTTCCGACATTAAATTGAGAACAAGAAATTCATTGTTATGATGCCAGTTTAAAGGATCTGAAAATTATCACCACTGACAGCAAATTATGTTTACTGCAAATATAAAATAAAAACAAAATTAAAAAAAATTTCGAGTTTATTATGTAATTTACAATTACATTGGCTAAAATGAACAACATGATTTATAACATCCGTCAGCCAGTTTATCAACAGCAGCAACTGGGCAACGGTGACCAGACAATGAAACAAAATAACGCGCAGCACTTGCTTGCGGAAAAGATTATTATTGGCCTTGATCATGCCCCGCCTGCGTTTAACTTACGTGAGCAACTCACAGGGGTCAGTGGTGCCAATTTGCAGTACATTCGCAAAGAAACGGGCGTGAATATTACCTTGAGGGGTATTGGTTCGTTGTTTATCGATCCCAGCACTGGTTCCGAGTCGCAGGAGCCACTCCATTTCTATATCGAACATCAACGTTTTGAGAATTTGAACTCGGCCAAACAACTTGCCAAGAATCTCATTGAAACTTTACAACAAGAGTTCCTACAGTTTCAGCAGCAACAGTCGCCGGCATTACCTCAAATAAACATACCGCCCCCATCGATAATAAATGTCCCTCCACCGTCTATAATCCAATCGAATGTAGTTCCTTCAGCTCAAACGCAATCAGCCAATATCATCCATCAACAGTTTGTCACTCAGAGCGGAATTCCTATTCACATGCAACAGGGAAACATGGTTATTCAGCAGCAGCAAGGAACACACAACTTGAATATACCTCCTCCAATGAAGCAAATTGTTCAGTTTCATCAGCCGCCACCTACGATCCAAACTAGCACTGCTTCCTTGCAGAGCACCCAAGCCACTGCAGCTTCTCCGATAATTCTGAACCACCAGCCACAAGCCAGTATCCAATATCAGTACATTCAGCAACCAGCACGAGATGGACAGGGCAATCAACTGACGTTGCAACAGGTGTATCAGCAGCCGCAACAAATTCAAGGTATTCAAATGCAAGCCACCTTGCCTCCGCCAAACATGCAACAGCAACAGCAGTACATTACCGTGCAAGGAAATACTGCGTATATGGTGCCGCCTCCAACGATAATCCAGCAAGGTGCACAGCCTACGCAGCTTTCAATAATTCAACATCCGCCCCCGTTGCATATGCAACTGCCAGCTGGCGCTATCACAGTACAAACTCCCATTACAGAAGCGATGCAACAGCAACAACAACAACAGCAGCAGCAGCAGCTACACCTTGAACAAAGTCAGATCAGGGCAGAACTGGCCGCTGAAAATGAAGAGTATTCATCTGGGGACAAATCTGAAGAAAATGAGCAGCAATCCCCTGAGGAAGAGAACTCTACAGCAATATCCGAGTCAGAAGGTTCCGCCGCTCTTGTTCGGACACTGACAACATCAGTTCCGCCACCGCAGCAGCAATTGATGCGCCAACCACCTCCACCCATGACTCATGTCCCGCCACCAACAATCACGATGTCCGTACCACCGCCAATGAACGGTGTTCAGCAACACATCGTGGGCAATACTATTTACACGACGACTACAACCAACCCAGGTATTCAGCAATTTCAACAGCAAGTAATACCTCTGCAGCAGCAACAGCAGACTCAACAATTCATCCATACTGCGCCGAATGGCCAAAACTACGTTATGAACACGGCCACGACTCAATGGCAAGCGCGCGCTCAGCAGCCCACTCAATTTGTAACCCAGCAAATAACCGCCAGTGACATACATACCCTTCCGCCGCCAGTTTCCATGAGTGGAATCCCCGCTTCCGTGCAACAAGCCCCAGTCGCTGTCACATTCTCGCAACCAATGATGCAGCAACAGCTGCAGCTGCAGTTTCAGCCGCAAATGATGCAGCAAGTCCAAATGCAGGCACAACCCACCACTCAGCAATTCAATATAATCCAAACGCAACCTCCTCCGCCACAAGCACTGTTGCAGCAGCAACAGCAACAGACCGGAATGGGACTGCTCAGTGTAAGCCAGAATGGTTTGAGCTACACCCAAACAGCACCCAGTGCACCGCAAACATTTGTACAACAACACCAACAACAGCAGCAGCAAATAAGGCCTCCACCATCGGTAAGAATCCACTGTCTATCCAGTAAATGCAATCTGTATTCGTTTCACTTACAGTACGGGGAACAAGTAATGGCCCGCCCTGGACAAAAGCGCAAGTCTAACAGCGACACTTCGGAGGCTCCGCCGCAAATGCAACCGAGAATGGGAATGGGGTAAGTGGCTTTCGAATAAATACCCCCAAAACGAAAATAAATTACAGGCTATTGTAGCAGTGCATAGTCGTATGGTTGTGGGCAATGCATATACTTTAAGGTTACCTTCCGACGACAGGATCACAATTTTGCCACCATGTTGGTGAACTGGCGTGTGTTGTTCACTTGTCTAAACATTTTGTACATAAAAATTTACTAGGTTTTAAAGAACGCAACTGTTGTATAAACTTCTTCAGCAGGAAACTCGTCGAACATTTGGTTTATTTTTTTATTTTTTTTAACTGTCCTATTTTCCTGTTTTTCTGTTTTTGCTCACGTAAATCTCGATTTAAATCTTTGCTCTTCTTTGTTGAGGTTTCTTCTTGTTTTTAGTTAGTAATAGAGATAACTTTTATTCTTTTTTTTTTTTTTTAAATAATTTGAGTAATTTAAATATAAAATAGAAAAGAGACAGAAAGTACACTACCGACCGCATTAGGGCTGAGAAAATTAACTAAAAAATAGAAGATACAAAATGAGTGAATGGTTCGTAACTATGGAAATTTTGATGGGCCTTGGCAACAGCAAAGTTATGGTGTTGTTAACGAAATCGCTATTTCAATCACCCAGGTTTAACATTCAACACCTGTCTATTCTTTATTGATGTCCGAATTTAGTGGTCCGAATATATTGTCACATGCGGCTCTTTGGCGAACTGCAAAATCTCATGGGACTGCCACATGTGTATGCAATACCTCGACAATATATCAAATAAAGTAACGAATCGCATGTGCTAGGTTAGTGTCACAATAGGACACGTCATGTAACCCTTGTGACCTCATGCAGTCTTCAGAGCCACATACGTATGTGGCTTTCTACATGGCATTTCTCTTATTTCATCATTTTTGCTACATCTATAAACAACGAAAAATTGTTTGCTTTGATATTTTCATCCAAAGGCCGATATGTTGAACAAAACCAATGACGGTTCATCAAAGAGACGTTTCAGACAATTTCTACACAAAAAAGTTAAAAATGAAAAAACAAAGCATGGAGAGCCTAAACGCATTTCTGCCTTGTCTACACTACACTCCTGCCAGAACTCCTCTTTGCATGAATGCAAATTAAATTCAGAGATCATAACGTTCTACTTTTTGACAGCATCTTTACACTTGTCCTGCACTTGAGCTGTTCTACTTCAACAAACTTCGTCAGACCTCCCATTTTGACTGAGGCTATAATCAAAAGCTGTTGGTTTTATATTTGCGTGATCTGGGGGTTCTAGCAGCTGCCTCGAAGCATTTACAGCATTTACAGTTTTATTCATTTTTAAATTTTAACTCGTGTGAGTTTCTTGATTCTTATTTCGGGATCAACATAACATATTGAGGAGGTTGTATGTCATTAAACAGCTTTCCAAAAAAGTAAAAGTAAATCATTAAAAAACATAGCCATTATCATTAACTGCGTTTTAGGATTCATGCGTGATTATGATTTAGAAGGCACCGAGTGCTCACTTTACACAGGCAACCTAAGAGTGAGAGGCACAGGAAAGTCATTAATATGATAATATGATAAAAATGTGTCAACCTTAGGAATGTTGGTGCCGCCAACATCACTGAACAAAACTAGATATTTTCGAACTAATTTTCTTTTGCCAACTGATAAAAATGTAAATTTAGCTCGTTAAGACTCTCATAAATAGGATGTTGGTATTCCATGCCTAGGAGATTTTTATTAACTTTTATTTCGTGTCATTAATGACTTTCATTGCTAGTGTGAAGGTACGAAGGTACGATCAGGCGCTTATCTGAACGTGGCACCATGCCGGCATGCTGACGTCAGAGAACTTGTGTAATTCGGTTGTCGTCTGCATGTCATATGCTAGATGACACCCGATCACACAGTGTCATTCGATAGGTCATCCGAGTGTAAGTGTTTTCAAATGAACTTCCAACGATGTAAACGTGTCATCCGATGTTAGATGACACTGAAAAATCGAGCGATGTCGTCCTTGTCATTCCCCGGATGACAGGCGACAACTTTAGTACAAATTCTACGTCATAGTTACTTCAGGATGCCATCCGGATGACAAGTTTGGATGACCGTCTGATCGCACCTTATGTTTAGAAACGTCAAACATTTGTGCAGTGATGCGCACCTGATACTGCTGCGGTGTGGATCGAATATTTCGTTAACGTTTTAGAGCGCAATGTTTACATTTTTTAGCAAGCAAGGAGAAAGCGCTCGAAAAGGTTACTTCATTTAATAAGCATTAAAGACTTCTTCAAAGTATTTGAGAAACATCCACCTGATGTTTTCCAACATCATTTTCAAGTGTAAGGGACACATGAAAACAATATCAATCTTTATGGATTTGCAAATATCTCTGGATCATTTTTTGGACACCTGTAGGGTGGGATATTCCATTAAGAAATGCTTTAACATAGCGATATGGAAATTGAGCAGAGTCAGTTTTTGAATAAATCCTTTCTGATCAATTTTAATTTTGCACGTAAAACTTCCTTTAACATCTTTATTAAAACTGTTGCTTAAAAAGCGGAATGTTATCCTTCCGTTGAGCAACAACAAATTAAATCGAAAATTTTGCAAAGAATAGGCAAATGTTGTCTCATTCAACATTCCTTCTCCAAATAAGCATCCAAGCAGTTACTACGACCGAAAGAGAACTTGTTCGATTAACATACAGGCAGCTTTGACATTCAATTTTTTAAGAGGTTTAAACTGTCCGAAATGCTAGACTTGGAGGAATCAAGTCAAACCCATCTCTTGAAACTTCATTTGATTCTTTTATATGTTATCATAATTATCAATGAGGAATCTGTCAAATTTTAAGTTCGGGGCTTTTTGCGTTTCTAATGTCGTTTTGAATTGTTAATCCGGTAGAGCTCTCCGGTCCCGAATGCCAATCGAACAAGCAAACATATTTCATTTTAAATTTCATTTGAAATTTAGTTAAATTTGGTAATAACTTTCAGCTAATCTCGTCCAAATTGAAGAATTATTAAATGCACCAGCAACAAATATTACATTTATCGATTATGACGTTTATCGTGGTTAAAGCTTAGTGCCACTATTCTTTTCTCAGTGTGGTATCGGCACTTACATGTATTAAAAGTTGTCTTGCTTACCAGCTTCAACTGCGGTATGGTTGGTCGTTATTGCGACCTAATTCTTATTGACGAGTTCTTGTTGGCTTCGCCAATCTAGATAGACAGCACCTTAAGGAAGGTATCTTGAGATATTTTGAATAAGCCTACTAGAATTCCATACATTGCAAATTATATCCCCAACAGTTATTAGCAACTTTATCGTTATTCTTCCACCTAAGTTATGAAAAGACTCTTAACTAATTGGGGTCACTATCAGATAACATTTTAAAAGAAGCTGTTTCTTCGATAGTAACCGACCAATTGCGTTGATATATCGTCGGCTTATAAAATATCTTGAATCTTTATAACCGGCAATACGGTTTTCGCTGCAACAGATGCACTGGTGATTTGATGACATAACTGACCGAAAAGTGGAACCAATCTATTGAGCGTCGTGGTGAAAATAAGGTCGTTGCGCTTGAAACCGCCGAAACCGAAAGGCTTTCTATCCTGGGTATGTGCGTTTACGACAAAATTAGTTGGAATAACCACATATTCGATGTCGCCAAGAACGCTGCGAAATATCTAGGCTTCCTTAAACGAATTGGCTGACTCTATTAGTCATCGTCGCAATGTCTCCTTCCTGTCGTTGTTTCATCGTTTCTTCCACCATAAGTGCTCGAACGAAATAGCCAGTTACATTCCACCCTTACAGCAATTGAACCGCAATAATCGCCAAGCAAGGAATGCACATCAGTCCACACTTAAGTCTGTATTCGGACGTACAGTGAAATAAAAGGATTCGTTTCTTAACCGTTCAACGCGAATTTGGGATGCTCTACCACGCTCTTTCTTTCATTCACATTATAAAGGGCGATTTTTTAAACGTAGTTTTTTTTAAAAATCTAATAAAACACTCAATTTTGCATCAAATATTCAAAATTGTTATTTTAATCGATAAATAGGCCTTTGCCATTTACGTTTTAAAACAACTTTATGTAATTGTTGTCCGCGGCTCCGTTTCAAATTCCAATTTTTGAGTCTATTTTTCGAGCATTTCGGCCTGTGTTGCACGAATTAAGCGTGATGTGTTATCCTGTAAGGCTTCAATCGTGTTCGGCTTGTCCACATAGATTAACGACTTTACATCACCCCACAAGAACACCCACAAGAGGTGTTAAATCGCATGATCTTGGCGGCTGCTCACCAAATTCATCCTTAAACACTTCCATTGTTTCACGAGCTGTGTGGCATGTGGCGCCGTCTTGATGAAACCACATGTCAACCAAGTTCAACTGAGGCAAAAAAAAAGTCGCGTATCATGGCTCGATATCGTTCGCCGTAATTCTTCTATGTCATGTGGCTGTTCATCACTCCAGATGCGACAGTTTTGCTTATTTACGTATCCGTTGAGCCAGAAATGAGCCTCATCGCTGAACTTGTTTGTGAATATGTTTTATAGATAAAAGAGCGAATTTTGCACATTTTTCACAGAGCACTAATTTTGATAATATATTTCAATAATTTGCAATAGTTGCTCGTTTGTGAGTATTTCCATTATTAAACGGCAGAGTATACTGAAATTGACAGATGACGTTTGGACGCCATTACTTACCAGTTAGTTTACAAACATTTAAGACCAACGTGCATCGGTATTCCCCTTTCTCTAATCCTTCATTTCCTTAATGCCCGCACTGTTTCACTTCATTATATGGGCATCCAAAGTCCCTTCAATTACTAAGAATTAAATTATTAGTTCTTTTCGTTCGGAAATCATTAAAATTTGTTCCAATATGTACTAGACTCGATTACCAATCTCGCTGTTTGGGTGATGGGAATATGGAAAGGGTATCGAAAGTAGCTTTCCACATGTTTTTGATTCGGTGTCTGCAATATTTCTATGATTCTCAGCAGATACCAGAAACATATAGATATTATAAAGATACAAATTATTAAGGTTTTCAGATACGCAGAATGACGGAGAACAATTAACGACTTGCTACCATGTAATCGTTCCCATTTTTATTCCTAAACCTCTTGTTTAACATGGTGTAGGTGTAGTTCCTTTTAATTCCTTTTATCTTTTCAATCGGCGCTATATATTTTTGGCCAGGTCCATGAAAAGTCCTCTCAGAAGTTGCTTCAACCGTGTGGTTATGAAGTCTTCTTTATTATCGTAATCATTTTAATTTAAAGGTGGTGTAAATGTTTGATTTGGTGTAAATTTCCCTTCTTGAGTTGGCAAAGTGTCATCAGTAATTCAAGTTAAGAAGAAACATTTAGCGGAAAGCAAATATGCATTGCCCCCATTAATTGAAAGCTGCTTACGTTGCAATCCAATGCTATGATACGATAATATGTAAATATTTAACGTAACATTATTTCTAGTGGCTTTTTCAATTTTTTTTTTTTTTTTTTGCGGTTTATTGAGAATAGATTTATGCTTTAATTTATATTAAAAAAAAAAATAAAACAGAATTACTCATAGATCCATATAATAATTTTAAAATTTCATATTTTTGTCTAATTTCAAACCCAAATAAAATAATGAAACTTAATTTATATAAATTTAGGACTAGGAATTTTCTTAGTTTAGAAATTAAATGTTGTGGGAGTTTTTTTCTTTTTTTTTTCTTCTTTTTCTTGAATAATTAAAAAAAAAAAATATTTAAACTAAAATTTACAAATATATTATATTAAACCATATAACATTTGATTTTACCCATATATTCTAATCATAATAACAAAAAATAAATAAATTATAAACAGAGCACAGCGGGAGCTAGCGGATTATACCATAGCACCACCGCCACCAGCGCCAACTACATCTAACTCAAATTTAACTTCTGGTGGTGTTGGCATCGGCCAAGGTTTGTATTTTTCAACAAAACAAAAGACATATGATTTTCTTTTATTTTATTTTTATTTTTATTTTAAGTAGATTTCGACAAAGGGAAACGAGTAAATCTTATCCTTATAATTTATTTATATAACATAATTTTATTTTATCAATATATTTTAGTATGCAGGTACGGAGACATCTGGCGGCAAATATTTTATTTTTTTTTTAATGTGTATATAAAATCTTGTTTGTTGTGTGGTAACCTAATTACTTGTTTCTCTTTTTGAAACAATTTACAAAAAAAAAAATGATAAATCTAACTTACTCTGTTAGAGTGTGGTGCGTGTTAATAAAACAAAAATTTAATATCGAATTTAGGTACCAAATTAGAAATTAGTATTGAAAAAAAAAAAAAAAAAAAATTAACCCCTAATTAGGTTGTCCCCCTAACATTTGCGTCAAATAATAAAACTTAACTATCGGGTTACTGACACTTAGGTATGGATTTTGTGGGCTTTTCTTCAGATAGACAAATATAGTTTGTAAATTTTGGTGATCGAGTGATCAGGGACGGATATTATACCTGAATTAGCATTAACTATTCGCTCCTTACGTGGGTTATCTGTCACTTTGATAAAGAAAAACTTGTCTATGAACCTGCATATGAAAGTACAAGGGCGAGTCAAGTCTCTGTCTCTCTAGTCTCTAAGTCTCTGAAAAATTAAATAAGGAAGACTCTTTTGGGCATAAAAATATTTTATTTCTCAGCATAGTCTATTTTAGCTCGAGACACTTCATCCTCTCAAATCACTAGGATCTCTCAACCCCTTCAAAATAAGTGTTTGTTTCAATTATGACCTCTTTATTCGACAACAAATGTTTTACTTTCGAGTCATTTCTTCATGTTTACAAACAAAAAATAGTTGCATTGGCTAAATTTGAGGAATATGCTAGATATGTGAGGAGTTAGTAACCTTACTAATGCAATTTTGCCATTGCAACTGCGGACCTGTGCGCCGGTTCGATGTCCTGGTGAAGAAGAAAATGGTTTCTTCCCCGTTTTTGCTTCAAATTAGCTTGAAATCGATGCCCCTGTGATCGTTTTACCCCTTTCAAGGTAATCGATGTTATTATTCAAATCGCACTCATTGAAAAAACTGTCGCCATGATCCTTTTTGATGACAAACCCACCTTGGCCTTCTTTGGCTTTACTTCACCAGCGGCCCAATTTCACAAGAGTGAGTTTTTCACCCGTGTACATACTTATCAAAACCCATTTCAATCCAGCAACTTGCTATGAGTTCGAATAATTTTCGAAATTTACTCGCCTGTAAATTTTTGATTTGTCGTTACACTCGGCTAAAAATAATTGTATAATAAGTTGATAAAAAAACCAAGCTTGCTATATTCATTCGCTATCACCTCACCTACACATTCACGCTCGGAAATAGAGTGAATATATTTATTGAATTGTGCACACGAAATTTTTTCAAATTAATTCACCTGCACGATTGCGGCATCGAAACACAAAGGTTTTTCGTGTACACAGAGAAACTTAAACTCGCGGAATTGGAGAAGTCGATTGTTCTTTGGTCTCTGGTGGCGCAAATACTTGGTCGAATTTTTCTTGAACATCGCCAAACACTCTTTTGAAGTTGTTAAACGAATGCGTCTGTTGCCGAATGTAAGAAAATGAAGCAGACATCTTCCGGAAAGCTTTTTAATGTCCAAATATTTATGTAAAATCAAAATAACTGATCTATGTGATAAGCTTGTGGCGTCTTCAAGCTCGCGCACCCTCATTCACCGATCGCCCATTATCAAACCGTAAATTTTATCGACCATTTCTGATGTGGCCACCTGAATTGAGGGACAACAACTAGTATTGAATGGTTCCAATCGATGGTAAAGAGTCTTCATAGTATTTATCAAGTGTTTGTTGGGTTTACGTGCACTCGAAATCTAATTTTCCTATTAACGAAAATGCTCGTAGGCGTCTATATAAAATGGCAGGCATAAGAAAACTATCTGTCTGAAAATTTGGGTGCGTTCTTCTAAAAAATGCTCCTTGACAAACGAATGCTGTGGATTTGTGGTGGCGACGCTTTTTGTACTAGATACACAAATCAAAATTGAAAAGGCCGTGAAAGTCTATCACGGCACTTTTAGAGTATCCGATTGTGTCATTATCATCCGCTGGATGGATGTCCTCCGTCCTTGTCGACTCCTGCCCTGCACACTATCTGCTCAAAACATAATTGAAGAAGTCACCGTTGCTAGCGCATCAACTTTGCGAACCACCGCTTTTGCTATTTTGTACAGCGCAATTATTAGTTTTACATGGATTCCGAATCCAGACATTGCTATGTAGAGCCCCTGACGATGGATGTTAGCATATGGAACTTTAAAGTGGATGAAAAGAAGGTGTGTCTCGACTGGAAAAGAGCTCTGCTGAGAGGCCACAATTTTTAATTAGTAAACACCACAGCCGGCGGTCTTGATCTTCTTTAGCTTTTTTATAGCTTCACAGGTTATTCATTAACTGGATGTGAATTCACCTTTTGTCCTATTACTCCCTCTACATGACATAAGCAGTATCTAGTCGCAACAAGAAAGTGGTCAGAGTTGACATAAGCTGATTTCCCACGTCGAATCCACATCATATTTTTTGGTAGCTCTGGTTTCTTTTTATCGTACCTGATCGTATCCCTCTGATCTTCTCAATCGATGTAATGGCTCCCTTGCGTGAGGACTGATGCCAAGTTTTTGAGTTTCGTCATTTCTGTGATTGAGGGAAAAAACATTTTCAATTTGTGTCCCTCTCAAAACTATGTGTTTTTGAGGCGGTCGGCAGGGTCAGACCCGCCTTTGGTAATTACGGTGCCAGCAACCCACTTGAGGAATGTGAAAGCTGACGTTGGCTCATAAAATAGTCATCCGCAACCGCCGTATTTTCAGAACCCTTCTTACTCCTTGCTGACATCAGCACCAAATATGATTAAGTAGTATCATTTCACTCTGGGCATCGCCAAGTTACTACCCTATTCTACAGCACAGTTTGACTTTTGCGAGAAATAACTATATATTAAACTAATTCGTATTGTCAGTTTTGTTGTTAACTCCTATTGCTAATCTGTCAAATTGGGTCCCGTTCACTAAACCTTCAAGTGTTTCAAAATGTAATCTTAACTCAATTTAAAAAAAAAAAACAATTGTAAATGTTTCATGGTTTCACTTTCAATAAGTATGTTTTTGTCTTCTATCGAATATGTACAGTAATTCTATTTTTTTTTTTTTTTTTTAAAGCGGTCTAATATATTTGTTTTTATATTATTGTTTTCCTTTGTTTGTCAATTTACACAATTTATCTATCTTAATATCCCAGATTTAGAGCCCGCGTTTGAAATTCCTCATTCCTCAGTCATAAAAGAGAGAGAGAGAGGGAGGGAGAAGAAAAACATGTTAATAACCCTTAAAAATGTCTATTAAATTTGTAGCCTTTATTTGTTCAGTTGTTATCGCAAGTTTTTTTTTTGTTTTTGTTTTTCAGTACATAACATGCTTTGATTGTGTAAATTGACCAATTTTAAAGAATTATAGTTTTAAGAACCTTTGATAAATGTTTTTTCAGTATAATAAAGGACCACCAACCGACTGGGATTGGCATCATGAAGACTTGAATACCTTCAAATACATTCTTAAATAAATATTTCTAAGTAGTTTTAAGACGTAGAACTTAACTAGAATAAGACGCTTACAAAACATAATGACAGCGGATTTCGTTTTTGTTTTTCTAACAAATTTTCAAACAATTTTCCCTTTACCCAACTGTAGATGACCCGACAAAGACGACTGTTAGTACTTCGGAATCGAATAAACCTCCGTCACAGACACATTCACAAACGAATCAGAGCCAAAAACCTATAGGACATCATCCGGGTTATATAGGAATGATGCGATACAATTCAGAGGTGCGCCGAATGGATTCAGGCGGCGGACCACAGCCACCTCGGCCGCCATATGCGTCAGGTCCGCCGCCGCCCAGAGGCCGAGGAATGTATAACGGCAACTACAACAATATGAGACCGCCTTCGCAACATGAAGTAAACTATCGAATGGGCTTCGGCCCGCCACCGTATCGAGGAGAAGGACCGGGCCCAGGCAACAATTATGGTCCACGTCGAATGCAGAGGCAGTAAAGTACTGAACTATTTATGTTAACCATAAGAACATAATATATACCTATATTTATTTATATTGTATTTTTAAAAGAAATTATGCAAACCAAAAAGCAAGCTCATCTTAGTACATAGTTTTTAACTAAAGTAGACGCAATTTATCATTTTTTATAATTTAGGGACACACGCATTTCATTTTTGGCAATGCGCGCGGATCAAGTAAAATGACTTTAGTAGTGCTGTGACATGATTTAGAACACATTTTAAATTGTATTTTATTATTTATGATTTATTTAGGCAAACTTGTAGATGTGTACCTATTTTATGGAAATAACCTTTTCGACTTTTAAAGTCAGGGAAAAACAAAAATTTGAAATTTTATCACACAGTCAATAAGTAAATAGTGCGTAGAGTTTTTAAGTGAAAAAAAATTTAAGAAAATATATACACATATATATTTAATAATAATAATAATTGAATTGAACAATGAAAATAATATATTGAAGTTTGAACTTTATTTTATTACTGATAACGTGCGTAAAAAAAAAACACTAAAGTAAGTTGCCGCAAAAAAAAGTTAACCGTTCAAGGATTCTCTTCACAATTTCGATTTTTTTTTCGAGTTATTTTACGAAGTGTGAAATTTGTTGAACTATGGAAGTTGCATTGAAATGGAAAAGTGGTCATGGAATCCTCGTGTTATTACTAGCAGTAAATATTTTCAGACATTCACCCTTATTCTACTTGGCGTTTATATTAAACGACAGTAGTCGTTTTTTCAAATCGGTATTAAATCTGGCATTTTTATGTCGTTGAACGCCTCGTACCGCTTTTTTTGCGTGGAATGTACAGTATTGTGCAAAACCTAAGCAACTTTTCCTACTCTCATGTAAAAAGTTGTCTCCCACTTTTAAAAATACTTCCCGGCAAACTGTAAATATATTTATTTACATATTTGCATGTGTCCTCAAAATCACCGAAACAAAGTTTTTAATTTTCATTTATTAACAGTAAATAAAAAAAATAAATCAAAATCAGTTCGGCATTTTTAAAGTGGGTTTTTCCATGACGCAATGTGTAAAGTTAATTTTGCTAGGTAGTCATTCACAGTCATTTTCAATATGGAGCGCGCTAAATATGATAAAACCTTCAAATTAAAAATAATTAACCTATATAAACAAAGTGTATCACAGTCAAAAATTGCAAAAATATTCGGAATTAATAAATCTATAGTTTCACGTTTGAAAATAATAATGTAGGAGGAAGGCCGCGTAAAACAACTGTTCGGGAGGATAGGAAAATAACGAGATTAATCAAATCAAATCCCTTTATTTCCTCTCGGGAAATATTGTCGACTTTGAATTTGAACGTTGACTCCAGTACGGTTCGTAGACGGGCTCTTGAAGCTGATCTTAAAAGTTATTCAGTGTTGAAGAAACCTATGCTTACGAAGAAGCATGTACAGAAAAGGTTTATTGATAAAATTGTTTTTTGAATTGAATTTGAATCTTTTCTTTAAAACACTTTATAGGTTGAATTTTGCTAAAAAAATATATTAATTGGTCAGTCGGCAAGTGGAAAAGTGTGTTATTCAGTGATGAATGTAAATTTAACCTGTGGAACACTGATGGCATACAATACGCTAATCCACGCTTCTGTAAAAGTACACTGAAGCATGGGGGTGGAAGTGTTATGATATGGACATGCTTTTCTGGTTATGGTGTTGGTCCTTTTCATGAAATAGGGGGCATAATGGATGGTTTTGTTTACAAGAATATTTTTGAAAATGTGATGCTGCCTGCCGTATGCCAAATGGAATATTCCACATGACAACGACCCGAAGCATACTTCAAAAATGGTCAAGGAGTGGCTAACAGTGGCCGGATTTGAATCCGATTGAAAATTTATTCGGCATTCTTAAACGTCGCGTTGGAACAATACGGTGCAAAAACCAAATGGAGCTGATAAATTTATTGAAAATACAGTGGGAAAACATACCAGCAGCTATTATTTCTAATTTAATTGAGTCGATGCCTCGTAGATGTGCTGAAGTCATAAAAAATAACGGATATTAAACAAAATATTAAAAGAGTTGCTTAGGTTTTGCACAGCTGTTTTTTGAACTGATTTTAATTTATTTTTTTTATTTACTGTTAAAAAATGAAATTTAAAAACTTTGTTTGGGTGATTTTGAGGACCAAGGCGGAATCTAACAAGAACAGCCCGCGAATAAAATTTATTTTATAAATTGCTTACTGGAATTAAGGGGTTACATGGGTTTATTCGGGGAAAAAAGTTCTATTTTCAACAAATTTTCTTTTGTTATAAAAAATAAAAT
Organism: Ferdinandea cuprea; assembly: GCA_963576555.1. Lineage (NCBI taxonomy): Eukaryota > Metazoa > Arthropoda > Insecta > Diptera > Syrphidae > Ferdinandea > Ferdinandea cuprea. The sequence continues at coordinate 68,134,802 of OY754958.1, forward strand.
ATAAAATATTTTATTCAAACTTTTTACTGTCTTAAGGATCATTCACATGAGAGCGAACTGCGAACAAGCGAATATTCGTAAATTCTGACATTTATTTCACATGACAACTTTTTTTTGGTCGCAGGTACCCGCGAATCTGATTGTGTAAATTTTAAGGTTATGTTCGAACGAATGTTTCATTCGCGGTTTTGTGAATCGATCCACGGGAAAATTTTTGTAATTGTAAATATTGCTATTTAAGTCAATTTAGACTCAGTTTTTTTAGATAGGATGTTAGATCAATTAAACGGGCATGCGAGTGTGTACCTGAAAAACTTGAGTCTGCCCTCTCGCGGTACGAGGCCGACATTACCGCGATCCAGGAGATACGATGGATAGGATCAGGTCAATGAAGAACCAGTCCCTCCGCCCAGTATAGAAGAGGTTGGCTTAGCTATAAAAAAGCTAAAGAACAACAAGGCCGCCGGGTCTGTTGGGCTGCCTGCAGAGCTTTTTAAATACGGAGGTGAAGTTATGGTAGGGCGCATGCACCCAATCATCAACCAAGTTTGGGTGGAGGAAAGCATGCCCGATGACTGGACCATCAGCTCCGTATGTCCCATTTACAAGAAAGGCGATCCAACATACTGTGTTAACGTCTCAAACCTTTCTGCAACACACTAATCGGCACGTACCAGTGTGGCTTCCGGCCCGGCAGATCAACTGTAGACCAAATCTTCACACTAAGGCAAATCCTGGAAAAGACCAACGAATTTCAAGTCGCTTAAGTTGTATGAAGCACAAATTTCGTTAACATTGCTCGATAACAATTAATATTGACGGTAACATTCTGATTTGTCTCATTTTTGAAGAAATGTGGACCAATGATTCCACCAGCCCATAAACCACACCATTCCGTTGTTTTTAATGGATGTAATGGTATCACCATCATCCACTAATGTAAACTGGGACTCAAATTTTCGAATGGTTTTGGCAATAGTGTTTTCAGTAGGTCGATTATGCGCACCGTAAGTTCCTTGAATCGCACGAAAAACATTCGCTGATTTTCGTAATAGAGCTGAACAATTTGAAAACGCTGTTGTGGTGTGGCAAAGCAGTTTGATAGGAGTCACGCGTGATCTGTCAATAAAAAGCTTTTTGAAAATCACACCTCACAATGAATCACCCTATATTTGTTTTTCGTTAATCCCCTAATAAGTGTCGTAGTCAGTGCTGCCACCCTTTGGATGATTGAGCGCAGTGTTTTTAGAAAAAAGGGCAGTAGATCTTACAATATGGTTAAAAAATATGTGAATTCTTTTTAAAACCAAAAAATTAATGATATTGGATATAGTAGCGTGGGATTTGTAGCACTTTTATTAATATTAATTATTACAATCATAATGAAAATAACGACTAACAATCTTTGGCGATTCTCATTTTTATTTATTCCTTTTGCCCTATGCGGTTGTTTCCTAGTAAAGCAAACAATTTCTTTAGAAAAACCTAGAAGGCCCTTGAAGACACACTGTGTCCCTCAAGTCTTGACCACCTTAGATTGGCAGACCCTTATCATGGTTTGATGTCTGCAACCTCACTATTAATGAGTAGCTCTCCTATATATCAGGACCCAGCACAGTCTCTCTTGGTTCTGACTGCATAATGCTTTAAGCATGGTGCAACAGCTTTGGACTATAACAGGATTGTTGTTGGTTGATTTTCTTGCCTTGAGTGCGGGCTGGCTATCGATGAATGTGCTCAAAGCAAACTTTGTAAAGGGTGATCCATTTCGAGGTTCCCTACTTTTTTAAAGAAAAAAACACAGAAAGTTCAAATTTAATGGAGAATGTTTATTATCATTTGAAAGAACATTCTTTGGCATTTATTTATTCTATCAAATGTTGGCCGTTGCTACGTCGCAGATGGTCCATCCGTTGAGTCCAATTTTCGATCACTCGTTCGAGCATTTCGACTGGTAACTGGCGAATGACACGCGTGATGTTTTCCTCCAAGGCCTGAATCGAAGCGGGTTTGTCGGCATAAGCTTTTGACTTTACATATCCCCACAGGAAAAAGTCTAACGGTGTGATATCACACGATCTTGGTGACCAATCGACCGGCCCAAAACGAGAAATTATGTGCTCACCGAAATGTTCTCTCAATAAGTCCATTGATTGATGCGATGTGTGGGAAGTGGCGCCGTCTTGCTGAAACCAAATGTCGCCGAGATCACGAGCTTCAATTTCAGGCATCAAATACTCGGTTATCATGGCACGATAAAGGTCACCATTGACGGTTACGTTCGCACCGGCATAATTTTTAAAGAAATATGGACCGATGATTCCACCGCCCCACAAACCTCACCAAACCGTTGTTTTTTCTGGATGAAGTGGCAGTTCTTCAATATCTTCAGGTTGCTCTTCGTCCCAAATGCGGCAATTTTGTTTGTTTACATACCCATTGAGCCAGAAATGGGCCTCATCGCTAAACAAAATTTGCCTCGAAAACGTCAGATCTTCTTGGAACTTTTCAAGAGCCCATAGAGCGAAGCGATGTCGCTTAAGAAGGTCGAGCGGCTTCAGTTGTTGCACAAGCTGTATTTTGTACGCTTTCAATTTAAGATCTTGACGTAAAATGCACCAAGTCGTTCCATACGTCAGTCCGAGTTGCTGCGAACGGCGCCGAATCGACTCTCTACGGTCTTCGTGTACACTCTCAGCTACGGCCGCTATATTTTCTTCACAGCGTGCTGGACGTGGTCTATTCGGTCGAATATTATCCATACGTGAATGAATGCTGGGTCTCAAAATGGGTGATGGTGTTGCGAGTAGTACGCTCAGTAGGCCGATTATGTTGACCATAAGTTGAGCGAAGTGCACGAAACACATTCCTCACAGAACGTGAATTTTCATAATAAAGTTGAACAATTTGTAAACGTTGTTCACGCGTAAGTCTTTCCATTATGAAATGCCAAACAATATTAAACAAAAATAACATGATCTGTCAAAAAAGGCTATTGAAAAAAGTATCTCTACTTGGATCACCCGTTATAAAGAACTCGTCAAGTTATAAAGAAATTTATCATTTTTAAAAATTCTTAAAAGAGGAGTACATTTGTTTTACTGCGCTGTAAATATTCGATTAGGCCAAAACAAAGTAGTATTAGATTTCTACAATTGATTAAAACACCTTTTCTTTTTATGTTCATATTTTACGTCTTTCCTAAAAATGTCAGGCAAATTTAAGTTATTACGCTAGTAAGGGTTTGAAGTGCGGTCTAGGCTAAACGCAAAACCTATTTTGTAAATTTCACAGTTTAATTTACATAATTCTAGCTCGCCAACCGTATACGTCTTGTGTCCGTCCTCAATACACGTCCTTAGAGACACCTTTTTATAAACTTTTTAAATCAGGAACCGCCTATTTATACAAAAATTCAGTTAAAGATTAAATAACATGTCTCTCTTTATTGTATAAAAATTTAATTTATTTCAAAATACAACAATTTATGTTCCAAATGAATAACATACTAACATAAATTATCTTTCTTCGAAATACATTCGTACAACGTACAACGAAATATTCTTTTTAAATAGGCATTTAAAAATTTTTTTTTCTTTCGTCATTATTTTCTTTTTAAGAAAATAGTTTTTTTTTTTGTATATTTTTGTAATAAAACTAAATACCAATCGAATTTCCGCATGAGCAATGCAACCAATTTCATAGTTAATTTTCAAATTTGAATATGGCATTGATTTAATTAAAAAAAAAAAAAAAAAAATATTAAACAAAACAGAAAAACGAATTACATTCTAAATTAACCACGACCGTTATACCCAAAAATCTTCTCGATGTACTTAAATTGCTCACACGCAGGCATTCTTTTTTTTATTTATTTGTTTTTTACCGAAGAAAGAAATTAGAAAGATATAGGAAAAAAAAAGTAAAAAGGATAAATATTCGAATTGTTCTCTTATAGACTATTAATTATACAAATATGAGTATATATACTGCAGTGTTTTGGGGTTTTTGAGCTCGGGGGCTGTACTACTGACGTAGGTAGGTACGTATTAATTGAGCTTCTCCCGTTGACTTATCTGCGCCATTGTGATGTATTGTCGCACAAGCCGCGATATTTCATGGGCTTGTTCGGTTTGTACGCGAATAACACGCTGTTGCATTAAGTTGCCAACCTTCATATCCAGGAAAAGTGCACCGTCCTCAGAGCGAACCTATTTGAAAATATTTTTATTTTTTAATAAAACACTGTCGGATTTGAAACTGAGTTTGAACTAACCTTTCGTGTTGATATGACCTCCATAAATGGCCAGTGCTGTAGCGTTTCATGTGTGTTTGGATCAAGGAATAGCACACCTCGTCTATTGAGGGCCAAGATCAAATCGCGCCACATTGGATTGCTGTCTTCGGCATGTGGACCCTCCTCGGCCCAAATACGTTTCACAGCGAAGAAACTACTGCCGAAGAGAGGCCACGTTGCCAGCACATTCAAGAACTGCGCCTTCACTTGTCCTGGACTTAGATTAGCAATAGCCGGCCAAGCAGATTGAACCAAGCTGACCCATTGAGCTGGTCGAATTTCCCGAATGCCAAGTGCCGGTTTGGGCAACAGAAATTTAATCTCCTTCATCGCAGGAACATGATTAAGGTCGGCCGCTCGATGGAGTAGAGCTGCTATTCTTGCCATGTCGCGAACCACTTCTGGAATAGGTCCCCCATTGCCGGGGAGCTCAAGCAGAAGACCCTCCAAGTAGTCAGGAGCCACTTGATTGAAGAGAACCTCTATGTAAAGTGGAGTAGGTGCAGGGTCGCGCTTCAACGAGAAGTGCCAAACAGATCGACAGAAAATCAAGTAAAATGGTTGACCAGACTTTAGCAACTCCGTTGTCACATCCAAGATGTATTCGTCAGCCGCGAGGGGCATTGTAAATGCGTCTCCTTGCACAATGCAGTACAGGGAGAACTCTTGTTGCTCCGCTTCGGAATCAACTCCCAACAGTGCGCAAAGCTCTGATATAACATCGGCAACAACTGTCGAGCAACGAGTGTTGACTACCCTTTCTGCTCCACCAGGTAAGCGATAGATTTGACGACGAGCGGAACGTCCAGCGGAAACTGCAGTTACCTCTTCGACACTTGGTACATTCTTTCGTCCCCCACAACGTGCTGTTTTCCGTAGGTTTGTCAGGCAAACCGCTGCAGTGCCATGACAAGAGCGTCTCCGATCGGAAGCAGCTGAGGTCAGGTGTTCCATCAAGTAAGGCCGCAAGGCATCGGAACAGCCAAAGTATGCAGCCAAAATGCTGAGAAGACGCCACGCTCGCTGAGAAGAGTCCGGACAGGGTGATCTGTTGGCTGTCGTCTGTTTCATCAGTTGGCAGTAAACTTCATCACGAAGTGCCAGATATTTGTGACAATGCTAAAAGAACATTAAAATTAAAATAAATTTATTCAAGGTTTGTATGCCAAATCACCATTAGAACGGTGTAAACACATTTGACTTCAGTTAGTTCAGGATCAAGAGGCACATCTCCGCAATAACGAAGTATGCAGTCAAAGCACTCCAATGCAAGTGCAGCCAAGTCCGTTGGAAGACGAAGAAGTGGCGCCCTAATAGGAGAACCCTGCCACTTGACAAGTTCCGCATAGGAACGGTTCGACGAAGCTCGTCGCTCTCCGTGATCATTTGATCGATGATCGGCAGTGTGACTAATAAATATAAAAAGGTCAGTGCATTTTGGTTGGTGCAGTCAAATCAGAACTTACTCATTCCTAAAGTGTTGCATGGCGAATTGCAGCAATGAGTATTTTGTGACCGATGGTGGCGTACCAGGGTGTGAATCTTCCGTTATGTAATTTGCATCCATGTTAGATTGTTGTTGCTGTTGCTGTTGTTGTTGATGCTGCTGCTGCTGTTGTTGTTGGCTGGCCGACGTCTTACGTGAATGCAAATAGCTTTGCTGTTTAGCGAAATGATGACGTTCAACTTGCTCTGCATGATTTTCAAGGACAATCTGGGCTTCATTTAACATTACCGCGTTCGAGTTGTGTCCTCCATTTCCGCTTACTTCATTATTCTGAACATGTTGGTGCAATTGATGCTGCTGCTGCTGTTGTTGTTGAGGCTGGTGGTAAGAGTGGTGGCTTACGTGATTCTCGACAACATCTTGTCGGCTACTGCGGTGCTGGGTCTCAATGATGTCGCGACCAGTCGAAGATTCTCGATGGTTCGACTGACGTGATTCCAAACGTTCAATCGGTACGTTTAGCGTTTGGGCAGCAGCTCTGGCCCCAGACGATATAGTCGAAGCCTTTGACTGTGCCTGCAAATAAAAAGAAACAATACAGAATTATTAAAGAGAATCACATACACAATCGTTGATAAATTGCAAACAAAAATGAAATCGAAAGTGGTCCGAAGATTAGGAGACAGGCGCACACTAAACGCCATCGTGGCGATGTGAAAGTTGCCTAACGCCAATAGAAGACCTGTTCTCTGTGCCATTGACCATGCTTTACTGCCACTGCTCCTTCAATTGTTGTTGTCACACACGAGTTGATTAAGAAATCAAATGTTAAACTGGTTCGATCTACTGATTGGCGATAGTCGCGTTACCGCCTTCCCGTACGATTGTAGCTTGAGGCATATTTTTTTCCAAATAATAATCGACCGTTGATACATTTATTTTTGAAATATTGTTGCAGAGGTTAACAGCCTCAATGTGCAAAGAGTTACGAGTTACGTCTCGACACAAGAGCAATTTAAAACTAATTGTAAGATAATTTTTCAGGACATTGAAACTATATAATTTCAAAAACACGCATGCATCAAACTGCTGGCTATTAATAAATTAACAGCAGTAAAGACTTCTGATGTACGTACGTGTTTCACTACCAGATAAACCAGTCTATCTGTGTTCTGCGGCATTAAGTTGTTTTTTTTTTTTTTTTTTTGCAAAAATGTAGCAATTTCCGTATTTGGTGTCCATTGAACTAGGTTAAGTGTTAGTTTTAATTATTTTCATGTTAACACTTACATAGTGTTAAGTTTAATAAAACATAAATCAGAAGCGAAGATGCAACATTTTTGTGATTCCATTTTTTCCGAAGATGGGTACCAAATAGAGATCGAAATGCTGATACTAAGAATAATGTTGATATATATTATGCGAGTTTTACTTACAGAAGTTATACGATGAGGTTATGTAAAATTAATTAACCGTTGCAGCATAAAAGTTCACTAAGTAAAAAAAAAACACAGACGATAGCCTTAATTATGCATTTCATCATTTTAATTGCTGCTGTCATTTTTTTTATTTCGGGGGTACACGGGTCGTATACTTAACCATTTGCTTAGCATTTGTTCACATTTCCATTATGCAAGTATTAGTCGGTTTGAGGTAGTTTCCCCTAGTGTCGTTTTCTTGTCTAATTATATTGTGTGCACCAATTTCTCTTTTGGTGAACTTTCTCATACAAAATTCAAAATATATCCCCGACGAGCATGATGACATTGGACCGAGAGCAAATCCAATTATTTATGAAAATCAATTTTTTTTTTCGTTTTATATCTATTAGAAGATTGTAATTTGCTAAGCATGAGTTCAATTCAAAAGCCATCGATAATGGTTGCAGTTTTTTTTTTTTATAGAAAAAAGTTTGCAAATAAAGGAAAACTAGTATATCCACTCGAACAGTGGATATCCCACAGCAACTTTTAATCAGTGGTACATGACACAACACTGGAAAAAGCAATCAACAACAAATATGTGGTAGTAAAAGAAAACGAGTATTCACCGATCTCAATTATTGAGTGTTCATTTGAATTTGCTATCATTTTCACTTGGAAAATGCTTTGATTGTTTTTCTTTTTAAGATATGATTATCGGTTTCGAATCAAAGCTAGTGATTGTAATACAAAGTTGTTTAAAAAAGAAAATTGTCTGAGCTTCATTGCATTCTGGTCATTTACAATTGCAATGGAAAAAGTGGTTTGATTAAAATAGAATTTGATATGTAGTAATATTTTTTTTGTTTTAAATTCATTTCGATAAGTGTGAGGTAGTAGTATTTGTATTACAAAGTGTTGAATCCATTAAGGATCATTCACATGACAGCGAACTGCGAACTGCGAACTGCGAACAGGCGAATATTCGTAAATTCTGACATTTCTTTCACATGAGAACTGTTTTTGGTTACAGGTACCCGCGAATCTGATTTGTAAATGTTAGCAGCAAGATGTGCAAATTTGAAGGTTATGTTCGAACGAATTATTTATTCGTGGATTTGTGCATCGCGACTGTGTTATGTGGATAGCTAATAAAGTGTGACAGTTCGCGGAACGAATTTTTCAATTCGCGGGAAATTTTTTGTAATTGTAAATATTTCTATTTAAATCAATTTAGACTCAGTTTTTTTTTTAGATAATATGTTAGATCAATTAAATATCTAGCTTTTGTGGTAGAAGCAATAGAAAATTGATTTGTTCGCGATTCGCCTATTCGCAGTTCGTTCTCATGTGAACAGTCCTTTAGGTAGCGATAGTTTTAAATGTTTTATTTTCATATTCAGGAAAAGCCACATTTCTGCTGATTACAGGCCAACACTTTAAATGAAAAGTTTTGTAGAAAATTTGACAAAGTTATGGTAAAAAATAGGTGGGCTCAAGTAATTTGGAATCTTCTTAAAAAAGAAAGTCTCATTCTTTAATGCTAAAAACATATTTTAGTGCAAATTATTGTTTCTATAAAATTTTAATTCTTTAAAAAAAAATTGGATCTAATTGGGTTGAAATTTGCAATTAAGTCGGGATAAATATTAATATTACTTAAAAATATGTCAAAAGGAAAAGTTTTCCCATACATTTTCCAGATTTCCAAACCTCTTTGTTGTATGAGGTTTCGATGAAACCTTCTAAGAATCTGTTTTCAATGCTGAGGTTGTCGAAGCGAACGCACCTTTTAACACATTCTACAAGTTCCACAAAGCAAGCTTACCGATTTCTTGAACGATGATCACGCGAATTATATGAGGTTATGGCATTAATTATTTAGTCGCTTTTATTTTTCGATGGCTGACTGAAATGTAAAAAAAAACCCAGGCAGTGTTCGGTGTGAATGCTTTAACGAGATTTCGGAATCTTTTTGTGAAAAACTCAGATTTCAGTCCGAGTGAATAGGAGATTACTTAAGCTGATTTAAGTGAGCAGACGCAAATATAGTTGAGCCTTTTAGCTTCCTACATGTTATGGAAAGCCTTGTAACAGTCCGCATCGAGAATCTCTAACCAATGCCGTAAGAAACCAGAATTGTACCAAATGTCATCAACCACCCAGTAAAAATGGGTGAAAGACCACCGGAAAATAGAGACAGAACGTGCACAATTGCAAGCGTTGCTCTTCAAAAAGAAGCGAAAAGAAATGTCTGGGGAAGAAAACCCTGTGAAGAAAAAAGGGAAGAATCGTAGTCTCCAAGCTCGAGGAAATCGAAGAGTCCTGCGCTGAAACAATATTAAGATGTTCTAAAAGAAAGCCAAGCCCCTCCATCTCTTCAAAATTGTGATGGAATGCTAGAGGCAACGGCGCCCAGGTGTTGTAGAAGAAATCCAAATGCACCTTCCAGTTTAGAAGAGTTCGGTATGGTTGAAATTAAAAAGTTGAAAGAAAATACGTCCGCTGGGACGGTGTTATCATAGGTTGCATGAAGCAAAAATCAGCCTAGAAAAAACCATGCCGGTACTGGAGATTACCCATCTTAGTACGAGAAAGGTATTCTATGTTTTGCAAGAATTATAGAGTCATATTACTGCTTAATGCCTATTTAACGTACTACGTGAACTACTCTAGCCGTTTTGCAACACACTAATCGGCTAGTATAGAATAGACCATCAACGAATTTCAAGTTGATACGCAGCATCTTTTCATCGACCACAAAACTGCATATACATATGGCACTAGACTGGATCTCTACAGTGACTTCTTTAGTGACTTCTTTAATATTATCTTAGAGCAGATACCGTATAGGGCAGACATGGAAGGCACTAAAAGATGCGGACGATATCGACATAATCGGCCGCTCTTAACTTGGCGTGGAAGAAGCGAGTTGGCCTTGAAGTAAATGATGACTAATGATAAACTATTGCGGGCTGATACGCGGGACTAAGAAATTTAATTTCATTGTTGCGCTTGGGTCAGGTGCCTATGATTTCGACGATTTCACACAGTACCTAAAACAACGATAGGCAGAAGGCATTGCGGCGATAAATAAGAGAGGCAAGCGATGTTTCGATTGCCAAAATATGTTTTGGTGCATTAGACCTGATATGAGGTTTGTACTTACTTTTAGGGTACAAACGGCTTATAAATTTTATGCCAGATCAGAAAGGGTGGAATATTTGTAGCAGAAGACAGCATTGTGTTTTGGAAGCTTTACTCCACCTACGATTAAAGTATACTGTCAAGATCGGAATTCAATGAGGTTATTTCTGCGACCGTGGGTTTTTTATAAATTAATTGATCGAATTACAAACAAAATTAGCTTGAAAAACAAAATATAGAATAAGTCACTTTTGTTTGCAGATAGTAGCTTCCAGCTGCTTGCAAAAAAAAATTGCTAGAGTCAATTTAAGACACCCGTAAAAAAATATCTGGAAAATGAAAATAAGCCAACTCATCAACTGAAAAAACTTGAAATAGGGTGAAAATGTGCTAAAATTCAACCTGAGTAATGAAAGTGCCATGCAACCTATTAGGTTAGGCCATGCAATCTATTTGAGTGACACAAAGATGGATAGGGTTTAGGCTAAGAAACAATTCGAGCAAAAGCAATCCTCCGATATGTGCAGTCTTCCAAAATCATTCAGCACTTGCAACATATTTAGTTGCCCGTACTTCGTCAAACTTCCAGTGTCCACCATCAGCATTTAACGTACTCGTAAATCATAGAAATGTATTTTTAACCAGTTCGTTGATCTACGCAGCATACATAGTGGGTAAATCAATTTTTTTTCTCTTTTATTATGAAATGATTGAACGAAGGTATTCGCAATTAAGATCGTGAACGCATCGCAAGTTAATTTCTTTTACCGTTTTCTTTACACACACACACACATAAAGCTGCACGGTTAAAGAAATGCTAAAGTTGTGCGCTCCAGACGAAAACAGAGAACTAACCACAATGTGAATGCAGAATATCCGTAGTGATGTAAATGAAAAGAAAATCGAAATGCGCCTTTCTGATTAAATTAAAATACCCATGCAAGCAATTAAAGCGGTCAGTGGAGATTTATTAGATTTTTTTTTTCTTTTTAGTAATGTCTTGGTTGGTGCCCTCTAACGGGATAATATATTATACAAAATGCATCAAGATTTTAATGCCCTACTTAAGTAGGTACCTACCACTACCACTTTTGTATAGAATTTGCGCTACACATTAAGAGGGCCAAGCACGCAATGGCACTGGCACAAGACTGTGTATATCCGTAGTCATAACTTTGTATTTTTAAAGTCGAAATTATAAGCATCTCAGATGGGTAAATGCCATTAAAACTGAATTTGCGATTTCAATCTGATTGATACCAAATTATGCAAAAAAAAAAAAAAAATATTGGTCAATACGTGAATACGCTTTTAGTGAATTAAACGATAGAAAGTTAATTATGATGTAAAGGTCTGATCGAACGGAGATAACTTTATAGCCAATTATTGTTGCAGCACTGAATGGGGGAATTTCAATTTTCGAAATCATGCAAACGAAATAACTTTATATTTTTTATTATGTCATCGCGGAAGATATTTATAAATAGTAAGTACAAGTGATAAATCCCATTATACAATAAATATGTATAAAGAAAAAAAAAATATGTATGTAACATATAATCTTCTAAGAAATCATGTCGACAACCTTATTTCATTGCTCGATGATGACCCTAAGGCCGTGACCAACTGAACTCCATCCATACATATTTCTCGATTTATTCTTTTTTTTTTTTTGTTCTATAAATACAGTACATTTATTCAACGGTTCGCTCATCTTCGTCAATGAATGTGTATGTATATAGTATATTCTCGAAGCAGATCTCCACAAAAAGATAAATCGTAATGGAGCACAGTTTCCATTTGTGTTTGGAACATAAGTGAGCGCTACGATTCGTACATGAATTAGTTCGTGTTACTTTATTTTCTCTTGTATTGAAGATAATATCTGTAATTGTTTATGCTAAATGTTGAACAATAAAACATTCATCTGGGTTTATAAGCCATCTTATGAGGTTGATAATGGAATTTTGTTTCGGGTTTATTGGTTCTTGTAGGTGATAGTGGCACAAACGGTTTGGTAACAAAGTCATAAGAAACGGATTTTCGCATGTCTACAAAAGTAAAGTGTGTACAAAAAGGTAGCTTTCTCTAGACGTGTGATACCTTTCATTTGATAGGTGTATGTATGTAGCTTCTAATTACATATCGGACGTTGAGAACGATAACGTCACAACTCAAATTTGGTCGTGCAATACTTATTATTAGAACTCACAAGCCAACAGTAGTAGAACTGGTGCATTTGTGAGTATAGGAATAAAAGCGGCAGAAATGGGTTTAGCGGTAAACGAGGGCAAAACAAAGACAAATCAGCCAGAATGTTACAATCGACAGCTATAACTTTGAGGCAGAAATCAAACGAAGAGAATAACGCTTGGCAATCGCTGTTTCTTTGCGCTGAGCTGTAATAAAAAACTCTCCCGAAAAACATAGGAAACTCTATGTAGGACCCCCATAATCCCAGCAGTCCTGCTTTATGGTACCGAAGCATGGAGTCTTTCTAAAGCGGATGAAGATATTCTTGGTCGTTTCGAGAAAAAAATCCTTCCCATATGCCTTGACGGGTTATGGAGGAGACGATTCAACGGTGAACTCTACGACCTGTACTGCGACGGCTAAGGTGATAGTTGATTGTCGCATGACACTAGATAACACGCGATGCAATGTGCAGTTTGGCAGCAGCTCATCTGAACTCTTTCAAACATGCACCGGATTTTGGCAAGGAGATGCGCTGTCGTGTGATTTCTTCAATCTTGTTCTTGAGCAGATAGTGCGCAGGGCAGGTGTCAACACGGAAGGCACTATGTTCAACAGATCAGTCCAACTGCTGGGGTATGCGGACGATATAGATATCACCGGTCGATCCCAGCGTGCCGTGATAGAGGCTTTCACGGCTATTGAAAAACAGGCGAAACTAGTTGGCCTTGAAGTTAATGAGGACAAGACTAAATATATGCTATCAATAAACACACAATCATCTGTCCACCGACTAGGACAAAATGTCACTGTTAATAGCAGCAACTTCGAGGTAGTTAAGGAGTTCATCTACCTCGGGGTAAACATCAACTCCACAAATGACATCTTAGTGGAGATCCGTCGAAGAATTGCCCTAGAAAACCGCTGCTACTTCGGTTTGGCAAAACAAATGCGTTCAAAAGTCCTAACTCGAAGGACAAAGTGCATGCTCTACAGAACCCTTATCCTGCCAGTTCTGCTATACGGCGCCGAGTGCTGGACGATAAGCAGGAAAGGAGAGTTAATACTGGGATCCTTTGAAAGAAGAATCCTTCGACGGATATTTGGCCCTGTGTGCGAGGAGGAGAAGATACAATCGCGAACTCTATGAGATGTACCAAGATGTGGATGTAGTCCGAAAAGCCAAAACTCGTCGACTACATTGGCTCGGCCACATCGAGCGAATGGACAACAACGCTCCAGCCAAGAGGATTTTCGAATCCCAGCCCCCAGGTTCGTGACGACAAGGAAGACCGAACCTCCGTTTTAAAGACCAAGCCATCGCAGATTCCAGAGCGCTTGGTCTGGACAACTGGAAGCAGGGTGCTCGGGATCACAGAGGATGGAAGGCTGCCGTATCTCAGCCAGGGACTCTTCACGGGTCGGGAGCGCGTTAAGTAAAGTAAAGTAAGTAAATCTAACAGTAAAAAATGTCCAGTGGATTCGTGGTTGGTAAATCACTTTCTTAAATTTGGTGTTTTCCCAAATATTGGAACAGGATTCCAGTCTGTGTTCTGGAGTTTCTGTGGACTCATTGCAGAATCTGCAGAGACCTTCATCTGACATCCCTTCCTTATGTGTTCCCTGAGTTTACAATGCCAATCATCGTTGCATATATTGGTCAAAGTTCTTTTTTATTTCAAAGTGAAATCTGTTCGCACGCAAAAGACCATGAACAATCAACTTTACCCGCTCGTATATAATTTTTTGTAAAACTTTGGTCCCACTTTGGTAAAGGCTGTTCAAATCGTTCATTTTGGAAGACCTAATCCAACCGTTATTAATCAATTAATCAGATATACCTTATCTGTATCTGCTACAAAAATATTGGTTTTACTACTGTTTTGAGTAAGCCAAATCTCATAAAGAAATAGGACTTGCAGTGTTTCTCTCTCATAAAATGTTATACATTATGCTACTCTCCATAATTAAAGAACGTACTTCGTTAAAACGAAAGACGAAATTTAAAAATTTAGATCAACCTAATCTTCCTAAACGTTTTTAAATATGTGCGTTTGAATTTACTATAGTAAAATTGGTTAGAAAGGCACGCAGCGAAAATAACGTTTTTCTCATTATCTTCTCATTTTGACAAGTTAAATGTTTGATTGAGTCTTTTAATTTTTGGAGAAAGATAATTGCTCCGAAGAGTAAAGTTGGTAAATTTTGTGCGTTTACCTCAGATGTACTCATTATTTCAAATCTTGCCAAAATCTCTTTGACTGAAATCTTGGCCTCGATCGGTTCCTCCAAAATTGTCTCCATTCTGCCGACCGATCCGCTGCTTGCAACGCTGGTTCGTCGATTTTTCGTCGACAATGTGATCGAAGTTCCCGACGAAATACTTCCGCTTCCATTGTTGCTGCCATATTTTAGGTATGAATGTTCATTCTCTTCCGCCGAGCAGCTTATCTCATTAATATTATAATTATTATTACTATCAGGTCTACCGGTTTTGCAAGGATGCTGGTTATTACTAGAACTAGAACTACTGCTAACACTTTGGCTTTTGTACTTAAAATTATTATTTTTACACATGTTCAAACTGTCCATGTCTTGGTCCATGACCTCGTCATCTTGCTCTTCATCTTCATCGATTGCACTCCATGCGGTGTCAAAATCGAAATTACCACCTTTTGAGCAATTTTTTATTGACTGATCGTTAAGCTCATCAAGATCACTGCCTCGTCGTTCGTGGTGATAATGTTGATGCGGTTGTTGCTGTTGTTGCTGTTGTTGATGATTGTGATGATGATGATGATGGTGATGTACTTGTGCGGATGTTTTGCCCGTGATATGCGCTATTTCCGCATCCGAATCCGAATACAAACCATCATTATCCTCAAAACTATCCGGATCTGTTAAATTATTCAAACTGTCCAAAGATGCCGATCGCTGGATGAAACTTTCACAGCGATTACTCTGTGATTGATTCGTCATTTGTTTGTCATTTAAATTATATTTCATGTTGAGTTTGTTATTGCTCAGTTGCAAGTTTGGCGCATTCTTTGTTGCATTGTTCAATTTGTCATTATTCATCTTATTTATTAGTGACTCCATTTTGTGGACGATTCCGGTTAATTTTTTTGTCTCGTTTGTTGACTTTGACTTGATGGAGGAGGACTTTGATGATTTTGTTGATTTTATTGACTTGACACTTCTTACACTTTCCGACATTTTGCTATTGTCAAACCAACACTTTTGTAGTCACTATTAAGTTAACTGTTTCCATTCATAAGTGAAAGAATGTCTTTCAGTAAATGATTTACCGTTTGATTGAATCAATTTCGATATGGTGAAAGTTTTTTTTTTTTTTTTATTTTTTTTTTTTTAAACATAAATCATTGCATATGATTAAAAACCAGCCAAGTGGCGCTTTGTTATTGTTATTCTGATTTAAGTTTGCGGTAGATAATTTGCATTTGTTTTCATTTAAATCCAGCGCCTAATTGGGACTTAAAATATAATTAGATCGCAGTTTAAAAAAAAAAAAATCAACCGAAACTAGGGTAATGCTAGTGTGTATTTATTGCATCACAATCCAGTAAAGTTCACAACAAGAAAGCGATTACTTACTTAAGTAGGTATGTACCTACCTACAACATATACCGGTTGTAATGCGATATTTAAAACTTCTAGTAGTAAATCGCCAAACAAAACTGATTTAAATTCATGTTTATCCAAAAAGGGGGACATCCCGTTAATTGTCTTTTGATTATCAAATCGCACATTTTGTACTCATTACATTTGTTTATATATTTCGTAGATGAGAAGCGAGAAAAAAAAACAAAAAAAAAAAAAAAAAACAGTTTCTCTTGCTGAGAAACTACCGCCCGACCGCCTAAGTGAATAAATATAAATATTTATCTATCCACGTAACAAACATGAGAAGAAAATAAACTGTACTCGGATAATTCACTTGGAACTTGACTACGTAATAATGTGTAAAACGACCTGATTGCTCTAGTTTCCGGAAAATATTATTATGAATTTAAGTTTCGGTGGGGGGAGGCTTTTTTTATTGCTTTTTGTTTTTGAAAGCACCCAGCGTATACTGTTTAAGTAATAACGTCACCCGACCGAAGCGATATTCTCGATTATGTCTATTTTTCTATATCCAATGAAAAATAACAAACAATATCTGCAGTAGGTAAGGCACTCGACTTTTACTTGTACATTCCATTACACTCTTCTTGGTCAGCTTTTCGCAAATCATTCAATAGAAAGTTACAACGGTTAGACACTTCTAAAAATTCGCAAAGATAAAAATGTCATCTTTATATTATTATCTTTAGTTCATCGATTAACATTGATTAACCCACGAATTGAAAAGCGACACGCGAGTACAAAAACAAAACGAAACACAAGTCCAGATGCGGTTTTAAATCGCAACAAGCTACGATTACGACTCCAACGTCGACGACGACGAATACTGCGAAGCAGTTGCGCTACTTTATTGTGCTGCGCTGCGCGATCGTGCTACTCGATCGACCCGTTCTTTTAAACTAAAAGTGGCGTTTGACCATTTCAGTGGTGTAAGCTCATGAGTATAGTAGTAAGAGCTGAAGGTAGAGTTACATTCATATTTCTTTTGCATTGCGGTACTATGGTGGTAGCCATAGCCGTTGTGGCGTTTCCATTTGACTAACCCGGGTCGGTCGGATTTGGATTCGGATTCGGATAGTCGGATACCATACCAACCAGTATCTTGAAGCTAACCTGGTATGTTTTGTATGTGCAATGAATTTCATTTATAGACAGGTGAGTGTTTTTGGAGTGCACATTCGATGATCCGATCATTGCTGTAGTTGCTGTTAGCCAGCTAGCCGTAAGGCGCGCGCGCGCTCCTCTATGGTATCACCATCTTGTGGCCAACTGGGTGATGTATGTTGTTTTCGCCGTCTCTTTTGTATGTCTATCTACATTTATATTGTTTTCTATCTTTTGTTTTACGTTTGCAGTTAGTTAAAAGTTGGCTTTTTAATGTGGATCTCTATCTCTCGATATCGTAGATGTTTATCTCTTCAAGTAATTAGTAATTATAATTTAATGGAAAGTTAAAGGAAACGATTATTAGTCTTTCTTAACTGATTTCATTTAAAGAAATTCTGTTAAGATAATTTGTCGACCAGAATGGCGATTTAATTTTGTTGAAGATGTTACGTGAAATTAGGCCCAAATTTTGAGTTATTTCAAAGCTAAAAATGGTAAAAATTCAAATGATAAAAATCACTGATGATTTCAACATTCTAAAATGTTTGGACGGAATTTCTTCAGCCAAGACGGTGAAACTATGCTAGATGCTGCGGCAGGGTATATGAATATAAATGTAACGAAAAAGCGAATCTGAACTACGCAGATGTAAAATGACTCTTAATATTCATATCTAAATAAACTCCTGGTGTTAAAATAAAAATTACACCGATAACTGTTATCGGCTGTCGACCCGACATTTATCGGATCTTGAGTCGGGTCGGATTTTTGACTCTATTACTTAACGATCCCGACTCGAGGAACTTGTAGTAGATTTGGATCCAACTTAAATGATGTAGAATCTTTGAGAAAGGTTGGCATCACTCGTTTTTATTTTTATTTTTTTTATAATGTACGCGCACTAAAGGGACTTTGAATACCCTTATAATGAAGTGACACTGTGTGGGCATTAGGGAAATGAAGGATTAGAGAAAGGGAGAAACCGATGCACGTTGGTTTTAAATGTTTGTAAATTATAATGCAAAGGAAAAACAGAGTGTGGTAGAGCATTCCACATTCGTATTGTACGGTTGAGAAAGGAATCTTTATATTTCACAGTACGTCCGAAAACAGGCTTAAGGGTAAACTGATGTGCATTCCTAGCATGTCGAGTATTGCGGTTGAATTGCTGTAGGGGTGGAATGCAACTGGCTATTTCATTTGAGCACTTGTGGTGGAAATACCGATAAAACAAAGGCAAGCAGGAGACATTACGACGATGACTAAGAGAGTCAAGTGATTTCGCGATGTCTCGATCGCCCATAAGTTTTAACGCACGTTTTTGGATCCTGTCAAGTAGCTCCAAATATGTTATTGGTGCACCAGACCAGATATGAGCGTTGTACTCAAGTTTTGGGCGAATAAACTCCTTGTAGATTCTAGCCAGATCAGAAGGGGTGAAATATTTCTTGCAACGCTTTAGGAAGCCTAGACATTTCGCAGCGTTCTTGGCGACATCAAATATATGCTCATTCCAACGAAGGTTGTCATTAACACACATACCGAGAATGGAAAGTCGTTCGGTTTCAGCGATGCAAGTGCCATTCATGGATAATGGCATAGAATTAGGGGTTCGCTTCAATGACAGCAGACAGCATTGCGTTTTGGAAGCATTAAATTCCACTCTGTTGGTTTTACCCCATTTAAGAATGCTGTCAAGATCGGAATTCAATAAGCTTAACATACGTTGCCGTTCCAGTTCAACGCCCGAAGATGAGGGGCGTTGCCCAGGAAACGAATATGTAAAGCTGAGGGTACTGTCATCAGCAAAGGAATGGATTTGATTAGAAGTGACAGACAGGAGGTCATTGATAAAAATGAGAAAGAGAGTCGGAGACAAAACAGAGCCTTGAGGGACACCAGCATTTATTCGGTGAGTTGCAGACTTGAAACCGTCCAAAACAACTTGTATTGAACGGTCCGAAAGGTAATTTCTAATCTATTGAATAAAGGTAACATCGATCCCAAATGCACGCACGACAAGAAGCTTGATGCCAGACTCTGTCAAATGCCTTTGAAATATCAAGCGCAACGACCTTGCTTTCACCACCATGGTGAATAGATTGGTTCCACTTTTCGGTTAGATATGTCATCAAATCACCAGTGGACCTGTTGCTGCGAAAACCGTACTGCCGGTTATTAAGAAGTTTTCGGGATTCGAGATATTTCATAAGCTGACGGTTTATCAGCGTTTCCATGACCTTGGAAAGAAGGGACGTAAGTGCAATTGGTCGGTAGGATGAGGGAGAGGCCTCCTTTTTTGGGGACGGGCTGGACAAATGCTGTTTTCCATCTTCTCGGAAAGAGCCCTGAAGAATAGGACAGATAGAAAAGCTTACGCAGTGGTTTTGCCAGCGTGGAAGAACACCTCTTCAGAACTATAGGGGAAATACCATCTGGGCCAGCGGATTTGTGAATGTTGAGATCTTGAAGTACTCTTGCCACAGTACGGGTGCGGAGGTGGATTTGTCCCATGGAGTGTTCTACACGCTCGAGTACTGGGGGAGATAAGTCACAATCTGGGAGCGTTGAGCTAGCTGGAAAATGAGCAGCAAGCAGATTGTTTTTATCCGAAGAGCTGGAGTGTCATTGCAAATGAGTGTCGGGATAGATGACGAGGCCGAATTTTTAATATTCTTAACAAACGACCAAAAGTTTTTACTACCGGAAGGACTTTGTAGTATTTTTTGCCTCAACTTTTGGTCGTAGGAGAATTTGACACGATTAATATGGGCATTGCAGTCATTTCTGGCTCGTTTGAACTTTTTTTCGGTTTTCGTCAATTGGGTTGGCCTTAAATGACCGAAAAGTTACCTCTTTAGCCCTGATAGCTTCTTTACAGCTCAAGTCACACCACGCGGTTTCCTTAGGTCTGATACACTTTATCCTGTTAGGGATAAAGCGTTTCATACCCAGGTGAATTAAATTTGTAATCATATCTTCAGCGGCATCCACGTCGTTGTTGAGGAAGCACAACACGGGCTCTTAGAACGCTTAAGATCTAACTTTTAATCTGTTTAAATCTGTTTCGTTGTCAGACAAGTAGCGCCACCTGTCCATCTTGGGTTAGTTTTTTCTATTGCAACCAGTTTTAACATGAGGTTGTACGTAGAAACTGGTTTGCTGGTAGAAACTGGACCTTTTGCAGGCAAGATGGCAAGATAGAGAAAGAGTTGTTCCAAGTTAGGCGAGTTCGTCAGCCTTGCCGTTTCCCGGAATGGCACTATGTTCCAATTTCTACGCCATTTTCTTTAGAGACGATCGACAGTAAAGATCTACTAAAGTTCTTTACTACTACTTAAGTGTTTATAGAAACTGATTTCAGACACTTGCTGTTCGAAAAGATTGGAATATCCTTCGCGGATACCACGTTATTCTTAAGTCAGGACAAGACTTCCTTTATCGCCATAATTTCTAAGATTTCATAAGATTTAGTCTATCTAAGAAGACGCCTCCACCCACCCCATCATTAGTTTTTGACCCGTCGCCGGTGTAAAAATGCATCTTTTCTTCCTCCAGTAAGGCACCATATTCCCAAAGTGATCAGGAGGGATGGTGAGCTTGTCGTTTTTATCAAAATGTAATTGGGTTTCGTGTAGTCTTTATTACTTGGAAGGACCCTGAGTGTGTTCAGAAGAGCGGTAAGGCCGGAAAATCTCAAGGTGGAAAAGAATGTCCAATGTTGAGTGCGAAGTGCTCTGCTCATATATAAGCAAGCTTATCTTTGGAATCTTGCTTAGTTTATCGCGATTTTCCGCTTTATCTAAGGCAGTCCACCAGACTCCGTTCCATACGTCGGCCTAACAATGGAGATTCAATATTTGGGGTTGAAGTCCCCACTCGTTTTCAATGGTAAAGACAATAAAAAAAAATACCTAAATCTTAGACATAAACGGCCAATAGAGAACCTAAAGTCTAGCTTCTCCATGGACGAATGGAAGGGACTTGCAGTTCTTAATCTTGAATATAAGTCAGACCTTCTCAAGAGGTGGAGCAGCAAATAAAAACTTTTAGATTGGACGGATCAGATTTGAACCTAAGACCCCACTCTTAGTACTCCAACGCACTTAGCCACGAAGCCACTCGACCTAACTTGTTAACGGTTGTTATGGTTGCTAATCCTCCCGATACTCGTATTATTTTTATCATCGTTGTTTTATTTTATGTAAATTAGCTACCAATTTAACCACAATCAAATATTTAAAAAAGTCTTTAATGAATGCGGAGGTAAATGGTTTCCTATATAAATTAAGTTCATTATCTATGATCTTTCACACAAATAATTAGCTCTCAAGTATCACAAAGATGATACATAATACATACTAGTAACTATGAGTGCAACAAAACAATGTGCTCGTCAATTGAAAGCATCTTTCCTATTTCAAAATATTCAGGTGGGGTAGTTTAGCCATGCATTTCCATTTACATAATTAATGCTTTATATGCAAAGTGAAAGACAGTGCAACTTGAACCTGAATTAATCGAATTTACTTTATTTAAGTTAAATAATTCTAATAAATAAAGACATGGAAACATTTAATTTCTGGGTTCTTTAAGTAACTCCCCTAAGAATGGAATACACAATTCTTTATTCCTTCTAAGAAATAAAGTATAAAGCTCAGATTAAGGGGTAAAGCATTGTTGTATAAAATCATGATGAAACAACCATAAATACAGAGGATGTAGCAAGCACTTCTCGTATGTCCCCTTTGAGTGTGCAAGCAACCGCTGTACATTAGGCAGTTTTTTTTCATACAATTAATGTGAAACAAATCCCATGTAACTAACTACTAAGTACAGATCGTACTCCTGATATGCTTCGTCAATTTGTGTAAAATATAAAAACTATTCTGCAGTTCTTTGTAGTTATATTCGTGCTTATATAAAAAAAAAAAGGTATAACCTTTTAAGTTGAAATTCCTGAAGTTCCGGCATTCGCTTTCAAGTTCAAGGCAGTTAAAGTGAATCATCTCTACTTAAAGTGCTATTCCTTATAAACCATAGTAAGTAATTAACTATTATGCAGTAAAGTTGGAGGGTTACGCTCCTTCTAATTTAAATCTCGATACCTCCAAGAAAACCTATCCAAAGGGACCGAAAACGTGTTTGTAATTAAAGGGTGATCCATTTCGAGGTTCCCTACTTTTTTAAAGAAAAAAACACAGAAAATTCAAATTTAATGGAGAATGTTTATTATCATTTGAAAGAACATTCTTTGGCATTTATTTTTTGAAGATTATGTCTATTAAATGTTGGCCGTTGCTACGTCGCAGATGGTCCATCCGTTGAGTCCAATTTTCGATCACTCGTTCGAGCATTTCGACTGGTAACTGGCGAATGACACGCGTGATGTTTTCCTCCAAGGCCTGAATCGAAGCGGGTTTGTCGGCATAAGCTTTTGACTTTACATATCCCCACAGGAAAAAGTCTAACGGTGTGACATCACACGATCTTGGTGGCCAATCGACCGACCCAAAACGTGAAATTATGTGCTCACCGAAATGTTCTCTCAATAAGTCCATTGATTGATGCGATGTGTGGGAAGTGGCGCCGTCTTGCTGAAACCAAATGTCGCCGAGATCACGAGCTTCAATTTCAGGCATCAAATAGTCGGTTATCATGGCACGATAACGGTCACCATTGACGGTTACGTTCGCACCGGCATAATTTTTAAAGAAATATGGACCGATGATTCCACCGGCCCACAAACCACACCAAACCGTTGTTTTTTCTGGATGAAGTGGCAGTTCTTCAATCTCTTCAGGTTGCTCTTCGTCCCAAATGCGGCAATTTTGTTTGTTTACATACCCATTGAGCCAGAAATGGGCCTCATCGCTAAACAAAATTTGCCTCGAAAACGTCAGATCTTCTTGGAACTTTTCAAGAGCCCATAGAGCGAAGCGATGTCGCTTGGGAAGGTCGAACGGCTTCAGTTGTTGCACAAGCTGTATTTTGTACGCTTTCAATTTAAGATCTTGACGTAAAATGCGCCAAGTCGTTCCATACGTCAGTCCGAGTTGCTACGGTCTTCGTGTACACTCTCAGCTACGGCCGCTATATTTTCTTCACAGCGTGCTGGACGTGGTCTATTCGGTCGAATATTATCCAATAATGAATGCTGGGTCTCAAAATGGGTGATGGTGTTGCGAATAGTACGCTCAGAAGGCCGATTATGTTGACCATAAGTTGAGCGAAGTGCACGAAACACATTCCTCACAGAACGTGAATTTTCATAATAAAGTTGAACAATTTGTAAACGTTGTTCACGCGTAAGTCTTTCCATTATGAAATGCCAAACAATACTAAACAAAAATAACATGACAGCATGACACGACTCACACGTGATCTGTCAAAAAAGGCTATTGAAAAAAGTATCTCTACTTGGATCACCCGTTAATTAACTATTATGCAGTAAAGTTGGAGGGTTACGCTCCTTCAAGTTTAATTCTCGATACCCCCAAGAAAACCTATCCAAAGGGACCGAAAACGTGTTTGTAATTATAAATAAACCTAGCTTTAGCTATGATCAGAATTGGGAGACAAGTCCGTCACTCCTCATTCTGTTCACAAAACATATTTAACAGAAAACCACAAAACTCTTTGTTACCAGGTCTTATTGAATTTTGTAGTCTACATACACTTTCGATTTCCCAATGTAGGATTGGAAATTAGTGATTTTTTATGAATTTCTTTAAAATGCATTTAGCATTGCTGATGCAAGACGAGATGAGTTTTTTTTTTTTTTTTGCGAAAGAGAATTAAATCTTTGTTTTAAATTCATTGCGTGAACACTAATACTAAATTTATACGTAGAAGGAGTTATCCGAATCATAAAAGGGAAAGTTTTACAATTAGACAAATATGACCGACCACTGGCTATGCGTTCTGTTCGTTGTGGCGGGTGCTGGTATAGCCATCGATGTTTTTATTTTTTATTTGTCCGTAAATAGCTCTAATGAGAAAATAAAGTGCACGACTTTCTCGCTATATATTATGCTTTTTGGATAGACTCTTTAAAATGATAACTAATATCTTTTACCTTTATTCTAATGCTTTAGACTGGGAAAGAATGTTTTTTTTTAATACAGTTGACAGTTGACAGTAGAACTCGTGTCAGTTAAGACTGTTTTAGTTAAGACCATTAACTAGAAATTGGACGAAGAAAAAAAAACCTGAAACCTGAAATATACGATTTTTTGAAGCTGTGAAAATAGAGTCAAGGTAAACTCACTTATTTATCCATTACGATACCAGAAAATTTTGGGAAAATATCAATCGGCGTTCTAGAGAAACCTATGTTTTTCCGCTGCTCCTAAAATCCTTGAAGCAAAGGATGGCGAGGTGACTGAAACAATCCAACCACGTACCACTCCCGAAACGGAGTCAGCTGGGATGACTGATGTACTCAATATCAGCATTCTGAACAAATTTATGGAAAAAGACGGGTGACTACCTTCCATGTAGTACGTAGTGATTTTGCTCCCAGCACAGAAGTAATATTTTTACTTTTTATGGAGAGTAGTTAAATGGTTCCTTTAGCATCATACTTAGTGCAGATTAGCCTGAGATATACATACATGAGGTGTTTTTAGTGCAGTCGCGATATTGAATTGAATGTTATCGTTTACATGGGAGCGGACTGTTCATCTGTTTGCAGATAGATGCTGTCCGGTGCCTATGGAAAAGCTACTACAGTACATATATATGTTCATACATTCAGCGTACCGTGCAACCAAGGTAATGCTGTCATAGGTGCCTGCTTGGCGAAATGCACATACACTGAGCGGAGCAACGGGGAACGGGACGTACTGAAGTAGATTTTTCATAGACGCATCCGAGACTCGCTGGGTGACATTTGCAGTTTGATAATATACCCGCTTGGACTCATTCGTCTAGAATTGTTTAGAACCAGACCTTCTTCCCAATCGACAGTCAACGGAGGAAATGAAGTAGTCCGAGACAAATACGTCTTCTCACACTGTCTGAGCCTTTAGACTGCTTTAAATGCTATATATTTATTAACGAAAACGACTGGAATTAAGTTTGTCATTGTGACAAGGGCAGCAGTTGGTGAGGTTCTTAGGACTTTGCTCTATTTAAATAGTGCCGGCCTGACGACCACCAAGTACAACTAGTTAAATACTTTGAGCTGAGCCTGAGCCTGAGCCTAGGCCATTTTCAGGAGTATGTGGCAATCGCCGCATTCTTTATGCGGTTCTGGATATACAGTTTCCAATTGTGTTTGCTATCTTATATTAAGATCCACTTTTGAGCGAGTTTGATAAGCTGGTTTGGTGATTGCCTCTGTTTTAACATTTAACCTTCTATATGTAGAAAGGATAACATTGTGTATTCCCTGTTTCCATCGAAAAGTCCTTTTAATAGGCATATTTGCAATGCGAATAATAAGTTTGACGAATATGCGCGTCTTTAAACTTCAAAGGACATATTTTCCAAAATCTTTTTTAAATAACGTCCTTAACATACAAAGAACTCTCAGGCCAAGAAATCCAGCTTTATCTGTTAAAATTGGGGCTAGAATCTCAGTATGCTATATACAAGGTGGCGCAAAAGTAATCCTCCTATCAGAAAATGCTATAAATTTTGCGATTGGCCCCTAATGTCAGTTCTGTTTTGACATTTGTGTAGTAAACACATGCGAAATACACGTTAATTACCAATGTTACGCTTCACTGCTCCAGAACGCGGAATATTGGTGACTATTTATTTGAGGTGACTTGAATTTCGTCGCACATTTCTGGGGCACTGAAAATCCGCGTGTAACCCACGAAGAGCCATTACACCCGCTCAAAGTCACTGTATGGTGTGCTGTTTTCGCTGGAGGAGTCATCGTACCTTTTTTCTTCGAAGACGTCGCGGGCCAAACGGTTACTGTGAATGGTGAGCGCTACAGAGCAATGATCAACGAGTTCCTTTTGCCGCAACTTGATGAATTGGGATTGGAAAACATGTGGTCCCAACAGGACTGTGCACACACTGCACGTGCCACAACCGATATGCTGAAGGATGCATTTCCCGGGCGCCTAATCTCCCGTTTTGGCGATCGCCTGATTTGACCGCTCAGCCAAAAAAAATCGGAAGGTTATTTTTGCGCCACCTTGTATGTACATGCTTTCGAGCTACATATATATTATTTCCATATATATATATTAATAAATTGGAAATGAATTATGTTCGAACAGGAGCATAACGCTGCTATCTAAAATTTGGGACGAATGAGCAATGCATTTTGAATGGATTTCAATGGAATATTATTAGAATTATTATATAATTATTTCCTTCTCTGTTTGAAAAATACATTCTATCTACAAGATAACAACACCTTTATGTGTCAAATTTAAAAAAATATTCATCTGGCCGTCAACATAAGGGACGAAAATATTATGGACGTGATTCCGTGAACCAAATTCAAACATAGTTCATTTTTTATTTTTATTTTTGCAATGGTTCGAAATTAATATTCAAAATCAAAAACAATTAGCACTCACCTGTCTGAATTCTTGGGAGAATGTTTGTATCATCGCTTGTATAGCAGACGCACGTACGGCATGCAGCGTCAGGTGTCCTCCATTACGCATGTTTAGTTGTAATGCTGCGGGACGTGGTAGTGTTACAGCGCCTTGTAATTCGCTGAACGGCAGCGACTGCACCACAATTAAGTAATCTGCATCACGTCTTGCCAAGTAGACGCCGTTGTGTGAAATTCCCATAATGGACACATCTGGGAATTGGGGTGCACCTTGAACAGCAAATAGCCGAGCGAAATACAGCGGCCAACTGCGTGCCATGTCAACCATGTGTCGCTTGACAATCGCACGAACATTTTGACTGCGTACATTGTCAACGGTGACTCCGTGTCCGTTTAGCATATTCATGGCGGCAACTTTTTCTTGCGGTGTAATACGAAGGCAGGGTGTTAGTCCGAAGACGTCTCCTACGACTTGTGCAAAGAGCAGGTCTAAAGCTACCGGCGGACCAATTGGTTCATTGGGATGGAATACTTCCTTGCGAACACGCAGTTTCCATAACACCCGGTTGTAGGTGAGACATGCTGTGGCTGGCGATTTAAGCGATGGAGGTGCTGGTACAGGTGCAGGGATCGAAGGTACGGGCCACTCTTCTCCATAGTCCGTCTCGTCATCTCTTCTGGTGCCCTGTGAAATCATTGTTGATCCGGATGTTTTGCGCTTGCGTTCTTTTTCATACTTCTGTACCATGTGAGTCTTAAATGTTGCAGTTGCATTGTTTGTCGATGACGTTGAGCTGTGTGAAAAGTGTTGATTGAGCGATTGCTTGCGATTGCCACTTGTCTCACGCTCGGTTTGACCATTAAGCGCCTTCGATGGAGGATGATACACTTTGTTGCCTTCCTTTTCTCGTTCTACTTGGCGTATTTCGTAGATTCTATCACGTTTCTCCCGCTCCTTTTCCCGTTCACGCTCGCTGCCCGTAGACGGAGGCCCTTCTACCTCGGTGCGATCCCATACAGATTCGGAGAAGTCATCACGGTCGCGAGATCGAGATCTGGATCTCGACCTATCGCGGTCGTTTGGAATCTCCTTCTTGAAGCTTGTTTCGTAGACCATGTCTAGTTTTGCGGCCTCAGCTCGACCCCACGAGTCGTAGGTGTCCTTTGACACTTCAGAACCATTCCAGTTGTGGCGAGCTCCAAATGTGTCACGTTCTTGTCGTTGAATGAATGCTGGAATGTCTTGTTGCATTTGCGATCTGTATTCGCGCTCTTCGCTGTGATCATCGCGTACTGGTGGACTCTTGGGTACCGGTGGTGGAGCGGGTGGCGCTGTTGTTGGCGGACGAATTGGTGGTGGTGGTGCTGGAACTGTTGGAGCTGGAGGAACCACTGCCGGCCAGCTAGATTGTGGAGGCGGCGATAGCTTTCCTTCCATTCGCTCCACCTGCGACCTCACAGAGGAAATATCATTTGACTGACTCATCATTGCAAAATGACCGCTCAGCTGCTGCTGAAGCATAAGCTTTCGGGTGTCTTCCAGTTTGGCCGGTGTTCGCTGCTCGGATTTCGTGCTAATAGATGATCTTACTGAGTGGCCTGCAGTGACCTGTTCCAACCTCTGACGCATTTCAGAGCTAAGTTTAAGCTTTCCTACACTTCCCGGTGGAGGACGATCTGCACCAATTTCGAAGCTCTTTCGGGATATTTTTGTAGGCGAGTTCAATTGATTAACGTCTTGCGATTCCTTCATGTGTTTCCCTCCAGATGTTTCTATTTTGATTTGTGTCCGCATAAATTGCGATGTATGCATTGCCGGGGGTGAGGGCGCCTTTGCGGAATCCACTTCGAATTCCTCCCATTCGATTGCCGAACCATTGAGTGATCCATTGCTGCTATGCAGTTGTGACTGAGGAGTGGTCTTTCGTTGACTCTGACGCATTTTGAATACAAAGAAATCCTCCTCACACTCTGGCTGTGGTCCGTCCTGAGGTGGTGGCCAACGCCACTTGCCGATGCGAACGGTTTTTGCCCGGCCATAAGGATCAAGAAAATGACGTGTTTCTGACGGGTCCTTTGATTCGATTGGTGGTGGCATCGGCGGAGGGGGAGGTGGTGGTATCAAAGAGCCACCACTTTCCGAAGAGGTCTTGCGATTGCGGTCCACTTCAGCGAATTGAGAAATTCGATTTTTGAAACTTTGTCTACGAACCGAAGATGAAGAAACGTTTTGCAAATTAATTTTACTTGATGATGTGTGAGTGGTAAGCGAAGCTTGCATATGTGGTGGAGATGCAGGCGAAGTTGGGGATGTATCCTGCTGACTGAGTAGTGTTTGAAGGGCTTGGTTCTGGGCTAAGAGCTGCTGTTGAATTTGCAGATTCTGTGCCATAGCGGATTGGAGGAAAGCTCGTTGTACTTGATGCTGATAAAGTGATGGATCTGCTTCCTGTGGAATACTAATCATTTGCATTAGACTATCTGGATTCACATGAGTGTGTCCGTGTGAGTTGGAAACAAAGCCCGAAGTAGTTGTCGTTTGTTGATGTGTGGTTCCGCCACCCTTGATCATATCAATTAACTCGGATTTCTCTGTCAAGTTGTTAACATCTTCGCTAATGAAAATTGGTTTAAATAATCCTGAGATGTAATCGTCGAGGTTGGCATCTTTGCTGTTATTAGCACTCGAAGTTGGCTTTTCGCCTCCACCTTTGATCTTGGCGCTTAACAAACTGGCGTTAGTAAGGCGATCGAGTGAGTCTTCCATTATTGGTGTATCGAAAAAGTCATCGGCTCCTCCACGGATGCTGGCGGCCAATGAACGGGCATCTGAAAGTTCATCAAGGGATCCATCCAATACGGGACTGAACAGATCATCAAGGAATTGATCAACATCTGAAGCCTGCGACGGAACGCGAACTCTTCGAACATGACTGGCCAGGGATGGTGCTTCACTTGTATCTGACATTGCTGACGATCTTGTGGCATATTCGGATTTATCCATATACTTGCTGGAGTGCGATCCGGCATGAGACCTTCGGCCAGCGTGCTGGGATTTCTGATAGCGCGGACCAGTTTCCTTGCCCATGGGGGCTAGACGTTCCGCTGAGTGGTACCTGTCATTCAGCCGACTCTCGGAGAGCCCCAAGGTGGTAAGCGGCTCAGGTTCTGGAGTTGTTACTAGATCTCCATCATCGCCAGCTAGTAGATCATCCAATGACTTTGATCTAGATTTCTCTTTTTCGAAATAGCGTTCATTTAAGGCTGAGTTTCTGGACAAAAGGTCACGGGAATTCTTCCGAACAGGGTTATACTCAATTTTCTTCTCCACAACCGGCTCTGGGATCGGAGCTTCCATTGGCTTTGGAGTCGACTTAGCTTGTGGTGGCTCTGGCGGTGGCACTTGGGGACGCTTAGGGCTACTTGGCTCAATGTCCGGAAGTAAGGTGCGTGAAAACTTCGAACCTGTCTTAAATAAGTCACTTCGAGCAGCCGGGAATGCGGGACACAATTCTTTTTCTGCTATCAGATCTAAAACATAATCCAATCCACAGGAGTCAGTTATTAATTTCCCATCATCTAATGCGACAGTCCAGCCTCGGTTTGATATGCCCAGTGTTGAGATTGCAAGCGATGCTGCCTCTTCGCACGTTGTCCACGAGTCGATAGCAACAGTTTGCATCACCTCATCGGGTAGCGTCAGCGCCACTGCAATATCCGACGTTCGCGATATAGCCCGCCATTCTACAAAAGAAGGAGTAAAGTTTCGGCACGCTGTAGCCTGTGAATTGCCAGTATTCCGGAGAATTTTCTTAAGTAGCAGTTCCTTGATGGACACAGGGGCATTATCGGCAATAAATTTCATTAAATATTTGCTGAAAGCAGGACCCGGTTGGAAACAGGACAAGCAGTGTGCCATTAGCTGCCATATTCGCTGAGCCTGATTCTCTTCCAAACGGTACACCTGATTGCAAAGCTGCACAAGGATCTCGTCACGAAGGCCCCGCGAAGAAAGTCCTTTATGAACAATGTAGTCAGACAGAACTTTCTCTTTATTGCTATCTAAAGTGGTGTCATTTGTCCAGCGAAGGATCAGCTTAAATACAGCAAGTGCATCTTGGAAGTCTTGATCGCGTGATGCTGCTCTTGTCAAAAATGGTGTAGCGATTGGCTCCCGTCGTGATGTTAGACGCAGTCCATTGCAATAGACGGAACTGAACTTGCCGAAAGAGAATTGATCTAAGTCTTTGGGCAGGTCACCTGCTACGGGTGGCCCTGGAACTGTTCCCACCACCTTCACTAAGTGACGATCTCCATGTAGCGGTGTCCATCCTTCGGTCTTCGAGAATATAAATGCCAATTCTGCTGGTATGTCCAAATACGCGACTTGGCTACGCTCAATATTTTCCTTTGCGATTTTCTTTGCTTCACGTTCTTTCTGAACCTTTTGAACTTCCAACCACCGCTTGTGATCCGCCTTGAGCTTAACAAAACGTTTTCTTGCCATTTTTCCTCGCCAACACGCCTGCGCCCGAACGGCACCGTGTCGCAGTTCCGTGAAGTGTCTTCTTTCACGGTAACCACGCCATTTGGACTGCACTTTTGTTGCGGCCCTCTGTTCACGGGCGAGTCTCCTGCGCACAAGCATTCCTCGAACACTTTTTTGAATAACAACTGCTGCATTTTTGAGGCGATCTGAGCGCCCACTTTCAAGCATTCGGTGAAGTGCCTCGCGAAGGAACACTCTAGTAGCGCCCAACTGGAAGTCAGGCCCTTCAATTCCGGTCCGTGGAAGTGCTTCCAAGACAGACCGGCACAGCTCTCGATAAGGAGTGCCTCTCGGCAGTGGAGCTTTCATCAGATGACGGTAGCGCTCAACGAAGTGCTGGAATCTAAGCCGTACAGGGTAGCCCCTCTGCCTGATTTGAATTGTGTCCAGCATGCCCAGGTAACGTAACTGCTGGAGAACGCAAGGCATATCCATTTTCAAAGCGTGTTTTTCGTTATTGGGTTTGACGCAGCGCACAAACCATGGATTAGCGCGACCCATAGACTGCAATAGCTGCTGAAGTGAGTCCGAGAATCGAGCTGCAACTGTTGGTGTCCTTGGCTTCATGGTAACAAATCGACCATTTGAGCCCTTGGGCAGGGTTTTGCCAGAATCTCGTTGTGCTCTTAGCTGCTTGGTAAGATCGACAACCAATTGCAGCTTACTGGATGCTAGTAGCTCGAGAACATCTCCTCGGAGAGCGTCGCGGTTTTTATCCAAAAACCCATCGACACAGTACCACACTTGTCCGGCGTAGTGAGTAATACCGAATTCCTGAGCTCCGATTCGCGGCCTCGAATATAACTCATTAAGAGCGTGGTTATAATGACACTTCTCCAGGAAACTCATATCTGACGCTCTTGGAAAGTTTGATTCATCGTCCAGAAGATGGAAAATACCAACTGGTTTCTTAGCCAATAGATGAATCACCGGCAGATTGTCGTCCCAATTCAATGGGGTCCATTCAAGTCGCTCCCGGGCATACTCAGCTTGTTCCAGCTTAAACACGTGTTTGTTAAAGTAAAGTTGAAGATTTTCATTTGCATAATTGATGCACAGTTGCTCAAATGAGTTCTCGGCCAAATCTTCAAAGCCAAATATGTCGAGGATCGATATTCGGTGTGCGTCATGCGTCCCTCCTTTCTGTACAATAGAATTGATCCTGGACACTAACCAATTGAAAAGTCCCGCATAAAGTGCCTTTGCGAAAGCATCTCTCGAGTCGAGAGCTTGATCGATGCCCAAAGGTGTGTGTAATCGTTCCGACCTTGCTTCGGTTGTACGGCTTGTCAGTGAGCGATGTAGCCCGTCCGCTGATATGTGCAATAAATGGGCGGCCCATTTGATTTCAGCATCTGATCCAACTTCAACGCCTTCCTGGCCATGTCGCAGCTGACGTCTGTGGAAATAAACGTTTCCCAGATGCAAAACTGAAGCCAGTACTCTAATAATGCCTTCGCGCTCTCCTTCAGATACACCCAACACCTGCATGGCGCTCTGCAGAGACCCCCAATCAACTCGCCCAGGAGCACAGTCCGAACCACCCTGGTTGAGGTAGAAATACTTGTCAGCCTCCAGCAAGCCGTACTTTGTCCGCTCTGACTCAGACAATCCGCCGAGCATTTCATAGAACACGTGATAATTCCTCTCGCCCGGTGCTTGTGTTACAATTCTCGACTTCTCCAACAAATACTGTGTAATCTTAGCGCCAACAATGGCGCCTGACTTGAAGTAAACTTCTAAATATTTTCCAAAACGGGAACTGTTGTCATTGCGAGCAGTTCTCGCATTTCCAAAGGCTTCCAAAAGTGGAGCTGCCTCCAAGATTTGCTCAGTTATAACCGCTGAGGCAGATCCACCGCCCGGAACTACAGCAGCCAAATACTGCATTACCAGTTTTGTTGATTCAGTTTTTCCCGATCCAGATTCGCCTGATATGACCACTACTTGTGGCGAAGGTAAAGCTGCATGTGCTGCTGCTCCAATAGCGAATAAATGTGGTGGCAAAGTGCCTAGCGGTTTTCCAGCGTATTGTTTGGCCACTTCCAAGCCATAAGAGTCGGGAAACATTTTATAGGGATTTACCGCAATCAAAATACTGCCAGCAAATGTATATATAAGTCCTTTGTCATAGCGCAGACGTAAGTTCCATAATAGTGAAGCTTCATGTAGATCATCCAATTGGGTCATATCATCGACTCCACTGCTGCCGAGATCTTGCCTTGGACGCAAGTTACCCTCACCCGGTTGAAGAGCGAATGTTTGTGGCTGCAAAGAGATGTGATTAATTGATTGCGACCTCAAAATTAAAGTTCTTAACTGTTTAGAATGTATCTATTGATGGATTTTTTTCTATAGAAAATAAATTAAAATGCGTATATGCGGATTGTGAGGTTTCTTAATATTAATAGTGCTGAACCGATAATGTGAAGAAAACTTACTTAAACTTTCTAATGGGTATGTAAGCTCATATTCACGAAGAAAGTGCTTATATAGAATATTTAACCTGGTTCTGGATTAAAAGCAGTGGTGTCAGCTTCCAGACAACCTATTTTTTTATTAAATGTTAGCTGAGAGCCCTAAAACAGGATCGAGAGAGTAGCTTCTAAATAGTCTAAGCAACCATCTAGCTCCTATGGAGTGTAGTTGATTGGTTCATTTTACAACAAACTAAGTCCAGAATAGTCTGAATAATGTACCGACCCACCGATCTTAAGTTGAATCACAGTCGCGAAATTGAATACGATCCTTTGGATGGAAGTGGGCGGTACCTCCTGTCCGGTGACTGGAATATTGCTGTGCCCGATTTTGCATCTGTCGGCGTTCAGAGATTATCTACATTGCTTTACTAACATAGAGCTTATAATTAGGTATTAGCAAATGGGCAAAGGGCTCAGGGCATTGAGAAAATCTCTCCGCTACCGTGGTCTGCTATATTGAACTCAGTTGTGTATACAATTTCTATACCTCTATAGGGCAATTATTATATTTTACTCTGAAGTCAACGTAGGAATGCAATGAAGTGGGAGGGTTATGATCCCTATCATGCTGATCATAATCTCGTCG
The DNA here is from genome assembly GCA_963576555.1 of Ferdinandea cuprea. NCBI lineage: Eukaryota > Metazoa > Arthropoda > Insecta > Diptera > Syrphidae > Ferdinandea > Ferdinandea cuprea. The sequence continues at coordinate 68,169,203 of OY754958.1, forward strand.
TTAAATGGAGAGAAGAAGAAGACTCTGAAGGCAACGTATGGTTGCGAGAGTACGCATTACTACGGTGTAGTAACTAGACCACTTATCAGGCTCTCTGAGTTAGTGACCCTATATAACGGTTCATAGAAGATTACTTTTAGTATCAAAAGGAATGCTTTATTCGGTCTGGTCTTTTATCCTTAGATCCTTTGAAAAAGTTGTTGATGCTCAATCAGCCCTGGCGCACTTTGATTAAGTCAAACTTCTGGCATCACTCTAATAGTTCGCAGAAATTTTTGCTATGTGATGCCTAGCTCATGAGAAAACGTCAACGCAAAAACATCAACAAAATTACATTGCTTTTAATTTTGACGAATGTGATTTGTGGAATATATTTTTTTTAAATATCTACACGATGCTTAAAATTCAATCTAAAATGTCAGCCAAAAACATATTGTATCAGTTGCAGTGTTGCCACTTAAAATCGAAGTTAAGTAGTATGTTGCGCCAAAAATAGTAGTATTCTGAAAATAAAAGTAGTTTTGCAATTTTTTGAGCAATCAACATTTTTATTTTGTTTGGGTTTTTTTTTTTTGCGTTTCCTAGATCGCTTTATGCTTGAAAAAGATTTTGAAGTGTGTATTGAAAACGTATTTCCAAAAGGAATCAAACGTCACCGAAATTACTTTTAACATGGCAAACATTATCACGCTTCATTGGAATCACGGATGAGTAATTATTGATCAGATAGTCAATTCAGCATACGCCTGCTCCTTTGAACCCGCAAACAATTTTTAAAAATCACCGCAAAATCGTCTCTTAAATTTCCTATCTGTGAATGACTACATAAATTTTGGCCCCAAACCAAAAATGAAAAATGTGTCACGTTCCAATGAAAATTCTTATTTGGCTAACTACTGCAAAATAAAGGCCGCCAAGCTTTATTATTTTTTTTTAAATTCTTAATGATTTCGTGATGTAATGGGATATGGGGTACATGTTGCCCCCCTGCTTGATTTCAATGTCAGATTTGGAGTAGACGCGAGGTTGGGTATATGCAAACTTAGTTTATACCCAATAAATCTCTGCACCCTACCTCACACATATTCCTAATCTAACAGCGAAACCAAGGCAGCATGGCCCTCTATATTCCATTCGACTATTCTTTATAATTGAAATAACTTTCAATGGGAAAAGTTTGGGGTCATTTTTCAAAATGAATTCTGGCCAAACTAAATGAAATATGGCCCCAAAAATATGAAATATATGAATTGCCCTAAATCACAGACATTTTCGTGTTGTTGTTTCCCGTATAAATTTTTGGGACCATTTTTCAGTTTTGGTTCGGGGCCATTGTTCATTGGGGCCAAAATGCATGTAGCCTCCTGTTGACTGTCAAAAATATGGTGTTTGAAGCCCAGTTTGACATTGATGTGAGCTTGCACAGTCTGATTTGGGTGCAAAAACTTATGCAGATACAGTTCTACGCCTTTTTGAAGCAAATAAAAAAGGGAGGGCGAGAGAAGCAAAAATCCTATCAGTTGACTAAATGTATTATTACTTATCTATGGTCGAAATAGACAGTGCTGTGCAACCGCAAAGTTCTGAAACAATAGTTTTCAGGTTCAACTTCAACTGTACAAAACAAACTTGAAACATTGTACAGAAAAAATCGGTTTAAGAATTTCCAATAATCATAGAATTTTGTTATCATAAGATTTGTGCACTTTATGAGGCCTTCCTTGCTAATTTACAAAATCTTGTTCACCATTAACTACAGCTGAATCATATTCAAAATTCCGTTACACTTAATAAAACTGAATGCACTGTTCCACTTCGTATGCGGACATCTGCAAATAGAAATCAATAAAATAAACACACACACGAAAAACAACTAACATGTCTTGCAATACAATCACTGCACATCGTAGAGAGTCTCTTCACAACTTGTGGATATCGATTTCGCATTTTGTCCCTGGTACGTTTGTTTTTGGCGGTTTCTGAATTTCTTTCCGTGGACGATGGTGTTGGCATATCCTCAACACTGGGTGGACGTTGACGTCTCAATACGTGCGGTGACAGAATTTGAATAGATGGCGATGACAGTGGACTAGGACTGACTGAACCATATTTCTGCCACGGGTCCAAATGAAAACGTACAATTCGCATCGACTTTAAGGAATTTTAAACATTTTAAACAAAACAATATTCAATAGGCACGCGCAATCAGAATAAACCCCGAACTTAATCAAATACGTTACCAGGATGAAACTCATCTGGAAATAAACTGATAGCGAGTAAGTAGTAAGGCAAACACCAGAGAAGATCGTCTGTAAGGAAATCCACATCAGCTGGATCTGGAAAAACTCGTTCGTGTATTAGTTTTTCTACACACTAACTTTGAAACAAGATGCGAGTGCATGAAAATAATTTGAAAATAAATAAATACAAACAGATCGTTCCAAGATGCTCCACATTTAGAATTGTACGCTTGCCATTCGTTGACAACTTTCTACTCGTGATTATGGACATCTGAATCAATGAAACTTCAATTTGCAGTGAATTTGAAAGAAAATAAAAACGTTATTGCAACTTATTTAATTTTGTATTTTTTATTTTCTTTTTAAACCTGATTCAGTTTAGATGGTTAGCGAATTGTAAGTATTCTGGTTTTACCAGTAAAGTGTGTTTGCATTCTTTGATGTGCATTTTACAAAATACATAGGTACATATTCGTATTTTTTCTAGACCAAGAGGAATCCTCTGATACAATTTAAGTTGACGGACAATCGAATTATCTGCCGTTACGTTGTCGATTGTAAGACTTGTTTTGTTACATCCAATTATGATGTTTAAATGTCGTCTGTTTTTTTTTTCAGTTTTTCGACTGCTCTGCTCTTCCGTAACCAAAATTATTGAGAAACGAAAAATCATTGCACAGTAACTTTTCTCTTTGGATTGGAATGACAAAAATGTTGAAGTGGTATTCTATCCGGTTTTGCCAAACTGGGCCGAAAATGAATAACAGCTCATTCACACCATGCACACAGCTTTTTTTTGTGCAAAAGAATGCGAGATAGAGTAGTGGAAATATGAAAGACAGGTGAATTTATTTTTCTGCTATACCTACCTACCCAGACCCACAAGCAAAGCACCAACCAACGGTTTTTTGTGTCACAAGTATCAACGCGCTTATACGCATAATAAAAACAAACGCGACCATAGTTTGATTTGCGGTCGGAAATAGATACATTCAAACGTGATAAAATTTCAAAATATACATATGTTTGTGTGTTGGTATAGGTACTTACTTTTCCCTTGATTAATGCCTGCACAACAATTACTTGGGCGGCACGATGAACTTCTTGAATTTCGCCGGGAATCGGATGACCTAGGCCTGGATCAAACCAGACCAAATCGCCTTCGACCCAATCCATGGTTGTGTTTTTTTTTTCGATTTTAACTGCCCTTCTATAATAAGGGTTCTTGTGTGTTGCTTTTTGCTTTAAAGTAGGCACCAATGTCCTGTTGCTGTCATCGGTGTAGATTTTGGGTTTCGTTGTTTTGTTACAAAGTACTTCGTTGGCATATCATTACTGAAATAAAATAAAAAAATAAAGTTAAGGACTAAATTATATTACATCGAGTGAGAATACTTCAATAAAATATTAAATTGTAAACATTAACACCCATTGTACGGGCTATCAGTAAGCGATCGCGATTTCATAAATATTTAAAGCCCCAGCATTTACGTAACAAAATGTAAATGTTTCATATTCCGTGTAGTAGACGGTATAAGAAAATTTCTGTTGATACATATCTCTGAAATAAATAGTCAAATAGTCGAAGTTGAGTGATTGTAAAAGGCGACTAAAGGGAGATCGAAAAGTTAAACAAAAATAAATAAAAGGAGCTTTTTTTTTTATAATATTCGCGCACTAAAGGGACTTTGGATACCCTTATAATGAAGTGACACAGTGCGGGCATTAGGGAAATGAAGGATTCGAGAAAGAGAGAAACCGATGCACGTTGGTTTTAAATGTTTGTAAATTATAATGCAAAGGAAAAACAGAGCGTGGTAGAGCATTCTACATTCGTATTGTACGGTTGAGAAAGGAATCTTTATATTTCACAGTACGTCCGAAAACAGGCTTAAGGGTAAACTGGCGAGTATTGCGGTTGAATTGCTGTAGGGGTGGAATGCAACTGGCTATTTCATTTGAGCACTTGTGGTGGAAATACCGATAAAACAATGACAGGCAGGAGACATTACGACGATGACGAAGAGAGTCAAGTGATTTCGCGATGTCTCGATCGCCAATAAGTTTTAACGCACGTTTTTGGATCCTGTCAAGTAGCTCCAAATATGTTATTGGTGCACCAGACCAGATATGAGCGTTGTACTCAAGTTTTGGGCGAATAAACTCCTTGTAGATTCTAGCCAGATCAGAAGGGGTGAAATATTTCTTGCAACGCTTTAGGAAGCCTAGACATTTCGCAGCGTTCTTGGCGACATCGAATATGTGGTCATTCCAACGAAGGTTGTCATTAACACACATACCGAGAATGGAAAGTCGTTCGGTTTCAGCGATGCAAGTGCCATTCATGGATAATGGCAGAGAATTAGGGGTTCGCTTCAATGACAGCAGACAGCATTGCGTTTTGGAAGCATTAAATTCCACTCTGTTGGTTTTACCCCATTTAAGTATGCTGTCAAGATCGGAATTCAATAAGCTTAACATACGTTGCCGTTCCAGTTCGACGCCCGAAGATGAGGGGCGTTGCCCAGGAAACGAATATGTAAAGCTGAGGGTACTGTCATCAGCAAAGGAATGGATTGGATTAGAAGTGACAGACAGGAGGTCATTGATAAAAATGAGAAAGAGAGTCGGAGACAAAAGAGAGCACTGAGGGACACCAGCATTTATTTGGTGAGTTGCAGACTTGAAACCGTCCAAAACAACTTGTATTGAACGGTCCGAAAGGTAATTTCTAATCCATTGAATAAAGGTAACATCGATCCCAAAAGCACGCATTTTCGACAAGAGAGCTTGATGCCAAACTCTGTCAAATGCCTTTGAAACGTTTAACGTTTAATAAAATCACTTAAACTGAGAATTATGGTAAATAACGTCTTATAACGCCAGGCACTACTTGTGCAATGCATGGTTTTAATCCTGGGACAAGCGGAAATTATTGAGTGGGAATAGCAAAGTGATAAATAGTGCTGGAAGAGATGATGGCTAGAAGGCGATTGGACATATTGCCGAGGGGAGAAAAGCTTTCTAAAGGAACGGAATAAGAACGGTATTAGTATCATCCTTGAGGCAAAGTTACTAATGATACAAGGTGAACTGTGAAATATTGTCGCTTTCAGAACGAAAAAGATGAATTCTGGCTGGATTTCCACAACCAGGCGGGAAGTCTAACAGAGACTAGGATTGGTGCGGGACTGTTATGTCCTCCATGGATTCTGGTGCATTTTAAGCATGAGCAAGTCATACAGTCTAATCGTGCTAAAAACATCCACAAACAAAGCCGGTACCTGAGCACTTACAGCTGTATCGGTGATAAAAATTGGTTACCATTTGTTGGTTAAAGGATGCAAACCGAACTTGGGAGAAGCGAATACCCGGCAACACCGCGTCCTCAAGACTAAAATTTTCATGGAAAATAAAAATAAAATGAAAGAAACAAGTGTCTGCGAAAATTGTACGGGCGTAGGAAAAGTAGGCAGACCAGATAGCTTTGTGCTATCGGCTTATGATCCAGGAGAGAGAAAGTTATATTCTTTCATTGCACATGGAAACACCTGAAACTGTTCGATAAATCTCATGTCGCATACCATCAAAATCGTTAAATGTGTGTAAGACCACCTACTGCGACATATAACACGCTTATGACCCTTGCAAGTTTATCAGAGTAAATCGACCAAAAAATGCAATCTTAAGCATGTTAAAATATGTTGGTTGATTTTAAAAACGGCGTTCCATAGACAACCAAGAGATCTAATACGACTCGCCCTAACATAGTGAGGAGTTCTTGAAACTTACGTACAGATGATCATGGGCATATACGAGGAAGTAAAGGCAGTTTATTCATCCTTTGCTTACTATTGCTGTCCTCGAATATTTGGTTGAATGAAAAGTGACGGATGCTAAGGTACATCAGTTGTTATCAGCTGACAATGGCAGGGATCAAACTTTCCAACAACAAACACTTGATATTCGGGTGGATGTTTTGGAGGATAAAGGATATTTAATTGAATGAAAAAGGTCATTCCCAAGCGGGATATGTTAAAATAAAGAAAGGAGCTACACTGCAATTGTTCGTCCACTGCTCAAAAGAGCTAATTTTCAGTAACTAACATGGATAAAGATGCTTCTCATGACAGCAGGAGTAACTGAGCGTAATCGAATAAGAAGGTCAAAGAACCGATCTCAAAAATTGAAAAACAATTGGCTCAGTTAGTGTTGCAATCAACTTTTTTTTAAAAGCCCGAGGACTTCCATTTTTAGACCCTAAAACTCCCTAGTGATGAAGTGATACAAAACCGGAAGACCTGAAGATACGTACATAATAAATACGTTGAAGCCTTTATATTAGAGCTGGGGTTCCAAAATGGAGACTGAGGTATTTTACATGTGGTTTCATGAAAGCAGACAGAATTTGTTTGCTATTTAAAAATATGTAGATATGAATCATGCATTTAAATAAAAGTTAGTCGAACAATATTTTAATGCAAACAAAATTCACATGAAATTGCGACCTAGAATGTAATGTGGCTTTGTCTGAAAATAATTCCATAAACATAGAACTGGTGAGGAATCAGTATTTCACGGTCCGTGGTTTGAATCCGATATGCTACATTCCAACATCCACTTATTATCTTGCGAGTGCGTGTCATTTTTCAATCGGTGGTTGATCAGCTTATTACGTAACTCAATGCTGTGATAACAAAAAAAAAAGACTTTTCCCCTGGTATTTTATAATACACAACAAAATTAACATTAACTACACTAACTGCCTCGTAGATTCTGCTTCTGCTTTTAGCTTCTCTGATGTCGCTCGTAATGTTCGTCGTGGATTCATCCTCTACAAGTCTTTAAAAAAAAATGTTCTCTCGAAACGGATATCTTTATTATAAAGATATTGAGATTATCAGGGTCTTATATAGAGTCTTCTTAATTGCTCGGGAGTTGAACATGGATGTCTTCTCAGCCCAAAAAAACATTGACCGATTCACAATCGAATGTGTCATCTCTTGTTCATCTCTACAGGTCTTGTTCTCCTGACACGTTCTGTTTGGCTTTTTATAAAACTTCCAGTCTTTATTCCTGGAATTTCAACTCTCTATTTCCTCAATCGCGCGATTCTCATGCTCTTTATTTTTTCCTTCTTAGAGCTCACCTGCCGTTTTGTTCTCCTTTTGTGCATCTGTTAGCGCATAGCAGGCTGATGTAAACGAATTTACAAATCGTTATAATTGTACAAGTCTTAAGGTAACGAGAAAACCGAAATCGTTCTCTACCCAGGGGTTAACATCAACTCTGCATTCGATACTTTACTATAGCCGCTATTTCGATATGGGTTTAAAACTCGTCAGACGAAGCGTAGGGTCGACAAAACACGGATTCTGACAGTTTTGCTGTTTGGTGATGAGTGCTGGACAATAAGAAGCAGAGAAAACTTAATTTTTATGAGAGAAAATTTGTTCGATTGCCTTGTATGCGTGCGAGGAGGCCGAATGGAAATGAAGATGAAACCCTACAAGCTGTGCCAAGATGTGGACGTAGTCTAAAAAGCCAAAACACATCGACTTAACCATATCGTGCGAATTGATAACAGTACACTTGTCAAGAGAATATTCGAATCCCAGTCCCCATGTGTGAGACAACAGGAAATACCGAAACTTAACCAGGTTACCAGAGAGCATCGTAACCGAGGTTATAGATGCTGCATGAAAAGATGCTGTTTTTCAATCTACGGGATCTCGTTAAGTTATTAAGTATGCTTCTACCTTCTTCAAATCTAAGTAACGTCTGTTACGTAAAATTGACATCGAGGTAGCAATTTGACTTTAAATATATTACATACCTCTTGTACGTTTTGTGCCCAAATTTAGAATCCAAGGAACGGTTTTAAAGATAAAAACATTCTCTATTTCCTGAACCATTCAAATTTACTTAGGTGAAAACATTTAAATTTATACATTGCAATTTAAGGTGCATGATACCCGTAATTCACCATAACGGTATTCAACAAGTCTTTTAAATGTTATCGTTTTAAAACATAACAAATCATCTTCATTTGTGTCCATGAATTATGTTTCTTAACAAAACTTCAACAGTGTCGATGATAAAATGCTTTCATTGACCTTGATTTTGAAGTAAAGCCAAATGGAAGATCCAAAATCATAACTCTTAACTAATTTGCACCTAACTCGCACGGTAGGTAGGCAATGAACCTATTTTGAATCCGCTTTTAGTTGAATGACACTTGCTCACTGAGTATGTAATTTGAGAACATGTGTAAGCTTCAATGTATAATAAAAATGTTGAAGCTGTTAGGTTGTTTTTTTTTTTTTGTTAAACGGTTTCCTCAAGGTTCCACCACCGATTCTATGTAAAGAGACGTAACGTGAAAATTTATTACTGGAAAGATATTCGTCGCACTATATAAAATATAATGTTTCTTAAGTTTAAATTAGCATAACTTTCAAAAAACACACAAAATCTGATTTAAAACACTTGCTCTACATTGTACTAAGGAAAATGATTGCTTCTCGAAGTGCTTACTTTCTCCAAGTACATGGTACGCATGTTCAATACCCTAACAACTAATCTTTACCTACTCATAAACAAAATGTAAACTCTCTTAAGAGGTCTAAATCTATTGGCTGACGGTGAATTCTTTCCATTTGATCACGTGCAATGCAAGCCAGCCAGCCAGCCAGCCAGCCATCGGGGAAAGTGTAAATTAAATTATCATTTAAGTTAAATAAAAAGCAGAGGTCGAATTCCGAATTCCAAATTCCCCATTCTACATCTTAGCAGTTGATAGATAGCTATGAATGTTTGTGTGAGGGTTTTGGCACATATATATATCTTTTCTGGTTTTATTTGCAGCTGACCTGGCAACGTTGGCGCTGCCACCACTTAGCTCATTAGAATGCAGTTAACACAATACACTGCGATCTAGATCAATATTTGTACTTGGGTGAAAGCTGTAAGGTACCTCCGCGAAAGCCGGCATGATACCTGACCACCGTCAATCAGGTCACACGTACCTACATATGTTTTTTTGTTTTCCCCCGAACGGAACTAATTCGGATTTCTTTGGTAGTTATTTACCTTCAATTTGTTTTCTTATTGATAATGCACTACGATGAAGAACTGAATTTCTTCTACTTTACTGCGTTAGACATAATGAACATTTATCGGATTTTCCAAAGACATTTTGATTTGGGGGGCGTTTAGTGCCACTTGTGAAAGTAATTGGTCTCAGAATTACTTGTTTCGTAACGTTTTCCTCAGCCAAATGCTAAGTGCTTTTCAAATGTTGTTATTTGAGTTGAACGGTTGAGTTGTATGGGTGTGGCTCGGTCACAGCGTACAATAGATTCCATTATATGATGATGATGGGAACAATATTTTTTTTTTGTAAAGAAAGTAAGAGCGACTGTTAGAAAAGTATTCAATTATATTTTATTTTCAATTTACGCATTTTACAAGTTAAAAACATAATACAGATTAACGTGGATGCTGACGATAGGTAGCCCATTCAAGACGAGAAACTATTCGTTAAAAATGTTATGTAAGTCACGAGTATAAAAATATTATTTTCCCGTACAATGGACAAAGATCATAAATACACACAGGGGGGCTATTATTGAGTTCACACCATTTGTGTCGTAATTTAAATAAAATGCAAAAAAAAAAAAAAAATAATACCATCGATCATGGAAAAAACTGTCATTTCTTTGGGTTTTTTCGCAAAACATCATAATTGACTTTCTGTCATATTCCTCAACAAAAAGGGGAACAAAAAAACTTTCTATCATCTTTTATTTTGTCTTAGTTTTTGTAGACCAACATTTAATTAGGAAGTGATTAAAGTTACGTTGCGTTACAATTTTACATAAGATCATTACATTGACAGTATTTGCTGAATAAATGTTCAAAACAAAAAAATGCTACTTTAAGTCTTGACATAGAGATTTTTTTTATTAGGCATTAAGTGCGAAATTTTACTACATTAACCTTAATGGACTTCCTTGATATAGAAGGACCTTTCAACAACCTTGAAACAGAGTCCAACCGCTATCTAATAGAACACATAATAGGTAAGCCCTCAACACACTTCTGTTTTTCCCCTTCCCTGGAATCTTGTCTCAAAGTCTTCTCTTTCTAAGAGAACACCAACTGTGAGCTTGCTGCCTACGTAGATGAATTCGCTGTCGTTACATCAGAAAAGTACCTACAGAGTACAGACACATGCCGATGTTCTATTTTGTTCTTGGCTTTAATCTGTAATTCTAACACTTAATACTGACCAAAGCGGAATGATCGAATTGCGATGTCCATCATCAAGCACACAACAGACCGCGGTCAATAGTCACGGATGTGCCCACGACCCAAGAATGAGTCTTTTTGAGAGACGAAGACATTCGCCCAGTCACGCACCTAAGTGTAGTGATTTTGTCATATATTTTGACCGTTAGGCAGCTATCAAATTCTTCACATCTCTTGACGATATAGCCAGACAGTTCAACATCGCCCATTGCTGGGTACAATGGGCCTGCACACAGCGATAGAGCAGGGAACTGTTAAGCTGATGAAATGCCTTGACGAGGCTCTTCCGAGACAAATGGTACTACCTTTTTAAGCATACCGATGTACCACAACTTAAAAAATCCGTAACTACTGCAGTATCGCCAGGCAAAGTTCAAAATTGTAGAATTTGTGACATGTATCGACCAGGTTGTGTAGATTTAGCGACTACATATACATTTATACTGTAGATTCAACTAAGTGTTGAAAATCAACTAAGAGTACACATGTAGCAGCAGCATTTGAAAAAAAATTGACTGTTTGAACCTATGTGCCTTTGGGCCTGCATGCGCATTCCTAATATAAAAAGCGGCTCTGGTTCTATTGAGGCCAAAACCGACCTGTCAAAAAGAACTCATAAAATCGACGTCACAATTAAAACCTAGAACTATAACCCCGGCTATGCTGTCATATTTGCAGCAGAAATCCAATAGAGAATAACCCTTGCAAACCACTGATTCCTGTGTTTGAGAAAGAAGGGAACTGTGTAGAAATGAAGATATCATTGGCCATTTAAAGAGAAAAGATCCTTGTAAGATAATCCATCTCGGTTGGAAGGAGATCTCAACCAACTTAAAGTGCGCATTAACCAACGAAAACTCATCACCTATGCATGAGCGAGGTGGCTATTCGAGCAAAAAATTTCTCGAGATCATACGATTACCGAACTTCGTCTTTAGGAGATCAATTATGTTTAACCAGCTGCGTGGCATGTGGCACCAAAAATAGGCACGATAGCGATCTCCATTGACCGTAACGTGGCAATCACGGAAAAATCCACACTGTAACTTTTTGTAGATGCCTATACCAATTTACAAGTTCAATCAACGCAAGAACTGAAGCTTATTGATCATATGGAGCGGTGAAACGTATTCGATTGGGTTTAGCAAAAGTTTATTTAAATATGTTTCCTTGAAATTCTTGGTATCAATATTTCTATCCCACAAAGTGGTTGTTCATTTTATGATGACCCGATTACCAAATGTCCGCCAAAACATTAAAATTCTAAAAAAACTTCGTATGGGGGAATTGGCAAAAAGGACATTGCCTATATACATAAATACATAATTATGTAAAGAACACAAAAACTTTGTCGATAAGAAGATATTTAGAAATCTTTACATTAGCAAGAAGGTACTTAATGTTTCAAATTTTCATCTTTATAGCTCAAATTTAAAGAAGGCCTGAAACGGAATGACGGATGGGCTATTGTTACTTCTTGACGTACAGAATTCTAGGCGTTCCCCTTATTTTTCACGTAAAAATCACTGGGCAGAATATAGTATTTGAATTTTCTTTTCTTTTTTAATTATGCTGTTGTAATTAACCCTGCCTCCTGCACTAATTTGCCTCTATATGATCCGTGACGACAACACAACTCATAGACATGTGTATGTACATTCTTAGATACTTCTACAAGTTGTGTTTTGTTTTGCCTTAAACTCCTACTGCCCCTTCTAGGGAACAGCAAAAGTCCAATTTAATGTGAGGGGAAATTTACACAGACTCAGCGCTTTGGCAAAGAAATATTACATACATAACTGATATGTGCCCTGTTATTCTTTTATTAGGCAAAATGAAAGCAGATATTACATTGGAATAGGGAGGAGTTGGTCATTATTTAATATTTTTATAGAGACTATAGCTGTAAACTCAAGTCTGGCCAAGATTGTTGACAAGATTGTCGGTTCGGGTTCTTGCAGATTGAGCTGTTTAAATTGAATTTTTTTCGGAAATAATTATGAAGTTTTGACTCTTCGGAACGCAACTACATATTTCATAACATTGTTAGTGGTGTGGAAAGAGTTTGGAAACAACTCTTCAATTTGACAGCAGTTGGAGGTTAAAAGCACCGCGTAGGTGGAATGTGTGGAAGTGATCGAGTGTTATTACTTCAATTGCACCACTCCCAATCTATACAATATTGCCCCATTTTCTTGTCAATCACTTTTCCTTAATCCACCTACTGACAACTTTTATATGTGGCACAGTATACAAAATAAATGTGTATCGTGGAATTTTTCGAGTTAGTCAATTTGGTTTCCAGGCAATTGTGAAGTTTAAATTTGAATCAATACGCGAATTGCAATGTTGTGATTACAGATGCAAACACATTGATGGAAAATTAAAGGCAGCTTATAGATGAACATGTTAAGCACAGATGAGTAATTATACAGATAGTCAACTGAGAGGATTTTTGGCTCTCCCGCCTATCGTTTTTAATTTGCTTCAAAAAGGCACAGTACTGTGTTCGTATATGTTTTCACATGCAAATCAAATTGAGCCAGCTAACGCACACAATAGCAGTTCTGCGCCTAAGAATCCATTTTGGAAAAGATCTCATGTTGACATATCAAAAGTCAAAACTGGGCTGTGTCCAATAACATCGTAATAATATACGACGATTTATAATGAATTTGCAACAGAATAAAATTTTGGTGAATGTTTTTAATTATTATGTAAACTAAAATAATAGTTTTACCAAGCAAGCATATTTTTTGGGTAAAATTTTTTAAGCAGTTGCGCAAGTTAGACATAAAATAAGGGTTATCATAATTTGTTTGCCAGTAGTTAAACTGATTTAGCAGTTTTAAATTGTCAGTAATAATAAAATAATTTTGGTGGTTGACATATCGAATGTCGAGTAAAATAATTAAAATCAAATAATTTTTAAACGGAAATTGTAGGTTAAATAAATAAAAGCTCAATGAATGAAATTAATGAGTAACGCGTGATTAGTTAACTGACCATTTCAATAATTTAACATAGTATTTCATAAATTCAATGCTATTTTATTCACCGCTATTCACTATTCCAATTCAAAGATAATAACGTTATTAAATTTGTTAAACATGATGAAATAAATTTAATAACGTTGTTATCTTAGAATTGAAATAGTCAAGTCTAAATTTTGTGTTTAAAAATGCATTTAAAGTTTTTTTGTCGCAGTTTGTCAATTCGCTAGCTCGCTCTCATATGAAGGTTCCGAATATGTAGGTATATAAATATATTAAACTTTTATATGTTCAATAAAAACATAATAAAACAACCAAAGAATTTAATATACATGAAAAACTAATCCAAAACTATTAACTATAAACATTTTACACCCAAACATTACTAATTTAGTAATATTCATGCAATTATAAAATAATATATACATTTTATCTCACTCTAATAACCAAAATGAAAAAAATATAACAACCCGAGTATGTTTATTTTAAGGCAGATACAAAATTGAGAACTATTTCTTATGAACACAAAAAATATTCGCATTTAATTGCAACTTCATTATTTATTATATACTTAACTATTTTTTTTGGAAACATTTCAATTAAAATATTTATTAAACCTGAACTACGTTAACTCAATACTTCGCAGCACTTCCCCAACACATCCGCTATAATCAGCTGTTTTTTGTTGCCATTTGGAATTCTTGCAAAACTGCCCGCGCTAATGACATATTTGTGACACATCAACCCCACCATACTTTATTTTGCTGGCTCACACGTATTCACAGATAGAACATTTGAGAGAGGATTTTTTCTCCATTTTTAAAAAATTTTTTGCAAAAAAGTAAACGTGATGAAAGGAACCACAGCCTATATTGACCAAATATTTACTCTACGGCGGATCCGGGAGAAAACTCAAGTTTTAATATCCCAGCCAGACTCGTCCATTTTTTATAGGATGACGGTGGAGCGGAGAAAACTCGATACGGCATTAAGGTCTGTAACTACTTAACCGAGACGTTTATATCAAAAAAAACTATAATTTAACAAGGGCGACGTGCTGTCATGTGACTTCTTTAACATCAGAACTAGTAACAAAGCTTGATCGAATAAGAAGTTCCAAAATCCCGAGGAAGCCTTCACGTCGAAGAACCCATCTCGAAAAAATTGGAGCACGACCGACTCGGTCGGTATTGTCATGTTCAAAGGAGGGATCCTACGAACCCCGCCAAAAAGGCAATGGCAATCAACTTTCCCTTACAATAGCGTAAAGAGGCAGGCCTAAAAACTCCTGGATCACATAAATGCAGAAACACCACCGGGAGGCCTGCAGATATTTTTTGAAGTCGAACCGGCGAACCCCACAGGCCGGCCAGTAGGAATGCTGTGAAGTAGGAGGGTTATGATCCCTGTAATCCTGATCATAATCTCGTCGTTAAATGGAGAGAGGAAGAAGAAGAACTAGAAAGGAAGAATTGAGCAAAATAGAAAATATTATCACAAAACTGTCAAAAGACTAAATTGGGAATGTTAGATGACAACAGGAGCAGGATTCCATGTTTCATATTGTCATGTTCAAAGGAGTGATCCGACACGAATCCTGTCAAAAGGCATTCTTGTAGATTAGCCAAATGTAATTCGATTTACCGTCGAAAAAGTGAAGCCCACAAATCTTGTTAATTTAGATCATAACCTATATGAAGTTAAAATTGTACTGATTTTCAATCGAGTTTTTTAAATGATTCACAATTTTTTATTTTCTACTGACAAATAGTCAATTTAAATACAGAAATCATTTGTAACCATTCATTTGCTAATACAACGCCCACCTTTGGAATTCCGTGTCGTATGAACCATCTACCCAGGTGGCGACCGAAGGTGGTGTAGAAAGCATGAATGGGTTTGGCTTAACGTTATTAATTTTGCGTGCCAGCAGTGCGTATATGGTGATGCCGTACCTATTTTTTTTTTTTGCGAAAATGTATTCCAAATGAAAATCAAAAATCGCTGAGCTTCTCATTAAGATTCTTGAATATTAAAATTTGTTAGGTATTTTTTTTTTTTCACCAACTTGTTCGCGGCTTTACTTAACTAAATATAAATGCTAATTTTAAAGTTTCACAATTAAATTCATTAATTAACAAAGATTACAAAGCGTGCACAAGTCAATCAGATAGTTTGTAGAATTCATTATATTGCGCGTTCATGTATCACGCGAACGCGATACAATTCATTCTCGCTTAGATTTTGCCCCACTTGTTGGAAATTCCAACTCGAATTGATAAACTTTAAAATTACTCGAATTCAATATTAATATTATCAATTATCATAGATGCATCAGTACATAGGTATGTAGATGAGAGACCACAACTTTACAAAAAAAAAATCGTGCGTCCATCATCGGTCGCATGTATACCAGCGCTGATTGCTTCCAAAGTGGATACATTCGACGTCCATTGATCCCAATCCGGAGCACCATCTAGCTCTAAGAGCTTCTTCACAATGTGATCGAGCGCTTAAGCCGAGTAATTGCTAAGGTCGACATATATGTAGCTACATACGTGCCGATATAATATATATATTAATTTGAAATTCTGTTAACCAACCAGCAGCGCTTTCTATAATTAAGTGATTTGTTACGAATAAGATAACAATATGAATTTCGCTAGTTCATCGCACCTACGTGCAATTACGGTTGTATACAAAATAATAATGTCTGATGTCATGCACACACAAGTTGTGCGCCTTGCCTTTTATAATGGAAGGTAGGTAGGTACTAGTTGTATATGAATGCTGAGCGCACGAATTGCTTAAAATCCATGATATTTAAGCAGGTTGCTTCTTCTTTGATAACCTTTAATGATAAATAATTTAATGAAAGACAAATACCTTTTTTGTTGCGCAAATTGTGTCATTGTTTTGGGAAAATTTCCCTCTTTGCTGAATTTATTCCCAACCTATAAAGCGAAGTGATGAAGCACGAAAGGCATTTCTGCTCAAGATTTAGCAAGACGTCGCGTCGCATCGTTAGAATGTAAAGATTTTAAGGTGTGATTCCGATCCAATGATGAAATATCAAAACAACAACAATGGAAAAACGCTACCTGACATTATAGGCATCTTCTCTTCTCTTCGTAGGTGTGCCACTGCTTTATGTGTGTGTGTGTATTTGTTGAAGATGACACCTACCAAACATATAAACTAATCAATAGAGTAGTAACAATATATGTATTTATATGCCTAGCGAGATGTTTGACGCTGTGGTTAGTTGTTATTTCCATGTGGATGGGTATGGTATTTTCTTATTTTTAATATTTACATACCTACATGTTGTAAAAGATCTCTACGAATGACATTTGACGAGTTTCTTTTTTTTAGTTTGTAAATGGTTTTAAATTCATGTTGTAGCCGTAGGTAAGTTGGCTTAATAAAATGCAACAGAGTCAATCTTTAGCGCTCTATAATAGGTACATATTTCCAAAAAATGCTTGCTTGCATTCGTTAATTTCGGTGAGTCTTTATTATAATTTTGTATTTAGTTCGATGGAATAAATATCGAGCCATTTGGTCAAAAACCAAAAGATCTTTATTAAAAAAATTTCCGAAATTCTGATCCCATGGAGTCTACAAATAGTAACACTACAAAGTGGCTTGTATGTTCTACGCAGAATGAAATATGCCCAAAACACATGTGTAGAATTTTCCTTGCAGTGGAAATAGAACAAATACGTTTAAATGGGAGGGAACACTTGTAAATTCAGCAGTACTGCATGTTGTCTCTATTTCTAAATCCACTGCAACCGACAATGCAACCACAACACAAAAACAAAATAATATAAATTTTACCGATTTGGCACCACTGAACTCTGAAGTATTATAAAAATTACCCTAGGAAACCGCTGCTACTTCGGTTTGGCAAAACAAATGCGTTCAAAAGTCCATGCTCTACAGAACCCTTATCCTGCCAGTTCTGCTAGACGGCGCCGAGTGCTGGACGATAAGCAGGAAAGGAGAGTTAATACTGGGATCCTTTGAAAGATAAATCCTTCGACGGATATTTGGTCCTGTGTACGAGGAGGGCGAATGGAGAAGAAGATGCAACCGCGAACTCTATAAGCAGTAGCAAGATGTGGATGTAGTCCGAAAAGCCAAAACTTGTCGACTACATTGGCTCGGCCACATCGAGCGAATGGACAACAACAGGACCACAAATGGACAGGTTCGAGACGACAAGAAAGACCGAACCTCCTTTTTAAAGACCAAGCCATCGCGGATGCCAGAGCGCTTGGTCTGGACAACTGGTAGCAGCGTGCTCGGGATCGCAGAGGGTGGAAGGCTGCCGTATCTCAGGCAGGGACTCTTCACGGGTCGGGAGCCCGTTAAGTAAAGTAAGTAGAATTCTGAAGTTAATTTGGAATCGCTTTTGATTTTATAACAACAACAACATCGGCTGAAGGCCAAAGAATGACGTTTAGGTAAATGTATGACAGAATCCACTACATTGAAGTCAAACAGAAGTGCCGCTCTTGTTTCTTGCCTGCAGTACTGCGCGCTTCACTGTATCCAGAACTTCTGCACATGTGTTCTGGGCATTAAAGAACAATTTAATGCTGGAAAATGCAGTTAAGGAATGATAGTTGTAATAGTGTTCAGTAGGTTTCTCGTAATCGTACAGTTTTTTTTTGTAATAGTTGTGGTTTTGTGATTGGCAGCACTGTTTCTAGTATCATCTTACTGGAAATGTGGTCTACTCATCATCAACTAAAGGGTGTTTATTATACCTCTATCAAGGTTTGGTTTTTTAATTGACGATGCTATTTCGAGTGACAATAAATCTGAGGGCTGACAGATGATTTGGTGATTTTTAAAAAAAAAATCACTGACACAATGATACTAAATTGTACTGGTTACCTCAATTATTTAAAATTTAAACAAAAGAACTTCTAATTGATTATTACCCGAAGAAGACGCCGCCACGAGCTGCCAGACTTTTATTTATAGCGTCCGGCATGACATCAGCTCCCAACTTATCCACTTTTTCTCAGGTACCTCTCAGCTGTCACATTGAAATTTGACTGCGAACTTAACTAAAGAGCTAATTGCACAGAACAGAATTTCAAATTATGATGCTCATGCATTAACGTTCATTGCGCGTTTTTAAGACTTTGTATTGAAATTTTTTAAAAAAAATTAAACTCAACTACTATCTATGTTAGGTTATGACAGCTATGCTGCCATAAAACACTAGTCACTAGCTATGGGCCCATCGCGACCAACTATAAAAGTGTTCAACAAAAACCAACCACAAGAAAAACATTGACCAACGAATTTTATGTTCCTGCAATAACTTCACAGTTTACTGTCGCCTTAGCTGCTACATCTTCTATGTGACTGAAGAAGTAATTTCTCAAATGTTTCTTACTGCAACAAGTAATATACACAATATACGTGGAATGTCACAATATACTATACGCAGAAATTGTCTAAAACGGATTCCAAATATGTATCATTCCAGTCATGGCATACCCTGTGATCAACGAAGTTGTTCCATCTTTGGCCAGTCGCCACAATATCGCTTTACAGTACTCAGTTACTCTTTACCAAGTATACTGGTGGTTCTATGTGTATTCCCAAGGTTTGTTGTTGCATTTCACCACCCCCCACACACACTTAGTGCCTTCTATGTCACAGTGTCCATGTACCCAAACTAGTAAGGGTTCCAACGCGCATAATAACCTTCTACTTGAGCGATAATTCAAGACTAGCTCGTATCTTATGACACATAGCTACTACGAAACATACAAATTTACATCAAGAGGAATTCAATTTGCAAAATTTCAAAAGGTGTGTTAACGCTTTTTTAATGCTTCCCTTCATTGCCTTCATCCTTCCCTCATTTGAAACGTAATTTATGATTTAACTTCTCCCACTTTTTGTTTTGACTATTCTATTGAATAAATATACTGCTTTCAAACAATCCTAGCCCTTAGGTTATATTACGTAGCTAATTGCTTCGCTAAGGGTTTGATATCTACGAGCGAAAGCTTGACCTTCCAGGTAGTTGGTAGTCTTTTGTAAGTACATACAATAAGTGATTAAACGTGAGTTACTATACATACGTACTTGAATTTGCACATTCCGAAACTGTAGATACACTTAATTACATAATTGTTATTCGATTTAAATGGATTGAAGTGCATCACACTTAGAAGGTAAAGGCTGATGGGCGAAACAGCAAGCGCATGCCATAGATGCATGGCCTAGAGGGAGCTTCTTAGCTAACTTCGGATACCTGGCGACATTTGATTTAAAGATAGTATTTTTGTGGTAGCACGGGTGGACCACGTGCGGCCGTTTATCTCGCTTACTAAAGGGAACAATTACAATATATTTTGCAAATAAGAACCTATGTATGTCAGACTGTGAGTTATGCTGGCCTACCTCGATCGTAGATGAACAAAAGAGGTTTATGGAAATAACTAATCAAGCTACACGATGGAAACATATATCCAGCGTTCCGCTTTCAATGCCGTATGGCTTTTGATTGTTTGTGCAGATGTTTCCACTGAAGAGTGGATAGAGAACAATTTCGCCAAGCTAAAGAAGAAATGTGAGCAAGATGTGATTCTTGTGGGGAAGATCCTTTTCTGAAACCACATGTCGTCAGAGAGTTTTCCAAAAAGTCCTGGATAGCTAGCGAGAGAATTCTGGCAATGCTTGATGGCCAAAACTCGACACAAAATTGTGGCGAACAATAGATATGTCGCGCATCTATCCGATTTTCCCAGACCAAACTCATTCTCTAAAGTTCGGATAAAGCAGGTTCAAGCGAACCAGATTTCTGTATTAGCTGCTCAAATACTATTTTCGCAGAACCGATTCCAGTCAAAGCTTGCTGTGGCAGTACTGAGTACATTGTTGAACGCCACAACGACCGGAAGCTGCATACGTTTGTAGGCGCATCGGCTTTCTTTGCTGGAGACACTGAAGAAGTGCCTCCTACACCAGTACTGGAACTTGTCCTAAGCTAAGCATAATGCGATTTGGGAGCAGCCGTGATAAAGAAATAAAGGTCACGCCAATTTTAGAATTTCTTGATAGCAAAAACCCAGTTATTTATACTAATTAAGGTAAACAAACCTAATTTAAAAACTGTCTTTCATCTCCTTTCTTCTCATAGAAAACGTTCATGTGTCTGAGGTGGCATCTTTATCCGGATAACATGCAGGTACATTAAGTTCAAATTAATATGCAACACCGAACAAGTGCCGATCAAAGCAGTTTGATGCGCTGCAGTTGCACATTTGCGTATTTTTTGAGAGTTATGGCCGACGCTAATTATCTTACTAGGCCTGAGTTGTAAGACTCACATCAAAAAGCCGTAGGTTTATAAACATAACGTTCTCAATGAAATATAAAGGGTCCGCCAAATAACTTAATTCAAATGGCTGCCTCGGCTGGCCATTCAGTAGCCTACACGATCGGTCCAATTTTTAACCACATTATCGATTGTGTGCGCTGTATTTCACCAATGGCTTCACGAATATTGTCCTTTAAAGCGTCAATTGTCTCTGGCATGTCGGCGCAACACTTATCTTTTACGGCACCCTACAAGTAATAGTCCAACGGTGTCAAATCGCAGCTCCGCGGTGGCCAAACGACATCAGCTCTGCGGCTGATCTTCAAAAGCAGGGCGCAAAACATCGAGTGTCGCTTCGGCTGTGTGGCACGTAGCGCCATCCTGTTGAAACAAAATGTTGCCAATATTCTCCTCTTCAATTTTTGTGACTGTAACGGCCACTCCTTGCTCATTTTCGAAGAAAAATGGCCCAATTATGCCTCTGGACCAAAATCCGCACCAAACAGTGACTCGTTTTGGCTATATCGGCTTTGCAATGTATGCGTGCGGGTTTTCTGTGCCCCAAATGCGACAATTTTGCTCGTTTACATACCCGCCAAGATCAAAATGAGCTTCATCTGAAAAGATGATTTTTTTTGACAAAATCGGCATCTTCTCTATGTCGCAATAATTCCCAGCGTTGTTCAAGCGTATACACAACCATATTCGTTCAGCGGAAGGATGAAACTAATTATCTATCAAATCAGACATGAGCTAAGTGTTACCATTCGCGAGATAAGCACTAGTTGAAAAAAAAACGTTTTAGTTTCCTATGATGTGTTGTCGCACTTTGCGGCTCTCTGATTTCCAAAACTAATGTTTGCCCCAAATCATACTGTCTGCGCATGCAAAATTGGATTTGACGGTGAATTCGCGACCAAAAAAAAAAGAAAAAATTATAAATGTTGCTCATAGTACATAGTATAGGAAAACCAGTTACGAATGTGTATAAGCTGCTTACCAAATAAGTGCCAGGTAAGAGATTCTAACGGGCACGCAGTAAATGAACACAGTGAGGGTGTTAAACTCTAACGCTAATATTAAACACTCAAATTCTGCAGACCATCAAAAGCCGACACATACTGCATTCAGAATGAAGCAAACAACAACAACAACAATAGCTGCTGAATGCGAAAATAAGCTTTTTTCCAAAGTTATTTTGCTCATTTTGCTTTCGTAGTTTATAAAAGCTATAATTTGGAATTACAATTTCTGGGACAATTTCACTTCTTCGCAACCTACTTAATGATTCGCTTCCTATAATGTATGACCACTCAACTTTTAGAATGGGACAGAGTATAATTTCCCGCTTCAAATTATAATACGAGCTAACAACAGTGTTTGTTATTTTATTTTTCTATTCTCGTTCCTACCTTACCTTTTTCTGCTGGCATGGTTTGAGGCGAAAAAAAAAACCACTCGATAGTAAAGTACGAAATTCCACACCTCTACTATGATCTTAATCTTCATTTTCCAAACTGTCGATCATTCAGTTTACTCTTCTGCACATAATATGTAACTTATCGTTAAACTACAGTACAATACGAATACAAAGTAAACAACGAAGCAACGAACTTCGAAGTTAGTAAAGAGGAGAATATTATTATTGATGAATATTGTGGGATGAGAACAGTGAGAAGTAGCGAAACGAAAGAGTTGTGTGGCAAGAACTTGTTGTGGACTTTAGCTTCGTGTCGGCGTGGTCGTCACTTAATGTTGGCAGTATAGTGCGGCTATTATGGAATAGAATATAACCGGAACCTGTTTTGCATTTAACAGTTACACAGCGTTATTCTTTCCGTTTTCTTCTCTTAAGTTTCTTCTTTTTTTTTTGTTGTTGTTTGCTATTATAATCATTAAACTCACACCACCATGACTGCTTCCCGATGTAATGTATATTTGGCTGGGGGGGAAGTTACGAGCTCCTTAAACTGTGCACAGAGATCTATTACAAATAAAAACGTTCATCCATCAGCGTTATAGAAGTTGTGTTGCGAGGCTCTAAGGGCGGTTTAAACTATTAGTTGACCGAACGAATATTGACACATGACACATGTATATTTTGGTCGCGAATTGCAGTTAAAAATACGAAAACTTTTGCCATAATCGACAGTGTATTTGTTGCTGTCTACGATAGGTAAGCATCGGTCTTAAAAGCGGTGACCTATGCTTTAGTTGCACTACTAACTCAACTCAACGAATTTGCTCGTGATGAAACACATCGACACAATATTCGACAAAACATGTTCAATCGAATGTCTGGGACAAGTCGCCTTACTATGCACCTACATGTGCTATGCCTTAGCGATACAACTATTTGCTATGCTTGTGGAGAAGGCGAATAGATCATGGAAGACCGAGTCTCACCGCTGACATGGTGTGTGCTGAATATCTAAGTTTCTTAGCAGTCAAAGCCTTCTCAGCTTTGTGAAAATTATTAGTAGGTATCTGTACCATGGCCCATGTCTCAGAGTCTGAATGCGGGTGTACATTTCTTTCAACAGGAAAAAAAAAAACAAAAGTAATAGAAGACCGACATAAGACATGTGACGTTCTTTCAAGAATTAAAAACGTTTTTGTTTCATCTCGGATTATAGAGTAACTGCCTTGGTTTACCAAAAAAATGCCAAAACATGACCTAATCTTAGAAGGAACATTTCAGGTTTTTAAAAGGTTCCACCTCTTCTGAAATACTGACAATCTGCCAAAATTGAAGAGAATTTTCCATTACTGCTAAAATATAGCTTCGCACCCGCAAATGGTTGGAGAACCTAGGTCCTAAGCCCTTTATGGATTATTTATGCTAAATATATGAATTGTACAGAACAAACAGAACGTATTTATAAGCCTTAGATAGTTTGTACAAAAAAGTGTCATATGACGACGTTAAATTGTATGTATGTGTCGCCTGTTTATTTGCATCAAAAACATACATAACCTGACCAAGCAACAACCGTACAATCAATACACTGAACCTGACTCACTGTTGAAGTGGATCTTTATGTCTCATTTTGTCTTAAAAAAAGAGGTTTAAATGATTCATTGTTAAAGCTAATTACCGGACGCACTTCAAAGATTTATTTTAAGAGATGAATACATTTGACTCTACACTAAACTTTAACATTATGTACATACATATGTTTTCCTGCAGTACCTCTGACTTTGAACTGTGTTAGGTAGATAGATGAACGTGTCATAATGATGGCCACTGTATTACCACTTAAAGCGCACGATTTTCATAATTTCTAAATTACACCAAGTTCAGTCAGACTAACGATGATACAATACTCAAATAATTTGCTAGATTATTCACCTCTATGGGGAATTTCTTTGAGACGACCAGAGATAGATAGGCACACTTGAGGAATTGTTTTTATTTTTAGTTGCTTCTTTTTGAACTTGTCAAAATTGACGTAAGTAACAGTGATTTGAGTGCAAAAACATGGAAAAGTTTTTTGCTTTATTTATTTTTGTTTGCTTTTGAATTGTATGTTGTGTTTAGAATTGGGAAGTTCTGTTAAAATTATGTATAAACTGTCAAAAAAATGAAAGTTGCATACACATATTAATGTGGATTTCAGTCGACCGCGTTCAACCGTGCGATATTGATACAACCGTGTAGATTCGTGAGCACGCTCACTTTGCAGTCATCGCAAACGTCCACATTCCCCGCAACTGTTGACCACATATAAAGCTGAGTTTACATAATTGACTTCCACTCTCATATGCGTTTCTAAAATGCGAAAACAATGTCTTCAGACTTGGCTACACCGAAGAATTTAAACTTGATAAGCTGTCTGCAACTACAACTTATCATTTATTCCATCGTTTTTGTGAAATCTTTTGTCACAAATATCAAAGAGTTGCAACGTGAAAGTTACAAGTCCATAGCGGATTCCTTGCTAGTCATCCAGATCATCTTGATTGATCCAACAACTCACTTGATTTTTATTTAGCTAATCAGAGAGTGTTGGAATTGCAACATAAATATAGGAGAACGGGGATGTCTTGAATCGGGATCATGAAATTAAATGAACATAGAACAAGCTTGAAAAATGAAAAATAAATTCTAGATTTTTTTCCCTTTTTTGAGAGCTTTTACAACTATCGTGGAATACACTTTTAATCTATGCTATTAATACATTTCTCCAAACAATTAAAAAATGACATTTTATATAAATATAATATTTTTCTGGTTGAAAAAGATTGGAGCACAACCCTGTCATAAAGGCAATATCAATCAACGTTCCTATATAAACGAAAAAGCGCGAAAGCGAGTGAGGCCTAAAAACTCCCGAATTCATAAGAACACCAGCATTTGATTGGCCTCAGCGACGAAGTGATACGAAACCATGAGGCCTACAGATGTTTTTTGACGTCAAGCCGGAAGGATACAGGGCTAGAATCATGATCATTACCTTGTCGATCCTTTGCGATCAGTGTAACAACAGTGCGAGAAAGGACGTATTCCACAATTTTTGGAATGGAAATTGTGGAAAAGACGAATCTGAGCGCCTCACGCAATCTCGTGGCGGGACTAGTATTGAATTTATTGATAAGAAATTTTTTAAAGTGCTAAAATGCCTAAAATAAAATTGAAAAAAATTGTTTTCAATTTGGGGCCAGATAATTTTTCTATAGACTGAAATGCTCTATTAAGCAAATTGTGTGATGTTAAAATTAACCACGAGTGTGACAAAAATGTTGTTGGCATGTGACTTCTCCTTTTAAAAAATCAAAAGCCCAGAGTTTCAGGTATTTATAGCATAAGCAAAAAAAGAAAAGTGTCAACACTCGGGAAAAATTACTTTGAAGACTGCTAACCGAAAGTGTTCCCACTGTGTTCGAGGTGAAGTAGGTGACGACAATATTTGTGTGTTCACAAAGCTGTGTAACGAAAAGATGATTGAGGATACCTATTAACGTACGAAGTTCTTGTGAAAGTAAATTTGACAACCATTGTCCGTTGATCTTTGACGTTCCAATGCGGTTGTTGTGGCCACCAATAAAGTGTTATTGTTCGTTACACCATGTATCACTGTATATGAAAAATAGTGGCTTGTCACTGAAAACCATGCACTGACTGCCAGCAGCCAATTTTAGATTTTTATTCGAACCACAAAAGAAAAGAAATTATTTTCGAACAACTAACCCACCAGATGTGGATGCAGTGGTTTAATGCGTTGGACTACTAAGCGAGGGGTCTCCGGTCCAAATCCGACCCGCACCACCTAAAAGCTTGTATTCGCTGTCCCACCTCTAACGAACGTTTGACAAATATCCAAGAGTAAGAACTGTCATGAGAAGCTTCTCAAAAATTAATTGCCGTTCGGTATCGGCATTAAAACTGTAGGTCCCTTCCATTCGTGTCACAAAAAAAATATATCTTTGCACACACAATGGTTGGGAAAATTGACTCCACTTCTAACTTTATGTTAGTTTCCTCAAGGAAAATTTATTTGCGTTCCGGATTTTAAGAAACATCAACGTTAATGTGTAAAAAGCCCTTTTTTTAATGAAAATATTTAAACACTGATGAACCAATAAATGCTGATTACAAACGTCCGAAAAAGTGCATGATGTAGAATTTTAAAGGGGCTCCACTTGATTTAGGGACAATCTTAAACAATTATTAGCCGAAAATTATAAAAAGCTCTCGGTAGTTTAACGCTTCTTTTATTCAATGTTTATTTATGCTTTCGTTTTGCCTATTTAAATGTTTTTAGGTCAGCAAAGTCCCATTCCTTGTCATTCCCGTTGACATCACTTCAAATATTGTTATACTTTTGAACGTAGTACCTATGTCATTTTAGCAATAACACCCTATGGCATTGGGTCCGCGTTCTGCTTCCAGCTGAGTGTATCAAAAATTCCATCTAAGAGTACCTTACTCTTGACAATAAAAGAGAAACTTGTCAAATAAAGCTCTCAAGATCTAGAACTCTCAGTGAGCGGCTTAGCTATGGTCCTTTAAAATAGAAATACATCTAGTACACCTAGTTCATTTACAATTATATTGCATAATTACTTGTTTCTACTACACAAACCCATTTTAAATCCAGCACATACTTGCTCATGTGTGGTTATAGTTCCTTAATTAATTTGAGAGAAAATTCGAAATTCATCATACAAGAGATTTTCCCTTTCTGATAGTGGTTACACACAGTGGAGATTTTTTTTTTTTTTTTTTTGTTGAGGAATTCGAAACCAATGACACGTTTAAAAGAAAATATACAAAAAGAAAACAAGTCTTATGTACATATTTTGACTATGACTTCTGGATTCGCACATTTATATTCACATTTCTCGTTTGGCAAGATTCATTTTATATCTTTCACATATGTTTTATATATATATCCATTTTTGATGCCAACCGCAAAAATACCTGTACAATAATATAGCTTAGATATTCCACATCATTTCAATGGCATGCAGGCAACGACGACAAAAACAAGTTGTGAAAAAATCCAAAAAAAAAAAAAATTATATTTCCCATAGATTTGCGTAGATTTTTCTCGCGTTAGATAAGATACTTTGTGTTTTCTCGCTTACAACTTAAGAAGGTTGCATAAATTCAAAGATGGCTGCTTTAAGGTAATTTGTGGTTTAAAAAATTCCTTATTCGCTTTTGTGGATTTCGATAATTGATTTTAAATTCACTGAAGTAGATACGTCGCGCACTAAACTCAAAGGAATTTCTATTACTTATTCAGGTGTATATTTATATATGTATGTATATGTATGCATAATGAGACAGGAAAGCACGTACTTTTAACTATTTTCACTTCCTTTTTTTACTGCTTTCGATAAAGAAACGAAAATAAAACTTCACTTTATTTGCACTTGCAGTAAACAAAGCACCTGCATTGACTTTATTTGTGATAATTCTTTTCCTTTTCTATGCTTAGAAGCTATATAATTTATTTTTTGTCTTCCGTGGCAAAAACGACGTCTTAAAACTGCGCACACACAACAACTCGGTTTGAAAGTTTTAAGCCAACTAATCAAGTATTTGAACGAATGGAATTTAGGTTCTTTAGCTTACACCCATGAAAACGAATACCTGCAAACATCGAAAGAAATGTTTATTATTACCGACAGTTTACCTGTTTTTTTTTTGTTATAACAATACTTGCTCTTTTTCGATTTACCTCTGTGTGTGGTGCTGGTGCAGAGCGGCTCCAAAAAACACACCTTAATCCAAGCGAAACTCTCTTAAAAGCCAGGTAATTCGACGATCATCATAGTTTTCTGTTTACCTGTGGTATATTTATGTGTTTCTTTTACAGGCACCACACAACCACAGCACTACACCTGTTGCTGGGAAAGAGTATAAATTACATATAGTCAACAGCACCACAGCAGGTAGAGGTGAATTTGAAACTCTTCTCTTTAGGCCGCGAGTTTAAAAGTTGAAACTGAAAGCGAATTCAAAAAGGAATATTTGTGTATTTTTTCAAACAATACTTCTTACGAACGTTTTATTCAGTTTTAGCTGAACACAACTTGGAACAACCTCAGAAATTTAATTTATTCGCTAGAAGTTGTAAAATAGTAAAGCATGAGATTTTATTATTCACTTGTCGCCGTCACCTAAGGCGAGGCCTTTCTGTTCTGCGTTGTCCCTCAGGATTAGAGTCGAAGATTCTGGTGGCTGGGACGTCGATGTCCATTCGCTCTACATGTCCCAGCCATCTTATATCCTCAGCAATTTTTTTTACCAGTTCGATTCCGTTATTTTTTACAACCTCCAAATGTCGTCGTTTGAACCCATAAACGCAAATGGGACCAAATATCTTATAACATTAGAAGCTTTAGAATGGGAATATAAGATCTGCAATGCCTCTCCTGTGTAAATTGCAAATTCGTGTGGAGAAATAAGATCTCCGCGTTTGTAATGATTGAATTTCATAAAACTATTCCTCCGGCGGATTTATAAACGAATTTTTAATGCTCCGTTTTTGCTGCTGCAATAAGAAAATAAGCTGCAGACTGTTCAGCTGTTCCAAGTACGCCCATTCACAATCGAATATAGTTCGTTCAAAATCCAAAGCAGTCCGCTTTTTTCTAGGTTATCTATATCGCTATCTCTCAAACACACTTTGCTTGGTTGCCAATTTTTAAATGTTTCTGGCTTTCCTCTAAAAATTTGTAAATTTTATTTAAAGCATAAATCATCAAAATTTCGCACATCACAACCAAACGTAACTTTTCGCATTATGCAAGACAACCTTTTTCAGTTGGAATTGTGAAAACAGTTGCATACTTTTAGGTGTGAATAACAATTAAAAAAAAAAAGTGCCCTTTGCCGTGAATATGACATGTCTCTGGTTTCGAAGAAATATAATATAAATGATAAAACAATGCAATGTTTTACGAACATTAAACAAATTAAACATTAAAAATTAAATAAAACCAGACTCAAGCTTTGTTATGACCAACACTCAACTAAGTTCTTTACCGAAATACAAGAACAAAATACAATACACACTCAACTCCTAGACAACCGCCGCCATCTTGGTTGTGTGTTTACGGGTGATGAAGAATATTTTAAAATAATATTTTCGTTTCAAAAGAAAAAAAAAAACACTTTTTATGGATATTATAAAGGACTCAATAAATAATCATTCATTTAATTCAGTCGTAGAGTTTTTAAAAGCAATTAATTCCATAGTTGATGATTGCAGTTCTTCCAATTAGTTTTTAAGCCACCAATTGCAGGAAGAGACTAGATGGTTCTTTTAATAATTGCAAACCTTTGACCACTTTTTGTTCAACTTTAGTTCGACTTTAAAACACATAATTAAAATTACAATTGTATAAATTATTCTTAACTGCCCGCGTGTCTAATTGAAAGCTACACCGATTCTAGCAACATGGACACCGAATTTCACCAATCAATGAAAAAAAAAATCTTAAATAAATCAAAACGAAAAAAATCGAATTTCAGATCAAAATCTCCAATTTCAATTTCAAGTTGCCGTTCAACTCTCGTTTTCAAAACTGACCAATACGGTGAATTTAGGAGTTTTAGGTAAGTCAAACTAAAATGGATATGACAAACAATATTTTATATTTATTTTTACAACCGTCGCCAATTGCCCCCACGTCCACCTCTTTTAAACTTTGATTGATATGATTTAGATGCTGCCGAAGTTGAAGCTACTTCATCTTTTTGCGGTAAATGAGCAACATGCAAAATGTCCCATAACAATTTGGCATTAGCCTGTGAGTCCAAAAGTTTCGCCAGCTCAGGCTTAAATAAAAAGAGATTTATGTAGGAAATAACTTAATAGCAATCATTTAATTTACCTGCGACTTAGCCAGTAGTTCTTTGAGGCTTCCTCCGTGTCGCATGACTTGGTGAATGTTTTTCGAATTAATACCTGGCAGTCGGAGCATGAAGTCGAAAATATTTGAATTGAATTTGTCGAGAACGTCTGTGTTTCCGCCCGATTCTTCTGAACCAATAGCTGCTGCTTTTTTCGGATCTGGTTCGGGCTTCCCGATTTTAAGTTCTTCAAACAGTTGAGCCGTTGCATATGGACTGGGAGACCATATGAGTCGAAGCTTCGGAAAGTGTATAGTCAGCAGTTGTAATTTTTGAACAATATCCGCATTCGTCGAGATGGTATTCGCTGAGAGCATATACTTGCCTTGCAAGTGAAATGGTTTATTTTGGTCGAATTCGATTAGCAAAATTGGCTTCGAATAATGGCGCTGCATTTGAATGCACTGATTGTAAAGCCGACCAGAGTTAAGAGAGCCAATGAGATCTGAAATCGATTTTCTTTCCACACAAATTTCAGGAGTTAGAATGTAATCGCCAATCTGCGAACAAAATAAGTTAGCAACAAGTAGTTAGCGGAAAAAAGAGTTGTTATTACCGTAATTGTTACTGGAATAACTTCAATGCCACGCTTGTGAATCAAACACGGGAGATCGGATCGAAATTCTCGCATATCGACGATAACTTTGGGTGATTCAGGTACGGTTACCACTTGTCCACCAGCTTTGCGGGATGTTTCATTTGCAAGCTCATCAATGTGTTTGTAGTGCTTTAGTAGAATGAAAGCTTCATCTGTTTTCCCATCTTGATATTCGGGAATCAACATTTTCTATTGGGATCATAGAGTTAATACTTAATCCGTTCGAGAGCCTTACCAAGTAGTACTCACACTTTTCGTATCAATGATGAGTTCGAACGCGTGTTTTTCCCTTCTTAAGCTCGTTAAATAGGATTGCTCTTCGACAGTTTGCGCGTGAATCAAAAAGAACACCTTAATGCGTTCTTGTACCGGACGCCTCAATCGTGCTTCATACACTTCCAGCTGCCTGATCGCTGCGACGTTGCAGTGATACATAATGACGTACTGGGGTTCGATTTCATTCAGTATTCGTTCCAAAACCATTGAGCCTTCCCGTTCTGTCTTAAACGTCTGAATGCAGATCAATGGATGTTTGTTGGTTGTAATTGTGGCGGTTATATCAAGGTTTTCCATCTAAAAGCAAAAAAAAAAAAACTCATGTAAGAGAATTTTTTTTAATTAGAGCGCAGAACGCCATTACTTCGGGAAAAGGTTCAAAGACTGATGCATCCTTATTTTCGTTGTCCTCCTTGTCCTTGGACAAATCACATTCGTTGAACTCTTGCTGAGTCATAGTGAGCATGTAGCTTTCCTGAAAAATGTCTTCGTCCAAATGCTCGTCTTTTGAGAGCAGCTGCGCAAGTTCGTCCTGTTCAGTCGCTTCTGACGTTGCGTCGCCACCGGCTGCTAGAGATTCTCCTGGTTGTCTCTTGTCCGCATTGTGACCTTCCAAGTACTTAACATTTCCGTATGTCTGTGAGAGTTTGCCAATGGGCACGCCATGTTTCATGGCTGAATAGATCAGATATCGTTCTCCGCCTTGGGTCAAAAACTGTCGCAACTGGTAGCAACTGCGGGAGTCTTGACAAAGAACAAGAACTTTCGGTGGCGTTTGTGAGTTTTTTCTGCTCGTTTTCATATCGCTGGGGATCTCTACTTTCAAAATCTCTGCAAGGACTTTCCACTTTGGGCAAGGTTCCGGTTGGAATTCTGAAATCGAAATTAATTCAAATCTCTCGTAAGGTAGTGCATTAAGTTAAAAAAAAAAAAACCTCCAGCCGAGTTAAATACTCGATTTTTAGCAGTCATAAACATGTGCTCTGCTGAATCCAACAGCACCCAACCGGAATTACTCAGAGCATACTCGGTGGTTCGGTAGCGCTTCATCAATGCATATGCACTCACCGAATCGCTATATATAGTTGAACTGAAAGGAATTGTCTTAAACAATGCCAAATGTAACATATCATACCTACATCATAAGGTTTCGTAGAATTTTCAAATCGGCGACAATTAATTTTGTCTGCGAATTAAGCTGATGCCAGATGCAGTCCAGCTGCGATTGAAGGATCTTGTGAAACTTTTTAGTGACGCAATTTTCAACAGTAATCTCCTCTAGATCCACAGTGCGATTGATGCGCTTGATATCTTTTACGAGATAATTCATCACATCCAGTATGTGACTTTGGATTGTAGTCATTTTTTCCGACATAGGGACATGCAGTTCTACGGTCTTTGCTTCGAAACGTTTCAGAGAAGCTCGAACTGTGGCATGAAACCTTGGCCAGATGTAGAGTTCTTTTACAAATATGTTTCTCATTGTGCGTTCTATGTGGGAGTAGCCGATTGTGAACGACTCTGGGCTGCTGGAAAATGCTTTTATAAATCCAGTTTTGTTCTTCTGTCGGTAAAGACGTATTGCGAAGGCTTCTTGACAGGATTCTACGATGGTATGAGCTCGCATTACAATCATACCAGTTATTAGTTCGATGGGTATGCGATTTTTCAGTAGATCCACGACAAGAATTCGAGTAGATATAAATTGAATTCCACCCTCAAGGTAGACTCGTTCCCTTTCAGCAGCGGTATTGGCCACTTCATGGACGTATTTCTTTTCCAATTTCGACTTGTAGTATTCCTCTTCCCAGTCCGAAGCGTTGACTACTAAAATGAGATCTCCCGCATCACTGTATGCCTTCATAATATTCGTTACAACTTTGTCATATGAAAGGCCTCTGTAAGGGGAAACAATATCAAATAATTTTCCAAAACTACATCTTATTTTCGTGCAGCATACTTAGCGCAAACAACCAATCCATCAGAATGTACCATGTCCAAGAACATCTGCTTCTCGTATTCTAGCAGGGTGATATTTTTCTTTGTGAGGTATTCTTCGGCTGTGAGTAAGTTTGCCAATTCCCCATCTTCGTCCACTTTTTGTGGTTTTGGTGGTGGTTCTTCATTTGCATGTTCCTCTTGATTCATTTCAAATTTGTTTTGTATTTTAAATTATGTATATTATTTATTTAGAATATTTGCGAATTTCTACCGGCGATAATGAAAACAAACTCGGTAAACAGTTGTTTTTGACATTCGGCTAGGTCTGTTCGTTTTGAATATTTGTTTTTGAACTGTTTTAAGTAATTGTTTATGTAATTTGTTTTGAGTAATTCGTTGATAACTTATTAGTGAAAAGTAAAAATAAACTGTTGCCAACAAATGACCATATAGCACAGAAATCCGTGGAAACAGCGCTACATGAAGTAATGAGAACGATTGAAAAATCCCTTGGAAACAACTAATTTACGTTGGCGGCCTTTCTGGACATAGAAGGTGCATTCCACAACCTGAATACTGGAACCATTATATCTTTATTTGAGGAGTAAGGTTCATCACAGTTTCTGACAAACTGGGATAGGACTATGCTTAACTGCAGAGTTATTAACAGTAGCCTAGGGGAATTTGCCATTAAGAAAAGCGCTTATCGTGGAACACCGCAAGGGGAGTCCTATCTCCTTTAATTTGGAACATCTCGATTAATAAAATTCGTATAGCCCTTGTCACCAGAGGTATTAAGATAGTCGCTTATGCGGATGTCATAGTTGTACTAATAACAGGAAAGTACCTTTTCACCATTAGAGATATTATGGAATTTGCGTTATCAGAACTATCTAAATGGTCTTGCGGTTAATCCAAAGCAAAGCGAACTCATTCTGTTCACCAGGAACTATAAGGTACCAAAATGGGACCCACCGAAGCTTAAAGGTGTCCGCCTTAATCTTTCTACCGAAGCCTGGGAGAAACTGGGGCTTACAACCGAACATGGTGCACTGGCTATGCACCGCGATTGTGAGACCCATTCTTCAGTCGTCTGGTGGGAGGCGGTTAAAACCAAATCCTATTTTAAGAACCTGAACAACGTGCAGAGAATTGCTTGTCTCGGCAGGCACAATTAAATACACACCGCAACTAGGTCTGGAAACGCTATTGAACCTGTAATCTATTAAGCTATTCACTAAGAACGTGGCAGCTAAAGCCGCTCTCTGATTAAGAGAGAACAGCATTTGTTAGCCTGGTTATTGGGGACACTCAAGCATACTTGAAATCTTAGATCGGAAGGGACTCATGTCGCTTACTGATTACAAGAAACCCAGGTATGGCATCGAGACAAATTTCATAATCACTATACCCAAAAGACCAATACTGGTGGTTGAAGTACATAAAAAGGCACAGGAGCTTGTGTATTCTCAGACGCACTTGCTAGGTCTGGAAATGCTATTGAACCTGCAACCTATTAAGCTATTCATTAAGAACGAGGACGAAGAGAACGAGAACAAAATTTGTTAGCCTGGTTATTGCGGACACTCAAGCATACTTGAAATCTTAGATCGGAAGGGACTCATGTCGATTACTGATTACAAAAAACCCAGGTATGGCATCGAGACAAATTTCATAATCACTATACCCAAAAGACAATACTGGGACTCACGCAGCATCATCATTAAAGACATATCCGTCTATACGGGTGGTTGAAATACAGAAAAAGGCGCAGGAGCTGGTGTATTCTCAGACGCACTTGCTATTAACCAGTCGTTTCGGCTGACTGATCACTGCAGTGTCTTCCAAGCTGAGATCTATGCGGTTAAGAAAGCAGCAAAAACTCCTATCAATGGGACTGCCAGCAATGGAACTAACCGTCTGTGTGGACAGTCAAGCGGCACTTAAAGCAATTGGCTCCAACTTAACGTACGTAACAGATTGTCTCTTGGCACTCAGGGCTAAACGTCATCACTCAGTTCTACTCTGTTTGATTCCTGGACACGTTGGGGCGGAAGAGAACGAAAAAGCAGACGAATTGATTGGATACGGATCTGATATGAATCCACTACCAGCGGACGGAGAGGTGTTATCGGCTTTTAACACTGCTAAGACTTTTATAGACGGTGTCACCACACAAGTGGCTAAGGAAAAATGGAGCAACACCAGCGGTTGCGTTCTAACCCGAAGTCTGTGGCCTGATGTTGACTCCAAAAGATCAAAGTTCCTAGTCTCTCTTAACAGAATTCAAATTTGAATGCTCGTCAGGGCATTAACCGATCTCCACCGAAAAAAAGGAGATTAACATAGGGGTTTTCTTCCAACTCGCTCTCTGGCTCTCAAATTTGCGCACGAAATGTCCAACACCTGGTTGTCAAATTGCTTCCTCGCTCTCAATTTTAAGCAACTAACGTCACTTTTGACGTTGACCTGATATTCAGGTATGGT
Source organism: Ferdinandea cuprea (assembly GCA_963576555.1). NCBI lineage: Eukaryota > Metazoa > Arthropoda > Insecta > Diptera > Syrphidae > Ferdinandea > Ferdinandea cuprea. Next base: position 68,204,778 of record OY754958.1, read on the forward strand.
AAATTGGTATTTAGTATGTTCACAAACCGATTTCTGTCAAGATTATTTTTTAATTTTTAAAATTTGTATGGTAAATCGTAAATTTTAAGGTAGATTAAGGGCAGAATAATCTTAATCTCGCTTTAGTGTTCGGTGGAGACGTAGCACTAATATTTTGGCTATAATCTCGCTTTTTCTTTTCGTGGAAATGCACCATAACGTTTATTGGACGACACAACAAATTAATTACCAAGAAACTATTTAAGAACTTTACTTATTGAACACTTCCCCGGGCATTTCCTTGTTGAATTTATCCCAACATTTTGCTATTACTGTACCAAGTCAACATTTGCTGGGCATCGGCACGTGTGTTTATTTTGACATATCTTTTCCTCAACGTTTTCTAATACCATCGCACCGGCAACAAGAATTAAGTTGACTCGTCCTTTCGTTTTCAAAGTAAAACATATAAAAATGGAAGAAATTTCTGCATACGCATATCATAAAAGCCTTGGTAAAAAGTCACCAAAAAAGCTTGCACAAAAAAGAAATAAGAAAGTTCCTAAAATTGACATAAAAGCTGCTGCTAACACCGACGGAAATTCTAATGGAGAAAAACAAACTAAATCTGTTCCCAAAGCTAAGCCAAAAAGCAAACAACAAGCAGTTAGTGAATTATCGCCCATCGCAACAGTGCCAGAAATCACGAACAATGTTGCGAAATCAAAAAACGCTAACCGTAAGAGAAAACTAAACGAACAAAATATAGAAAAAAACGCGAAGAAAGCCGTCGAAAAAACATCAACACCTAAAGAAAATTCGGACAAAGTCAACTCGTCGCAGAAACAACTTGCTAACGAAGTTAACTCTACTCCTGTTGTGAAGAAAGAACCTATCTCTCCTTCTGCAGTTTTACCTTTACGCAATAACAGCGTTAAAGACGGCTCAAAACTTTTAAAATGGCTATTGGCTCCAATAGGTGTTGATACATTTTTTGAAAAATTCTGGGAAAAATCACCATGCCTCGTGGAGCGCAACGATCCGAACTACTTCAGCAAGCTTATTTCATTTTCAATGATTGATGAGATGCTAATAGATAATCATATTGAGTTCACTAAAAACATCGATATCACTTCCTATAAAAATGGTAAAACTGATTAAATACATTTCGTGCAATTAATGCGATTCCATTTGTTTTAGGTGTGCGTGAGACTCTGAACCCAGAAGGAAGGGCAATGCCGCCAGTGGTTTGGGAACACTATTCGAATGGTTGCAGTATTCGCCTGCTTAATCCGCAAACCTACATGCCCGCAATATTTGCCATGAATGCAACTCTTCAAGAGTTTTTCCATTGCATGGTTGGTTCAAACTCGTACCTTACTCCTCCCAATAGCCAGGGATTTGCTCCTCATTACGATGATATCGAGGCATTTGTTTTACAAATTGAGGGACGCAAACGTTGGAAGTTGTACAATCCGCGGTCGAAAAAAGAAGAACTACCGAGGTTCTCATCGCAAAACTTTTCGCAGAGTGAAATAGGTAAACCCATATTGGAAAAGGTTCTTATGCCGGGGGATATCCTTTACTTTCCTCGTGGTACCATCCACCAGGCGTTTACCGAGCCAGGATATCATTCATTGCACATAACATTGAGTGTTTACCAAAAGCAGTCTTATGCCGATCTCATGGAGAAGATGTTTCCCCTGATTCTCCAGCGTGCCATTGCTGAGAACGTGGACTTCCGTCGAGGTCTCCCATTGAACGTGTGGCAAAATGCCGGCATAGTGTACTCCGATGCAGATTCACCCGAACGTAAAGCCTTTTTACGCAAATGTCGCGATCTTATTGCAAAAGCTTTGCTTGAAATTCCCGTCGATCAAGCTGTCGACCAACTCGCCAAGAAGTATCAACATGAGGCTCTTCCTCCAGAGATCACCATTGCGGAGAAAGCTCGAACTGTTTTTGGCAGCAAAAATATAGCCAACGCCGAAGGCCAGTGTGTGGCTGACTACGAAATAGATTCAATGACGAAAGTACGTTTGTTGCGCGCTAACATCATCCGCCTAGTTGAGGAAGAGGATAAAATTCGGATATACTACTACGTTGACAACTCGAAGGAATACTGCGAGTACGAGCCGAATTATATAGAGATCGAAGCCGAAGATGCTGGCAGCGTTGAGGTGCTGATAAAATCGTATCCAGAATATATTGCTGTAAATGAATTGCCGCTTGAAGACGATGAGGACAGAAAGATATCCATAGTGCAGACGCTATGGGAAAGGGGCTTATTGATGTTCGATAGACCCTTCAATTGTTAAAGTATTCTTATTTTATAAATTTGTTAAAAGAAAAAATAAAGAAAAAAAAAAATTGGAAACAACATTTTTGGGTTCTTGTCTAAATAGAAAACTGTCATACCGACCGCCGGTAATGCATTTTATCCCATCTCGGTTTTTAGCTATCATATGTTTTTGACATTTGACGTCTCTGTCCCGGGTGTCATAACACCAGAGCAAATTTATTAAGCAACGTGAGACTTGTATTTCTATCTGAAACCTATTTTAAAATGTTTATCACAAATATTTTATTAAAAAGAGTTAAAAGCAAGTAAGTTTACTACACAGTTAACCAAAGTTGATTTACAAATTAACACCACGTTTGTGGTTTATTGTAGAAAAGTCATGGTTCTTATGGAGAGTGTAGTTAGTGGCCATCAGTACAATGTAATTCGTGAACGTTTAGCTGACAAAATCGAAATTGTTCGCTTTGATCCTTATAGTAAGTTAATTTTTCTTATTTTGTCCACTATTTTCTAAAAAACATTCAATTGTTCATGCAGTCCAAAGGGATTCGGTTTACAAAGAACGCAGAAGGATCCGCAGTGCTTAGATGACTGGAAGAAAGTGTTGCTTAAACAGATTTAGAAAATAAAACTCACGTTTAAATATATATTAAAAGAAATCTGGTTGTTTATTTGTTACTATTACGTATGGACATCATTCTATGTTTAATGATTGTCACCGAGTTTAGTTGATCTGCAAATAAATCTACAACAATTCATTAATTTATGCTTTATATGGACTTATGGGGTATTGATTATTGATCCCAAAAGATCTGACTGCCATGCACCCTTATGACAAATATTGAGGTGAGCAAAACGTGTGCTAGGTTCTTTAATGTCGCGTAATGACCACCTAATCTAACCTAGCACATAGCATATGTGTTAAGAGGAGCTCTTTGAAACATATGCTACTAAAAGCATCGTCTTTGGGCCTAAAACAAAAAAAATAATCGTTCTTACTCTGGCGATGATTTATAATGAAAAATCACCCACAACGCCTATATCTCTACTTGCCTGAATCAGCTGCAAAGAGTGTTTGGGGGATGAGCTGAAAGTCTCATTCTGAAAAGGTTTGGGACAATGCTAGTTTTGATTACATGCAACTCTACATGGACTTTGGCAGAGTTTTTATCTTCTGCTCCTTCCCGAGCAAAGAAGAATGGAAAATAAATTCTAGGTTGAACCTACCTGATCACAGCAGTGTTTTCCAAGCTGAGATTCTGTATTTTATGTATCAATGTTGAAGAAAAGGATCCGAAATGGATTATGACCTGTCACCTCAGACAATGCAGCTCTGCAATCCCTAAGAACGGGTGGAATTTAAAATCGGACTAAAAGCCAGTAAGAGGTGTAAATTGTTAACCAGGTGTAAAGTATTACGGATTTTATGGCTAGATAATAATAATAGTAGAACCAATGCTTTAACTGTTTACCAGGTCTTCATTTTCTAAGAAACCGCGCAATGAAACTAAATTTCAAGAATGAAAACATTCGTAGGAGCTGCGGCGACAACCGAGGTCTTTGTCAATTCATGTACAGACCACTTAGAAGTTAATTTTTCTAAGATATTGAAGACTGTGCGATATCAAACTTTCTAATCCGTACCGGTTTCTGAGGGCTTTAAGATTTTTTCAATGATTTCAATTGGGCGCTCAAGCGCATATCGGACTAATTTTTTACTGCTGCTTGTTCTTTTTATTTACCGTAGTCCAGTGCCACCTTCGTTTGGCATTTTTCTATCTGTAATCACTTCGTTATACAATGGGCCCGGGAGCTCCTCTCTATTAATCCTTACTTTTTTTTCTGTTGTATAATGTCCACCAAGTCTCTTTTGTGCAGTCGATGTTTCCTTTGTAAGGTTGAAAAATGAATGTACATATATTGCTGTGAAAGTCGTGCAACGTCCATTATTGGCCTGACGACTCCAAGATCCCTGCGGTTTTCCTTAAAATACCTACCTAACTCCAATTTTAGACCATGAAACATGATAGACAGGGCGTCAGAGTTCGCTCGGTATGTGTAGTATTGTTTGACGTCCTATCTTCCTGCTAAAGAGACATGTATTGTATGTCAGTGATGGCGTGCATCGTGTTTGTATTGCATCTTGTCTATGCTAGAGAACCCTTGTTGGTGTAGACTAGACTTAACGTATATCTAACATCTAACTCATGTTGTTGTAGTGTTGGAAGGCGTATTTGCTTCTCGCCTTAATCTTTGTGAATCTTCGAGTATATATTTTTGTTTTTTTTTTCGGCTTCTGACTCACGGATGCGATAAATAATGCACTTCGACCTAAAATATCGTTTGTCCTTGGTTTCAGAGTTTTGCTGAGGTAAGTAGAGTCTCTACTTCCTAATGTAGTTGATGATACTATCAGCAGAAGAATTATTTACATTGTCGATGCTTATTATTTCCTTTAGAAAAGATTTCCTTATTTTACCGTACAGGGCCGGGCATTCACACATGATGTGCTCAGCAGTTTCGTCTTCTTCCTTTCTTTCTTCAAGACATAATCGGCACTCCGGTGAGTCAACTATGTGTATTTTCTGAAGGTGATATCGCAGTCTGTGGTGACCTGTTAGGTACCCATTTAGATTTTTAATATCGTGCCTTGGTAGATTTAACAATTTATTGGTAAGTATTATCAACTAGTTTACGATTTGTTGATTCAATTGAAGGAGTAACGTCCAACCCCGGTTTTCCGGTAGCAGCTTGCAGCATCCCTGTGCTTAAGGGAGATAGTATTTGATAGATGAGAAGGAGCTTCAGTTATGAAGAGCTTAAATGTTCGGCACTCACCACGTCAGCCCCGAAAATCCGACACCTGATGCGAGCAAAGGCTGGACAACTGGAGAGAAAGTTTTCTGCTGTGTCATCCCCCTCACCGCAAGCCGTACATGTGGTGGTGTCGCTCAAGCTCAACACATTTAAGTGTTTAACAAAAGCTTGGTGGCCCCTGCATTAATTGACGCCTGCATTTGATTCTCGTGAGAGATAGAAGAAAAGACGTAGACTTTTTCCAAATATCCGGACGCAGTAGTTTGGTCTGTATGCATTTATCGCAGTCGCGCTACCGTATCTTATAGACTACAGATGCAGGCAGACCCAACACAGGTTCGGGTCCGGAGAAATCTGCTTCTAAACCTTGCCTAGCAAGCTAATTGGAGATCGCATTCCCCTCGATGTCAGTGTGACCTGGGACCCAGACAAGATTCACTGCGTTCAGCCTTCCGACCAAATTTAGGAAAACCTTGAGTTCGAGCACTAACTTGGACGAGCAGCGCTTTTAATACAGCTTGGCTGTCACTGTAAATGCAAATACTTCTAGCACTCCACCTGTTGTACACGATGACGTGAATGACGCCAAACGAAATAAATTCGAATTCCAAAAAATTTGCATTATTTCCATTCCAAAATCAAGCCGCCTGTGAAAAGAGGTTTTGCTGCGTAGCGAGTGATTTAGGTACTGTTGCCATAGGCGCCTGCCTGATGAAAAGGAGCGGTACCTGCCGCCTACAGAAAGAGGGTTGAAATTCCTTAATCCCGCAGGCTTCCTTAATGAAAATTTGGCATTATTTCGTTTGGCAATATTCCACGTCATCGTTGTTCACTATATAGCGCATAGTCATTAGGATGGCAAAAACATCCGCTTGGAAAACAGACGCATGTTTACCCAGGGGGTAAATGGTCGTATGGATCCAAAGGACCTCTTTTCTCCTTTCGCCCATATCTTTTCTAATTTGACCATTTAATGCCTATCATAGCTTTCCAGAACCTTTATACGCAGTGAGGCCTTCAAGATGTAAAGAAATTTCGTGAACCTTTCATATAAACATGCTACAAAGAGTGTTTCAGATTATTTTATGCTGTTTGGTTACTGCATTGGTTAATTTTTTTCGTTGTTTGCTATAGATTTATTTTTTAAGAACTATTATACTAAGTAGACCTTAAGGTGAAACAAAGAATAACTTTCAGACCAGTTTTGCGCTAGCATCATTTTTAAAGGAGTCCCTGTAAGTTGTTGGGCTTTTCAGTCTGGGCATTAAAATTACCACCGATAACGAAATTCCACCAGAGTGATTAAAAGTTATTCATAAAATCATTGTTCTTAGCTTTGTCCGTGGAAGGCAATTGATAGACGCAATATCATAAGAGAGAAACTTCTTTTTTTACGCGAAGCGTATTAATTTGCATTTTGTTGAACTCAATTTTTGGTTATATTGAATGTTCAAAGGCGCTCTGCCTCTAACGGTAAAAAAACGATCAGAAAACCAGCAAACTTAATGTCAATACAATTTACGTGAATACAAACCTTAAGCTCAGCAAACTTTTAGAGAATTCCCTTCGCATTCAATTTCACTATTTGAAATTTTTGTTTTGCTCTCCATAATCGTATTTGTGTATCTTCGAGTTGGTCGCCGACGACACCGCTATCCTTGCAGTAGGTAATACCATCGAAGAAACTACTGCAAAACTGTAAACCGCACTGAATAAAGTAAATGAATGAAAACTAATGACTTGCCAATTTTTCTAAACTTAGCCCGAATACCCTTTGCAAACGAGGCCAAATACCTGGGAATGACACTCGACGCAAAGCTAAAATGGAATTCGCAACTTAAAGAACTCGATATCAAATATAGAGAAATGTACTAGTTACTCGGAAAACATTTCCAGCGCAGTACCGAGAACAAACTGCTTTTATACAAGCAAGTGCTAAAGCCGGTGTGGACCTACGTAATACAACTTTGGGGTTGTACCAAGAAAACAAATGCTAATATTTTACAAACTGATTAGAGAAATTGTCCAAGCTCCGTGGTATACTAGAAACGACGATATCCACAGGGATCTCGGAATTCCTACAATCGGAGGAAGCTGAAATTAAAAGCTTCGCGCGAAAGCATAGAAACCGACTAATCGGACATATCAACGGTACAGTACGACAAATTTTGGATGAGAATAATTTATTGCGCCGACTAAAAAGAACGAAACCTTTTCGACTTGGCAAGATAATGATTAACCGCGTCCTCATTGTGGAACATGCAGGATCCTTAAGTGGAAAGTAACCTGTCAAACATTTTTTTTTATTTCGTGATAGAAAAATTGCTTGATTAGTTTGTTTTGTTTTAGTCAGTAAAAATCTGACACTACTATGAGCACGCGCTCGCTATCCTCATAAGTCTTTGGAAGATTTTCACTTACCCTCGGGAAAAAAAAAAAAAAACTATTTGAAATTTTTGTTTTGCTCTCCATAATCGTATTTATTTATCTTCGAATTTGTCTAACTTTTAAAACATGCGTTTTTTAATTTCAGTCTGTTCTTCTGGCACAAATTGCAGAGAAAACTTGAACAACTGGGTCGAGCTATTAACATATAAGGATCTTGTCATTGATATTTTTTTGGACAATTCCTTAGCAGATTTCGGTGAGTTCGAAACTTTTCATTTACAAATTTTTCTTTCGTCTCTTGGGATAATTTCCTAACCTTTTTACGTTGTTCAGCTATTTTTCCTGTACTCCTTATGGATTTTTCCTTCGATTTTGTTGCGAAGGAGTCATCTTTGCAGCAAGAATAATGCAGGCCACAACTCGGTGTGGCTTTTCTGACTTATTTTTAGACGAAACACAACTTACAGCAATTTGTTACTCCGATAGCGTTTATCGGAGGCATAGGAAATAGATGGGTGAAGTGGCTCAGTAGCTAAGTGCGTTGGACCACTAAGCGACACGTCGCTGGTTCAAATCCCGACCTGTTCCACCTGAACGTTTTTAATCGCTGCCCCACCTCTTGCCAGCGTCTGACAAACATCCAAGAGTAAGAACTGTCATGAGAAGCTTCTCAAAAATGAATTGCCGTTCGGAATCGGCATTCAACTGTAGGTCCCTTTGATTCGTGTCAAAAAAAATATATCTTCGCACACACAGTGGTTGGAGAAGCTAGGCTTTAGGTCCTATGTGGGCTGTTTACGCCTAATATTTTTTTATTTTATAGGAAATAGTTCTTCTTCGTTCTGAGATTCTTTAAGTGTTTTATTCACGACTTTAAGTTGAACTCTCGTTTTGGGTATTGATAGTGTAGCCTTAATTTTGTTAAGCTTGGAGTTTATTACATTTCGCTGAGTCGGGGGTACGTACGCAGGCTAAGTCTTTCGGAATATTTGTACTACTTTTGTAGTTTGGGTCTGTCACAGATCACGATGGTAGCGATCTAATTACCCTTTTACTACTTTTAAAAGGGTCGATTGATTCCAATAAACGACTCTCCCCAGAATCCGTTGAGCTTGTCTGAAGAGTGTGGGTTTTCATTTAGAACTGTGCCCATGTTCCATAACTTTTTCGCATCGATTAAATGTAAAGTGTACATCTGGGTTATACCATCGATATGCGTCAATATTTCAGATATGTCACACATTCCACATCTTCAAAATACATGACATTTTCCACATATTGATGCAGCCTAAGCTCCAGATAAAAGTTTCATGTTTCAATGTTTTCTCGATGCGAGAAGTTTGCGACCGAGTTACAGAACACGGGCACAGGTCTCCCAGCTGAGGTATTCAATGTTTTATCCTGAAGGGTGAGAAGTAAAAAAAGGTCCCAATAGATGTCAGCTCTTCTCAAAAAATGTATTCGCAATTTTTTTCGTTATCGAACTAAATTGGTTTATTCAAAAACATTACGTATACGCCTAGGTTGGCAAAAATACAAGAAATAAATTTCTCTTCGTGATAAACTCATATTAAAGGAATAGACTATTTTATTACTTTATTTCGAATTTATGATATGTCTACATCTCCATGCAAACATACAATGTACTAGTATGATTCTTTGTTATGATGGGAAAATAATATAGATTGTGACAAGAGCTCCCGGACACTATGGCAGCCTAGTATTGGCCTATCTGCAAACAAATAATGGATAAATAATCCAATTAGATATAGTACCACTAGGAACCTGTGTATGTTTGGATAATAGGCAACGTTCACCGAAACCATCTAAATGTAGGGATTTTCTTTCCTTCTACGTTTCCTCTTACGTTTACGGTTCTTTTTTCATTCACTTGGAATATGTAACAATGGCATTGTTCAAAGTCGTTAACACATGATCCAATTAAATTTGTTTTTATTTTCACTTTTTTTAACGTAACAGGTCGTTAAAAAAAGTAAAATAGAATAGTAGATGATATTAAGTTGTTTTGGTTTTTTTCCTTGTTGCGATAGCACGACACAGGTACATGCTATCGCGTCATAACTTCTGCGGGAACTGACCTCTGGCCAAAAAAAAAATAAAACGATTTTATTAAATTATTAAACGCATTTATTTTTAAACTGAAGTAAACATCTTTGGCTTTGAAAAATACTTCCACATGACTGTTCAACAAAATGCTGTTATGATATCCCAACAAGTAAACAAACAATCTTGTCGTTCGAATAAATATCCACATACTGTAGCTTCTCTCTATATCCATGCACTTGGGGGGTTTTTTTTTATTATTATTAAGAGAGAGATTCCAAATTTAGGACTCTCTCTCTCTGCTATTCTCTCAAGAAATGAGAATCTGGAGCACGATTTCATGATCTCTCCGATTCTATAGGAACAAAAAAAAAATCACTCAACCCAAAAAGCTTTCCTCTAATGAAATCTGAATATAAAAAAAAAATAAAAATAAAGCTACGTACTACCTAAATTAAATAACAAAAAAAAAAAAAAAGGAATCCTATCATATTGCATTTGTAACAGAAAATCAATGGGCATGGAGAACGGTCGGTGTACAACTGCTGCTGCCTCTACTAACCTCCATTGGCGGCAGAGAGGGTGGTGATGTAAACGCGATTACAGCCCCCTCGCGCGCATTTGAAACCTTACCGAGGCTCATCGTCAGCAAACAGCTTCACCACCAACAGTCCACGGTTGCCCGACAGTCACTCTGTGCTTTTGCCATTTGTTTAGTTTATCATTGTCGTTCGTACGCAGCGCAAGTTCTAGCGGAATAATAACCAAGAGCTGAGGTCGGTTGGCATTATCCACCACCTCTGCCTCAGTTGTGCGTTTTTTTAATGTTCATTTCCATTTCCATAGAATTTAAGAATCTATTTTGTTAATAAAAAAAAAAAGTTATTACAAAAAAAAGGAACATACATATATTCCAAGAAAAAAATATCGTTGAACTACACGAGGTACGGATCTGTAATACTAGTTTTGGAAAAACACATTTTTGTGTTTCGAAAATATTCTGAGGTTTTTTTTTTTTTGTTGTTTAATCATTTATGTAGTAATACGTCAGCCAAATTTTTCGTCGCGCGAAGCTGACATATCGAGTGCAAAAATAAAGAGATAAAAGGTTGAAAAAGCATTTTATTATTATTTTTTTTTTTTTTTTGTTATCAAGAATGTAAAATACAAATGCCATACAGTAGTGAACCAGTGCTGAAAACGTTTTCACTCAAGTGCGAAATAAATATAAAGGTGTGCACAGTGAACGGTGCGTGGGTGTGGGTGGTTTTCGGAACGCAATGTGTAATTAAACAGATATTAAATGAAAATGAATGTGAAAATGTTAGCTATATGTTTTCACACCTTAGGGTGTGAAGCCCAAGACCATGCATATAAAAAAAATGATTCTGCTAACGGATTATGAAATTTTTGGAAACTTCTTTGAATAATGAATGCATTTCCTAAGAGTTAAAACTGCCACTTTTAGCTAAGTATGCTTATTTTTTTTTTTTTGGGAGGAACAAGGATATCAGCAATTAATGCGCAAGATTTCTCTTAAGGAAAGTGCATATCTTCTCATCTCTTTCTTGTCAGAGAAGCGTTCGAGTTTGCCAAGGCATATTATTTTGTTAATGTTTACAAATAAACATAAAATTTAGTTGTTATTTTCGGCCGTTCCTCTATCTGACAACCGTGAGTGCGTGAGTGTAGTAAAAGTACGCGCCCAAGTGAATTTTCAATTTTTTTTTTTATTTTAATCAGCTTTAACTTGCACATTACAATAGCTTCAATTTCAGTTGCTCCTAATCACAGAGAGCAGAGAATAAATAACACGGTTTATTGTGTGTTTTCTTTTTTACCAGATGTTTTTCTTGTTTTCCTTTTTTGATATTTGTTTTTTTTTTTGCTGAAAAGCAAAAAAATAACAGATAAAGCTGTAACTTTTTTTTTGGTCCCCGGTAAATATGGCAGATATTTTTTTGTTGGCCCGTTTATCATGTTCATTATTTTATGTACATACCAACCCTTTTTCTGTTTGCCATCGAAGCCTCAACTTCAATGTTTACATTGTAGTAGTAGTGCTTGGTATAGATAAAGGAAAGTATTTGACACATTTTTTTGGACACAGACTGATATGACCCAAAGATAGTCAAATTGATGGCTCTAATTAAAAAGCCATATTTTATGTGTCCCACAAATTCGTGCGGAGTAAGTACGTAATTAATAAGCGGATAAAATTTCGACAAATTAGACACTGACACTGACACTGTCGACATACGAAAGTAATTACAATCTCTTCGTGAAAACGAAAAAAAAAAAAAATGTACAGGACCGGACCACCACTGTTGGTTGGAAATTTTATTTTAAATTTTCCCTTTCATCTCACTGTAGTAAATGCGAAGTGGCATTCCCTTGTATCCTGTATCCCTGTGAAATTGTTAGGTAATTTCCGGAAGTTTTATGAAAGATGAAGAATGCAATTTTCTATTGCATGTTAATATCTTGGATTCCCTTTGCATCAAAATCATTGGATTTTAACACTTACATAACCCGAGATATTTTCTCATTCTTCGAGAAGAGAAAATCTCCCAGTCGGGGAGCAAAAATTACTAGGATTTACCTCGATATATTGTGAAACTTGAAAGTGTTTTTGTTATGGTTACATTCTGTGAATTATGTAGTATGTAATGCAGTATGGCGATAGATTTCTATCTTATTTTCATATTACGTCAATGTTAAGTAATGCAGGGTTAAATGCGGTTTTAATTCATATTATGGGGCATTGTTTTCGATCTGTGGCGACCTGTAATGACTTTCGGAATGACTGTGATGTGATGATGAGAAAGTGAACAAGTTTACTGTGTTTTTTGTTTGCGGCATATTGATTAATATAAAAGAAAAATTTTAACTCCTTTATTCAGAGAATTTAACGAAAAAACACAAAACATATGGAAAGGAAACAAGTGAAAAAAGAAGCTAGCGCGAAAGTGAATGGAGACAATAAATCTTACCATGGAAAAAAAAGTGCAGAGTATAAATTAGTGGTCCCGTTCGGGAATATTTTGGTTTTTATACGACGATGAATTAAAGCTGTTATTGGGTACAGTCGATTGAAAGTGTTACAAGTTATTGAGCTTTATAGCAAACAAATTGTTAGGTCCGAGATTAGATGAAGGACTTGAGTAAAGCGGCCAAACCATCAATCAGATTTAATTGCATGTTGATAAGGTTGCATATAAAAAGTTTTCCAATAAAGATATAATGCTTTACGCCATTCGATTAAATGGAGCCCATTTTGCAGCACTTCTCCAAACATTTTGTCTGAAGCATACTTAACCTATTGGCATAAACTAACGACCTAACGTCACTCCATAAAAATAAATCCAACTTCGTTTAATAGCATAATAGAGGTGGCTAATCGACCAGACCATTTCTCGAGATTATACGATTACCTATCAATAGATCTATTTTTGCAACGTCTGGCTAAAAGTAGTTTTACAACATGGCACGGTAGCGAACTCCAGTGACCGTAAGTAACATGGCGATCATGTTCATCGATATCCGATGAAGTCAAATATCTGGGTGTAATCCTTGATAAAAAACTTCTATGGTCCAAACATGTCGAATCGAAAACCGATAAAGCGCTGTCGACTTTCTGGCAGTGTAAAGGCGCTTTTGGTAAGACATGGGGCTTGTCTCCGAAACGGGTCCTTTGGATCTATACGGCCATGATTAGACCGCTACTCTCATACGCATCAGTTGTTTGGTGGAACAGGCTTTCGCGGAAACGTGTTACTACTTCTTTTGCCAAACTCCAAAGGACGGCTTGTCTCGGTTGCACAGGGGCCTTCCCTAGCACCCCGGTCTCTGCTCTAGATGCTCTGATGAATCTCCCTCCCCTTGACTTATATATCATGGGGTGCACGCTAAAAACCATATTTCGCTTAAAGAGAGGTGGTTTTTGGTACCATGCGCACTGGAATTTTGAAGTACTTCCTCGAGAATTATCCTTTGACCCCTGTCTTATGGATATGCCGTCTAATGCAATGACACCAGAAATCCTTCTGCGAAAAAACTACCACGTCAACTTTCCACAGGTAACGGAATGGCTTCGGTCAGACTCTGAACCGTGGATTGAATGCCATTGTATCAGGGGTCTGGTGCTGGTGTCTTTGTGGAATGGGATGATATACGACTTTACTACCCCTTGGGTAGACATGCATCTGTTTTCCAAGCGGAGATTTTTGCCATCCTAATGGCTATGCGCTATATTGTGAACAACAGGTGGAGGGTTAGAGGCATTTGCATCTGCAGTGATAACCAAGCTGCATTAAAAGCGCTTCTAAACCCCTTTTACCTCGTCCAAGTTAGTGCTAGAACTCAAGCTTTCTCTGAATTTGGTCGGAAGACTAAACACAGTGCATCTTGTCTGGGTACCCTGTCACACTGGCATCCAGGGAAATGAGATCTCGGATGTGCTTGCTAGGCAAGGTTCAGAAGAAGTTTTCTCAGGACCCGAACCTGTGTTGGGTCTGCCTGCATCTTAAGTCATGTCTTCTATCGATTCTTGGGTTTCTCGTGAACAAAAGATTCGGTGGAGCGATTGCGGTGGATGTAGACAAACCAAACTACTGCGCCGGACATCTGCAAAAGGTCAGCATCTTTTCTTCTATCTCTGAGGAGAATCGACTGTAGGCTGCTTGTAGGCGTTCTTTCGGGCAACCAAGCTTTTGCTAAACACTTAAATGTGTTGGGCTTAAGCGACACCACTACCTGTCCTGGTTGCGGTGAGGAGGATGACACAGCAGAACACTTTCTCTGCAGTTGTCCGGCCTATGCTCGCATCAGGTGGCGGATCTTCGGGCTGACGTGGTGAGTGCCGAACATCTAAGCTCTTTATCACTGAAGCTCCTTCTCGTTTTCCTTCGAACGATGGGAAAACTAAGTACTTAGTCTGAATGGTAGTACAATGGACCTTTAGTTGTGTCTGAGCGCTCCATCGGATAGTAGCAACCTCCGACAAAAAAAAAAAAATGTTCATCGACAGAAAAATACGGCCAATAGGTGGATTAGGTAAGGTTGGGTTTACGGATTGATAAAACAGGGGGAACCCACCTGCACCACACTAAGGTCCTCGTGGCTCATGGTGATGCCCTTTTTTGGGAGGTTTACCATTGGTTGATTAGGTTCCATGCCCCTTTACCCGACATGCCTAGCCATTCCGATATCATCAAAAACATAAAAAGATCAACTACCATCTACCAAATTAGATAGTTTATACCCCTAGTTCATTACACATTAACATTAGTTAGTTTTCATACCAATATTGGTCTCCACTTATTCTCTATGATTACAGATCCCCAATTCCAGGGACCCACCAGAATTTCGTGGTTTGCTCCAAGCAAAGAACCTTGAGTTCTTCAGCAGCTTTAATTTTATTTCTCCAGCTTGGAAGCCTGATAGGGTAGATTTCTCTGAGAAAATTCTGGCGTCGGTTCCACAGTCCATCTTTGATCCATCCATGTAGATGGATATCGATTTCCCTTTCGTGGGTTAATTTGTGTTCCATTTACCTCTGCTCGGAAAACGGAGCAAGAGAATAGTCTATCAAAGTCAAGTAATCCTTACGGATTAGATTTTTTTGCAGATTCCCCCATGCATATGTCTAGAGGTGTTAGACTGAGAACTCCTTCCAGTCCAGCTTTTAAGGTGACGTGAAATAACGCCAAACGAAATAATGCCAAATTTTAAATAAGGCGGCTTGTCCAACAGTACCTTAGTGTCGCGCTACGCGGGATTAAGGGATTTCAATCCTCTTTCCGTAGGCGGTTGGTTCGATTTTGGAATGGAAATAATGCCAAATTTTTAGAATTTGGCTTTATTTCGTTTGGCGTTATTTCACGTCACCGCTGGTTGTCCTGACTTGACTTGAAATTGGTCGCCTTGCCCGCGGTTTGCCACCAGACTACGCTGCAATATATAAGTACATATAGGTTTCTTACTGTCTAATACGGCATGTTTTGCTTATTGGCAAAGTTAATAAGCCAAAAATGGGCTTCATCGCTAATATGATTAAATTCCGATTAAATTCATGATTTTTTTCGAACTTTTGCAGTGCCCAATCGGACTGAGAGATTCGCAACTTATGTATACGTCCAAATTCCATTTTGAACTGAAGCACTTACGGCTGAGATATTTTCAGTACTTCGACCGGTGCTCAATAGTAAATATGTCTGGTGGGACGATTATTACGTCTGCAAATTGGAGTCAGCGCTTTTAAGGTTGCGACTCAGAATTGCGGTAGTAATTTTAAATAATTTCCAAACGTTGATCGTTGGAGGACTTTATCGAGATAAATATATTTACCTTGCCTGACGTTTTTATATTGACAGATCATAAAAAAATGTAGGGCCCATTTGCTGATACTTCTGAAAACGATTTAAGTTCCAAATACAAAACTAAGTTCTACTCACCGGAATTTAAAAATCTATCCAAATTGCACTTTCTTTTACACTGGAACTTCTTTATCATCATACTGTGATCAAATTTAAAACACCTCTTTCTCGTAGCACGATAGGGTGCCGTCGGATTAAAATCGTTAGAGCCATCTAAAATGTCAAATGCTCAGCTTTTGACAAGGTCACTTTCGTTGTGCAGTTTGTCTACTACGTCGTTGAATCGGCTTTCAGAACTCGTCAACGCAAACAGTATCAAATATATTGCGAATTGTCTCGTAACGATCAAGGATTAAGAATGAGTTAAGGTTTCAAATTCATAAAGCTGAACTTGGACTATCCATTTGGAGATAAGATAGTAATAATTTGTTCACAATCGGCGTTAACAATAACAAATTTAAATATAAGATTAAATTCGTGGGTCCGTTCTTTCGAATTTTCTTTTTCATAAGTGCGTAGGGGACGTCAAAATTGTGATTGGTTTTAATTTACCGATGACGTTTAAATTTTGTCAGTGGGTTAAGTGATTATTGGAAATCTTTGGGCTTTAATCCTGTCATTTATGAGTTGATATCAGGCGTTTTCGTATTCTATATATCAACTCCAAGATAGTTCACCTAATCAAATTTATATTTGATCTGGAATTAAAGCATCGTAAGTTATATGGACATCCACTATGTTGGAGGCTGTAACAAAGAGTTTACATTAAAAAATACATCGAGAGTGTGAAGAAAATACTTGAAGAAGTGAAACAATTCTTATCAAACCAAAACCATTACTTCGGACAGCTTAAGACTTTTTTCTTTTGTTTGTCGTTCTAGCGGGTGTTCTTTGGCCTTAGACAACATTATCTACAATGCTTTTTCGTAAAGAACCAAACTACAATACGCACAAATGCAATGTAATTTTAAAAGACAGTTGTCATGTTTTTTAATTCAATATTTCTGCCGCATTTTCCACATGTGGAGTTAAATTTTTTAACACATGAGCTTAGTTCAATCGTAGATCAACTCACCAAACTATAAACCATGCTCGCAACCTTATTAAAATAAGCTGTAAGCGTGACACCATTAATAAATTATTTTAAGATTCATTCGCAAATAATTTCACTTAGTTTTGAAATAAACAATAAACGGTTGGTGCGAAATATCTGTCACTTTAAAAACCCCACACCTTAAAATATTTTTCTTTGAGAAAGTATAAGGGTAGACCCCTTAGTTGCTCTTCGTTTGCTTTCTGTAGAAATGTCGTTTTCAGATGTGATAGCAGGGCCGAGGTAAACGAAGTCTTTTACTCAATGAAATGACGATAAAATTTTACCCCGAATAACATCTCTCTTAAATTTAAGCTGGCTATCTCCTTTAAACGTTGAAAGACGAATTTTCTTAGGAACTTCTTTACGTTTCGCGATACTCTCACACAAATTCGAACAATATACTCGTAGGTGCAATATCACAGCTTGTAGGTCGCCACAGAATCTGAGCCCTTCGGCATGTTTTCCATGAAGGCAATGACCTGACATGATGCCAAC
This sequence comes from Ferdinandea cuprea, assembly GCA_963576555.1. Classification (NCBI taxonomy): domain Eukaryota; kingdom Metazoa; phylum Arthropoda; class Insecta; order Diptera; family Syrphidae; genus Ferdinandea; species Ferdinandea cuprea. The sequence goes on from OY754958.1 coordinate 68,222,296, forward strand.
CAAAAACCTCAGTCGTTTCCTGTTTAATTTAGTAATTTGCTTTGATCTCTTTAGTTCGAAATTCGGCCAAACCGATTTGAATACCAGATTTTGCTATTTCAGGTCAGTCGCCTGTGTGATTTTTCCTTTGATTTGTTTATTATTTCACTCTCTCGTCTCGCCAGCTTATCAGCTTTTATTTCCAACTACGATAGGTTCACGTGTAAGCTTAACTTTAAATCGAAGATTTATAGCAGTTTTGTTACATTAACGTGAGCTTGTGTGTTAACTAACTTTCAACATGTAAGTTAAAATTTTGTATGTGAAGTGGCTTAGTGGTTAAGTGCATTGGACTATGCACTTGACTGTCAAAAATATAACTTCGCACATACAATGGTTGGAGAAGCTAGGCTAGGCTTCGAACCTGTGTGGGCCGTTTACGCCTAATATTTATTTATTTATTTTTTGACCTAAAGCCAACAAGAAATAAATTGCCAATGGGAGAGCTCTAATATTCGACATAACTTTCTGACTGCAGCCTGCCTATCGATGTAGTTGGCGATACTCATCAATTTCATTAATTCTAACGACGCTTTCAACTTTGTTCAACCAACACGTTGGAGATGGTTTATTGTCAATCATTGTTCAACAAGTGTACAGATAGTGGGCGAGCTCTTGTTGGAGATAGTTGCGCATCGAACTGAGCAACGAATTCTTCTTTTTTAATTCTTTAATTTGAGTGCTGTGAAATTGCGTGGAGGTCGATTTGAAGAGCCGCCATTGATAAACTAACACACATACATCTGAGTTGATCAATGGCGTCCTTGCCTTCCAGCAATTAATGTTTGCAATTCATGTTTGCTTCTCCAAAGTAAAACTTAACAAAGTTGAAATGTGAAACATTTTTGGTACATCTACGTACAAATATACAAATTCATCGAAAAAATCCTTAAAATTTCCAAAAAATCATCTTTACAATTTCTAAGTCACAACAATTTTCTTTATGACCCAAAAACTTGTATTCGATATTTTCTGACAATTTGACACAAACGTCAAACAGCATGGAAATTTGACAGTTGTCAAGATTTCACCGCATAAATAATCTTCATCTGTCACATTAATTGTCAGAAACAGGAAATGAGACATGAGTTAAGAGTTAAAATAAACCTTTTAAGTTATTAATCAATAGAAAGTTGCAACTTGTCATTTGTTTCCATTGCACTTTAGCTGATTTTGGGTGAAAAAAAAGAATAGCCCAGCAACTTGTTTTTTTTTAACGAAACTCTTAGTGGTTTGAATCCATTAATGAGCACTTAATTCGCATTAGCGAAACCCATCCAAATGCTTTAATTAACTTTCTTATTCATCATCCATTGCTGTCCACTGAATAACCGCAATTAATGACACTTTAAATAGCTTTGATAACACATTACCTCCGTCACACCCTTATCGACAAAAGTTTAGCTCACTTCAATTTGTTGTTGGAAAACCGGAAAATTGTCAGTCGTCATTGGTTCAGTTTCAACCCTTTTAGAAGATTCTCCCTGCCAGAATTATCTTGTTTAAATTCATGTGATTTGTGCCTACCTTGAGTTTCACTTCAGTAGGCTTTAAATAATTACTAGCTCACCTCTTTCACACTTTGCTTATTACCCTCCTATATCCTTCTTTGTTTAAGATAAATTTTTACTTGATAATTCATCAGTAGTAACCTCTCTAGTGGAAAATCGCTTTTACTCGGATAACACTGAGGACATTCATTAAATTTTAAACTTTAAAGGCACAACACAAGTACATCATTTACCGGTAACACTATACCTCCATCGAAGCCAGAGCTTAACAATTTTACAGTCCTTTTGTGGTTGATATTCGTTAGAGACGGTATTTATAGCATTCTACGTAAGACTTGCCTGTATATCGGGATAAGGATGAGAGAGAGAGCTATCCACTCTAAAAGCCAATATCGATTCGGTACCTCACTGCACTCAGAACAGAAACGACAACACACATAACATTCTCTATATGCCTTGTTCAAGTCCATTATTGTTGTTCTTCTTGTGTAATAGATTTTAATACTTCCTGTTTATTTTGGATCGAATTGATGAGATAGGTTTGATCTAAGAGGGACGACGCGACGACCGACCGACTGACGGACGGACACATTCGTCCTTATTTTGGCATTTGCGAGGGTAGTAATCGAATGATTTCTATGTGCGGCCATCCTTTCCATCCTGTCACTGACACTGACACCGTCACCATAAGAGACTATAATGTTTGCTTGTTGTTTGTGTTTGATTTAACGGTTCGTTGAGTACGAAGAACTCGCTGCCTATTAGGGGTCATAATTTGGTATCCATGGATCCGGGAGTAGAGCATATCCCCAAGGTAGAGTAGGTGAGTTCTATTTTCGACTTGATTGCGAATAATATTTGATAAGTGACTTTTAAGGTAGTAATCCCATCATTCTACTCCACTGGGGACGAAAACCACTGTCACTCATCAATTTGTATAAATCCAAAAAGTTTCCCCTTGTTGCGGTGTCACTTAAAAGAGAAACTTTTCAATCATTTTTCTCTCTCTTATTATTGAAATTCAAATAATTCCTAATACAAAACATAAAACTAAAGACGAAGTCTAATCAAAATCATGAATGTAAAATCTCGTGGGAAAGAATTAGAGGGCGGGCATTTTATTTTAACTACCTACTGCATAAAGCAAAAAAATTCGAATGAATAGGTCTCAACTTAAGGCGCCGCAGAAACAAAATAAATATATTTTTTTTTTTTCCTTACAAATTAAAAATATTTTGTTTTAAGGTGGGTTGAGGTTTGGCATTTCAATGACGTCCATAGCCCGCACACTTTTGCACTTGGATGTAGCAGCAGCAAACACACACACATACGCACCCATCCTGCGAAAGCAACCCTTCTGTGAAAATGCTTGCTCTTGCTTCCTGCTGGGTCACTGTCAGCATGGGTCGTAATACCAATAATGTTGTTATTAACTTTATCTTGCAGCGTAAATGTTAAGCCTAGAGTAGCTTGAATTATGGTAGCGGCGGCGGGTGGAGTAATTGGTGTTGCTGTATTGTTTTCTTTTAAGGACATTCACGCAAATTATATATTAATTGGCGTTATATACATATATATAGAAAATTAATTATAAAATCAATATTGGCGAAACCAAAACACAAATGCCAATAGTTTAGTATTACCACCAATTAAACATGAAATACGTTGGCGAACTGGATTTGTGACAATTTCGCCTTCATTATCCTGAACTCATGCTCGTGCTCATGTTTATGTTCATGTTCATGTTCACTTATTCGTTGGTGGTTCGCGAAATCATTAAAAGTTTGTGCATTAAAACTCCACAATCGGATTTCTCTTAAAATAAAATTGATGTGGCCAATTAAATTGCCAGCTAATAGGAATTACAATCGTATTAACGCATACATACATACATATGTATGTGTTATACTTACATTCATTTTTTTGTAGTGCAATTTAACGTAAGTTTGAGCGGTTTTGTTGAAATTCAAATCGAAAATTCTAAATTTGAATTCAAACTCGTTGTCGACAAATTCACATCTATGGCAAATGAAATCGAGTTTGTTAAACACCTCTGTTCTAATCCCATTTTCGGAATAAGTCTGTTTGTATTTTAAATTCAAAACGTTAAGCAATGTATTTCTATTATGTATATAAATGTAGTACGTTCATATATCTATGCATGCCAGTATAGTATTATTTATCTTGGGACAACATACGGCAAACGTGCAATGAATATATATTTCCAATATCAGTTGCCGCTCTCTCATGCATACATCATCCATCATCATCGTCGTCGTCGTCGTCGTCGTCGTCGCCGTCATATGTAAAACGCATTAGAAACTGTTTTCATTGCCTGGCCAGTTGCTTTGGGAAGTCATTCACGAGCTTATTTGCTAAATGTAATGGAAAGCATCGAGCAAAACGTTAACTACGTTTTAAGTGTGTTGGCGCTAGAATTCGATCAAAGCTCAGTTTTCAGGCTAAACGATATTAAAAATAATGCATTTACCTACTCGAACGAAAAAAGTGGTGAATGTGACTTATTTGTGTTATTCAACAACATTCATTCGCCTGAACTGTCAAATCGCTGGCGAATGTAAAGTCAATGCTCAAATGCTGTCAGTTTCGTTTATTATATAGGGTCCGCCAAATAACTTTTTTGAAACAGGGTGCAAAACATCGAGTGTAGCTTCGGCTGTGTGGCAATCAGCGCCGTCCTGTTGAAACCAAATGTTTCCAATATCCTCCTCTTCAATTTTTGTGAACCAAAATTTGTTCAACATGGCCCGATGACGACCGCCATTGACTGTAACGGCCACTCCTTGTTGTTGTTCGTTGTTCAAGCGTATACACAACCATATTCGTTCAGCGGAAGGATAAAACTAATTATCTGTCAAATCAGCTAAGTGTTACCATTCGCGAAATAAGCACTAGTTGAAAAAAAAAAAAACGTTAGATGGCAGACCCTAATTTCTAGGCGAATGAATTAATTCGCCGACCATAATGGTACAAGGACTAATGCGAAAGATTAGACGCGCAAATCAAAATAGAGGCATAAACTTGCATGATGTTTGTAATTGCAAAACTCGAAAAGTAGTGCATTGATTGACCTGAAATTTTGACGCAACGTTGCATTCACATAGGCTTGTGTTTTTTTATTAAATATTTTTTTAAAATCGTTTATATTCAATATGTTCCTCTTCCGAATTGCTTCTACGAGGGAAACTGCTGTAGTATAGAGGTTTAAGTCAAATTACAATTTTTTCAAGTTCCTATAAATATGCATGTTTTCATGGATAATCTAGTAAAAAGTATTTTCAAAAAGGTTTATGTCAAATGATTTTGAAGTAACAATCTTCCACTGATGTCGTTAAGAAGTTTTCAAGATTCAATTTATTTTATAAAGCTGACTATTTATTAGCGTTTCCATAACTGACTGCATGGAGTTGGAAGGGGTATTTTCCATCTACTCGGAAAGAGCTGAAGAACAGATAAGAGAGCGTACGTAGTGATTTTTAAAAGTGGAAGAGCACCTCTTCAGAAAGATGAAGGAATATAATCTGGAACAGCGGATTTGTGAATGTTGGAATCTTGAAGTACTCTTGCTACTTAACGATTGCGAAAATGGATTTGTCCCATGGAGTATTCTACGCGCTCAAATAAAGGGGATAACAAAGCACAACATGGACGCATTGTATAGATCGGAATAGATGATAAGACCGAATTCTTAGAGTGATTTTAAAAAATGAAACAAACGTTTTAACTGCCCTTGTGACTTTGTGGTTTTTTTTTCTACTCAAATCTTGGTGGGTCGTAGGAGAATTTAACACGATTAGATGGGTTAGCCTTAAGTGGCTGATAACTAACCTTTTTAAACCTGATACCTTCTTTACAGCCCAAGTCCTTTGGTTAGATAAAAAGGATCCTGTTAGGAGTCAAGGATTTCATACCTAAAAAGCTATATAGATGTGGTCATATTGGCAGCACTAATAATAACATGGAATGCGAACGGCCTTCGACAAAAAATGGACGAGCTATAGGCATTCATTCGCACGAACGATATTGACATATGCTTAATTTTGAGACGCATTTGACGAAGGAATTTAGTACAAAGGAGAGAAGAGCAGCGTCTTTGATTATAAAAGACACCGTCGAGCATTCACTACGCACAAAAATCCAAAAATCGAGTTAGAGAGTATCCAAATAATTACGGTTCGCGTGAAAAAGAAGCGCAAAACTTATGATATTTTATCTATCTATGAATATCCATCCAAGGGAAAAGCTAGTAAAAATAGAGTTTATAAATATCTTTGATTCACTTGGGCAACATTTTTATATTAGTCGCAATTTTAATGCAAAACACAACTTCGTAAAAGGTACCCTATACGAAGAAGGTATGGAATTCGGATTAGACTTTTTCCCGACAGGTAAACCGACGTTTTGGGCATCGGATTCGTCGAACACCTTAGACCTTATAGATCCTTATATCGCAAAGGGTGTGCCTGACAGCTCTGTTAAAGCTGAGGAAAGCTTCGATCTCTTCATATCTTAAAGGTCTTTTTAAAAATAATAATTAAAAAGTCCAAAGCACCTCCTTTCAGAAAAAAATAATGGGGAATGGGCGAAAGGGGGCAAAGAAAAATGCAACATATTTGCCGAGCACTTAGAAGAATCGTTTAAGCCCTTTTACGGTCAGCTGGAGCTAATTGATCAGACAATTTTAAAATAAAAACTGGCTGGCTGAGTTATAAAATTACAAAAATTGAACAAGGCACCTGGATACGATTTCATTACGGAGCTAGTCTTTAAAGAGCTACCTGGGACAGCACTAATCATGCTCGTTTACTTAATAAATCCTTCATTAAGGCAATTGTAGGTTCCACGATAATGGAAGGTAGTTGAAGTCATTGTGGTTGCAAAGCCGGAAAAGTCCATATGACAAGAAGTCCTAACCAAATTTACCAATAATATCAAAAGTATTCGAAAAAAAATGATTGATACCCGACCACCGATTCGGGATCATTATCAAGCACTCCATAATCGACCAGGCTTCTAAAATAATTAGTAAAATAGAAAAATCCTTAGAGGAGAAAAAAACATTTGTTATAGCGTTTTTCTTGATGTCTCCAAGGCTTTTGATAAAGTATGGCATACGGGATTGAAACATGAACTTAAATTGGCCTTTCCAAAGCAGTTAAATGAGAAACTAAGTTCTTATCTATCAAACCAATACTCTGAATACAAAGAAATGGCCGCAGGAGTTCCACAAGGAATCGTTCTGTGTCCGATTCTATTTTTAATCTACACTTGAGATATTCCTCAAGAAGAAGGCACAACTGTAGCTACGTTTGCGAGTGATACAGCTATATTAGCTGCGAGTAGAACGGTTTAATCAGCAATGAACAAGCTCTAAAGCGCTATTGACAGCGATTATGAGTGGAGAAAAAATTGGCGCATTGTCCTTAATGAAACAATCGTATAAAGGGCAGATGCCACTCAGCAACGAGTAATCATAAGAACAGATTCTTAGATATGGCCTCACCCTCTCCATTTCTTTGGACTTTTTGACTCAATTTTGAAAAAATTTATGAACCATTGGTCAAATTAAAAGGTCCAAAGCACCTCCTTTCAGAGGAATGGGCGAAAGGAAACAAAGAAAAAGGCAACATATTTGCAGAGCACTTAGAACAATCGTTTAAGCCCTTTTACGGTCAGCTGGAGCTAATTGACCGGACAATTTAAAAGTGTCAAATTTAAGTGTCTTTGTTTGCATCCTTAGGGCTATAACTCTAAAATTGCTTAACATATAAATAATGCAACAAATGACTTTTGAAAGTTGTATTTTCAATATGATGAACTAAAAAAACAAAAACATTTTTATGGAGATGACGTCAAATTTGGGTAAATTTGAAAACGTCAACAAAATGCGCATGACATTTCTTCATAAATAACGATGTAGATACTCTACGCTCAACGATACCATGAGAAATAGTGAAATTTTTGTAAATTTGGCACAATGCCAAATACTTGCCTTAATAAATGTGCTGAGTAGTTAATAGACCTCTGGTCCAAACTGTCAAATTGAGGTGGACGCCAGAGGTGACGTGAAATAATGAAAAATTGTAAATAAGGCGCCTTTGGAAACATTACCTGAGTGGCCCGCTACGGGGGATTTAGGGATTTCAACCCTCTTTCCGCAGGCGGTTCGATTTTGGAATGGAATTTGGCTTTATTTCGTTTGTCGTTATTTCACATCATCGCAAAACAGCAAAGCTCAATAAGAATTTTTAGAAATAAATTTAAAAAGTGTTTTAATCCGCAAATTAAAACATATTACTAAGATAAACAAGTCAGTGAAATAAAATATGAATCCATCAGGAAAGTAGAAATACGCTTCATTTTTAAGCAGGACGATTCTCGGGGTTTGCAGATGATGCGATCTTATTCTTAACATTTACCATTGCTATATGTTCACAGAATTTCAAACGTTTAACAAATTTTCTCCTTCCTGTTTGTTATCAGACTTATGAAGGCGCTGGAATGTTGAAATGTTTTCAACGTCAGTTATCTGTTTTTGCACTTAAACGAATAACGACAACTTCAAAATGCCAATGCCAGCAGCACCTGTTTTTCTCTTAAAAATAAATAAAAAAAACTTAATTGATGTGTAAAGGCAAACACTCACTTAAGGAAGGTGTAAATTTTCTTCAATTCAAAACAGAAAGCACACAAGTAGTAGATACACGTTAAGCATACGCAGAAAAATCGAATAAATATCTTCTTAAAATAGAAATTTTTTTTTTTTCTTTATCTAATTCAATTTAGTTTTCAAGTGCTGTACATGTTTGTTTATTATTATTATCCCTCGGCTGGCATACAAACATTTCATCCTATTGCGCGTATAGATCTCCATCTGTTACAAGCCGCATTTGGCCATTTCAAAGGCGTAAATAACTGCTAAATTTGTCAAAATCTGCCCAAATATTTTTCGAAAAGTTTCAACCGGCCATAAAATGCTCTTGTTATCAAGTGGCAAACATTTTCAGCTTACCTGGTATACTTTACTGATGGAATTGGCTTCTTGCCCATTCGATGCCAATCGGCAACGTGTGGATTTTCCTTTTATTTTCCATTCTCCCACAAGGTATACGTATTTTATTTCTCGTTTTGGTATTTTCATTAACCAATGCGATTGTCGGTTGGTTGGTTGGTTTGGTGCTATTTATCTTTTTACCCAGCGGTTAATGGTATTTCACGTTCATGAGCTCATTAAACTTTAAAGTAGACAGTTCAACTGGCTATAACGCATTTTGATTTGTTAACTTAGGCATTTTTTGTTCGCTTGTTATTTCATACTCATTATATGGCGCAAATACCTGCGAACTTTTATGTCTATCTGGACACGCGTGTTAATTAAATGAGCTTTTTTGCAAATAAAAGCAAACTTCTTTAGAACACCTTTATATGGAAAAACCACTAAGAGAACAGAGCAAAAAATAAAATATATTGTCTTCGTACGACAACAAGTTAATCAATTCACATATGGAGCCATAATGTTCATAATTAGAGTAGGGATAGGTATTAAATTTATGCCTAACATAAACCTCGTGTTGCAGAAAATTTCCAAACTAATTATGTGAATACGAAAATTCTAAACAAACTTATTTCGAGCGCAGATGGAATAAACAATCAAATGATTAGTTCATTAAACACAGATGCATTTGAAAATAACTTAAAAAAAAAACCTTGTAAATTCGAAAGAATTTATTCTCTAATAAACTCGTGTACTTATTTGTTACTCCTTTGCAGTAATAAATAAAATGTTGTGTCAAAGTAGAAAAAAAATCTAAAATTGTTATGTCAAACATATACAATACACAAACCGACCAGCTAGTAGGTGAAATAAATATTATAATTTTCTGAAGTCTGTAGTCAGTAGTCAGTACTGTGTAGACATTCGATTTTTGCTCCGTTAATTTTACGAGGTATCTTTATTTTCTCCTTTGATACTTTATTTTTCCATGAAAGGATAGAAACTTGTTGAATAGAATAGTTGATTGTATAAATGCGCTGAATAGGCATAGTCAATTTAAGCACGAGTAGGCGTTTGTTTGATAACCGCATCCCTGTTTCTATTTGTGCAGTGGGTAAAGGGTGTCTGAAAACAAGTTCAACGATTGCTTTCGTTAAGAAATGTTTCCATGGAAAACAACTTTCTACATAAACTCTACATCGTAGAATTGCAAATGCTTTTAGTACCTATAAAGAGTAAACAATTTTAATGGTGTCACCAACATTTTGTCAGAAGACACATCTGAACCGCATGCCAATCGCTAACCCATAAATGTCCTATTCTTATTTTTATTCAATGTATTCCGATATTGTTTTTAAGTTTAGTTCTTTTGAAACTCTACAGGACCATTTTCATTGCGAAGACAGTGCTTTGCACTTTGTAATTTTGGGTAACTTGGGATGGCAGCAAAGACACCTTATAAAGGTTTAAGCGTTTCGAAAAAGAAAAATGGTAGCATTCGTAATGCGTTTCGTGCATAAGCGCAAACACTCAATCTGTGATCTGTGTATCATTACATAATTTGTATCATCAGAAGAAAAGTTACATTTCACTACTAAAAGTTACGATTGCTGTTTGCAAAAAAGTACATTCCGAAAATTTGATTTCCCATCACTGTCGGACAATACTATTTAATATTTGATTATAAATATATATTTCGTTTTGTTCTAATTAAGATATGTATAAAAATATTTTTTTTACAGACTTTAAGGCGTTACATGGGTTTATTCGGGGAAAAAGAAGGCCTATTTTCAAAAAAAAAATTTTTTTATGTAAAAAACATAAGGAAAAGCTACAGTCCGCTTGGGGCGAACAGTATGATACCCTATCCATATTCCTATATGCCCCAAAGAAAAAAGTATTAAGACGATGATGGATAGCATTTAATTTCATTTTATTATTTAAAATTTTTTTTTTGAAAAAAAAAACGCCCCCAAAAAGTGTGCGTGGCCAAAACCCCGCCATTGTGACGTCATTTCCGGTGACCCCTCGGAGAAACTGTGCGTCCGCGTTGACAGTCGAAGTCGTAACAGGATCAAATGAAGTGAAACAAATTCGTGTTTTAGTTAAGACCAGAATTTGAACGAAGGTAAAAAAAGTGAAAATTGGCAAACCTTTTTACAAAAAAATGCAAATTTTGGTAAAATTTTCTAAACATTTAAAAAAAACATAAGGAAAGGCTACAGTCCGCTTGGAGCGAACAGTATGATACCCTATCCCTATATGCCCCAAAAAAAACCTTAAGAAGATGATGGATAGCATTTTATTTCATTCTATAAAATTTAGAAAAAAAAAACATTTTTTGAAAAAACGCCCCCAAAAAGTGGGCGTGGCCAAAAACTTTGTATGGGCGATATATTGGAAAAAATATCTTGTTAAACACTTTTTTTCGGTTTCTATGAAAATTATCGAAGAAAACAGCATTTTAGTGAAAAACGCCCACAAAAAGTAGGCGTGGCAAAAAACTTCATATGACAAATTAATAAAGGTGGGCAGTATCACATATCTTGTGATGGTTGTACAACTTTATCTCTCTAACTTAAGCCTTAAAACGGTTTTTTCTAAATTGTGGGCGTGGCAGTGGGCGTATTTTGAAAATTTTAACACTTCCTAGCTTCCTAGCATAATTGTAAAGGCCTCAAAAGTTGATACGGACGGACATTGCTAAATAGTCTTAGATTTTGGTCCTGATCATAAATATATATACTTTTATGGGTCTACGACGAATATTAAGGGGTGTTACAAACTATGTGTCAAAATTAATATACCCTTAGGATAGGGTATAAAAAAAATTCTTCGTCCAAGTCCTTGTGAATTGTATCTCGAAGACCTGTGTAAAATTTCATCAAGATCGGTGAGTAGTTTTCGAGAACTTTTGACAACCGACTTTGAAAACACAGTTTCGAGAAAAACGCGTTTAAAGTTTGGATTACCTCCCGAATGGGAGGAATGGCTTGAAAATTTAGGATAACAGTCTCGAGATGTTGTAAAAATAAAAAAGACAATAAAAAAATTCGATGTAACCCCTTAAAGAAGCACGCCATTCGTTTTTTAATGGGGTAGACTTGGTATTACCGGATGTGGTTCTACAATCGATTTGATAAGAGTAACATTCCCCCACAGTTCTTTCCACATTCTTTCAGTCCTTAGGTTGCAAACGGCTTATAGCAGGGTTAAAGTAATTCCTTTAAGGGCGCTACCGAATAGCAGAAAGTAATGCCCATCTGCTCAGTTGGACATAAAATTCACCAAAATATTCGCAAAGTTTTTTACTATTGGGAAGAACGTTTCAGATCGCATGGCACTGTGAATTTGAAGGTAACCGACATTGAAAATATTTCGAAAAGCAAGTAAAATTTAAGGATTCTGCTTTATTTTAAAAATATACTCACGTAAGATTCACTCTAAACGATGTGAAGAGTACAAAGTTGCCATCGTTAAATCGACGAAATTTGACAGTTGCTTTTCTTATATGAAGCAACAAAAAACTATGATCGTCAAATCGCTAAGACGATCATTGTAAATTGATAGTTACACGAAGAATTAGCATAACCAAGATTACGTCATTCGAAAACAATCCTATGAGCGCTTGTGAAGCTCTCAAATTGGTATCACGAGGTTTCACTGCGTCTGTTTGTCACTTTTGTAAGCGCCAAAAATCTGTCAGCATCGAAATAACATGCACCTGAGGTTGAAAACACTCTGTAGCTATGGACATAAAGGGCGAGGCTAGATTTCTTATGACAGCTCGTATTCTTCTCTCCATTTAAGGACGAGATTATCATCAGGATTGCAGGGATCACAACCCTCCCACTTCACTGCATTCCTACTGATCCGCCTGTGGGGTTCGCCGGTTCGACCTCAACAAATATCTGCAGGCATCCCGATTTTGGATCACTTCATCATTGAAGCCAATCAAATGCAGGTGTTTCTGCATTTGTGTGATCCAGGCCTGCTTCTGTTACCCGATTGTAAGGGAACGTTGATTGCCATTGCCTTTTTGACGGGGTTCGTAGGATCCCTCCTTTGAAGATGACAATACCAACTGAGTCGGTCGTGCTCCAATTTTTTCGAGATGGGTTCTTTGACGTGAAGGCTTCCTCGGATTCTGGAACTTCTAATTCGATCAAGCTTTGTTACTCCTGCTGTCATGCGAAGCATCTTCATCTCAGCTGCAGTCAATTTGCCCTCATACTTTTGTAAATTGTCCAGCATTGTGAACCGTATGTGAGCGGCGGACGCACAACTGCGGTGTAGAGCCTTCCTTTCAGCTTAGGGGACATTTTTCGGTCACAAAAGATGACAGAGTTTTCCTTCCACTTCATCCACCCTACGCTTACACGATGATTGACGTCGTCATCAACGGTTGCTTCGCTGTTGATAATTGATCCCAGATATTTGAACTTTTCTCACTTGGGAACTACCACCCCATTCAAATAAATGTCTGGAATAGGTTGGATTGGGTCAGAGAATGGGTAGTACAGATACTCTGTCTTTTTTTGGCTAATACGATACCCGTTCCCCTCTAAAGCATCTTCCCAAACATCAAGTGCTCGTTGCAGGGAAGTCTGATCATCACTTATGATGGCTCCATCGTTAGCAAAGAATAACTGATGCACTTTAGGGTCCGTCACTTTTCCCTCAAGCAGATAATCTGGGCTCGTAATAAAGAGCAAAAGACTTAATGCTACGTCTGAAAAAATGAATCTTTTAGCGTCTCCCCTAAAAAAAAGGAGATTAACATAGGGCTTTTTCCCAACCCGCTCTCTGACTCTCAAATTTTCGCACAAAAGGTCCAACATCTGGTTGTCAAATTGATTCCTCGCTCTCAATTATCAACCCCCAACGTCACTTTTGACATATTCAGGTATAATAAATTGGTATTTAGTGTGTTCACAAACCAATTCTTACATGCAAACCCATCTTAAGATTTAAGGTAGATTAGGGGCAGATTGATCTTAATCTCGCTTTAGGAGAGTTAGCATAAGACACTTCACTGGTGAACACCGACTTTTATTGGAAATTCATCGGTGACTCCTGCCGGACATCTGACTTTTGTCTCCGCACCCTCGTACATGTCCATGATCATCTGTACGTAGGTTTCAGAGACTCCTCGTTGTCTTAGCGATCTCTTGGCTGTCTTTAAGGAATCACGATGTTTTTCCATTATGATCCTTATACTTTGGATTGCGTCTGTGGTTGATTTACCCGCACTGGTCGTCAGACAGCCGTGTTATTTGTCTTAGGCGGCCATCTAATACCCGCTAAACAATCTTCATGGTGTGTTACATCAACTTTATTGAACGGTAATTATCACAGTTTCGCGTATATCCCTTTCCTTTGTGCAAAGGAAGAAGATAACTTTCCTTCCTCTGATTGGGCGTTGGATCACCACTCATGAGTTTGGAGATAAGAATCATGAGCCCTCTGAGCCCGATGTCTCCCATCTTTTTCTAGAACTCACTGGGTATCTCATTCGGCCCAACTGCTTTTCTCTTCTTGGAGTTCTTGACCGCTTTCCCAACTTCTTCGACTGTTATGTCGGTCACTTCTTGATTGTTGGGGGCGGCTCCTGGAAAATATAGCCGGTAAAATTTTTTCGTCGTCCACAAGTAATTGGCCTTCAGCATTGTTAATGAACTTCGGCGAACGAATTTCCTGAACATTTCTTCTTCTCTGTGCGGCAATCTTTAAAATTATTGTTCCCTTGTTCGTGTTTTGTCGAAGCTCATGGGTTATTTGGTTCCTATCAGCAGGCGAAGAAGATACCTCCTCCAAACCCCTGATAGAGACTCTCCATACACATAGCTTGAATTTGGGCACACCTTTTCTTCGCTATACTTTTGCAACGTCTGTATTCCACTTCAAGGCGAGCTTTTTCAACTATATTATTAGAGGCGCACTTTGACCAAGCTTTGAAAGCCACTTTCTTTTCCTTTATTGCTGCTTGAATTTCCTCTGTCCACCACCAAGTTTCCTTTCCGTGCTTGTAGTGACCATTCGAGGCTCCAAGCAGTACTTTAACTTTCTCTAAGCAGGCTCGTTGTAGGCAATCCCACATATCTTGTGCGCTGCACTCTTCATCCTCAACTTCGCTAGTTCTATTACGGAGGAAATTGTCCATGTTGATAATGAATGACTCACCTTTTTTATGACAGCTCGTATACTAAGACGAAAAGCGGTGGTCAAAAGAGTACTTTAACTCTTATCACAGCTCTCCTTGACTTTCGCATCCTCGCGTTTTTGACAGCTCCATACGTACGATTATAATTTATGCACATACCTATTGGATAAAAAATACTTCCGTAATTGCTGATGACGTTCATATGTAAAATAATTTTAACATGTTCTCCTATTTAAATCGATCAAATAAATTCTTTCCCGTACTGAACACATTCATTTTCTTCATTAGATCCTTCCACTTCGTTAATTTTTTTGTTATAAAGTCTCCCAACAAATCGGTGTGTTCTGTAATGGCTTTAATCCCCTCTTTGTGTTGTCGTATGAACAAAAAAAAATCTCAAAATCCATTTAATATAATTATAAACCTTTTAACACGCACACGTACATAAACCTGATCAATCAATCAATGAAAATAAAAGTGCATAGTTCAGTTCCCAAAGGTATTCTAAAAGGTATACAAAAAAGTTGACACAATATTAAAAGCCTGCCATTCTATTAATAGGATTTTTTTTTGACATGAAAAGGCTTCCATGAATCTTTTTGGTTTTAATACATTAGCTGAATTGAGTTTCCAACGTTCGAGAATGAAATGAAATACCTCATAAAGGGAATGTGCAATTGTTTTCTGATAATTCTTTTAAAAAAATTAGGAAAGTCCTGTTTTTTGGTTGGGATGGCCCCTATTCTATTAGTTACTTATTGGGGCTTAATCTCATTGGAAAGCTTTTAAATTTGGTTGAGGTCCTCGTTAACTCTAGTATGCCTATGAACAACGTCTTCTCAACGTATTTAAATCATGAAGTGCAGGGCGTAACTGTATGAAAGCACACTACCTATACATTCTAAGGAATTCAAATTGTAAAATTGTAGTTTCGGTGTTAATAACAAAGAGGTAATGAATTTATCAATAAAAATACTCTAATAGAACGATTTTCTATAAAATTCGACAAAATTATTTATTTACAGAATTTAAATCAATTGTCATATTGACATTTCTATTGTAGAGGGTATTCAATTTAAAGGTTTCATTTTAAATAGATAAAAGAAAACTGCGCGATTATTAAAAATTAAGACGATTTATTTCGGTTGTTAAAATTTACTTAACCAAAACCGAAAAAATTCACTGAAACATTTTGAAGAGTCAATAGATTTCCCCTTCGACATGAATCACCTTCTTATCCAGCAATTGTAAAATATCTTTAGGAATTTGAGCTCTTGTTAATAGTAAGTGATGTAAAAAACCAAACTTGTGCCCGTCATGCATTGTTACTTCTATAGCTGGAAAATTGGTCATAGAGTATGTATACTAGATTCCGTTGCAGGAAGAACATAAGCCTACGAAATGGGATACTTCTAATATCCAAAGATATAAGATATATTTTATGATAAACTAAATTATTCATTTTAAGTGATATGCGAACCTCGGTCAAACGTGCTGTTGAAATAAGAAATGTATTATTCAATCAAAAGTTTTGTGTAGTTGCAAAAAATAAATAAGACACATGCTCAAAATGCTCGTGATCAAGAAGGTGCATTTTACATCATGCTCTAAACCTATCTGTGAAATAAGGGAATAAATTCAACATGGGTGATGAAAGCCAAGACTCCTGCCCACCTGACCAACATGAAGTGAGGATAGCAATATCCAAACTGAAATCCAACATGGCTGCTGGACCGGACGGCTTAACTGCCGAATTTTTCAAGGCAGCGGGAGATGATTTGGTAGATTGATTTCGTCAGATTGTGCAGGATGGCGATGGAGAACTCTTGCTGCTCCATTGAGGTGGGAAACAGTCTCACCGAGACCTTTGATGTCAAAAAAGGATTTAGACAAGGCGATGCGCTGTCATGTAACTTCTTCAACATCATACTTGAGAGAATTGTGCGAAACTCGCAAGCCAACACCAGGGGCACAATTTTCCAAAAGTCCGTGCAACTACTTGCTTACGCCGACGACATCGACATCATTGGCAGAACACAGCGAGCTGTCACTGGTGCGTTTGCAAGTATCAGTACAGAGGCAGCAAAAATGGGTTTAGTGAATGAGGGCAAAACGAAATATATGCTGTCAACAAGAAGGGACACACAACATCGACGAATCGGACAGAACGTCACGATAGACAGCTATAACTTTGAGGTAGTTCGGGACTTTATCTACCTCGGCTCCGCTATTAACTCTGACAACGATATATCGTCAGAAATCAAGCGAAGAATTACACTTGCCAACCGCTGTTACTCATCCACTCCACTACGTCCTTTAACCACTCTCCCCGCGGAACTGCCGTTAGGTATTACTTCGCGGGGCTGGTTAGCAATTATGCTCTATTCTCCGAAGCCGCCTCTTGAACACTTCTTAGGGCTTCTGCTCTTCGCAGCGCGTACTGCATACGTACTATAATAAAAAGACCTCTATCCACTTGTCCTCCGACTGCGTCATGTGACTTATGACGTTTTCTGGGCTTGGCAGATTTACTCGTTCTTCCGAAAAGCGTCCGCAATAGAACATTGCATGCAGCGCGTCCTCTTCCTCATTTTGACATTCTGGGCACTGGGGCCAGACCTCCTACCTATGGAGGTATTTCCTGTAGCCGCCATGCCCAGACAGGAACTGTGTGATGTGGTAGTTACAGTTTCCCCATGGGCTCTTCGCCCATGTTTCTATGATGGGAATGAGCTTGTGGGTCCACCTGCCTTTTGTGGAGCGGTCCCATCTGTAATGCCACAGCATTGTGGATGCTGCTCTTTCTTCTTTTTTAATCCTCGTTGCCTCTTGCTGGTTCGACTGTCGCCTAAGATACACCCTCTTCATCTCATCCGCGAAGATGTTTATGGGGATTATTCCAGCTAAAACGCAGGCTGCATCATCGGAGATAGTACGGAAACCGCTGATCACTCTGATTGCAAAGAGCCTGTGAGCTGATGTTAACTCTCTCCTACACTCATTTGTCGCCAATGCTCCCGCCCATATGGGAGCCGCGTATAAAAGTACCGAGCTGACCACTCTGGACAGCAGGATCCTTCTGGCGTACATCCACCGATGTTCGGTAGCATTCGGGAGAGCGCCGCCTGCATCAGCGATGCTTTCTTGCTCGAATACTCGACGTGGGTTTTAAAGCGCAGTCGATTGTCGATCATGACTCCAAGGTACCTTAAGGATTCTTTGGACCTTATTGTCTCGTTTCCGACGCGGAAGTTGGCGTATTCCACCGCCTTGCGGCTGGTTATTAGGACAGCTTCAGTCTTGTGCGCAGCTAGTTCTAGGCCTGTAGACTCCAGCCATTCCTTTAAACTTACAACTGCCTCATCCGTGGCAGACTCCACTTCGTGAATGTGTTTGGCTACTGTGACCTTACAATAACCTTGACTCCCTCAGGCAGGGTTAGTCGCAGAACTCCATCGTACATAATATTCCACAGGAGAGGTCCGAGGACCGACCTTTGCGGGAAACACTGTAGTGATTGGCACCATCGTCAGTATGATACCTTAACCTTCGGTTACTGAAGTAGTCCGGGACTATCCTCAGAAGATAGTATGGTGTGTCCATCCTGGACAGGGATCTTCTAATAAAGGACTACATCGCAGAGTTGAAGGCATTTTTTAAGTCGAGCGTTACTACTGCGCAGTATCTTTTAGTTCCCCATATCCATCTTTCTCTACTACCGCCTTTATTGCATCGATGGTAGAACGAGATTTTCTGAAGCCACCGCAAGCAGTCTGTCGTCGTATATAATACGCTCTAGGATCTTACCTAGAGTATCAAGCAGGCATATCGGGCGATACGATGAAGGTTCTTCAGGTGGCTTATTGCCCTTTGGAAGCAGAACTAAGTGCTGTAATTTCCATGTCTGTGCGTGTGTGTGTCTACCAACCAATTGATTTTGTTTCATTGAATAGTCCTCCTATCGTCATATTCGGTCTGCGCATGTATGCATTGTACTTTTACATAATATTTACCGCACATTTATGGCGCGATATCGTTCGAGTTTATTTGGTCGTCTGCGTCGTAGATTGTGGTTTAATGTACGTTTTGGCGGGTTTTGGTAAGCATGTACGTTTTACCGTCGTCGTTGTCATATTCATATGTCTGCTCTTTCTCATCTTATCGTCTTCGATGTACTGCATGTGCATCTACAGTTGTCGCCTTCGTCTGTCTGACTCCCTTCCCACATTTCTAAAACTCTAAAACTACTATAGGGAATTCCTAAAAGTTGTACTTTTTTCGATGATGTTTAGTTGAAGAAATCTGCGTACCTACTTGAATTTTTGAAATAATTGTTTTGAAAATTTTTTTTTTCATAAAACAGTTTTCCTAAATTTAAATTAAATTCATTTTCTCAAAAACCGTTCTAACGATTTTGATCAAATTTTGTATTTTGAACAATTATGTAAAAAATGTCCAATGTGTGAAATTACATGATATTCAAAGGTGCCGTTTTGGAGAAAATCAAATGTTTTTAAAACCTAAAAAGTGATTTAAATAAATTTGTTATGTGATCATGTTACCATTATTTTGATGCGATTTCAAAATGGACATCACGTAGCGAGAAAATGTCGTAATACGCAGTCGTGCATTTTATTTTTCAGATATCTTATTTTTTGTGTAGTTTACCACGAAGGTGAAACCCTGAATTACTATAAATACAAATCCTTAATTTTATAAAGAGGGACTGTGTGTGCTGTCATAGAACCTAATCTGCACATTAAGACATTAAAATATAAATGTAAACTGTCAATTGCTTCTTCTTTGATTGTGATATAAATGTGAAATACATTTTTTACTTAGCACTTTAATGGGATACTCCAATTATTGCAACATAGCCTCAGAATTTATATACGGCCGAGTCGTAAACATTGTTTAAATTTTCCATCTCAAGAATAAATTTTGTAAGAGCAGATTCGTGTTTGTGACTTAAATTATCTACTACCTCATTCAAATTGAAATGTTATTCGAAGGGGTACTATTGAGGGACGCTCTATGACCTACTTATATATATGTATATTTAGGATGTCTATGAAAGCAAATATGCTAAGTAATTCTGCTGAACCTAGTTCTCAACTCATTCAATATCAATCAATTTGGCAAAAAAAAAAAAAAAAATCGCAATCATGCGGGATTTCTAACGTAATCATCTAACGAAACATCAATTTCTACGGCAACCTTGCAACTTCACTCATTTGAGAACCTTGTTAAGAGGGCAAAAACAAAAACTGAGGCTACCGCAGCTCAGCAACCCTTTCAACATGACACACTTAAATTTGTGCATTCTAAATGGATGCGTCCAAGTGAAACTAATGTGCAAACTGTAAAGCAAAAATTTCGTGCAAAAGTATCCCCTCCTTGTGCAATTTGAATGTGCACTTAGAGAAGGAGAACATAGTGCACTTGTGACTGTAGAGCCAGTGCAGTAGGGCTATGGCTTTGTCAAGGTGTGTACAAGTAACTAGAAAGTACACACGGTTTATAATATGAAAAAGCTAAGACCATTAGAAATTCTTTTCAAGTCGTTTTGTATGGAGTAGGACACACTTAACGAAGTTACCTTTTGTTCATCTACAGTCAGCTTGCTAAAGTATCCTTAGCCTACAGATAAGGCAAGCTTATCTCTTCGATTCGACTTCTCCTCACTCTCATTCGGCTTTTTCTTCACACGAAGGCTAAAGGAATTTTCAAGTAAAAATTTGTGTAAGTTGAATAGAAAATAGATTTTTTACTGCATAATTCTTGTCACCGACGCCACCGCGCCATCACTGCGATAGGATTTGGATAATATATCTTTTCCGGTAAATTCAACCCACAACACACATATACACTACACATGTATTCTCTTTCAAGTTGAATGACGCGCTCGCTTTATTCCATATATAAGCTGAAGCTAATAAGTAGAACATACATCTAAACGATAAGTCAGACAAATTCAAACCTCATGGGAGTCCATGAATAGGCGTCGAACACTCGAAGCAGGGATGAAGTAAATAAACGAAAAAGGATATTACGCTGTGAGGAGAAGTGAAAACAAATTGGGTATATATTACGATCATTTGTCTCAACAGTGCTGAATGTTTCAACTATATTCAATAAAAGCAATATGATATAGTATATTTCCGCAGCGAAAATATAGGTGGGTATATACGTAATACACACACCTGTGTGTGCGTGTGTTCAAATGAACAAAGCTATAAAGCCAATTAGATATTGTTTGTTTCTTTTGCGTTTAATGACCACTAGCGCTGGATAGATTTTGCGTCAAAAACTCCATGTGGAAATAATTCACATACATACATACAATTCATTTTGTTATTTATTTTATTACTACTCCCACAACTATGCAAAGGGATATAAACCTAATATATACCCAATCCATAAAAATTGTCTTCGCCTAGCTGTAGGAAGGTGAGTTCAAGAGAAATATGAATAGAGTTGTAAAATAAATAGATTTATTCTATTGCATGTCTTGTATCAATAATATTCTGCCTGCAAATAGTTACACATACAACTGAGGCTGATAAAAGCTTTTATGCTTTGCTTGATGTTTCCGCAATGGACTTTTATGTGCTCTTCGTGATTGTCGTTGTTGTCAATTCCTTAAGGATCTAGAGTTCGAAAGTGTTCGACGAATTATAAATTCATTAACAAGAAATTGAATTAAGTCGATGTGGCGAAAGTGAGGTTATTT
Organism: Ferdinandea cuprea; assembly: GCA_963576555.1. NCBI lineage: Eukaryota > Metazoa > Arthropoda > Insecta > Diptera > Syrphidae > Ferdinandea > Ferdinandea cuprea. The sequence continues at coordinate 68,243,757 of OY754958.1, forward strand.
GATATGAAAAAAGGATGTAGGTAGTAGTGAAGGTATGAACCTTAATTTTAGCATTTTTCGACTTTTGTATTTCTCTATTTTAGTGCAATTGACTAAAGATAAATACATGTTTATACCAAATGAGTAATGTTTATTACGGGCAAAGTTCAATAGCAACTTCCTTATCTACAAAAACCAACTCATGCCATTTACACAATCTCCCTTTATATGTTTAGCAACTTTAAAATATTTAGGATCTGTTGGGACTTCTTAACACAAAATATAAATTCTTAAACAAGGCCAACAAATTAGCAGAAGTTGTAACTAACTGACTCACTTACTGACAGATATAAAAAAATTTTTAACTCAGACGATTGGTATCTACCCCCCTTTTGTAACTTACTCCTCATAAGAACAACAAATACGGTATTTCACATTGAGGTAGCCTTTAAAGAACAAATGCAGAAAAACAATGTTAATTATATAGAGTCCGCCAAATAACGTTTTTTTTTTCAACTAGTGCTTATTTCGCGAATGGTAACACTTAGCTCATGTCTGATTTGACAGATAATTAGTTTTATCCTTCCGCTGAACGAATATGGTTGTGTATACGCTTGAACAACGCTGGGTAACACTGGCCTGCGATCGACTTAGAGAAGATGCCAATTTTGCAAAAAAAATCATCTTTTCAGATGAAGCTCATTTTGAACTTGGCGGGTATGTAAACAAGCAAAATTGTCGCATTTGGGGCACAGAAAACCCGCACGCATACATTGGAAAGCCGATATACCCAAAACGAGTCACTGTTTGGTGCGGATTTTAGTCCAGAGGCATAATTGGGCCATTTTTCTTCGAAAATGAGCAAGGAGTGGCCGTTACAGTCAATGGCGATCGTTATCGGGCCATGTTGAACGAATTGTTGTTCACAAAAATTGAAGAGGAGGATATTGGCAAAATTTGGTTTCAACAGGTCGGCGCTACGTGCCACACAGCCGAAGCTACACTCGATGTTTTGCGCCCTGTTTTTGAAGATCGCATTATCAGTCGCAGAGCTGATATCGTTTGGCCACCCCGCAGCTGCCATTTGACACCGTTGGACTATTATTTGTGGGGTGCCGTAAAAGATAAGTGTTACGCCGACATGCCAGAGCCAATTGACGCTTTAAAGGACAATTGTCGTGAAGCCATTGGTGAAATACAGCTGCACACAATCGGTAATGTGCTTAAAAATTGGACCGATCGTGTAGGCTAATGCATGGCCAGCCGAGGCAGCCATTTGAATGAAATTATTTTCCATTATTAACCGGAAGGATTGTACTTTCAAATAAAAAAAGAAATTTGAGAAAATATTCAGTAGTTTTTTTTTATAGCATTTTCAAAAAAAAAAAAAGTTATTTGGCGGACCCTTTACTTAACTCAATACATGCAATTCACATTGTAATATAAAACCGTTCAACTTAGTTTAGTTCAATGCATTACGAGCATTCAGTGTGTCTTCTGTCAACTGTAGCACGACCGCTGATTGTTTAAATCCATACGAAATGGGAGAGTTTTTTGAAGTCTTATCAAAAAAAACTTAGGAAATATGTCAATAAATTATTTTTTCATTCCATGATACTAAGGCTAGGCCCAAGAAAAAAAATTATGCTCCCATTTATAATGGAGGAATGGCAACTCAAAACGGAATTTAGTATGAATTGAATGAAACTATTTAATTTTTTTGGTTATTATAATATAGTTATATAGAGTCGTTTGGGGTAGTAGTGCGAACCTTGGATTTTGGACTTTGGTTACAACAGCAACAAAGAAAAAATGTACAGTGAGTCAAAATCGTGTTTATAGATTCGCTTTTTTTTAAGTACCCCTTCCTATGTATAAATCACCTAAGAATATAATAGGATACATAAAAAACTCTTTTAGAATGAGATTAATGGAAAAACGATGAAGTGAAGCCATGCATATTTTGTAGATCGTATTTAAATATGGAATAAATCGGTTTATTTTTATTTAATTCTAAAGAATTTCTTTCGAAGTATTCGTTTAAAACTTTAACGGTTCGATTCTAAAAGAAAAACAGCATTTTGCTTGTGTTTTCTTAAGAATCTATCAAAATAAAAATCGTTTGTTACTCAGAGACTCCCTTTTCATATACGAGGCTGCAACACACGCTTGCATATCTTTCAATTATTGTGTAGATCAATCTTAATAGTAATGACATACGCCCTTAATTTTTGCCCAAAATCCATAGCACTGTTTGACTTTTGTCTTCTACAATTACACTTAAAAGCCTTTTTACATTTTTTAAGGATCAATTCGTTCTCAGATATTTTTATGGTGGAAAGAAGTAGTTTAATATTTAAGTCGATGTTGATGCTACCTCGATAAAACAAAAACATAGGTTGGAGCTGCAGTTTTCACAACCGATGGTTTTGGTTCGTTGCATAAACCTCTAACTACTCTTAACTCTACGTTAAAGAAAGCTATGGACTGCGTGGTGTCAGACTCAAATTCTCTCAATAAGTCAGGAAACTTTAAATACATAAGAAAAGCCTACAGTCCGCTTGGGGCGAACAGTATGATACCCTATCCATATCCCTATATGCCTCAAAGAAAAAAGCATTAAGAAGATGAGGGATAGCATTTTACTTTATTTTATTAAATTTACAAAAAAAAAAATATTTTTTTGAAAAAAAAAAACGCCCCCAAAAAGTGGGCGTGGCCAAAAACTTTGTATGGACGATATATTGGAAAAAATATTGGCTAAATATCTTGTTAAACATTTTTTTCGCTTTCTATATATTTTTGACACAAATGGTGGGACCTACAGTTTAATGCCGATTCCGAGAGGAAATTAATTTTTGAGAAGCTATGAAAGTCATTGATGGTGATCTGAACATTCCTGACTCTGTCAAGTGTTTTTCTGGTTACTCCGCTGATACTTAGCAACGTTGTCGACTACAAGCGCACATCATCTACATCTACAGCAGATACATCATCTTGGGTATCTGCGCTGATGATCTTGAAATGTACAAGAAGGCCCATTCTGCAATGAGCTCTGACACCCACAAGAAGGTCCAGCAGACCGGCATTTCAAGAAAAGATTGACCTCTAGGAAGTTCACCAACGAGCAGAGCAGGGTCAAGATCGCCGAGCACAAGGAATTTGCCTATGATAATTGACCGTGAGTGCATCGTGACTGCATATTTGACGATTGAAACATTTGTATTCTACGTTAAAGTTCAAATTGACTGATTTTGACGAATTTGGTCGATTGTGGCAACCGTGAGTGAAGCTGTACTTAAGAGAATAATAGACTCTTTCATCGTAAGGGTGATTTTGGGACCTACTAGATATATTATATATAGGGTCCGCCAAATAACTTTTTTTTTTGAAAATGCTATAAAAAAAAACTACTGAATATTTTCTCAAATTTATTTTTTTATTTGAAAGTACAATCCTTCCGGTTAATAATGGAAAATAATTTTATTAAAATGGCTGCCTCGGCTGGCCATGCAGTAGCCTACACGATCGGTCCAATTTTTAAGCACATTATATTAAGAAATTAAAATCGAGTCTCAACATAAAGGAAATGGCAAAGAAGGAAATGATTGGTCTTGAAATTAGTATGTGCCTCTATACGATAGTAGTAGATAGTAGATTCCAATCCTAATCCGAATAAAGTTATGTCTTTTTCAAAAATATTCACCTATTCGCGCATATTCAAACCACAGACTTTCGAATGTAGAGAAGTACAAGTGCAATTGACATGAACAAAATAGAATGATTAGTTTAGTAGAGGTGAATGTTTGTTTGGGTATGGTGAGTAAATCAAGCATACAATTGGAAAATAAACATGACGTACCAAGAGGTCAGAGGTTGTAAACGAAAATTAGTGATGTGACTTTGATCAAAGTACCAGATTTAGCAAATTCAAAAATTATTTGCATGGATTCTTTTAAAAGCAATTCATAAAAATTATGCCTATTAGATATTTTATTATTATGATGGCAACCAAGTGCAACATTAAGACTATGACCGAGAATAAAATAAGGACAGTATTGGCACCACCATTACAGCGGCGATGGTGAACAGTGTACTTCTATGGATAATTACACATTAATCTAAGCACATTGTCCCGTCAGCCAATCAATCTAACTTATTTAATTATTGTTTTCCGTAGTTGGTGAATGTGGATTTCTTAAAATTTTTTACGGTGTAAGTTCTATTGTGATGCAACTTGACGTCATACTTGACTTACTTTATTGGAAATTACCACGTACTTTGTGCACATGACTTTCTAGATTTTATTTTGGTTTTTTTTTAACTTTCCTTCATCATTTTCATTTCTGTTTAGAAGTTTAGCTACCTATATTTTGTAATCAAATAAAAAACGAAACGCCGCGATAAGCATGTTTACATGATCATGCAGTTCTTACTTCCTTCTTTAGATCATTAATCTCCTTGTAAATAATAAAGCAAGCCGAAAGTCATATCTCTAACTAATATTTGTGAAGTTGCTTAAGGCAGTAAGTATTTTCTTGTGTGTGCCTTTGTTCACTCTAGAAAAATAAATTTAAACAAAACAAATGGAATACCGCGTGTTTTCTTAACAAATCACCAATTAATATTTACAAAGTAAAAGTCCAATTCGTATAGGTACCTCTCTTTCGTCCGTAAATCTCTATACATCAAATGTGAAGATCAATAGTATCATTATGTATAACTCACCTTCGCGAGTGCAAAGGATTGCTTATTATGCAACAAGTGCAATTTGCCACCTTCTCTTTCTTTCACGACTCATTGAATAAAATTGGCTGGGTGCGAGAGCCACAAAAGGGAACTATACTACAATAAAATGAAATAAAAATTGATGATGATATAATACGATGATTACAGCGCCAATAAATTTAAGAAAAGAAAAGCAATGCCATTCGTACATCTATTATATGTCAATTTACTAGTTCTTTTATTCATTCATTCGAAAATACACATTTTTATTATCAATGTCTTTTCTTTGCCCTAGTTTATTTTAAATTCCTCTTTTGATGTTCTTAGCTGAGGCTTAAATATAATGTGTCACGACACAATTCTGTTATGGCACAAATTAAGCAATCTCTTTTGTATTCCAATCGTTCCTTAACTTTTTACAATTTATTCCTTCTTTTCAGAAATCAACCGCAACATTCAGTATTTAATGCATTCCATAGCTAAGCAATTATTATAGTAACTATAAGAAGAAACACAGAGAAATCTCCACCGTTTGTGTACAGTAAACAACGCCAAAATACTTGCCAAATATAGTTTCTGTAGAGATTCATCGCTCGACCTCATTTTGAGGGACTGCGTGAATTCGATTCGTATCCTATCGTCAAAATAGCCTTCAAAATATCCAAAGAAGAGATTAACAGATCAAAACCAACATGACGAAGAAGTACGAATTTGATTGGATTATTCCAGTTCCTGAGGAACTAACAACTGGGTTGGTGTTCGATCGCTGGTTCGAAGATAAGGATTCAACAGATTTTGAAAAGGATGCTATGTTTAAAGTAGACGAATATGGATTCTTTTTATATTGGAAAAGTGAATCAAAGGTGCGTGCATATATGTGTAGCTAAGATGGTCTCTCTTAATTGTTCATTTCCGTCATTTATTTTTTTATTTAGGAAGGTGACGTAATAGAACTATGTCAAGTAAGTGATATTCGAGCGGGCGGCACACCGAAGGTAAGTGCAAATTTCAATAAACAAAATATACGAGTATACTCGTAGTTTTAGTAGTATCCGTTGAGTAATAATACAGTGTATTCAATAAGCCTCGCGTTATCCAGTAGGAGTAGTTTTTTATATTCGCTAAATCGATAGATTATTTTGATCAATCATCATATACCAATAAAAATTCCCTGTAGTAAATATCTATTGGCAACTTTTGCGACAAAATCGATATCGAATAACAATGGATCAATATTTGCAGAACCACCCTCAATACTCTTCTGAGTGTTTCATTAAGATTTACAACTTGTCTTCTGATTGCAATCAAAAGTGATTGTTGGTAACCTCTTAATTGGGTATTTCTTTACCACTTTAATGAGTACCTTAAGCCACCTAAAAAAAAAATGAGGGAAATATTGCTGAGCTCTATAACGAAATATGTACATATATAATTGATGTAACTCTGACATTGAAATTAATTAATTTGTTGATTCGCCAATTACTGGAGTGTATACGTTTATCCCGATCCACCCTGTTCATTAAAGTCGTCTCCCCATGCTAATAAAACTGATTGATAGCAGAACCGGATGAATACGTTTCCTGCAATTGCACCGGAAAGGAACCACATATATTTAATTTCGAAGTCGTAATAGTATGGAAAATAAGTTCGAAGAGTGGCATTTTTCACCTACTTTGACTTTTCAAATGAATCGATGCTGCTATGCTGCTGCTGATGTAATTGACAAAGAAAAAGAAACCATAAGGTGGAAAACCGAAACAAGCCACCCTACCCCTAAGGCCAACAAAATTAGTCAATGTTACACATTTTCCTCTTAAAGTAAAAACCTTTTCCGTCCTCTTTCATATCATCTACATTATACAATAATTTAATTATGCAGTATTCTCTTGTCTATATCCTGTTTGTACTACAAGTTCATGTTTGGTTTTAATTCATGGAAAATATAGATATTGTTTTTTTTTTTTTTTTGTTTCACCACATATTTTCATGCGATGGAAGGAAGAAAACTCCACCATATGGTTAACCAATTTTTTTCTATTTCTTTTAAAGGAAACGACAGAGATAAAATTGTCAATTTATTCAGTTTGTTTCATTTTAAGAGTAAAAGAAAGTAAGGCGGGGGGATGCCCTCGTTTCTCTAGATATGAAAGAAAAATCCGAATGTTTTCTTTCTTATTTTTAAGATCTTACTTTTATAGGGGGGTTTTTTTTTAAGGTACTGTGGATGCTGCCATACTTTTATAGTAATTCAATAATTTGAAATTATTTTCCCTCTGAATGCTTTCATATGAATTAGAAAGGAAAAATGTGTAGGTTCAAAACATGTTGTACTGAGGCGTTAAGATAATGTTTTAGTTTTAATCGACAAATGCTGAAACCTGGGTAGCATTAAAAATACTCAAAACTTACACATTACATAAATGTTAGGTACATATTTCAAAGGTTACTTCTAGTCTTTGTTCGTTTCCTTTCGATTGACATAAATGGTGCACTAGTATTAAAGAAAAGTTAAGTGCATGACTATAACCAGTGTAAGAGTATAAGCGCTATTGTGTAGTGGAATCTAATTTTGTACAATGACGCCATTTTCTCTTTTGACTTTAAGATTTAAATTAAAGCTTTTTGTTACATCTCTGCTTTGACAGCTGCAATTATGTTAATTGAAATTCCTTTATTAAGTCATCAAATATATAAAGATTATTAAAATCCAGAGAAAAAATGCCTTAACAATAAATTAGCGTGCGTATCTACATTTTGCATCAACACTTACTTTAAGTGTTCAAATTTGAAACTGTGAAAAAAACGACAGTAGAGGAATTCAAAGTGAAGCTTCTTTCGAATTCGAATTCTTCATACAAATGAAATGACTAGCAGTACGGTTTTCGACGAACAGAAAAGTGGAACCAATCTATACACCGTGGTGGTAAAAGTAAGGACGTTGCGCTTAATATTTCAAAGGCGATTTGACAGAGCTCAATACAAGTTGTTTTGGACGGTTTCAAGTCTGCAACTCACCAAATAAATGCTGGTGTCCCTTAAGGCTCTGTTCTGTCTCCGACTGTCTTCATGACCTCCTGTCTGTCACTTTTAATCCAATCCCTTCCTTCGCTGATGACCATTAGCTTCGCATATTCGTTTTAATATTCACGTCCTTCATCTTCGGGCATATAGCTAGAACGGCAGCGAATGTTAAGCTCAGTAAATTCTGACCTTGACAGCATTCTTAAGTTTGGTAAAAACAATAGAGTAGAATTTAATGCTTCCAAATATGATGTTGTCTACTGTCATTAAAGCAAAGCGCCAATACTCTGCCATCATCCATGGGTGGCACTTGCATCGCTCAAACGAAAGGCTTACCATAGCGAAATTGGCTCAAATTGCGAGATCGCTTGACTCTCTTAGTCATTCTTCCACCATAAGTGCTCGAATGAAACAGTCAGTTGTATTCCACCCTTACAACAATTCAACCGCAATATTCGCCAAGCTAGGAATGCACATCAGTTCACCCTTAAGCCTATATTCGGACGGGCAGTAAAATACAAGGATTCCTTTTTTAACCGTACAATACGAATGTGGAATGCTCTACCACGCTCTGTTTTTCTTTCACATTATAGTTTACAGACATTTAAAATCAACGTGCATCGGTATCTCGCTTTTACTAATGCTCGCACAATGTGACTTCATTATAACTGTATAAAAATTCTCTTTAGTGCGCGTTTATTATTAAAAAAATGTTACTTTTGTAGAATACTCAGACGCAGAGACTTGCCTCGTTTGCCACTTTTGACTTTTGACGGCTCGAACTTGGGGCTGGTATTGTAACGACAATAAAAAAAGCGACAGTCACTACCACTTTAGCCGATTCCATCCGTGTTTCGTTAGGGAACGCTGTACGCAAAGACCGCAAAGAACCATGAAATAAAGAATAATACCAGCAAGACCAAAACACACTAACGAGCTTAGACAAATCAATAAGACCCACAGTGAAATGTATATGTAAGTTCAAGTGTGATACAACGTATAGAACTATGGTATAAAAGGTTCAAATATCTATATATTTATGGCCGGTTGATAAATGTACTAAACTCACATACTATTCACTCCAAGCTCAGCTTTAGGGAGAAGACCAACCTATGGTGGGTTTCTGGATATGAGGGTATTCAAAGAACTGTTTTAGAAAGAACTGTTAAACTACATTTAATGAACCTGACAATTCTGCTGCTTCCCCAAATATGCCGCCAATTTAGCTAATAAAAGCTGGTAGGGAAAGAAGCAGCAGTGGGTTCATATGGTAATTCTTCGTTTAATCTCCACTAAGATATCGTTTGCAGAGTTAATGTTAACCCCGAGGGTAATTGTTTATTGTTGAGAGCAAATATTTTAAACTAAATTCACCTGTCCTTCAATTTCCGTTAAAGCCTCTATGACGGCACGTTGCGAGCAGCTGATGATGTCGATATCATCCGCATACCCCAGCAGCTGTACGGACTTGTTGATGATAGTGCCTTCCGTATTAACGCTTGCCCAACGTACAATCTTCATATTGTCTTGCCGGAATCCGGTCCATGTTTAGCATAGTTCACACGTTACGCGATACAGTTGAATCCGTTTTGCCGGATCATCGTCGCGTATCATGTGATCGAAATTCCTTGATCTTTTCCAGGATTTGTGAGTTACAAATCGACTTGGGTCCTTATACTTTGACAGTCGTTGCAGGATATAAAAACACCTTTCTTGTAGATTGGGCGTATGAGGAATGATTTATTTCACTCATTAAGAAGTACATCTGGCAGACCAACAGAGACAGCTGACTTGTGCTTTTCAGCAAACCGTACTAACCTTTTTTAAACTAAGAAATTCTTGGAATTGATATTCTTGAAAACGTATACAATTTTAAAATGCCTGAGCTTGAAGCCAGTCGCCAGTTGCTTGGTTTTCTTGTATAGAACATCGGGATATTATTTTATTCGCCGAAATTTTCGATCTTCCTTTCGAAATCTTTCCACGCAAGATTTTCACTCCCTCGCTGCTCTAGTTTTGCGCTGTAGTGATGCACTTTCGTCACCATTCCCCGGTGATCGACTCATCATCATACCACAAACTCTTTTTCTAGGGTGGTTAGTAATCAAGTATGATTACCTCATACTCCGTACTGGTCCCTTATACACCGTGTTCTGCGACTTCATTGGTAGAAGCGTGTGCACATGTTTAAAAATGTGCTTACAATTACAAATTACAATTACAAATTACAGACAGATGATAGCTAAAGGGTCTAAAATCATGCACATCATAATCATAAACATGGGAACCCTTTTATGGCAATTGTAATAGATTTCGAATGTTTGTCATTTCTCCTTTCCTAAACAAAAAAAAAATCGAAACAAAAAAACCGAATAGCTCGTATCCTTTATAATTGCTTAAAAGAAATGTGCAGCATCCTTAAGTATATAGTCACATGGATCTATTGGGGGAACATTTTTGTGTCTCTTAGGATAAATAAAATTCTTAAAATGGCATTGTTGAAATTTTTACAAAATTTTTAAGATAAGTGAACACCATAAAAAATAATAAATATTAAGCGTAAAAGGCCGCACTTACGGCATCATGGAACCATTGTGCCTTTCCAATACAAATTTGAATTTTTCGTCACGTTATTTTATACTTTCTCTAGGAATAGGAATAAGGGATAAATGCAACTGTACATTTCTTTTGTTGTTCTATTGTTTTTCACAAAGGGCTTATCCAAAGAGCACTTAGACCTAGTGGTACACTGTACTTTAGCAAATTAATCACAAAACTGTTAGTTTGATTCGGAATTTGAAATACTGAACCTGCCAGTGCTTTTGCCGAAACGAAGGAGGTTCAATTTGGTTGAGATAACCTTCGTCGAGGAAGTCTTTGTCAAGGATAGTCAGCTAGCTCATCTTCCAGATAGAATTCATTCAAAGCCAGTTAAGGACTCACTTCTAATCAGTGATAGAAGCTATTTAGACCTGCTGAATTTCAACTGTGGTCCGTAGATTTTTATACCTTTTAGTGGGTGATTGGTCCAGTGCCTAAACATCAAGATGTTTTCATAACCTGATCGTTGTCAGAATTTATTATTGTCGTTTTTGAATTTGACTTGAATCTGAAGATATCACATATAATCGAGCACCCTTCTCACATGTTAACTGTTGTATTGCAATATTACAAAGGACATTCGGCACAAGGCACCAACGAAAGTGATACTCGAAGAACTATTTTTATGTTTGTTATGTTGAAATACAGGAGGAACATTCTTATATCTTTATAAAATGGAAAATTTTATTTTTTTACTTCCAGATGCTGACTTGTAAGGTAAATAGGTACTTGATTTACTTCAAACAGAAATCAGTTCATCATCGGCCTTGATTTCATTTTTATTTTGAATTCGCTTAATACAACATTTTTATGATTTGCTTACTTACCCTACGCGTGTTCGTATAGTTGGAACTGTATACGATGTACAAATCTGTACCAACACCAATTGAGAAGTAAAAATAAATTTTATTTTTTCTATCTTATTTCAGGATCCGAAGTTATTAGACAAGGTAATAAAAAAGCACGGGAATGATTTGAACGCCTTAGACGAAAGATCGCTGACAATATGCTCGAATACGGATTACATCAATATCACGTATCATCATATAATTTGTCCGGATGCTGCATGTGCCAAGGTAAGTGGTAGTGTTTTCATTTCCACGTCCTCTTGAAATGAGGGATGAAGAAAATAAAAAAAGGAAATACTCGTATTTTCGTTTCAAATTAACGCGCTCACAAAAGAGCCAGTTCCTTTATTAAACACATTCAAGTATGCGCGTACGTTTATTTTTGGATAAATAAAATTCGCTTCAAAGTAAAGTGTTAAGTAAAGCACTTCTACTCACTTCTCCAAAGGATACAAGTTTATAATTTGCTATATTTAATTAAGCTGAAAAGTTGTGTATCTTGACGCGTACCTAATGTTGTGATAGAAGCCGTCGGCCTGGAGCTGGGTGGCGGTGGCGGTGGCGGTGGAGCACACAGTATGAGTAATCTTATCGCCATCGATGTGAAATAGCAGTGTGCCACCTAATCAGCTATCGCTACCAAGCAAGGTAGTAAAAAGTTTTAATGTCTGTAAACAACTCTTGACATTTGCAGGCACAGAGTTATCCAACTAGGAAAACTTTTCACACAGCTTTATTTTTAGCACTTTGAAGAGCGAGCGTTTCATGCTCCTTCCTAGTATTATAAATAACTTTAATATACTCTTCAATACACACATCTGTGCTGTGTATTGCGATTTAATTTAGTTCGTCCAAAATTTAACTCTTTGTCGTTTCTTAACATCTGACGACCGGAAATCTACATACACTTATGCATAAAAGGCTAAATTTGCATGAAAAATATAATTTCCCTTATTTCGAATTCAATTCAAATTCTAGAGGCAAACGATGTAAAACATGTTGAACGTAAAAGTTTAACGTCATGCAAGTTGTATTATTTTCTATATTCGTTTTTTTTTTTTTTTTTGCTGCTATCTGTATTCATTTGTAATGTGGGTTCCTTGAAACTAAATTTAATATGTATTCCAGGAAATTTACATGTTTTTGCCCCATTTTAACTTTTTAAACTACTCTAATGGATACCTAACCTATACCTACGTGAAATGAAAATTGAAGCGTTAAATCGTTTGGTGTGGGTACAAGTATAAGAAGTTATGATATGATTATGAGTAGTATGAATTTAAACAATTTTTAGGTTAAAAGTTTCAATTAAATAAAGTTCACTAACTATAGGTATTGGTTTCGATACGTATTCCTTTGAGCTTTTGATTATAATGAATGCTTGTGGCATGGGCCGCATTGCAATTAATGGCGACTATTTGCAGTGGTAAAAAGTCAATGGAGGCATAGAATTTATAGTGAAGGCAGATTACGCAAAACTAACATGTAGTCAATTTTACTATTCAATTCTAATCGATAAGAATAGGGAATTTTATTTAAGAAAGTCTATTACAATGACTACCGACAAAGGAACTTCAAAATCACACTTGAGGAGGTTTGAGGATTAAACATGGGCTTCTTAATTGACTGTACAACTTGAAAAGAAAACTGCGCAAGCCTTGACACTTTACTCGGAAACGGCTGACCGTAATGCCCAAAACACATATGCAGAAGTTTTGGATGCAGTGAAGCGCGCTTGAAGTCGCTATAACATCATTCTTTGGCCTTCAGACGATGTCGTTGTTGTTATAAAATTTAAAGAGATTTCAAATTAACTTCAGAATTCAGTGGTGCCAAATCAGTAAAATTTATATTATTTTGTTTTTGTGTTGTGGTGGATTGAGAAATAGAGACAACTTGCAGTACTGCTGAATTTTCATCTGTTCCCTACCATTTAAAAGTGTGTGTTATATTTTCACTGCACATGTGTTTTGGGAATAATTCGTAATAAATTTCAGTTCGAGCACTTCTGTCAAACTTTATAGCATTCGAATCTGAGGCATCCGGATCCTCGGTTCCATTTATTTATTTTATTTTATCGATTCGAGTTAACATACTCAAATAGTGTTACATATTTAAACATAAGGTATAATATTATAGGAATATACTTAGTATTTATATACAGGATCATTCATTCGGTAGCGCTGGCATTTGACACCTGTTTGTTTAATCGACCGACTACGCAAGCAATCGATTAAATTGGGTAGAAATTTGTAGAGATTGTAAGCGCTACTGGTTTCATATTCATCGAAAATATTACTGCTGCAAGTGCAAGTCTTGCTGATGATACGCAAATACCGTGTTTATGCGAATAATCCCCGAACTCTAGACGCATTAAAAACCAACATTACTGAAATTATGCCCGAAATACCGTGAGTCTTAATTAATTTGTTTTGCACCAATTGGTAAGAGAACTTTTTATACGTCAAAAAATTTTGAGATCATCCGCAAACATAAGACACAAGACAAGACTGATGTAACTGCAAAAGGATTTGAAATATTCGTATTAATGTAAGCTTGCTGACTACATCCTGTAAGATAGGTATGGTTAATTAGCATGTTTGAATGAAATCCTACATTTTTTAATTTGTTTAATAAATTTTTGTGATTGTGATCACGTCTACTTGGTAACCCTTTTCTACTGAATAAAGAATAGAATTTGTGAAAGTTTTAGACCAAAAAGTATTCCAAAGGTTATATGGTTTCTTTTAATAAGAAATTAAGTTTATAACATTTTTTTTTCCAAATAATTTAGGTATTGAGAATTATTTACTGATAAGCGGTAGTTCGATATTTCGATAACAAATGACATTTTTCATTCCGGTAAAAATTCTCCACATGTTAGCGAACTATTAAACATTAGACACAAAGTACTAGAGAGAGTGGTGGAACACTTCTTTAGTACAATATTCGGTATCCCATTAAGGCGAGAATTACTATTTTCATTTCGACCAGATAGTGCCATTTCAACTTCCGATATGTTAATACTTAAGTGTACTATTTGCAGACTGACTAAACGATGTGCTAACGAGATTATTAGAATCAATATAAAAAAACGCAGCAAAAGCACAGATAGTTGTACTAGACTTGTATAAGGTCAACCTAAATATTGCATACTTTTAGGAGTTACATAAGATAATTTTTTTTTATTTTTAATGAAACTCCAAAAATATTTATTGTTGACTTAACTTGGATTCCATAAAGTAAATATAATGATGGAAAAATTCCATCAGATGAAGACTTGCGTAGAGATTTGTAAAATACCTCGCTACTCTGGTTGTTCTTAGAAATTTGGCAGAATTTTTGAGTATTGAAAATCATTCTTCATCTCAGCAGTTGTTTAAAAAAAAAACACGCACTTTGACGAATTATTGAAGACGAGAAGCCGATTGACGATTTGTAAGATTAACTTTATTGGCGACATCGTGCGTTTTGTTGTAATTTAACAAATTATTCCCAAAAGATTTGTTCGTACATTACGCCGCACCCTTGTGAAATTATATTGATATCCGTTAAGATAGGATCATAACGCTTATTTTGTTTATAAAGGGTTTTTTTTTAGAAGTATAGAACTTCGAATTGAAATAAAACACAAGAAAATCGTTTTAATGTCCATCAATTTGGATTTTATTTTGGATAATTTTATGCCATTAATGTTTAAATATGATTTCCGCGGCTGGTTCGAATAAAGACAAGTCTAGAGGTCCAATTTTCAATCACTTTTTCAAGCATTTGGGGCTGTATGTCGGCAATAACTCCACGAATGTTGGCTTCCAAGTCCCCTAACGTTTCGGGTTTGTTGGCGTAGGCGAGCGACTTCACATATCTTCAAAGAAAATAATCCAATTGTGTCAAATCACACGATCTTGGTGGCCAATTGACAGGTCCATTCCGCGAAATTATGTACTCGTCGAATGTTTCCTTCAATAAATCGATTGTGACGTGCGCTGTTTGGCATGTAGCGCGATCTTGTTGGAACCACATCTCATCCACATTCATGCTCTCCAATTCGGGAACAAAATAGTCGGTTATCATGGCGGTAACTGACTCTCCAGCATCATTTCGGAAGAAGTATGGCCCAATGACTCCACCAGCCCATAGGGCACAGCAAACAGTCAGTTTTTGTGGATGTAATGGCGTTTCAAGGTTCTCATGTGGATTCTCTTCACTCCAAATGCGGCAATTTTGCTTGTTGACGTAGCCATTCAACCCAAAATGAGCTTGCGGCAAACTTCGCGAACTGAACCATTATTTTCGAAATAAATTTGCACGATTTGCAAGCGTTGTTCATTTGTCAATCTGTTCATGATGAAATGGCAAACCAAACTGAACATAAATGACTTTAGAGTTGCTACATTTGACCACAAAATGTCAGTTTTATCTCTATTCGAAAAACCAACCTCTCTAAAACACCGAAGACCAAATATTTATACCTATACTGATACTGCGTATTTAGCATATCAAAAATGTCAAACATTTGTATTCATTCATACTCTGACTGTAAATATATATATCTTCAACAGACGATCCCCAAAGGAAGGTGTGCTGAGAAGAAGAATTCCGCATATTAGCAGTCCGCCAAAACACATGAGTTTTTTCTCGCCTCTCACTCCGGTCAGTGCATTATAAATGTGTTAACGCTTCTTGGTTCGTCAGTCCATGTTATGAAATCGGCAAATTTCTCGTACTTCAATCACAAAGTTAAAAAATAAACTCCAACGAAACCGTATTGCAAAACGAGAGAGGTATGAATGAGAAGAATTAAATCTCTTTCTTTATGAATTTAAAGGCTTCGATGATGATGTGGATTCGGCTGCCGATATGATGACAAATGAAGTAAACTTGCGTATAGAGAGTAGTATTAAATGTAAGGCAATGCGTGGTGTGAATCGATCTGTAAAGAGGCTATTAGGACAAAAGCGGTGAGACCGAAATGACTAATGCCATACTAATCGCATCAAATTCTACTACAATCGAAAGTTGTGGCGAAAAATACTACAAAGTCCCAATTTTAATAAACTGTTTTCGTCGTTTGTTAAAAACATAAAGCATTCGACCTCGTCATTGATTCCGACATTTATTTACAATGACATTCCCGCTGTCAACTCTCTGCCCTCCGGTTAAGGCACAACCCCCAGAGCTCGAGCACGTTGAATATTCTATGAAATATTAATTACTGGCAATACAGTTTTCGCAGCACATATCCACTGGTGGCTTGATGACATATTTATTCGAAAAGTGGGACTAATCTATTCACCACAGTGATAAAAGTAAAATTGTACCGCTTGATTTTTGACGACATTTAACGGAATTTGGCCTGAAGCTCCTTTGTTGAAAATGTGTACATTTTAAATCGATGATAGTGGATTAGAAATAACATTTCAGACCGTTTAAATCTCTGATGTTCCGCAGAGATCCATCTTGTCTCTGACTCTCTTTCCACCATAAGTATTCGAATGCAATAGCCAGTCGCATTCCTTCGTTAGAACAAATGAAAAGGATGTGCATGCTTCTTTGAAACTATTTTTTTTTAATCAATCAATTTAATTCCACTTTTATTATATTCCGCAAATATCCGTCTAATACCTACTTACGGATTTTCGTTGCGTTCCTCGTTAACTAATAAATTTTAGAAACTTTAATACGTAATGTATGTGCGCTTCAATGAAACGCAAATGAATTTTGTTTATTTTGATTCGCACACATCAGATAAAGCTGTCACTTCGTACTTGCGAATTTAAAATGTATATTTGCGTTCAAATTAAGCGTGATATTGCGAACTCATACAGCAACATAATCCTCCCACATCTTAAGCCCTTTGGATTTTATAAAACTCAAACATCTCTGTAAAATGCATACGACCCACCGAATTTGAAAACATAAAAAAAACTCATCTAATTGACTGATCCAGATCCAAAATACAACAAGCTCCTCCACTTGTTACTTGTCACATTTTATTATATAGAAAAAAAAAACAGATTTTTGCCGTGCACATCCAATTCGCTTATGTAAGCATCGTCTCTAACTTTCTTAAATTGGCTTCTGTTGTTGTTTCTTCTTCAGTGAATAAAATATAAGGTTTCCCCGGAATGACAACAAATAACATTTCCGCTAATACAATGTTTATTCGTTCTTCAGAAAATTGCTGGAACGTGGCCGATGCACGTTCTCAGTTTTGTAATGTTAGATCCAACAATGTCAAAGTAGTACATTGACATAACAAAGAAAAAAAAAAAAACTCTTCCAAGTCTATTTTTTACATCTTCGCAGGATAAACATCATTTCGCCCAACAACTTTCCAAAATCTTCAAGGACAAAAGATTAAATCGCTTTGGGTGCCACATTTGCAACTTTCGTCCTTATGACGACGACGACGACGACGACGACGACGACGACGACGACGACGTCAACGAAAACGATTCTTTATTCGTGTGTTGTCAGGTTTCAGGAAAGTACGCACACCTATCATACGAAACGAAACCTTGTCCAAGGATATACGGGATAAGAGCAAACTGTGACAATATGACATATTTTTCTGAATGAAAGTTAAAATGTGTAAAAAAAAAATTAAATAAAAAGGATTGAACCCAAAGTATGGCTGGCTGGGGTATATGGCAGGAATTATATAGAGGAAAGTTTTCTATTTTTCTCTCGTCATCGAAAGTTTTCTCATTTTGTTTGTTTGCCTCGTGTTTCATAACTTTCCCTGCTGCCATCAATCCATCTAGTTTGATTACATTTTTTTTTCCTCCTTCACTTTCTCTTACACACGTACAGAATATATTTGAGTTATGTGAAAGTGTTAAGACATTTTTGTTCGATAATAAATTATAGAGATACACTGCCATTTCTTTACATATTGGATGAGTATCCTTGAAAGCAGATGATGCTGCTGCAAATGACTTGCTCTTGCTTGAAGAAGGAGTATCCACGAATTCTTATCTTAAACGTATGGCGTTTATTTATTAATTTATTTACTAGTTATTAATTTCATTGTTTATGGATGGACAAAGACAACAACAAATGTTATTTTCTTCAAACTAAAACTAAACACAATATCGACTATGCTTCCAATTTTAGATATGGTTACATGGTCTGCGAAAAATCACTCATAACGTTAAGGCGAACAACGTATGTCCGATGATGTGTCTCAAAAAACAGTAAGTTTAGTCAAGTTCGCAACGGAAAGTGTTCTGAAAATATAATTAAACAATCACGTTTTGCTGCTGCATGCATTTTTTTTGTGTGTCTTATCGATTAATATCTACGTCAGTGGGTGTTTGTTTTATTTGCACAAACAATATTTATGTACATATTTTACTGTATTCACTAACACATTCTTCTTTACTATCTCTATTTCTTGCATGTGCACATAACTTTTCAACTTTTCAACTTTTCAACTTAATTACTTTGTTACTTATGAAAAAAACAAACATAAACCAATGAATATTTCCAAATCATAGCGTTGGCAGGATGGATTGAGACATATAACTCATAACAACAAAGCCACTAACGTGTGTCCAACTACTAACCTAATGAAACAGTAAGTACCTACAAATAGAGAGTCTTTGCACGGGTGAAGGTAAGTATTGAAATGGGAATAGCAGCATATTAAAAAAAGTGGGTTGAAACAATTTTAAATCTACATACAGTTACAAAATATAAGCTTAAAGGATTTTTTGTGTTAGTCGTTGTAAACCACATGACTATTTAAATTTGTGTTTATATTTTATTTTTTACAATTTGAAACCTCGTTTTTTCCCTAAACTCTTTGAAAATGAGCTTATTGCTTATTCCCTAAAGGACTATTCACATGAGAGAGCGAATTACGAACAAATCAATTTAAATTTATTCATGAATTGAACAATTTTTATTGGTTCTACTACAAAAGCATTATATATAGTTGTGTTTAAAAAAAAACTGGGACTATATTGATTTTATGTAATCATTTTTTCGCGAATTGAAAAATTCGTTCCGCGAACTGTCACACTTTATTCGCTATCCACATATTCGTTCGAACATAACCTTAAAATTTGCCCATCTTGCTTCTAACATTTACAAATCAGATTCGCGGATACCTGCGACCAAAAAAGTTGTCATGTGAAAGAAATGCCAGAATTATACGAATATTCCCTTGTTCCCAGTTCGGAATTCGCTCTCATATGAATGATCCTTAGCTTGTTTACTTTCTAAAATTAAAATAATTTCTTAGAAAAGTTTTTTTTGTATGTATTTCTTTCATTTTATTCCGAAAACTAAATATGGAGACCACGTCTCACAAAATTAAATGCACTTATGGTATTTGATAGTCGTAAATCTCTTTAAGGCTGCATGCGAAAGGCACCGTCAATGCGAATAGTCTCACCGTTTAACAAGGGATTCTCGTAGATTGCCTGAACAAAGTGCGCGTACTCAGAAGGCTTACCCAAACGCTGAGGGAATGGAATGCTCTTGGCCAAAAAGGTGCAGCCAACATTGGGGTGTTGAACAACGAATGCCCTGTTTGCTTAAATCACGAGCAATTGGCAAAGTCATGCCAACAACAGCTGCCTTCGAGGCAGAGTAAGCGGCCTAACCTATTTGGCCATCATAAGCTGCAACCGAAGCGGTGTTAACAATAACGCCACGTTGTCCGTCCTTGCTGGGTTCGTTGGTGCCCATTAATCCAGCCGACAAGCGAATAACATTGAATGTTCCAACAGTGTTAACAATCAGTACACGTTGGAAATCTTCCAGCCCGTGGGCAACGTTCTTGTTGAAATTGTAAGTTCTCACCGCAGTAGCAGTTCCTGCACAGTTTACAGTCAAGTCCAATCGACCAAATTGATCCTTGGCCAACTGAACAGCAGTTTGAACGCCCTTCTCTGAGGTCACGTCCACTGGAACGAATACAACGTTATCGCCCAACTCGGATGCGTCCTCAGCGCCCTTTGATGTTGACAAATCAGCTAAAACTACTTTGGCTCCACTGCGTGCCAAACGCTCAGCGGTGGCCCTACCCAAACCTGATGCTCCTCCAGTGACAAGTGATACTGCGTTCTTTATCATGTTGAATTTCTTTATTTTGATTGTAAAATTTAAATCAGTGTGAGTGTCTACCGAAGATCTAAAAATTAGAAATTGGACTGAAAGTAGGTGTAGGACCAAGTCCAACTGGTTGAATTTAATGCAAAAATTTGCCGGGTGAAGTGCAACTGTTTTATATTGATTTTCACACACAAGCTAAACAAACATATCCATGTCGAATGAGCGATTCGCTTAACTGATTCCAAATTTTTTGATTGCATTTTCGCGGTTACGGTCGCTTGAAATCAAAAATCGCATCAAGCGATGCGAATACCCCTAAGTCATAAACACAGCCTTACTCATGACTCTTTTAGGTGTCTAGCTCATGCCCAAAACATACTCGACCTGTGAAGACAGCAGTGATTGGAGATACAGTGAACTCTCTCTCTTCTACCGAAAAAATGCTCCGCTTCTGGGAAACTGAACTAAATCAATGACATTAAAAAAAGTTTTTAAATTACTTGAGCTACAGTACACCCAATCATTGTTATAAAAGAAACGCCCTCAACAAGAGAAGTTTTGTGTTACTAGGGAGTCCGCTTATGGCAGAATTATATCAATGGAATGGAATATCAAATTTTTGCCCGTTATTTGAAATATGTCCGGTTATAAGCGGTGCCCGCTAATGAGAGCTGTCTCGAAGCTCCAGTATGATCTATAGCTTAAGTCTTGCCTACTTTTTAAAAATGGCAAACCTTATAAGCATCATGCAGCTTGCAACAGCCGATCATCAGATTCCTTTTTTATGTTGCTTTTATATACTTTTATTTATTATTATTTATCAAGTTCACGTCAGTATGATGATGGTTTTTTTTAGGACACAATACCATTTTCCGTAGGCTTCACAAGTTTGTTTGTTCTCCTAGGTATATTGTGATTCTAGTTTAGCGAATCGATTACTATTAACGCAACTTCGCAATTTTAATTTTGTTTTTCCTTGTCGTCAAAGATAGATATATTATGTCCTTATTTTGTGATTTAGATTTAAGGAATACTTTGTATTACTACATGAAAAATCCCTATCTATCTACCTTTTACAAGTATCGTAAAGCTCTCAATATGAAAACCGCTGTTACTCAGTAATGGAATTCTATATTTGATTTTTATTTTTCATAGCTACTGCCATATAATAAATACGACTTCAATGAATACAGAGTAATCCCTATTTTTTTTCCTTTGACCATTCTGATAGCTTGAAATCAATTTTTCTTTTGATATTAAATATTGAGGAAAATTAACAATAATTTGAAGAAGAAGAAATTTTAGAATAAATTCGTTAAAGAACCCAAAATACAGTATAATCTCGATAAACCCAAATAATTCATAAACCTCGCTTATTCGAAATAAACTGTCGATGCCTTAAAAAAATCGAGGTTATTCGTAAAAAAATGATGCATATCGGTCCTCTCGGTAATTGGCATGTTTCACATACGAAAAAACATTCAACTTGTTATTATTCGTAAGACTCTGTTGAGAATCCTGTTTATTTGAAAAAAAAACTTCCACTCTTCAGAGAGGAACTCTTCAATTCTCTGAATCACGATTATTACATTTGATTATGAGTAAGAAATAACTTAGAGTTAAAACATCAAGTAAGATGAAAGATGAGTCGAGAATGTTTGTTACATATTAAATATGGGACCACCAGTACTAATGGCTGCTGCTTCTTTAGGTTCTAATTTAAGTCATTTTATAACATGCATTCACGGACTGACTGTTTTTGCCAATAACGGTACATATAATATAATAATTAAATTTTCTCTTAAATACAGAGTTTTCTTTTCTTTTTTTGTTGTACATTTTTGTACAAATGTTTGTTTTATTTTGAATAAAACATGAAATTTGATCTATCTATGTACATATGTAAGAATCTCTAGCACGAATTCGTAATTCCTTTGTTTCGGTCGGATCTTATGAAAGTGCTGCAAGGGTTGTTAATTCTACGGTATTTTTTTGAACAAATTCTTGTATACACAAATGAACGAAACCCAAAATACTAAGTAAATTAAATTAGTCGAAATGTTACCTTCAAAATTTGTATTTTTCAAATCTGAATACAGCGCATTTCCTTTGTTTAATATTCACAAACGTAAAAGAATTCGCGTAGGCACAAAGACTTCCTATCTTTAGCGTACGAATGTCTGAATAATTTCACTCGACTTACTTAGCGACAGAAGAAAAATAACATATGATGGATGAATGGAACTGTGGTAATTGCACATGCAAAGCTGTTCATCCACTTGCAAATATTATGTTCTCCGTATGTACAACAGTTATGCCGACACACATTGTAGATACACACATACATCTACACATATGTTCCATTCACATGGTGGGGAGAGAAGGGGAGTCTGCAAAAGAGCATAAATCATTGTGACAGTGATATCCTAGTTTCTGGATGTGCTCCAATGTGTTTCACCGTTCGCGGCAATTGTTACCCCCTTAGCTCCCACTTCGAATTGCATAATCATGATGGAATGGTAAACATACGCAAAGCGAACGAAAACCCTGAGAAGACACTCCTGTTGCAGATGCACATGCACATGGTGGTAGGTGCCTGCCTATATAATATAAAGATATCGTCGTGCATTCATGCAGGATATTAAAAATGCACATAGTGGGTGGAAAACGGATTTCTAAGTCCATTTGTGACTTAGATCAAGCTTAAATTTAAACCCAGTTTAAATGTTATCCCGTAGTATGATCTCACTTGAGGCCGCTTTTTTGTCCTTCAGACCTACTTTACTCTGTCGTCGTTGTCGTTGTCGTCATCATCGCTCGTTGTTAATAAATCCTTTTTTAGCTGATAGGATGCTGTTGCAATGCAAGCAAAGTCAACACTGACGATGATGACGACGACGACGACTACGACGGCGAGGCGAATAGAAACTAGAAAGCTATTAAATCAAAAAAAAAAAAAGGACACACGCTGTGTATGTAAATTAAAGACGACAAGGATGCAATACTCCCCTATCGGCATTTGACACCAACCACTTGTTCTCTGCCTCACCTTTCGGTTGCAACAGGCAACAGGCAACAATGCATTGACATGGATATACATAATTGCGTCTCTATGGACTCGCTTGTGCTACTACGAATTACGTTCCATTTCAATGCTAAAATCATTGATTTCTCCAATGAGAAACATTTATTTTAGATTTATACAGTTGGTCGTGACGCTTATGTAATTACTTTAAGCAGTTGTGTTTAGTGCCTGTAGGAATTGCCAAGTAGGTATATTTCCGCGAACTCAAAGGCACATGGATATGCGCTTATTCCTTGTAGACTCGAGCAATTTATTACACACCCTTGAGTAGAATTTAAAATATTTTTATGTCATCTATTAAAAAAAAAAAACAAAAACAATTGTGCAGCAACGATTTTTATGTGTGTAAGTGGTTTGTGGTAAAAATAAAAGCACCCATAAGAATTACAAAACTAACTCGATGGTTTAAAACGAGATTCCATATCTATGTAAGTGTAGATGTACAATCATGTACCAGAATATAACTTGTGAAGATACGGACATTCGTAATGTCCTTGTAGGTACATACTCTACTTTTTGACTGATGCAAATAGCGGTCTCCATAATCCGGGATTTGGGTTGTCGCCACTGCAATCAAGATGGGTGACGATTCAATAATGGTGATGACATTAAAAAGAAATGAAATTTTCAGGACGGAATGCATTGTTATTAAAAGATTATCATATATGGTGATTAATTGCGATTGAATACTGGAACGCCTCTATGAAATTGCCTTTGAACATTGATGTTGGAAACATCGGAAGAGAAAAGTCATTTTGGCGAAAGTTCAAGTGATTTGCTGCTCGATGATCGATGATATCGATAACATTTGAATTAGGATATGTTTTCGGTTTTCGGTGACCAGACTCCATTGTCTGGTCACAACGCTTTTATTTTGGTTTATCTTTGGGTGGAAATATAGCATTTTTATTACCAAACTAAATTTATGACAAATAAATTGCATTTCTGAACAAATGTTAAACTGCATCTAACTTTACAACAATAATGGCTGCGCTCATGGTTAAGTGCACTTTAAACAATAAAAAAGTGGTGTGTGTGAACTTCCGTATTGATTTTAATGCAAATTACTTAAATCCATTTTGAAAGTAAGTGCGATTTAGGAGAGTCAGTGATGCCAACGCGAATCGAAATATTTATGCCAAAATGCAAAAAAAACATAAGGAAAGGCTACAGTCCGCTTGGGGCGAACAGTATGATACCCTATCCTTATCCCTATGTACCCCAAAGAAAAATTCATAAGGAAGATGATAGATAGCATTTTATTTCATTCTATAAAATTTATAGAAAAAAAATATTTTTTAAAAAAAAAACGCCCCCAAAAAGTGGGCGTGGCCAAAAACTTTGTATGGGCGATATATTGGAAAAAAATATTGGCTAAATATATTGTTAAACATTTATTTTCGATTTCTATGAAAATTTTCAAAGAAAACAGCATTTTAGTGAAAAACGCCCACAAAAAGTAGGCGTGGCAAAAAACTTTATATGACAAATTTATATAGGTAGGCAGTACCTACATATCTTGTGATGGTTTTAAAACTTTATCTCTTTAACTTAAGCCTTAAAACGGTTTTTTCTAAATTGTGGGCGTGGCAATGGGCGGATTTAAAAACTTTTAACACTTTACCATTTTGGGACCCTAGGGAGTTTATGCTCCAAATTTTAGCTTCCTAGCATAACTTTAAAGGCCTCAAAAGTTTATACGGACGGACGGACGGACTGACGGACATTGCTAAATAGTCTTAGGATTTGGTCCTGATCATAAATATATATACTTTTATGGGTCTACGACGAATATTAAGGGGTTTTACAAACTATGTGTCAAAATTAATATACCCTTAGGATAGGGTATAAAAACGATGCCGTTTTGGTAAAAAATATAAATATCGACTAAAATGTTCACCTATTAGCACATAGTCATACCACAGTGATTAGTTTATTGGAGGTGAATTCTTTACGATACCAAAGTGAGTAAGTCAAGTAGAAAATTGAAAAATAAACATGAGGTACAGTTGTAAATGAAAATTAGTGATGTGACTTTGATCAAAGTACCAGATTTTTCAAATTCGAAAATTGTTCCCATGAATTAATTGTAAAAAAACTTATGCCGTTTTTCTCAATATTATTCCTTAATGCCTCAGGCACCGGAAATATGCATAAAAGGCAGAATTATGCGTAGTTGGTATCACTGCCCGTGACAATAAGTATCGAAAATGGAAATCTCAGACGAGAAAAAAATGTTGGCTAGCGTATATCTTGAGGTATTCCAAAATTGGGATCAACGTCCACCATTCACCGAATCTACGCCGTGCTAGGTGATCCTATCTATTCATGTTGAAATGCCAAACCAAACTAAAAATAAAACACTTGATAGCTGACTCTTTTTACGCACTCCGTTCAAATTTCTTACGCAAATAAAGCTAAATATTAGCTAAATTGTTAAAAAGAAATCAAAACAGTTATTAAATATAATTGGCTGCTTGGTAGATTTGTATGCAAAACTTTGTATCTATTGAAGGTAAAAGCAGTTGCTTCCGTTGGGAAATTGAGTGTAGTTTTTGATATGATGACTTTAAGAGACTTCGCAACGATCGACAAACCTGTGTTCTCGTCCACACTTTCAGTTACAGAAGCTTTGTTTTCAGTGGTTTTTGCGCCACTATACAATTTCGGTTCATCACATTAAAAACAACGTGTATGTTAAAATTTCTGCTAAAATTAATGGAAAAAAACGTGCTCTGCGTCGTGAAAGAAAACTTCTAACTAATGCAAAAAAAAGGTTGAAACAGATTTCATTATCTCCAAAAATACCACCAAAGTAATCTTTATTCCTAAGAGACTTTCTACCGCAAAAGTCGCAAAAAAAATTCTAAAACATAGATGTAAAAAAACGACTGGCCCTTAATTTCGTATTTAAAATTCACTTTCGTTAATGGGTAAATTAATTTCGAAGTGTTGAAGCTATGCGTTTGTTTTCACGTCTCAACTGCCTTCTTAAATCTGTATAGCGCACTTTTTACTCTGCAAATCTCGCAGTTTTTCGAAAAACTGAAATATAATGATAAATAAAATACTAACGAATAATAATCACTGCTGGTTTTATGCAACACACAAGGCCATAGTGCATTTGCAAAGGCTCACTCTCTCATACTTCGCGCCATATAAAAAAGGTGCAAAAAATCATAGACCTATACTGCTTCACGCAACAGAAAGTGAAAGAATGTAGAACACTTTGTGGCATATCCTTTACTTTTTTGCATTGTTCAGGTTCTTTAAAAGCACCGTTGAATACCATAAGAAGTAGGTGCTCGTAAAGACAGATGGAATACGCGTTCCATTTAAAGGATGTACATGAAATTAATTTTTCGAAGTCGTACAGTCCAAGTTTGATAGTCGTAAAAAGTGGTAAATATAAAGTGCTTCAAATCGGTATCAATTCACATTCAAACATATCATATATGTACATATATGAAGGGAAGAATCTGCATACAATCTTAATATGCTAATCCGGAAATATGGTACTTTTGGAGAATTTTATCTCCTTCACATAATGCAGAAGACGTTATCGCAGGGTCTGACTGGGCAATAATAGTAAGAAACGGAAGTAAGGACAAACACGTCTCATGTGTGTACGTCTGTACTGTACTATATTGTGGATGTAAAAAATGTATTATTCACTGCCAGGTAAATAATGCGTCTGCAGGTATTCCCTTTACCTTCCGTAGTACTTACTATCCACACGTTTTATCATGGCGCATTAATTATTTATGTATAAAGGAAAAATAAAATTAGCACGAGCTATCAAAGGCGTTTTTGTAACACAAGCATACTTAATTTTGCAGGTAATCGAAACAGTTTTGCACATTATTTATTCCTTCAATCTTTCGTTTTCTTATTGGGACTTTCACTTTTTGAATAAAATATTCATACTCCGATAATTACCGTGGTAGTATGTTAAAGCTGTAGCCCGCGAGATCTTTTTGTTCTGCAGCATTACGTTTCCACCACAATTTAGATTGAGCTTAATGGAAGTAATTTATTTCAAAGAGATTTTCACATTTTGACATTAACTGTCAAAACCTTCACTCGAAACTCTGAGCTTAAATAAAGGATGATTCATCGTGAGGTTTGATTTATAATTTAAAATAAAACACATAAATTTGAAAGTGAACTTAAAATTTTTCTAATCGGTTAAAAGACCAATTCATGGCATTTACTTTTTTAAAGTGATATCATGTAAATGTTGGCCACGACTACGTCTGAGGTCGTCCATTCGGAAGGTCAAATTTTGGGCGACTCGTTCGAGCTTAGCGACTAGTACTCGTGAATAACACGAGCCACACGTGGTAGCTGGTTTATTCCTAAAGACCTGAGACTTTACATATCCCCAGAGAAAATAATCCAAAGGTGTCGCACGATCTATGCGGCCAATTTACCGTAGCGAAACGTAAAATTAAGCACTCACCAAAATGATTTCTCAACATGTCCATTGGTGCAAGCTCGTGAAGTGAGGCCCGTAGCGGCGTTTTGTTGAAACCAGAGCCCACCGTGACCATGGGCTTCAATTTCAGAAAGCACATAGTCCGTAACATGGCGCAATAACGATAATTCCGAATTGCCTCATTTTTGGAGAAATATGGGCCAATGATTCCACCACCCTATAAACCACACCATTCCGTTATTTTAAATAAATGTAATGGTAGCTTTTGGTACTCTTCGGGTTTTTAACGATAAAAACCGGTTTCTCGATGAGGTTTTCCAGAGCCAACTGAACAATTTGGAGACGTTTTTGGGGTGTGAGTCTTTCTTTGATGACTTACTAAATGATACTAAACAAAAATAACAAAACAGTTTGATAGGAGTCACGCGTGATCTGTCAAAAAAAGTCTATGTACATTTCGTTTATGAAATTTCGAAAGAATAGCTATTAACAGTTTTTTAATTTACTTTTGATGAATGCCGAAGCTTCCATTTATGTGACTTAAGACAAAGTATAACTAACTAACTAAATCGTGCACCTGGTTTTGGGTAATTTTATAGATAGAACAGTTGTGACTTAAGTATGCATTGTAAATACAAAAACTAACAAGTGGCACCGTAATATGGAATCGTTCCTTGTTGTTTCGAACTTGGGGCATATTTTACTGCGAAAAAATTGTATTAAACGTCAAAGAGGTTTTTTGAGACTTCAACTAATTTTTGAAGGGCTCGGTATGCACCGCAAGTACGTCATAGTGATGTTTGGATTACACATGGATATCAGGTCGAAAGTGGCCGTTATATGTGTCGAAGAGATGTCTTATGGTCTTACTTTTAGCGCCACTTTTGGATATGTTGGATTCGCCCTGAAAATCGAATGCATCGACCTAAAGCCTTGCTTCTCCAACCATTGTGAGTGCGAAGATATATATTTATTGACAAACAGTTTAAAGACAATTCCGAATTTTGAGAAGCTTCTCATAATAGTATTTACTCTCGGATGTTTGTCAGACTCTTGCAAGAGGTGGGCAGCGAATAGAAACTTTAAGGTAGTACGCGGCGTAATTGAACCTGGGACTCATCCCTAAGTATGTAGTCTAGCTCACTTAGCCACTGCACCCACATTATCCAATATCTTTTTATTAGTAAGTGCATTCCCATAAAAACACATACCCAAATCGGAAAGGCATAAAAATCCATTACCAATTTACTATTTAATTCATTAGTCCCTCTCCAACCATAAAATATAAAAAAACACATATCTTGCGTGAGTGTAAGTGTAAGACATCTACTCAAATACAACTCAAGGCAATCGTCCGTTCTTTGACAGAAAATACGAATAAGACGAATAAAAATAAACTAAAAGAGGAAATACAGAAGAGAAGAACAGAGTGTTGTTAGCATTAACATGCACATACTTCCCGTCATTCCGCTTCAACAAATAAAACGCCAAAATTTGCACACGTTTGTGTATATGTGATTTGGATGTGTGCCCAATACCCTAAAGCACAACCACGATTAAGAATTTTTTTCAATATTTTTCGTTTTAGCTCAGCTTTCGGATGGAGCAGACAACCGATTGACAGCTTGAAATGCACAGCGTTGTTTTGATTCAAATCCTTATTTTGTATTGATAAAGAATTATTGTTAGAGTTAAAATCAGAAAAAGTTCCATGCAGCATACATCCTTCAAACCCATAAGGTTGCATTATGCATATCGTCCCCCTTAGGCCAGAAACATAAATGTGCAAAAATTAAAATGTTAATGTTGGGAAATCATGTTTGAATGTTAATTGGCTCTCGTAAAATTAGAGAGTATGGTTTCCGAAACATTCCAGATTTTGGTGTAACATAGAACGCCCAAAGGTTAATCAATCCAACCAATTGACTCAGAATTTAGAAAATTTGCACATTCATGCTTCTTCCTATGTCTTCTTCTCTCCATTTAAACGAAGAGTTTATGATCAGAATTATAGAAATCACAACCCTTCCACATCACTTCATTTCTACTGGTCTGCCTGTGGGGTTCGCCGGTTCGAACAGGCTTTCGATTTTGGATCACTTCGTCATTGAGGCCAATCAAAAGCTGGTGTTTCTGCATTTGTGTGATACAGGAGTTTTAAGGCCTTTACGAAATTTTAAGGGAACTTTGATTGCCATTGTTCGTAGGATCCCCCCTTTGAACATGACAATACCAACTCAGAAGGTCGTTCTACAATTTTTTCGGTATGGGTTCTTTGAAGTTGGATTTTAAAACTTCTTATTCGATCAAGCTTTTTTAATCCTGCTGTCATGCGAAGCATCTTCATCTCATCTGCAGTCAATTAGCCCTCATACTTTTGTTAATTGTCCAGCATTGTGAACCGTATGTGAACGCCGGACGCGCAACTGCGGTGTAGAGCCTTTATTTCAGCTTAAGGGACATTTTTCGGTCACGATGATTGATGTCGTCATCAACGGTTGCTTCAGTGTTGAACATTGATCAACTGATATTAGAACTTTTCACAATTGGGAACCACCACTTCATTCAACTAAATATCTGGAATGCGTTGGCTTTGGGCAGAGAATGGACAGTGCAGATATTCTGTCTTTTTTTCTTGACTTATGATGGCTCCATCGTCAGCAAAGAATAACTGATGCACTTTAGGGTCCGCCACTTTTCCCTCAAGCAGATAATCTAGGACTGTAAGTCCTTAAGACACTACCCACTTTTATTGGGAATTCATCGGTGACTCCAGCGGGACATCTTACTTCTGCCCTTGCTCCCTCGTGCATGTCCATGAACTTCGGCGAACGAATTTTCTTAGTATGCTTCTTCCAAAATATGTATATATTAAATATTGTTGGTTTACCAGTGATACACACATATTTACATGCAAAAACTACAACAGTTAATGAGATTTAGGGAATAGATTAGTAGTTGAAATCTAGCTTAATGCTCCTTGGATGCCAACTCCTCGAAGGGGTAAGTACCTATTATAAAAAAAAGTATTTTGTATGTGTTTGTCCACTATCTTAGAGATTGCTGCATGCCTTGCTTAAAATTAGCTTCTATTTTTTTAATACTAATACCGCCTTACCAATAACAAAGATTAAACTCCTGGTCCCATTCCTACAAATTTTCTTTTGCATAAGTGCGTAATGGACGTCAAATTACATCAAATTTGTTATTGGTACCGCGCATAATGTACTTCTGTAGCTTAAACAAAAAAACATCCAAACATCTTCACTAAAAACCTCTTAATTCATCTTTCTAGTTGGATGCGATTGTGCTTTTCAGTCGACTCGAAGGGGCGTATACCCGTTAAAGTAATCGCAAAAACCTTTGCTTCGGGTAAAACAGAGAAGCTCGTCTACCAATGTATAGCAGATGTTGGTTTGCCTGGTGAAAAAGGTGCCACAATGACCAAAGATGATTTTACCTTCGACAAATTCTATGCGTTGTATCATAAAGTATGTCCTAGAAATGATATTGAGGAGTTATTCGCAAATATGTAAGTCAATCAAAAACCGAATTTCTCATTTATTAAAACTGCCATGAATGTCATTTGTCGTTTGACATAGAACAAAGGGAAAGTCGAATATTATCGGGCTGGAACAACTCGTCCAATTTCTCAACGAAAAACAGAGAGATCCACGTATGAATGAAATTTTATACCCGCTTTACGATGAAAAACGTGCCAATGAAATCATAAGCGAATATGAATTAGATGAAGAAAATAAGAAGAGCTGTAAGTTTAGTTCGGCAGTATTGAAACATTAAATTTCATGGCGCGTACTCCTTTGTTTGTTGCAGCTCAGTTGTCACTTGATGGCCTAAAACGATACCTCATGTCTGATGAAAATGCTCCCGTGTTCTTAGATCGACTGGAAGTCTATATGGATATGGATCAGCCGTTAGCCCATTATTACATAAATTCCTCACATAATACGTATTTATCTGGAAGGCAATTTGGTGGTAAAAGTTCGGTGGAAATGTACCGACAAACAATGTTAGCCGGCTGCAGGTGAATAGCTGAGAAATATTTTTGCATAAATTTTAAATTGTGAAAAATTCCCTCATGCAGATGTGTTGAACTGGATTGCTGGAATGGTAAAGGCGAGGACGAAGAGCCAATTATTACTCACGGCATGGCAATGTGTACTGAAATTTTATTCAAAGTGAGCTATTTTTAATTTCGAAATTTCTTTTTAATTAATTTATACATTATTTCATTTAGGATTGCATCCATGCAATTCGCGATTGTGCGTTTGTAGCGTCAGATTGTCCTGTTATCTTATCATTTGAAAATCATTGCAATCGAGCTCAGCAATATAAATTAGCAAAGTACTGTGATGACATTTTTGGTGAACTATTACTTAAGGAGCCGTTGCCAGATTATCCCGTAAGTAGGAGAAGCTGAGAAGGAAAATGAAAAAAATTTTAAAAAATGTTTCTATCCCTTTTACAGCTGGAGCCCGGAAGGCCACTCCCACCGCCCTCTGCACTGAAGCGTAAGATTCTGATTAAAAACAAGCGAATGAAGCCTGATGTTGAGAAAATCGAACTTGAGCTCTTCCTCAAGGGTGAACTGACAATAAGCGATGAACCTAGCGAAGATGCAAGTGCTGCGAAACCCCCACCGAAAGAACCGCCACCAGATGCGGCCCCCGCTGAAGGTGCTGCACCTGGTGCAGAAGGTGCTGCGCCAGGGGCAGACGGCGCACCACCAGGTGAAGGTGGGGAGGCAGCGGCCAACTACAGTGGATCGACAACAAATGTACACCCCTGGTTGTCTTCGATGATTAATTATGCCCAGCCCATAAAGTTTCAAGGATTCGACGTAGCCGTGGGTGAGTGATATTCGATATGCATGTGAAATAAAAACAAAAACAAAACTCATCTCGTTTTCTTTAGAAAAGAATATTGCCCACAACATGTCATCATTTGCTGAAACGGCTGGCATGAATTACCTCAAACAGCAATCTATTGATTTCGTCAATTATAACAAGCGTCAGATGTCCCGAATCTATCCGAAAGGTACAAGAGCCGATTCCTCGAACTACATGCCTCAAGTATTTTGGAACGCTGGCTGCCAAATGGTCTCCCTTAACTTCCAAACTTCAGATTTGCCCATGCAACTGAACCAGGGTAAATTTGAGTATAATGGCGGCTGTGGCTATCTCCTGAAGCCAGATTTCATGCGACGAGGTGACAAGGATTTCGACCCTTTCGCTGATGCTCCTGTAGATGGTGTAATTGCCGCTCAATGTTCTGTTCAAGTGATTGCAGGCCAATTCTTGTCGGACAAAAAGGTTGGAACATATGTGGAAGTCGATATGTATGGTTTACCTTCCGATACTGTCAAAAAAGAATTTCGAACCCGCTTAGTGCCAAATAACGGTCTTAATCCGGTATATAATGAGGAACCATTTCTGTTCCGAAAAGTTGTCCTTCCCGATTTGGCTGTATTACGATTCGGTGTCTATGAAGAGAACGGCAAAATGATTGGTCAACGTATCTTGCCGTTGGAGGGCTTACAGGCAGGCTATCGACATATTTCGCTGCGTACTGAGGCCAACTTTCCAATGTCCTTGCCTATGTTATTCTGTAACATCGAATTGAAAATTTATGTACCTGATGGCTTTGAAGACTTTATGGCTATGTTGTCTGATCCGCGTGGATTCGCAGGAGCGGCGGCGAAGCAAAACGAGCAGATGAAAGCACTCGGAATTGAAGAGACCAGTGGTGGTGCCGCCCGAGACGGTGCCAAGGAAAAAAAAGAAGAGGAGAAGAAAGAGCCGCCTTTGGTTTTCGAACCTGTCACCTTGGAGTCACTACGCAGCGAAAAGGGTTTCCAAAAGGTGGCAAAGAAACAGCAAAAAGAATTGGAAACTCTCAAGAAGAAGCATACGAAGGAGCGAATGGCCATGCAGAAGACACAGAATGCCGCAATTGATAAATTAATCAAAGGAAAGAGGTTGGTTGCAATTTTAACATTTTTACAAACATTCGATTTTTTTCTATCGCAGCAAGGACGAGATACGCAACGATTCTGCAATAAAGAATGCTATCACAGAACAAACTAATCAATGGACTGAAATGATTGCGCGCCATAAGAAGGAAGAATGGGATATGTTGCGCACGCACGTCCAAGATTCACAGGAAGCTATGAAGGCGCTGATGCTTGTTGTGCAAGCGACACAGATAAAGCAACTCGAAGCAAGGCACGAGAGGTAAATTCAATTTCAATTCTTACTAACAAACACATATGAGCAACATTTTTGTACTATGAAAGATCACAATGAATTTTTTTTTTTTTTAGAGATATTAAGGACTTGAATGCAAAGCAGGCAAAGGCTTCAGTAGAAACCGCCAAAGAGGTACAAAATGATAAGACTTTGAAAACGAAAAATGAAAAGGATCGTCGACTTCGTGAGAAAAAGCAGAACAACATCAAACGGTTCATGGAAGAAAAAAAGGTTAGTTTATCAAATGAATATGCAATATTTGCTTCATTCAATTTGATTTTATATTTTTCTGTTTTAGCAAATCGGGTCCAAACAGGGCAGAGAAAAGGAAAAGCTAAAAAATGCCCACACAAAACAAGTGGAAGATTTCAGTACTGACGTTCAAAAGGTACTTGATGAAACCATGCAGCATTCAACTACAGTAACCAGTATTGAGACTGTACTTTAGGCTAATAGAAAAGAAACATATATATTATCCTATAAAGCTAGATACTCAGTAGATGATTTTTTGATAGTAGTAACGTTAAACGTTTCTTTCTCTTTATTTATTTTTTATTTTGTTTTGTAATACACATGCTTGTTTTCACGAAAGATTCATAGGAATGTTAAGAACAAACCTCAAATTTAGGTACATTTATTTTTATACAGTTTGAATTTAAATTTTAAATTAGCCTTCCCTCGAATAAAACTTAACAAATTGAAAATAGTTGGATTTGCCATTAGACTCTTTCACACGGTACGTTGGATAGTCTAATTTGATCCTACATAAAGTGGGAATGTACTTCGATATTTCTTGCTTTTATTGTCTTCGGGCATTATTTTTTCCACTCATATTGTTTGATGATTTGGTTCATTACCTCTGTATTTATTAAGTTTAGCTGTTAAACGGTCACAGCCGGCTGTCTTGGCTCCACATTAACTTGGCGTGGGTTTTTTTTATTCCTAAAATATCGCTGATGCACATTTAGCAGCTACTTGAAATGCTGGGTATCCATTCATTTTAGTTAATTGTCGCAAGGTTAAATCATTCCGTAACTTCAAAATTGGCCATTGCTCGCCCGATATCGTTGGCGATCAGAAATTTGCTTCACTGATGCGATAGCTTCGTCTCGAATTAATTAACTTCTATAGTTTGTAAAGAACTCAAAGTGACTATAAAACGCTTAAGCTGTTTTACAACACATAAGTTTAGTAAACGAATAAAAATCATTGTTCTAATGGATTTGTAAACACCAAAAACAGGGAATGATAAAAGCGATCTTTCAAATCCCTAAAGCTGCAAGCCCCATGTGTTTGCAAATCATAAGTTAGGTTAGATTAGTTGGGTCGACGAGAAAAATCAGACTCCACCTTGCTACACATAGGTCATTGTAGGCCCATTGTGATACCTTTCAGTGGGAGATACACCGTTGTTGTGACCTCTCTTGTAGTTCCTTCCCTTTGCACGAGGCTACTCAATTCTATCAAGCCAGGCTGATGTCGCAGGAAACTTGTAAGCCCTAGTGCGACATCTGACATTTTCAATGTCTTGGAAGAAGAAGAAACTTTTAAGTGTTCTGTTTTTTAGTAGAGTATTAGCACAAGGCTCGCCTCTGTCCAAAGATTGACTTTCAAAAAATTCAACAGAGTTTTGAATCCACGAGTAGATGTCGTCTGTACTTACCCCCTACAAGGGGAATTTAATTGAAACTAGAGTTCCCCAGGTATCTGATCAGCTCAGGAAATTAATGGGATGGCACACAATTTTCCAGGTTGTGACCTACTTAAGACGAGAGGCAGTCCCACCTTAATCCGGAAGTGTTGTTAATGGGTTTCTTGTTTGTGATAGAGTTACAGAAAGCCAGAATTTGAATAAGTTATGGAATGACTACCCTGCTTAAGGTGCGATCAGACGATCATCCGGATGACATCCTGAAGTCACTATGACGTAGAATTTGTACTAAAATTGTCATCCAGTACACTATTCCCTGCACACATAAAATACGCCTACTATTCCCTGCACAGAGTTTTCTGAACGGTAAAATAAACGAATCTTATTTCTAATCTTGGTTTCAATTGCTCCATTTTAATATTTTTAATTGTTCTTTGCAAACAATAATTAAGTGTAAAAGCCCAAAACATGCGTTTTACAAACAAAACAACATACGCTTTATGTTGTTCGTCCACTACGTTTAGATTGCCAGCCACCATGTTAAGTGTTTTGAAACCGACGGAAGTGAATCTGCCATATTGGCTGCCAATCTGTATAATAATCTGCCTCTTACTCGTTCCCTCGTATTCATACTTTCGTTGCTATCAAGTGACAGACAAGTCCCTCCAATACAAATTAAATATTCTCGGTTGCGTTTTACTATTAATAAGGAACCTTTAAACTGTTGAAGTTTTTGCCAAAATGTCACATGAAAATCTTGTTTTTGAGTTTTATAAAATTTAAATGAAGAAGTGAGTACGAAAATTTTTAAAACTGGGCGATCAAGTTTAAAATATTTGATTTTCACAAAAATAATTATTTTCTAAGTTTAAAAAAACTTAAATAAATATTAGGAGTTACGGTCCCATACAGTTCCTCAAGCCTAGCTTTTCCAACACCTGTGTGTGCGACGATATATTTTCAAAACCCATTTTCAAACTGAGGAGACTTACAATTTCATGCTGATTGCAAAATGAAAATTTTCAATGTTCTAATGACAGTTCTTTGTCTTGAATATTTGTCAGACTTTTGCTTTTCAGGAAATACTTGAATTTTACATACCTCAATATTTCACGGACGGACATTGGCTTAGCTTTTGATACTGATATTTGGGAGGCAGTTAAGTTGTGCGAGAACTTAACGCGTGAGAAGCAGCACTTGAGCGATCAGAAAGACATGCTCAAGGAGCAGTTGAGAAAACGTCGGGGGATTTTAAGTCAAATTATAATGAGACGCCGCTTAAGAGTGTTGATAATTCCCACTTTTAGAGATCTTTGTATACATAAAAAGAAATTGGGGCTAACTGACGTTCTTCTACTCAATCATTAACTTATGTAACTCACCATCATCCAAAAATTATTTATTTGTTTATTCATACAGAAATTTCTTCCTTCTCTTTGGTTTTTTGTTCAATTCTTCAAATGTCTACATTTAACTTGAGAAATGCTAAAGAAAAACATAAGGAAAGGCTACAGTCCGCTTGGGGCGAACAGTATGATACCCTATCCTTATCCCTATGTACCCCAAAGAAAAAAAGCATTAGGAAGATGATGGATAGCATTTTATTTCATTCTATGAAATTTATAGAAAAAAATTATTTTTTTCAAAAAACGCCTCCAAAAAGTGGGCGTGGCCAAAAACTTCATATGACAAATTAATAAAGGTGGGCAGTATCTACATATCTTGTGAAGGTTGTACAACTTTATTTCTCTAACTTAAGCCTTAAAACGGTTTTTTCTAAATTGTGGGCGTGGCAGTGGGCGTATTTTGAAAATTTTAACACTTTACCATTTCGGAACCCTAGGGAGTATATGTTCCAAATTTCAGCTTCCTAGCATAATTTTAAAGGCCTCAAAAGTTGATACGGACGGACATTGCTAAATAGTCTTAGATTTTGGTCCTGATCATAAATATATATACTTTTAGGGTTCTGCGACGAATATTAAGGGGTGTTACAAACTATGTGTCAAAATTAATATACCCTTAGGATAGGGTATAAACACAATTTTACTGATTGTAATAGAATTGTAATAGATTTGCGTAAATTCCAAAGAGAAGCATCGAGTAGTTATTCCATTGTTTGTTTTATTAATAAAAAAATGTTTACTCATGAATTAACCCTTGTGAGTTAGAACTGAGTTTTTGTTTTTTTATTAATAGGGCTGTTAGGGTATAAAATCATAAAAAATCGCTAACGCCTTTACATCTATGGACAAAGTTAAGTTCAAAACCATTTCAGTTGTCTATGATCTTGTATTTTTATTTTGTTGACATCCTATCTGATCAGCTGTTTGAAATAAAAGTGGACTTTAACTCCTCCCTCTATGTTTTTTGATCGCACTTAAATCAAACCAACGAAGAATTAGAAAAGTTTATCTACGTAATAGTTTATGACCGGTGTAATATTGAAAGAATCTCGTAAGAGTCATTAGTGAAAACGAGCATATCTAATTAACTATTCAAAAATAAAGCCCCTTCGATTTTAATACGTACTATTGCTTGTTTCGTTGTTCTACCTAATAATTTGCATGCCATTTAAAACTTACATATATTATAATTTTGAATGAATACCGCTCGCGATGTCTGAAGTTTGTTCATGTTATTGTTATCATAGGTAGCATTATTTACGCTTCTTTCTTTGGGAAAAAAAAATAAGATAGAAACACATTTTCTTAATTAGAATACTTCATGTACTAATTGGACATAATTCATTGTTGTTTTCTCTTCTCCTTTTTTTTTGTCTGTTCAAACAAAAATATTTCAATATATCGATGCAGCTACTTGATATGTACAAAATGGAGGAAGAAGCATACAAAATTCAAGGAAAGTCGGAATTTTTCGCTTAAGAAATATTAAACAGATTTTGCGACGAATACACATACCAATAACAATATGAAATTTAAATTCTGTGCAATCGAAATATTATTTTAATTTATTCTAGAGTTTTAAGTGTAAACAAAAATATATTCAATTAATTAGTAAATGAGAAAGTGGAAAATGCAGTAACTGCTTAAACATTTTAACATGTATTTATTTAGGAAAAAAAAACCAACAAAACTATAGTCAAACAAATGAAATATCTAAGATGTAAATCAGAAGAAAATACACCGATTAATTGATAAGTAGAGCAATTAAATTTACTATAACGGTTTTTAAAACAGCCAGCCATAATTTATTATTTATTTATTTTTGTTTATGTTTAATTTTCTCATTTAAAAAAGAAATTGTTTTTTTTTCTTTATCTCCAGAAACATTTAAAATTAACAAATCAATTAATTAACTATTTTTAATTTACAATCAAACAAACAGACGTCTTTGAATAAATAATATATAGAGGTACATATATGAAAAATAAGACACAAAAATTCACATTTTGTACTTACACTAATTGCCAGATGTTTACAAATTCCAGAAAAAAAAAACAGAAATACAATTTATAATTTTATACTTTCTTAATAATTTAAACTTTCTTTTTGCGAAAAAGGAATTAAATTAAAATCGTATTTCAACAAAACATATTTCCAAAAAAAAAACAACCCAAACAAACAAGATAAAGTTAAACTTTATTTAATGAAAATAAAAGTGATATAGATGTTCTCTAGTTTTTAGAATAAAAAGAACATAATATATATACAAACATAGAACTAAATGTGAATATTGAATCAATTAGAAACAAATTTATCAAATGAAGAAAAAGAATTTTATTTTGAACATATTATATTAGAAAAACAAAACACTGTTCAGTGCAGACGCAAGGAATAACCTAAATCCTTTTTAATGCGAATGCATTTTATTGAAACATTAATCTATCTACTAGTATTGTGAATGGAATAGAAAGCGCTGTGTATCGAACGACGATTAAAAAATTAAAGAAATTATTATAGATTATTTGAAACAATTTTCATCCCCCAGAAACTTGTTCCGAAAATTGTCTCCGAAGCAGTGTTTGTGTTAGTATTATGATTTTATTTCGTTATGCAGAAAACTAACACCTGTTCCTGGTTATGTGTTTAGTTTTCAACGATAAATTCGCACTCTATAAAACGTTACTAAATGAGTGGTTGCTAGTCTCTAGGAATTGATTTCATCGAATTGAATTGATTGCAGCGAAGTGTAAATGTAGTGTTTAAAAGAAAAAAACAAAAAAAAAAAACAGCAGTAGATGACGGACCAACTATTTCTATTATTTAGTTATAATATATTTGAATAAATTATGAAATTATGACAATTTGCGGAACAAGTAGGTATACATTTAAAAGTAAATATATTTATATATTAATTATTACCTTTATATTGATTAACATTAGGAGTAGAACCATTGCATTTCTTCACCGAACCAACTATACCTACATTTGCCATGCGAAGCAGTTAAATTGACTAGGGGACTAGTTGAAGTTAATTGTAATTTATTTATTTATTTTTTATTTATATTTGAAAAAAGGTAAACATATCAATAAAACATGAGAATAACAAATTGTTTACACAGACAGATTTGTACATCGTTTTGGTTTGTTTATGACTAACAAATTTCTTCAATTTAGTCCTAGATCTTCTAGTCATTTTCATGACATTCTTACTTTATCACGGTAGGATTGTAAAATTATATGATAAAACACAATGTGAAGCCAATCTTCTCGTTCTTATTACCTTTTTTTTGTTACCAGTTATTTGCATTGCAATTGTAACAAAGATTTCAATTTAATCTCAACATACAAACAAAAAAATTAAACAATAAAAGCATATAATAAACTTCTTAATAGTGAATTATTTATATAATAACTAAGCGAATATTATATTTTGATTCTCCAACATTTGTTTATAGGTTTAACAATTTTAATTAATCATATATTAGTATGTATTGGTAAATGACAGTAAAAACTGTTAAAACTAAAACAAAAATTAAGAAAAAGAAGAGTCGAGGCAAATAAAAACACGTTACTATTCTCATAATAAATTAAGAAAAAAAAACTGCAACAGAAAGTATAGAATTCGAACAACAAACATTCTATAAATGATCGGATAATATAAAAAAAAAAACAAAAAAAAAATTCAAAACATCCCAAAGTAAAGGTAAAATAATAAAACATATATACAGAGCATTTTTCGTATTCTTTTTTATTAATCGCATATCAAACAGTCATAGTTTGCAATACAGTAACCTCGGTCTGGATCGAAGCCTTTTCCAGCTGAACATTCTTGGGGAATATTTATAGTCGCCCTAGAAGAAGATAAGCCTACATGAAAATTTAATTCAATCAAGATCTAGTACTTCTTACGCTCCAGACTTAATACACAGATAATAGCGATTGCATGCATCCGGGTCAGCTGTGGAAACTCCAGGAGTGCATGTATCTATTAAAATTAAAAAAAAACACGCATTTTTTTTAAAAAGTCAGTTTACACTCAGGCGTATACGTACCCCCTGGACTGCATAAAGACGCAATTAGCGCTAAGAGAAATATCACTTTAAAGCGCGTATCTATCATTTTGTTTCGCGTTAACTAAAAGAAAAGAAACAGTAAAAAGCCATCTCTCAGTATCTTATATAGGTGCCCCAAAACATCTGCCAAATATGAAGCCATAAACGTACTTTATTGACGGTCGCAAAGATTACTTTATTATAGGGACATAGGTATCTCTTAGTGTTGGGTTATTGATGCCTCTAATCGTAAGTATGTTAATGTACATTCGCTAACTCTACGCATTTTTATTATTAATTAGGTGACACAGCAACACGTGCACCAAAAACGTATTTGGAAACGTGATATGTTTGCAAGAACAAAAACGAACACCAACGATCTCCAGTTGTGTCCACCCACAGACTAGCATGCATACTTTCGGGGTGGCATTAACACCGGAAATAAGGTGAGTTTCTTGGATATTGTTACAAAAGCTTACAAGACTTAGCAACGTGTTCAAAGCCCAGTGACCGCAGAGGGAAACGCCTAAAAGCAAAAAAGACGATAGAGAAAACATCTGAGTTTTGGAAAAAAAAAACATGGGAAACATTCTGTTCCAGATGACCCGTACAGATGCTTCATAAAATATTTGTGCTACAGTATTTAAAATAAGGAGAGAAATGTAACAACTGCCTGAACTCTCGATCTTATAAGGAAGAGAACGATTTTCGCCATTTCATCGCATCATGGGATACTTCTTGTTTTTTTGGCCTAAATGTCTTGAGGAGAAAGTAATAAACATTTTAAGTGCTGAACTTGAATTGCTGCTTTATAAGTATGCCAGGAATAACAAAAAGTTAAAGGCTGCAGTCTCCTTGGGCAATCCTTTTGGTAATCTAGTCCATCTGGTCACAAACTTTTTCTGGTAGTGCTGTAAAAAGTTCAGCACTTCCATTGGCGTAGAACATTTCCTTTGAAATTTCTCTTCCATACGAAAGCTAAATTGTCGTCGCTCAAAACTGTTAATATGTTTATGATTTTACGGCTGATTCCTATTCGATCAAGGTTATGAAAGCGCTTCACGAGTGGTGGAGTCAAAGTCCGCAGGGATATGCCTCAGTGTGTCTGGTTCGTTATTGTGTCTTTTTTTCTAAAGTGGATATACTCGTAAACCTCTCGGGGCTTTATGCAATGCTGGTAGTCTCTTACGTTTCCTTGAACACGTCTCTGAGTGCTAATGTAAGCTTTATAGTGAAACTTTTGTAAAATTTCAATGGGATATGTAGATAATATCCAAACCAAATATCGTATTGGGGTCCATTTTCAAACCACTTTACTTTAATATCACATGCTTTGTGTGGTTGCATGGAACTATAAATAAATGTTTACGCTTTCGCGGTAAATCAATATATAATGGAATTTAATGATCATATACAATTTTGGGGTATAACTACCCAAATTGATATAACTTTGGAAATATAAGATATAGCTACAAAAACTACTTAATATACTTAATACGCAAACAATGTTAATAGCCACTTGTGAAACAGTATGACGACTTAAGTAAAAATTCAAAATAATGAGAGGTATTTCAACTTTTCACTTTAAATGCATTTTTTTTAAAGCGTGGTAATAGACCCACCTACTATATACTTACTTGATGGGCTTCCGACCTGTGGAGAGTCTCTGCATGAGACACAGCAGCATTTCATCCGCTATGGTCCCGGGCACACTGTTTTCAGTTATCCAGACAGAAAGGATCTGGCATCAACGATGGCTTGGTCGTAGATTCTCTTGGCTAGTATTGTCAAGTTAACTTGTTTTAGCTTTTTGAACTATCTCGCGGTTATATCTTCTCCTCCATTCGCAATATATTTTTCGAAGAATTTTTCTCTAAAAAGAGTTACCAATTCATATTTAATGCATATCGTCGACCATTCAGCACTATAGAGAAGGATAAGTATTTTATAGAGCTTACACTTCGTCTTTGGAGTTAGGACTTGGGAGCGTTGAACCCATTTGTTTTTCATAACTGAAGTAGCAGCATTTCGGTCGACCAATATATCTGCTTGTTTGTTGAAAGCATCTTACTATACTAAGGTTCCCGGAAGGACACTCGTTCCCTATCTTGTCTGCAAACGATTGCAACCTGCCACTAACGACTTTCCAAATGGGTTCGTTTAAGTAAAAGGTAATTTAGTAGTTTCATAAGTTAAAATACTAAATATTGAATAAAGGTAAGGTGTCAAACGATATTGCATAACGTTTCTTCATAATCAGATTGTCAAAGATGACATTTTTTTGCTTGCGCCTTCAAGGTTACTTCATCAAACAAAAAATCCCCTTCTTCGTAGAAACGATTCCATATCTGACGGTAACTACTTTCTTTTGTGTCATTTATTTTGAATATTATAATGTCTGGAAACTCCATAACGCCCTGACAAGGGCACCAATCAAACCAACAACAACACCCAAACGTTACACCGTTATTCTCTCGATTTCCATCATTCAAATGAAACTGACAGTACTGCCTGCAGCTTAACAAAAATTCAATGGTATTGAACGTTGCTCTTATAGAAAAAGGTAATATTTCATTTGCAGGCAGGTACCTTAATCTCTTCATAGCTCAAAACATTGCTTAACACTAATGAAGGTGGTTTTCTGCCATAATTCCAACTCCCATAAATTGATCGTTATCACAATCCTATTCGTTTGACATAAGTTTGTAGATATTCGCCAATTATTCCAAAGAATCACACACATCGCTTTGTTAACAGACGATGGACAAAGTCGGTAAGAGGCATGTTTGTGAATATTTACTTTTTTAATTTTGTTACCTAATAGTTAAGCTGGTTTTATTTAATTTGAATTGTTGTGGATTAGACATAATCCATTGCGCACCATGCTTGTACTTGTACTCCAAGTAAAACCAGAGTGTTCTCTCATGTGTCACCGGATAAGCCGACTCCACTTGTTGCCGATATCGATTTATCGACTGGCGATATACACGACATGTATCTGTGCCAAACTACAAGCAAGTAGGATGATACGTTAGTAAAATCATCCAAATTGACTGACGTTTCATCAGATGTTTTTGTAGTGAC
Source organism: Ferdinandea cuprea (assembly GCA_963576555.1). Lineage (NCBI taxonomy): Eukaryota > Metazoa > Arthropoda > Insecta > Diptera > Syrphidae > Ferdinandea > Ferdinandea cuprea. The sequence continues at coordinate 68,287,985 of OY754958.1, forward strand.
ACACTTTACTAGTAAACTGAGGTAAAACATCAGCTACCGGCCAAGCTTTGTGAAATTCTCCACCAAAGTCTACCATTTTTTCGACTGGTATCTATATCCCGTACAAATAATGACTGTGGAATTAATTTCGCATTAGTAAAACTAAAATCATTGTGGAAGCGGCTCTAGCATTAAATGTATGTACTCTTATCAGCAATAAATATAAATCTATGTAAGTGTTCAAAATTCCATCTCTAAACAACGCCATATGTAAGTATGCAAATTTATGTAAATTATATAAGTGAATCATGTACAACTATTATGTATAGGCAATTTCCGTTTCTTCATTCTACTGAACCAGTATTTTTTTTAAATTTTAAGATTTTAAAGTACAGTCACTGAAAAAAGTGTACGTACACTTATTTTACTTTGAAGTGTTCCCACTTATATGTATGTTTTTAAAATGGGATTAATGGAGATCCGGCGACTAAAACATACTTTCTCTGAAATATCCGACTTCTTCTGTCCCAGGGCAGAGGCCCTACAAAGTACTGGCTCAAAAATATTGTTACGAAGGATAAGGATAAGGATGGATTTATTATTGACAAGTAAAATGATCTAAACTGCGACAGACTTATTAAGCGGCAGACTTTAGCTTTTCCTACTTGAGTGAACGACTTATATCAAAACGTATCAAAGGTAAATGCGGTACAACAGTCTGATATCAAAGAAAAATGACTACGCTACCAGGATGTGTCTACACCACAAAAATTGGGAAAAACTGTGAGGAGACTTAAACGTTATTGATTTAATAAACTTTAACTTTAGCTAAACAAGCTGATAGAATTTTTTCTGAGTGCGTTGCCTTCAATCTCGATAAGTTCTTGCAGCCAGCATCAAGTGCTGCAGACCAGTGGCATATATGCTGGGTTTCATCACGTGTCTACAAAGCGGTGCTGCGCAAAAGGACGAGAGCGCCTCGTGGAAGAAAATTGAAGGAATATCAGAAACGCGCAATGGATTAATTAGATTGAACTAACCTAAAATCCAACAAGGTTGCTGGGCTGGACGGTCTACCCGCCGAACTGGCTAGGCTGCAGGTAAAATGCATTAACCAAATCATTGGTCCTAATAAGGTATTGCTGCCTGATGAATGAACCATCAGCACCCGGTGTGCCAAGTGTGGAGGAATGAGCGTCCTAAACATCGCATATAAAATCATGCCTTGACCCTTTGTCAATGATATGGATCCTATCAGTGCGGTTTTAAGCCCGGTAAGTCAACAATTGGCCAAATATTCACACCTTCTTAGATCTTTGAAAAAACAAAATAGAACAGATCGATACTCACTAGCTTTTTTAGATTTTAACACCGAATATGACGGCATATAACAAATCGAAGCGGATGCATGCAGTTCAATTGTACTGTCTGTACATACAGTCATGTAGATAGCTCTGAGTAGTCGTGTTTTTCTGCCTGCCAATCATGTCTCTGATCACTTTAATAAAAGCGGTTATAAAGTAGTTCGCCCAACACTAAATTTGCTAATTCGCGCATTGTTACAGTTTAAATTTTCCCCATCTTCCATCGTCACTCATATTTGTCATGTCTCTCTCGTCAGTACCAGTTCCCGTTTGATAGGAAATATTAATATGGATTCTCCTTGTAGTGTATTGACAACATTCTGCATAGCCGAAGTGAGCTTGTTGTATACAAACAGTCTGCACTTGCACTGAGGACCGTCGGCGCAACTCATGCTGTACGATAAATAATCAATAAAGAATGTAAATAATTTTCATATATAATTTTTTAAATAAAAATGTAATAATAAAACAACATTTGCGCAGCGCAGAGCTCCATCAGTGCTCGCAGAATATTAGATTTATCCTAGACTTAAGAAAAACTATTGTATACATATTGTAAACAAACATTTTCTAAAAAAGAGTAATAAATTATTGACAGATAGATAGAGCACGGGGTCTATTGCATGGGAATGGAGGAGAAGATACTACGACGAACTGTACAGCGACATCGACTTACCCAGAAGAGTGAAGGTCCAACGAATGAGGTGGCTAGGTCATGTACAGCGAATGAACGTGAATGCTCCGGCCCGGAAGATCTTCGAATCCACACCCAAGGGACGGCGCAGTACAGGAAGACCCCCGACTCAGATGGTGCATGTAAGTGTAAGGGGACCTTAACCAACTTAGCGTGCGAAACTTAAAACAGCTGGTCAAAGATCGTGCTTGCTGGCACGCTTGTTGGTTGAGGCCCATATCCACCACGGACCGTAGCTCCACCTTAAGTAAGTAGATATGCATCAAATTATTGTGTGAATGGAAGAATGCATTCCCGATGACTGGACCATCACTTCCCGTGCATCTATCAGGCGATCTTTATAAATATGTCTTGCTTAAACTATCGAGGCCCTACCAAATTTAACACATCCAACGTACGGCAAGAGAAATAGCGTATCTGTCTGCTGACAAACCCTTTATAGGGCCCGAACCATTCTACAGCATAGGGACACATACCACAGGTGAAACATTCTGGAAATTGGAGAAGGAAAAAGGGCCAACAGCTTTCAGAATCACCACCAAGTCCAGAGCCAAGTCAAGAATTTTTTTTGGAGACTATAGAAGAGACCACCGAAACTCCAGAAAATGTACTGGAATCCTGTAGGGCACTGACCGACAGAAAGATTAAGTATTTGGGAAAATATCAAACTCGAGATAAGCATTTATCAACTACGAATGCACCACTCGTTCAAGAGATTTATAAAAGAAACTGGACTCTAAGTGATCTTTCATTGCCAAGACTAAAGCCATATAAAGACGCTCACATTTAGCTTCCGCCCGGGAGATGGCCCGTAGACCAATTCAACACTCCACTCTCCACACCGTGGTGTTTTTTTTTAAGCTTCACTGAGAATGTTATCGAATAACTACAAACCACAAAAAATGTCAGCATCATAAGAGCTTGTGACTTTTGAACCATCACCATCCACAAAATATCACCAACGAAAAACATTTTACGCCTCTACTGTTAGCATGGTGTGCTTTGATGAAAGCTACAAAGAATACTATCTAATCTATTGCTCAATAGATGTTCCAAAGCACTGACTTCTGTTGTCATTTCATCTGACATTACACCCGGCTTGCTTAAAAAGTGTATATTTCTATTTTCTATTAGCTGTTTTGTGTGTACTTCTGTTATTTGCACATAAAAAGTGATTAAAATCATGATTAAATTTGGTGAGAAATTTACAAAACTTTGGCCTGAAGAAAATACACGTACACTAACAGAATTTGGGAAAAAACTACTGTGCGAATCTGCAAAAATCGAAAAACAAAGTCTAACTGACACAACCACAGCGGCAATTATTAATGCATCATCCAAATTCCCCATTGAGGTGTTTATAATACACACATAAAGTGTGATATATACAAGTGTGATAAGAGTTTGGTTTATATTGCAGTTCGGTATAAATACATGTCGAATTCAAAGTCAGCCAGAGGCACGACTTACGCAAATTCAAAGTCAGGTGGCATCAGCATATCCGGTAATACATGAACGGGTTTTACATCTATACATTCAGTTCTTGGAACACAAGTGCCAATATGGTAAGTTTTTGTATATATCCATTTTCGAAGAAAGTAATTTCACAACATGTCGGACGTTGGTAGGTAAACAGAAAGAATTCCGGTGGGGGTTTTTATAAACAAGAGAATGTAAACAGGCGAAGCTCCAAGCAGAAAGCTTTTTTCGTTCTTGCAATAAATACAATGGAGCTAGTACGAGTAGTTTTTATTTCATAATTCTACTCAATAAAAGAAAAATACTTTATGCATCTATATAAAAGCTTGCATGGAGTTTTTATTACACAGTCATCGGAAAGTAATACATAAGTGCGATATAAATAAATTACAAAAATGATAGATTTCGGTAACGAGTTCTGTAAACTGTGGCCGGTCATTGACACTGCACCTCAATTTACTGACTTTGGCCGCAAGTTGCTAGTGAAATGTGCAAAAATAAACAAACCAGACGGTAGCAATATCGACTTAAAACAGATTACGAAAGTTTCATCGAATTTTCCTATTGAGGTTCGCTTTTAAAATGCATTGCAATTGATAAATCCTATAGTAAACTAAGTTGTGAAAAATATTTTAGTTTGGCACAAACACTTGTCGTATATATGGCCAGGCAAAAGATAGATATCCAATCATTCAGCAGCAAGTTGCATCTGCCTACCCAGTAGTTCATGAGAGAACGCTCTGGTTGTATTTAAAATTCTTGGAGCACAAGTGTCAGCATGGTGCGCATAAGCGACGTTAAGTCTTTTAGACTTAAATAAATACGTGATGGTTTTTTTTTTTTTTGTTATATTTTTAGCAAATAAATTTGAAAAGGACATCTTTCAAAATCTCTCGCTCACCGACTTTGTTCAACGTCTCCTAACAAAGCGATGTGTTAGTTTTTTTGGAAAGAACGACAAATATCTGCTTATGTCAAGGCAACAGGGTTGCAGTGGATTTATGACAATTGGAACGGAAGCGGAAAAACCGCCATTACTTCTAAGGGATGTTTTAAGCTATGAAGAAATTAAAGTAAGTTGGTATATTCGATGTTCAAGGAACTGTCAAAATGCTTAATGTATTTCTTTCTTTAGCTGTCCGCGTTGCTATCAGTTTCATCACATACAGAGTTTTTGAACGACGGAAATCGCCAAAACGTTGGTATAATAGAAAAGGATAAGTCTAAAATCGAAAAATCCGGCGTTATTATTGGTTTGATCGGTGCACGACTTTCACGCCGCGATGTTATGGAGTTTCAGGACATTGTCATCTCCAAAACGCAAAACACCGCTGAAAATGGTTATGGACAAAAGTCCGCGAGTAAGAACGAGACCAAAGAGAGTAGTTACCGACATGTCTGGAACGATTTCTATGAAGAAGAAGATTTCTTATTTGAAAAGGTAGCCAAGGATGGAAAGCGTTTTGGAGATTCGAAAAATAAAAATGACATTTTTGACAATTTGATTATGAAGAAACGGTATGCAATTTCGTTCGACACACTTTTGTTGGAAAGCGAGGCGAGGGCGGCAGCTGCAGGCCAGCATGCTTTTATTCATGTTGTGGGTATCGGTTTGGGAGTATGGAAGACGGCGCCACAACAAGAAGAAATTTTCCTGTTAACTTTCACCGAGCGACTTAAGGCCCTGATGCCGCAGCTGAGTCATGTTGCCTTTGTCCATTTCTCATGGTTCTCAAGGACTGAATGTGGAGAGCTAAAACATAACGGTATTTTAAAATCTGACACCCACCCAGACGGAGGCATACGGACGTTTTTGTCCAAGAGAAATCCAGCCGATAAGTTGGTAAGAAAATAAAAAAAAAACAATTTCTTTATTATTTTATGAGAGACAGTCAGACAACCAGTAGTAAACTCGTAATACATTGTTACATAATAACGCACTAAAAACGAACGACATTATTACCTATCTTGTACGCTGGGCATTGACCCACAGCATTTTAAGCCACGGGCTACTTCTTGTGGGCGATTTTATCCCTTGTTCAAAGGGTAAATTCATTTTGGCAGTGATTTTGAAACGTCGTTTGTAAAGTCTTTTAATATTCTTTGTAGACCATCAAAATATATGCATACAATTAAATTTGTAAACCTCTTCAAAGGTTATGACGATTCCACCCGCCACTGGCTTAAACTCCTTTAATTTTGAGCTAATAAGTTAAAACTTGGAACATGGGTATTCACTAGAGGCTCGAAATGTTGAAGGAAATTACGCCAAAAAGTGTTTTGGAAAAAGGCCAAAATAATTTGGGGCGTAATATTTTTGAAAAAGAAAGTTTGAAAATTCGGCTTTTATTTTTTGGCATAATTTGCAAATTTAATATGGAAATTGAGTCCAAACTCGAATAAATTACCTGCAACTGAGAGGTTGCCAATGGAGGATTTTTCCACATCAATTTTTTGACGTAACTTCAGGGAGCCATAAATAATCAGTCATAAAATGCAATTTCCAGAGCTTTTTTCTTTTCTATTAAACTTTTTGGCGTTGAAAAAAAATTTTGAATTTGGAAAAAAAATTCCAAAAAGTTTTTTGGTTTTTTGAGTTTTCCTAGGAAAAAATGACACAATTTTGTACGGGGATTTTTGGGCTCTTTTTCCATATTAATTTTAGAGCGTATTTCAGGGAACCTATTGAAATACACCAACCGCCAAGGCCCACAATTAGAAAACGTGATTTTTAAGCAAAATTGGCGGCTGTATCACGGCTTCTTTTTTTGGTGCTTTTTTTATAAAAAAATAATAAAAAAGTATCCCCCTTAATATTTCGCCTATACAACGTTTTTGAATGCACTTTTGACCGAAATGCGTTTTTTTTGGATAAATTTTGTAGAAAAATAAAAAATGTTATTTACAGTTTGCAAGTTAGCGTTTCAGCAATGAACTTGAAGGCGAGTTTTTTTTTTGTTCGTAGTCAAAGGACAGTTTGAAAAATGATCTAACCAGCATTTCAGTTTCAATGAGGTTCAAACGAATATCTGCAACAGGCCAAGTGTCATTTGCAAGAATTTTTAAATTCCAGTAGAACTCAGTTCTTTACGTGGAACTTAAATCGTTATGAGTAGCTTCAACAAAAGTACCTAATAGATCAATTATAAATCCCTAGATATGCTTCGACTTCTTTTGCACCCAAAGAAAAATCAAGTTTGGACTCTTTAAAGCAACATTTTGAGGCTCAAGCTGCTACGGAGGCTTTAGCGAGCATTATTACAACCTGTTATTTTTTTGATATTATCTGAATCGTTGCGTACAAACGCGGCTATGTTTATACCACTTACCCTTATATATTTTTTTTATTTAATCTAACAGCCGCGTCCTGAGCACGAAAACACACTACTTATTGTATCATACGCATGGGACGGAAACGCTTTACCTGGAAATGAATTTTGGATGGTAAATCTAAAAAAAAAAATCACAAAATATTAAACTTAAAATAATCCTCATTTATTTATATTTTACTTTTAGAAAATGCTTAAGTCTACTGGAGATTCTTCTACTGCTTGCAGCACTCTTATCACTGAAATTCATAATCCACATATTAATTCTAAAATGGTTTGTGGCGAAAATCTGCATATAGCCTCTCCAAAGTTCGGTGTAATACACATCGCGGAGTACAGCAAGAAGGTTTTAGATTTGTAAATATTTTAAACATATTATTGTTGTATATGATCGAAAAAAAAACATGAATTATATTCGACTATTTTGAACATTTGGGTTTTCCTTTTTTCTCTTCGAATCTGCGTCGGCTCTTGCCTGTTGATGAGCTCGCCTTTTAGCTCTATTCAACTTTGCCGGAAATCGGTTACCATTCGATATAGTTGGGTTATTGATGTCGCGATGAAAAGGAAAGGACGAGCTCGGTGTCGATTCATCTGGAGTTTCCACTTTAATTGCCTTTGCTTGCAGTTGTGGAGCAATCATGAGTAGGTTATTTGTAGTTCTTTCGATGTTGTCTACCTGAACTATAGGCCGTTCACATTTCACCTGGAATAGTTTCATACCATTGACAGTGGATTTGTCATTATTATTTGGCTCATTCTCTTCGGCGTACTTGAGCTCTTCTTGTTTCTGCCACTCGAGAACACCACTCAGAAGTTTGATGTACTTGATCGCCATTCGAAGTATTTCATTTTTTGACAGCTTCTTGTCGGGCGGATGAGTTGGTACTAATTTTCGTAGTTCAGAAAATGCTCCTGACACATTTTGTTGACGCCACCTTTCCCTGGTGTTTGTAAATGTTTTGCGAACAATTACTTGACCATTCTTCATCACATGTGAACCAGGTGATGTGCTCTGCATGTGAGGCTGTAAGATATTGTTTCGCGGGGATAATCCAAGACCTAAACGTAAACCAAAATACCCAGTTTATATAAAGTAAATATGTAATTCACACCGCGCACATACTTTCATTGTGTTGGCGAATCTCTTCATCGTCACTGTCGTTCAATGAAAAATCAGATAACTCCCCATCGGAAATTGAATCGGTTTTTGAGTGACTTCCGAAGCCATTTATAGATATGGCGGACTTTCCCATCGAAAGTAGCTCTCTCGGAGAAGTTGTTAACCTTACGTTGTGCGACCGATAAATAGTCGGCCCATTGCTGTTTGTGGTTGAATGCAAATCCGTGCTACTGTTAATCGACGATGTTGAGCTCCTATCATCGTTTTCTGTTTGCCACTCCATTCTAAAAGAGAAATAAGAAGGGTTAGTTATACAAATTTTAAGCCCGATTGTTAAAAATGTTTATATCATGAAATTTTAACAGCCCAGAGAAGTAAATCAGTATTCTAGTTTTCGAAGTATATTTTTTTAAAAGCAAATATAGCAAAATATATATATACATATATTATCTGTGTGATTTAAATAAAATGTACGTCTGGGTCATACAAAGGTTCCATGTGGTTCTTTAACTGCGTCAATATTTCAGAAATGTCACACATTCCTAATCTCCAAAATGCAAAAACTGACCAATACCGTAGATGCCCACATTTTTTAAATGTTTATGCGTCTTAAGAACCAGACAAAAGTTTCGTAAGACCTACTCCTGTGCCTTACATTTTCTTGATGCGAGAAGTTCTCAACAGAGTTGCAGAACACGGATACTGGACACATCAGTTACTCGTTATACCCGACTCAGGTTTCTTAATTACATGAGCTGGGGTCAGACTAAATATGATCAGTGCTGACGTTTTTCAATTTCAAAAAGGAGCCCATTTAATATTTTGGGGAGCCATTTCAGTAAACGAGAAGCCACAGAAAAATTATCCCATGAATGGATTAACTCACTAAGATGTCGGTTTCGGATCTTTTTTTGTCGGCGGTGTTATTCCTGTCTGCGCAGATTCCCTTGTTTTTTCTTATTAAAAATTAAAAATCAAATTGGTTGCTGCATAACCAACGCCCTACGAAGAAATAAAAATCGTTAAGCAGCTTACTTACCCATTTAAGCCAGACACAAACAGATTGTTCTTGGAAAAACTGCATTACCTATGGTAATGGTTAGTTTACAATGCCACGCCTGCAATCTTTGCACGAGATTAGAGAAGTTCGTTTTCTCTGCCGTTTTTAAAGACCTTAGAGTAATGTTGGAACACAGCACCTATAGGCACTCTAAATGATCCGTACCTGTAGGCACTCTGGATGTTTCAGAATAGATAGCAGCGGTATTATACTTTTCATTTTATTTAAAATCAAATAACTTCAGTGAATAAAGACAGTAGCACATTATCCTGTTTCATTTGATCAAGCAATTTAGAATAAGTGAATACACAGATCAAACAGTGTGCCTTTGGCTGCTACCACGCTTATTAACATTACCGACTAAAATACGTGTCTCGCATTTTTGCATGTTTGGTAGTGCTTTCCCTTCCTTGACTATTGTGCATCTTACTAATCCTGCGTGGTAGATTTGTGTGGCCATGCAAATCAACCATAAACAGTGTTTGACATTGAAAAATAGAGATATACAAATAATGTATGCAATGAATATTTGTTATCAAGTTTAAATAGAAGGTAAATACTTTTTACATTAAGCATTAAAATTAACTTTACTTTCTACTTTTATTCTTTATAAATCTAACATTTTTAAGAATTGGGGGAGCCATTTCGTTTTCTACGGAGCCCAGTGCTCAGCAAAGGATCCATTCTGGCAACGCTGAACATGATTCCTAGAGAACAAAATCAGGTGCGCGTTTTGTTTTAAGTTGTTACTAGACCCACTCGTATTCGCTGATTGAATTTAAACAGCTACATTTACTTAAACTCTTTCTTTCATAAAAATACATTCGAATTCACATAACATGGAGCAATATCATTTACGACTCCATTTTTAATAACCTCTTTTAGCTTTGCTTTAATAGATCTTATTAATCCTCAAGCTGAGTAGTTTATAGTTTAGTGTACTTGAACCTCAATATCACTTTAGATTGGTTTTCAAAATATGAACAGAGCTGATAGAATTAATTTTAAGACCTCATAAAAATTATCGAACCACATGTGTTTACTTTGCGACCATGATCAGAACGAGAATGTTTTTCACTTCCATCGACTTGCCAACTTTTGCAGGAAATTCGTAGACTCTACCTTCAGAGAAGCTTTTTAACGCTTGGGGAATTCTAACAAATTTTAACGATTGTTGGAATTGGATGGAAATCGCTTATTTAATTTCATCTTCTATGTATGCTCTGAGGTTTCCCTAGCTACACTAAAGCCCTGAATTTTATATTCAAATGTAATTTAAAAGTTTGATAAATTTTTTATATTTTGTTTTAGCTGAAGCTTTGGGCCTTAAGATTTGTTTGAAAATTTGATCTATATTTATATTAATCTGATGGTTTTCGAACAAGCAATCATATTTCACTTAAATTTGAAGTATAATATCATGATTATTATATATAGGTGCGGAGCAGAATATCGGTACAATGAAGCATTTCATGCAATATCTCGTTGCACTGTTCTAGGATTTTTTCGGGCCCGATTTCGGATGCATCTGTACTCAAGAACGACGATAGTGGACAGAACTTATCCGCAGTTGAGAAGAGATTCCACGTGGATATCGAGCAAATACGTAAAGGTTTGAACGTGTTTGCCGTTGCGCCGTGGGAATATGGTCTTCCCGAGCCCGAGTATGATGACGGTGGGGGTAAGACGATGATCATTTGGGGTTGTAATTATTTGTTGATGACTAATTTAAAAATTATAAAAAGAAAAATGTTCCTCAAAAAAATAAAAAAACATTTGGTATGAAATATACTTCACGATCTATTCTTATACCTACCAAAAATATTGGTTCTTTTTTTTAAAGGTAATTTTGATGTTTTTAATAAAGGAGGTTTTTGTTCCTTTTGGTCACGAAAGTTCGAATGATTAAATAGAACTTTTTGAATCGAAACAATTTATAATACCAGAAAAATTAAGAAGTACATAATTGAAATGATATACTCGTATATGCGTACTCGACTTGGGTTTTCGGAAATCCACATACTAGTTTAGGTACCGATATACTCAAGGAGAGGCGTTCAAATGTCTCTCATTACCCAAGATATCAGCAGATTACTTTTCGTCGTTTTAAATATCTTATTTTTTCCGAACATTTTAAAAATCGTTGTTATAATTTGTACAATTTCTTGTATGAAACTTAAAATTTGAAGAAGTAGCTTGAACGATTGAGTTAAAAAATGTTGTATTCACTAATAACATAAAAAGAACTTGAAATTCTTTTGACTGGACCTATACAGCGAACGGTTGAACGGATTTTGGTACCTGCTCCATGTTCGTGCATTTAAAAATATTCAGTTTTGTGTTTGAAACACTAAGTAATTCAATAATTAGACTTTGAACCAAAAAAATGTGAACTTCTCCTGTGCCTAATTTAATGGAATTAATTTCAGATTTTAGGGCTTTAAAGTCCAATTTTATATATGTAAGCCCTCTAAAAGCTTAGAAATTCTATTAAAATCTTTGCATAATTCATTTTTTTATTAAAAGGTTAATTGAACAAGTTTTTTAAATCGATCTCAGTGATGTTTACTTTTTGTAATTTGTTTCCGACATCTATTCGTGTCAGTCTATCCACTATACCGAAAGTTAAAAGCCATACAAACTCTGTTGATACAAAGCCTCATAAGAAAACGATTAAGTATATTTAAATGAAAAACTTTTTAAATGGTGCAGCTGCAGAAGTGAGGTGAATCTGATGAGCCTTAAAAAAGGGGCCTCTTTGCACCACCTAACTTTAGGTGCAAATGTAAGTTCTTCATGGATAAGGATTGAAGAGAGAAAATGAAGAGTGTGAAACATTTTGCGCGTTTGAGGGCCCAGTTCAGTGCCAGGCAACTTGGATTGGTACTGTGAATGTTAAGTCTCTATCTCATTGTACCTCATCTTACATCTGTGATCTGATTTGTGTCATTCACTTGGCAATTGTATGTACTTCATCTAAGTATAGTAAATTTGTTGCGAACTGAGAAGCGACATAGTCATGACAGACTCGAAATATTGAGGGTGTGGATCTTTAAAACGTATCCAGGTAGGCGAAGCAAGGCGAGCACTGCCCAGCTGGTTTTTTATAAAACGTAAATTTTGTTGTGGTTTTTTTTTGTTGCAAACAACTCTTGATTTTTTTTATCGTTTGCTTGATAATTCTCCATAATGTGTTAGATTATAAAATAAGGGGGTTTAAAAGTCAATTGTGCCATCCATCAAACTACCACCTGGGACATGCCTGAGAAAGATGAAAAAATGTCATGTTTACTGTCATGTTTACTGATTGCGCGTCTTAAAACAATCCGTATCAAAGATGAATTCGAAATGCGGTTTGAGTTCGAAATTTCCGCACGATTGCAATAATTTTCTCTGCAGTATGACAATGTTCACGAGAAAGTTAAAAAAGGCGACGCTGTTAAAGAAAGTTTCTACGAGCTAAAATCGCCCTAGGCGATTTGAATCAAAAAATATGTAAGGAGGACATCTTTGGTAACATAATCTAAGGTCATTGCCTATGCAATACCTATTCAACACCAACATTTGCGTTCATTCGGGGAGAGGTGATTTAAAAAACGAACTTAACCAGCTGTAAAGCGACATTGGCCTGTTAAAAATGAACCGTATGAACACCAATCGTTTACTCTAATCCGGAGGTAAAAAGCGGTGAAGAAAGGCCTCGTCTTAGGTGTACTCAAATGAAAGGGGATCTTAACCAACTTGGAGTTGGAGTCCACTTAAGAAAGCGGTTAGGCAAAAATTCGCGTTAAGGCGAAAATATTGTAGAGGCAATCGCTACTATTCGGTGTATGTGATGTAAATCTTTGTTTAAAAATTCAGGAATTGATCAGACTTTTGCTTTTTATATCTTTCGCAATGATAGATAATTTTTATTTTTAAATTAAAAAGTGGGACAAGATGTACTTTTAAGTGATATTAGTCATATTTTCATAACTTCATAGCAAAATATTCATGCAAAAATCCACGCGACTAGTAACAGTCATAAGTATTCTTTCAAATTAGTTTGCACTTACCCTTTTAATGTAGATATAGGTAAATATATTTTTATACTTTATTGCGATGGTATTCAACGAGAAACACTCACTTCAAATTGACTGCCAAGCAACTTCTAATTTTATTTCTTTTAATTTCTACAACAAATTATTCATATCTTAGCACATGGACAATGGAGCGCGGTCTTAAATGTGATAACAACATCAGTCAAAGAAATTTAAAATAAAATAAAATAAAAAACCCCCACGCAGAAAGGAATGCGATCAATTTGACGACCGACGTACTGAATGATTCAAACACTTTTTTCTCATATCAAACAGAAGGGGTAAAATACTTTAAGAAATCTCTTTAGTTTCGAAGTGTTTTTTTTATGATTTTATATTTAAAAAGAAAATAGTTAAGCAACCTTTTCAACACGACGTCAAATATACCAATGACGAAGATTTTCTTTCCTGGCTGCTGAGTATTTAAGGATATGAAGAGGACACGCCTTGCTATGGGCGGAGTCACTGAAAACAACCCCCTTTGATTTATGCCACACAAAGAATGTCTCACACTCTTCGGAAGTGGAAAAAGTTGAAGGTGCAATGAAATAATAATTATTTTTAGTTAAATTATTTCAAGTTAAATTCCATCCCTTAAAATAAAATCTGTGATTTCTCTTTTTGGTGTGATTTTTGGTTAAACAATGCCACTGAGATTAGGAATGATATTGATATCTACTTAAGAGGATTGTTTGTTATTCATTATGTGATTAGGTGTCGTTGAAGTCGTGTGGCGTTTTAATGTGGCACGTGTCAAATTTTTTTTGTGAAACATATTTATCTGTTTAGGATGCAATGAAATGCGAATTATGGTTTATAAAAAAAGGCAATCGGTACAGAGAAAGATACACACTGTTATAAATGACTTATCTCAGCTATTGCAGGCAGTAATCTCCATGTAGTACGAAAAGGTAGATGGTTTCTTTTTTAGTAGCAAGAGGTGTTTTATTAAAATAAAAAACATGCATTTTTTTTGTAGCAAAATTGGCCTGATCCTGTGGTCCATACAGCACTTTGTCCTTTTTGAACCTATTTGCTTCGCCAAACCAAAGTAGCAGTGGTTTCCTAGGGTAAGACTTCAGCATTATGTTAACACCGAGATACATATATGAACTAGACGGTGCGGTGAACAGATAGTAGGTGGTCTTGTCCTTCTTTACCTCTATCATCATCATGTCAATATCGTCTGCATACCCCAGATAGTGCCCAGTGCTGGAAGATAAGCAGAAATGGAGAGTTTATACTGGAATTTGATAGATATTCGGTCCTGTGTGCGAGGAGGGCGAATGGAGGAGAAGATACAACCGCGAACTCTATGAGCTATACCAAGATGTGGATGTAGTCCAAAAAGCCACGACACGTCAACTAATTTGGCTCGGCCAAATCGGGCCAAGAGGATCCTCGAATCCCAGTCCCCATGTTCGGTCTGAGGCAGAGCCCCTTCACGGGTCTGGCACCCGTTAATTAAGTAAGTAGTCTTTTCTTTATATTGATTGGTTTGAATGGAACTTCAACTTGTGATTGTTGGCACTTGAAGTGGAGGCTTGAATATTGTTTGTTAAAAGCGCAAGTGTGGCTCAGTGGTATACATATCGTGTTACGACTACGACTACACATGCAATAAGTAATCGCCCATTGAGTTACTCACCACACATTGACATTGATCGCTTCCGCTTTCACCTTGAAGCGAAACGCTGAAGAGAATAAGAATCACTCTTACCTAAACCTAACCCAACTTTGATTGGGACGCGCTGAAACACTTACTTATAAAAGTGTTGATTATTTTATTTACGTGGGCCGCTTCATGCACGAAGAGTTCTTAAACATTTTCCTTTTCATTTATTTGCCATTCGCTTTAATAACTTACGCTATGCTAAGGTAAGCAAAATCTGTCTGACAGAAGCAAATTCTCTGCAAACTTAAAATAAGCTCCTATGTCCAGCAAATTTTCCCTAAAAACTCGAAAAATATAAGTTCAGATTGAGTAAAATGCTAGCCCTATTACAATGTCACGGCTTCCCTTAGATCATCATTTGACTCCATTGTGTCCAATTGAGTGCAAAGAAATGATTGCATTTTCGAGCACTCTCGCAAGCTCATCCGCAGATGATATTTACTATAAAATGATTTAGCGACCTAAAGTTTCAAAGGCGTTTCACCCCGATGTGATGGTTAAGGATCATCAGTGGATTGCCACGAACACATCTAATCCACATGCCATAATTGACATAGATCACTTTATTGCCCAGTTCGAAGCATCTAAGTCTTACTAGAGTTTTATAACCGCCTTCTTACTGCAGTATATATCCCAGGGAGCATTACTTACGTCATATCAATGCAAGCTGTTCCTTGCATATTTATTCTTAAAAGCTAATTTTTTCATGTGTTAGGATGAGTCTTTTCTTCGTTGTGAACAGAAAGTTTACCACATACCGCTTAAAACTCCATGTACTTCCGAACATGAGTTTTAATGCCTCGATCCCGCTTAGCAGTCCAATTGGGAGTTCTTTGTTTCAAAGTACAGTAAAATCATAGAATCAAAATTGGTTAGTTTTGTTATCAACTTATTTTGGAATAGAACTAAGAAAGTAGGTATGTACTCACATATATAGATACGATATCCTACGGTGTATACTTAGGTGACGTGAAATAACGCCAAACGAAATAAAGCCAAATTCAAAAAAATTGGCATTATTTCCATTACAAAATCAAAATAAGACCAAATTCCTGCTTTGGTTTTATTTCGTCTCAAAATTCTAATTCTTAATGATTTCGTGATGGTTATAAAATATGGGGGGCATGCTGCCCCCATGCAACCCCCCTGCTTGGTTTCACTGTTAGATTTGGAGTAGCCACGAGGTTGGCTATATGCTAACTTTTTTTAAACCCAATAAATCTTTCCATATACCATTCGATTTTTTTGGCCTTATTTCCATTAATTTTTTGGCATTATTTCGCTTTGTATTTAGAAATAAAGCCAATTTGGTCTTATTTCAATTTTGAAAAATTGAAATTTGGCAGTATGTCGTTTGGGATTATTTCACGTCACCGTATACTTACTATTTAAAGTGCTCCCGACCCGGAAAGAGTGACTGGTTGAGATGCGGTAGCCTTCCATTGTCTGGGATCCTGAGTCCTATGCTTCCAGTTATCTAAACCAAACGCTCTGGCATCCGCGAGGGCTTGGTCTTTAAAACGAAAGTTCGTTATCGTCTCGTATCTGTAATCAAAGCTTGTAATCAAAGATCCTCTTGGCGGGAGCACTGATGCCCGTTCGCTCAATGAGGCGAGCCAATGTAGTACCTAAAGCTTTTTGAAAAACCAGTTTGACTTAAATGAAACTTAAATGGCATTTTTTTTAAACATGGATGCCGTGGACCAGAAATGCAATTGTGTACGTGAGCTGGCCAATTTAATTGGTATCCAAAGACTGCAATTCTGCATTCTTCGGCAGACCAAAGCAGGATTGTTGAATCGCACGCACGTTTATTTTGTTATTTTTTTTTTTAAATTATGACAAAAATTCATTGCAGAAAGGGAATTTTTGTACCGGCAAATTTCTGTTCGTGGCATGGAACGATACGACACTGATCTGATAGTGTTAAAAAGCAATAAATGGTAGATTTTGAATTCCAATCTACCTAAAGTTAGAAATAAAATACAAAATTAATCACTTAAATTTCGCCGTTCTTAATTTAGCACCTATATATAGGTAATATACATACAAGTATATACATAAATATTTATATTATGCACATTATTTAAAAATAAAAGCGGATAGTGATTTTGAAGTAAAAACAACTGTTATTTTTTGATATGGAAGCTATCTATATTATTTGATCAGTTCTAACAAAAAAAAAATAATATAACGATGTTTAGGTAATCTATCTTGTTAATAGAATACGTACTTCAGATTGATGTTTTATGACGCACTTTTATTATATCATGATTTAAAAGCATTGGGTATTAGAATATTCCTGCAGGGCAAATAATAACCGGATGTAATAAAAGGGACAGAAGTTATATACTTAGATAATTTTTCTAAGTTCAGAGAGCTGAACCGTGCCATAGGAGAGTTGACACGACTGCAGAGCACCATTGCTGTAAGCGAAAGATCAATCCAATAAGTATCAACGAAGAAGAAAATAGTTAGATAAGCATCAAAAATATGTTTGGTGACGTGAAATATTGCCAAACGAAATAATACCAAATTTTAAATAAGGTGCCTTTAGCAACAGTACCTTGGTGAACTGCTATACGGAATTAAAGAATTTCAATCCTCTTTCCACAGGTGGTTCGATTTTGGAACGGAAATAATGCTAAATTTTTAGAATTTGGCTTTATTTCGTTTGGCGTTATTTCAAAACGTAAACAAGTACACATATCTCAATCCATGAACAAATTAAATAGCTTAAAACGAATTTAGGTATCCAACAACCCTATGCACCCAAAAAAACTCCACCATGTTGGATGACATTTTAATTCGTTTTCTATGATAAATTTAAAAACAAAAAACATTTTTTTGAAAAAAAGCCCCCAAAACAGTTGGCCTGGCCAAAAACTTTGTATGGTTGAAATGTTAAGGAGAATATTGTCTAAAACAAAAAAATATTTGTTTGCTAAGTTAAATTTTCGAAAAAAAAACATTTTATTCAAAAACGCACACAAAAAGATAGGCATACGACAAACTTGTTAAGGAGGTCAGTGTCTACACATCTTGTGAAGATCATTACCCTTTATTCCGTCAACTTAAGCTTTAAAAGGGATTTTTTTTCTAAATTATGGGCGTGTCGTATTAAAATCCAAAATTGTACACCTAACTATTTTGAGACCCTAAGCAGTATACGTTCCAAATTGCAGGTTCATAGCTAAAATTTAAAGGCCTACAAATTGCTGCCGGACGCACGGACTGACATTGTCAAATCCTCATTGAGCAATAAGGAGTTTTACAAACTATGTGTCAAAATTAATACACCCTAAGGAAATGGTATACGAATATATATCCTAATGGATGTTATCTCAAAAAGAAGTGCTAAGATTTAACCAACAATAAAATATATGCATCATACCAACTACCCAAAATGGTTAGCAAGCACTCACCCCTTATTGATATTGACCCTCAATTGGCATTCTTATAATCGCATTAACACCTAACCACACCCATCGATATAAATCTTACCAGCAACAATCTTGTTCAGTCAACCAAAAATCCTTCAAATTAATTTTAAGCACAATCCGCACGTGCCCCACGACAAATAATGGCAACAAAGTTAGCGTGGGACCGTCATCGTGCCCACTACGATAAGAAATTCCAGATAAGAGTTAGGGTGTGATTTTTTAATCCTTTCTTGATTTTTTGGCGTTGGTTATTAGTATCTATTTGAACTTTAATCTCTACAAAAAGAAGATTTTTCAGAAAATTATTTTATCCTTTTTTATGGTGGCGATTTGTTTCTTAACCTTTAACGTTCATAGTAGATTAGTATCATAATTATAACCGCAAGAAAAAGGTAATTAATTTGTTTGATTTGATAGGGAAATTTCGATTTTCTGATTTCATTATGAAAATTAAAGGCAGCAACTTTTCATTCATATTTTTATTGATTGAATAAAAACCTTAAGATATAATCAAGTCTTTTAATTAATAACAATTAAGCCTAAGAGAAAAGTTTAGCTACGTATTTATGTTTCTATACACTTATTTGAAATCACAAATCACCACCCCAGTCATCGACGAATTCTCCACTACTTAAACTCCTTTCGAATGACCTGATTCTTCTGTACCACTCAGGATCATTTTTCGATACCACCTCCGAGCGTCCGGTTGTATTTCGATATAGGTACTCGGCAATCCCATGTCCGCTAACTCCATCCACTGTACACGAAACAAACTGGTTGTAGACTTTTGACTCCCAATCACCGCCCACATATCGAAGAGCACACTCCTCCGATTTTATTTGGACAAAGAACTTGCGCTCTCGTGTTTCCACAATAAAGTTTTCATGGTTCGGGGGCACACCCTTTTCTCCATACGAATACAGCTCAAAATTACACCCAGTAATGGGGATGTATTCCCCCTTCGGTGGGCAAACATAGCCCACCTTTAGCGACGAGAGGAAAAACGATGGTTGACTCAATATTCCCACCACCAAATTCGTGCCATCGTTAAGAAAGAGGGTGAAGTACACATATCTGTAGATAGAAGATAAACAGCGTTCCGTTCCGAAGCTATGGTCACGGAAGGCTTTTAGATGCAGGGAAACACTGGCGGCGTCTCCCAATTGAAAGACACCTTGCAGTTTTCCCGATTGTTCGTAGTGTGTTCGAGTTTCTAGAATCTGGTCGATATTTCTGACCATGTGAATAAACTGGTCGTCCCAAGCTTCACGAGCTACTGAGTCGGCAATAACCGAAGAACTTAGGTTTTTATTGTAGTCAAAGTGTCCAATTTCGGAGTAAAATTCACCTTCAAACTTGAAGGCATATCGGTTAGTTCCCTGCTTGACGTCGCCGATATAAATAACTTTCCATCGGCGCATACATTCCACAGGATATATGTTGAATCCTTTTGCTTTAAAGCCTTCACTTTCACTGCCATCGTCTGTTGCAAAATGCACCATGTCTGGCAGATTAGGTGATGCGAACAATCCACGATTTGGAATCCACACATACAATCCGGCTTTAATGATGCCCCTGCGGCGACGTTCCACTGTAATCATGAATTTATATCCTTCTTCATTGGCCCCAAAAAATGATACAACATCATAGGATTTTGGGTTACTCGACAAAATTTGTGCACTATCCAGCGACTGCAGGTACTTTGAGGAGCTCAACTCATCTTCATGTTCATAGAATATTTTCTGTCGCCAGTAGCTCAGAAACTGAAGGGCCAGTTGATACTTGAAATAATAAAAAATTCCTTTTTTTGGATAAATCCCAAAAATACGTTTCGATTTCTTACGAAGCAGCAAAATAAATGCAGCGAGAAATACCGAAATACATGCCAAACTTATTGTTATGGTTGTGGCTAGGTACATCGTGATTGTCGATCGATTAATCCGAAACGCGCTAGTCAATGTTTTCGAGGTTACTGAGCAAATTATTTGCAGCGACCAGGGAAATATAGGCTGATAAATTGGACTTCCCTACTTGAGATACCGCAGGTATTGTGTTTGATATCTCGCATTGGGATTTTACTCTTTTTTTTCAACGGTAGCCGATACTGATCGGATTAGCTGTGTAGATAGCGATAAATCAAAATACATATATTATCAAGTGGCTGGTCGGCCAATGGCGTAGCCAGATGGTAGTTAGAAGGTAGGGTAGTTACCCCTTAAGATAGATCCAAAATAGTACGTAATTAAATTTAAAACCAAACGCAAACAATAAATGCACACCTAAATGTGAAATGTGATCAAAATTAACACACATTTCGAGCCACACTCACTTAAAGGTAAGTGTGAAGCTTAAATCAGGCGTGGGTGCAGTGGTTTTTGTAGCTTTAAAATTTCTTTTGCTTAGGCGATATCTTACATATTTTTGTTTCAAAATTAATATAGATAGTACTAGATTTTTATTTCAATTCATCTTAGAGTTAACGTCAGTGTCCCCTCTATCATTCTAAAATGGCTACGCCCTTGTGGCGGGTGTAATAATATTTGCACATTCGTCAAAATTGAGTTAATGTAAGTAGTTAATGCATTTATTAAGTCGTGTAAAAACAAAATGCGGTTCAGACTGCGTCAATTACCTAACAAATTTTTATGAAATACCTAATAGTTTGCACTTCTTTTGTAATTTACCATAAGATAGTGTCTATGTTCATCACAGACGGGAAATAACTACGTAGGTGGGTTTCTTTTATCACTACATGGGCATTTCAACCGTTAACATAATATCAGAGATAATAATAAAAATTGCAAGCCCTCTATTTTATTATTATTATTGACGAAAAAGCTTTTGAAAAAAGTAAAAAGTTCTATGAGCTATCTAAAACATTATCATCCACTATTGGTATTTCGTATAAAAAAATAACCTCAGCTGGTCCTTGAAGTGACGCATTTGTTCTTTATTTCGCCAGATAATAATACAGATTGCCTATCAGCATAAAAAGAGTGGTGTTTTTTTAATTTAATTTTAGACAAGCTTGGAATTTGATTTATTGTTGTGACAAATTAATTACGATTTCAGATTGATCATAGAAAACCGGCGGAAGAAGCTTTTCAAATTTTCCGTTCGGAATTGGCATAAAATCTGAACTTTCATTCGAAAAATTAAATAATGAAAGTTGAAGATGATAATTTAATAGCGGCATTTGATTGGCTTCAGTGACGAAGTGATATGAAACCGATATTTTTTGAGGTCAAACCGGCGGACCAGTAAAGATGCAACAACATCGCCGATTGAACAAGAGAAAATTATTATAAATAATAATCGGTTACTACCGCCGCCACAGATGAATAATTATTTGCAAAATGACACCAATCGAACATAACCTGACTACACTGTTTGGCGTATTGCATGTGAAGCCAGTCGCTGCCATTTCGAAAAATTGGATTTTAGCAATTATGCTTGTTTTCGTTAGAATTATATTTAAATGTTATCGTTATATTGATTCGCAGTCATTCTAGTTCACTTCTCTATGAATTCAAACAAAACAAACGCTCACACGAATGAGCCGACCTTAAATTTCAAAAGTTTTGCTCTCAGGTAACCAATACAATTAGTGCCGATTCACAGGTGTGATTTTGTTCTCTTTTACAATTATATTGTGATGTGCACGCATATTTGCGGTGAAGTTGCGTCAACTGCACTACATGCAGTGACATTTTAAATTAATAATAAATTTGATGATTGATTACTGATTTATACCGAGTTTAAAATTAAACCCCATTAAAAAAAGTATTTAAACATTATTCGTATTGGAAAATAAATTTGAGTTTAAAACCTTTAAAAATAATAGAAACCTCACAGTTAGCTACGATAAATCTGCTAATATGACAAGGCTGACTGCTATGACAACTGATTTCGTTCCCTCAATTTTTCACCATTCAGATTCCTTTGCGACTGGCTGTCAAAGTGTGGAAAAAGTGGAAGCTGTGCTATGTTAGCCTACGTCACCGTCAATGCGTCGATATCTATCTATTGTTTTACAATGAAGCACCAGTTCTGTTTTAAATGCATAAAAGAAACAATTTCGCAAGATAGGTTTTAATTTTTTATTGAATATATTTCCATCGCGAGACCCAAATGAATACAAATGCGAAATAATTATTACTTTTCCACTCGTTTGATTATTTTTCTTCTACTTCGGCGAGTTGTTTATTATTTTGTTGGTAGGTAAATTTAATATGTTAAATACCGTTACTATGAACAAACGAATCAAAACACCCCCAACACAATTGCTGGCACAAAATTGTAGTACTGCGCCATGGAATCCATTTTGGAAAAAAATGTCATATTTGACAGTCAACAGTACCCTCTTATACGCTCACACGTATTCACAGATAGGACAGGTGTATGCTAAGTTGACTATCTAGTTAATTACTCATCTGTGGTTTCGGATAAGTAGCATACGACATTTTTACCCAATTCGCAACGCCGTGTTCGTGCTTCAATAGATTATGTAAGAATAAAGAGTTTCATTTATATACATAGTGGAATACTTGTTCGTTTCTATATTTTTTGAAGGCAATTGTTCAATAAAGTACATATTTAAGTTTATTAAACAAAAATTCATTAGGTATTTTTATTGTTAGAAAAAAAAAATAATACAATGACTTTGGTGCAGCGTTGAAATAGTTGTTTGGATTTAAATTGGATTTAAATTGGATTTAATTTAAAAAAAAATCTACTAACACTAACGTTAACTTAACTTTTGCTGTTATATATTTCAATTTCTTAACTTTATTTTGTTGTTGTTCACGCGCTTTGACATAATACTTCGTTAAGTCGCTACAAAGCATACCCCAAGCTTGTTAAAGCGAGACATTGTGAATTGGGATTTTTCGGCTTTATTTTAAATTATTTTAAAAGTTATTTATAAAGTGCGGAAAATTCTTATATTGTATATAAACAATGTTTCATCTCCCACGTCGCTATTTTTTTTAAACTCATTAAATCATATTTTACAATATAGCATTCATTTATCTTTGGTGTGAAGAAAATAAGTAAAAGTGTTTGTCGCTAAAATTTAGCATGAGCTGGATACTGTGATGCTGACTACAAAACTATATACACGAACCACATTTCTACGACAGTACTGTTAAATGTAATAGAATTTCTCTAATTTATGGCATTCATCGAGTTGCGCTTTGTTATGGAGAGCAACGCTTATAGAAGCTGAGACATGTCAAAACATATACCCACCCCTCAAAAATCCAACTTACCTTTCCTGTGTTTATGGCCAACCAAAGCCTCTTAGAATTTTTTTAATAATTTTCTTACTAATCCAGCACATGGAATATACAAATTTCTTAAGCGTTCAATAAAGTGCTTTATTTGTGAACTAATTGGTTTATTAAAGAAGACAACAAATATTCGGGATCTACGATATTTTGTTCATCAAACTGAGCACCAGATACTTTAATGAAAAACTGATTTTTTTTCCACGAAATTTACATTAAAAATAATGCTTGCTAACTATTAAAATTTATTATAATCACAAAACAGTATTAAATTAATACAATGAATCCGATATGTGAGCAAAAAATTAAATATTTGCGAAAATATATCCCATGTTTGGCCAATGTAATTGAGCTATTGGCAAATGATAGTGAAAAGGAGGGCAAGTTGGCGCAAATGAAATTACTTTATAATGTTTTAAACGAACCTGACGATAGGTAAAACTTGTCTTGATGCAGAAAAAAAAAAAATAATTAAAATCCTTTAATATTGTTTCTTCAACTAAAATTTGTAGTATACAAATCGAAACACTAGTAAAATGTGAAGAGGTTCTGGATCGTGTTTTTGGTAGCGGCAGCGGCGATGAAAAACATGTAAGCAATCAATTTTAACTAATTTTGTTGTTGCGTTTCATAATATAAAACTATTTCATAAAAGAATGAAGCCGTATTTAAGGATACAATATATGAAAACATTCCAATTGTGATAAAGAAGGAGGTACCAGAAGATAAAGAAGAACACTTTGAAAACGTAATGTATAATAGTTTATGATTTAATTTCGGTAATAAGCGTTTGATTTTTAGGCAAATGGTTGCACCGGAGAAGGATCTAATAGTGTCTTGGATTCCAAAGAACCTTCAACCACTGATGCAGCATCATATGAAGTTGCTTTGTCGCAGAAAACTCTGCCATTAAAAGAGTCATCAGAAGCCAATCAGAAAACATTGAATGGATGTGAAGAAACCAATCAACATCACAATAAATATATTGAAAATGGAAACGACAGAGTTCTACAGAGAGACATCAATACGGTCGAAGAAGAAATTCAAACAAACTCATTCGTTTTAAACACTGACTTAGGAAACAGTCATTCAGATATAGGGAAAAATGACGTTGAAAAATTATCTCATGATCTCAACAAAGACGCGCAAAGTGACGACGGAATAAATGAAGCCAAAACGGCAGAAGAAGAGCTTCCTCTTATGTTGTCGAACGTCAACAATGTGGTCGAAGAAGGAAGCAGACCAAAGGAAAAGGAAGCTAAAGAAGAACTTTTCACTAAAAAATTTGACATTAACTCTGAAGTGAAATGTGTCGACGCTGTAACGGAGAAGAAAGACAACATAGCCCAAGGAGAACTTCCCGATAAATCGTTAGACCTAAATAATGACGATGTAGGAAAAAAGGAAGCCAATGCCGCTCAAGAAGGCATTCTATTAGATCTAAACACAGTAATAGAAGGTACCAACATAGGAAAAGAAGTAAACATGGCCCAAGAAGTACCTGCGGTCGAGATATTAAAGGAAGATGACGAATTAAAGCAGATTGAAACCAACTCGAACCAGGAGGAACTACCTGCCAAGGAATTAGAACCAAATCCTGAAGTCAAAATTGATGAAGAAGTAAATGAAAAAGCAGCCGATACGCCCACAGAAAAACTTTCTATCAAAGAAATTGACTTTAACTCTGGCTCAGAAGGCAATCACTCAGAAAAAGACACAATAAACGAGGAACTTTCCAAAGAAAACAGTCTTTTAATTGCAATGAATTCCCATGAAGGTAACCTGGTTGAAGATATCGGCGATCAGGTGGACGAAAGCGATACGTTTATTCTCCCCGATGATGGCGAATCTTCGAAAAGAACTGATGAAGAGTTTGAGAATAGTCACGAAACTGACGAGGAAAAATTGGGATCTGAGACTGAACTGGAAGAGAATCCCACTGATGTCATCATGCAAAGTCAGACAGACACTATGCCTTTTAAAATTATTTCAGCCGAGAGCTTAGCTATACAATCAGTTCATTCACTGAGTGAAAACGAAGACTTCAGCGTAAATAATCCTTTGGATGCCACCCCAAACGAAGTTTCAATTGAACCCGAAAACCAGTTAAATAATGCTGCCACAGAAGAATCTAAGGATAAAGATGATGATTTGGATCCACTAGATCCATCAATTGATCCGTCAGAAAAATTATTGAAAACCCCAGAGTCAGCACCTACAGAGAATGGAGCAAAGAGCAAAATTCAAACAAAACACAAGGACGACGATGATGATGTTCTATTGATAGAATCACGTCTTTCTCCCATATGCATTGATTCTGACCCCGAAGATGAGGTGAACATAAAAAAAGCTCCCCCTCGTGTGGTGATGTCAAAACTCAACAGTGTAAAGCCATCAAAATTGCAGCAGAAGCAGCAACAACAACAACAGAAGCTAAATGCCCGTAAAACGACTATGGAAACTATTCGCAATATTATCAAGCAACAGAGCGTTTCAATTAGAAGGGTCCCAAATATTAAGAAACCAAAACCAACCAATAACCGTGATTCGGGGTATCTACTTAAAAAGGATCCAAAAGCATTGATGGAAACAATCAATCTCATCGACTCGGATTCAGACGATGAAAAGGCTAAAAATCCACAAAGTCAATCCAAGTCAAACGATGAGGATGTTATTATTGTGAGCTCGACACACCCTCAACGCAAGTCGACTCATATAAAAAAGGCTTCAGCTGTTTCTTCGCCTAAGCAAGGCCCACGATTTCTATTGAGCAAAACGACGGGCAGGCCAACGGCCCAATCTAACTTCTTGAATGCTGTTAATCTTCAACCGGCCCCAAAATCAAATTCCAACCCAGCCACATTCTCAGCACAACTGTCGAATAAGAAAGTTATTATTCCGAACGCATTCTACGGAAATCCATCGTACAACCGAAAAATGCCAACACCATCATCGTCATCGATGGTGTCCACAAACGTAGACGATTCGTCATCTAATGATTCCGTACCGCGCAGCTTCGGTACCTCCTCGCAGGTAAGCATCCGACAAGTTCAGGATAAAGGTCTTAAAGAATGGCTAGAAGGTTTTCTAACAAATTTTGCAAGTCCTCTGCAAATTGCTTCGCACGCTTGTTTTGTGCTTCTTCAACGCGTCTTGAAGTACCGCTTCTTTCAACGGCTTAAGGAAACACGAGTCAATCTAAATACACTGGCAAAAAACTTTGTCCCTGAAACCATGGACGTTCAATTGTTATTAGACCTTCGAAATCAATTTTTAGTGAATGACAATCTAACCGAAGCCGGGCGAAGATTTTGCCGCTTTGCTACAAATGATGCGTTTGGTAAAACAGTGGCCCTAACAGCAGATTCCAGAACTGGTAAAGTCACATGTTCCACTAGAATGGGTTCGAAACCTGACGCTGCTGCGGTTAATACTCCGAAAATGACAAGACCAAACATTCTTGGAAAGCCAGCAAGTACTCCGGAAGTATCACCTTCTCCTCGTCAAACGCAAGCAATTGCAACCGCAACATCCACGATCACTTCCACTCCCACTTCCACTTCCACTTCTACTACCCCAGTATCCGTTACTGGTGTGCCGAAACGCAAAAGTAAGCTTAGAAAACTAAGTGATGGAATCCTTGTAGCCGATAACGATGACAACGATTACACACCCAGCAAAAGCGACCAAGTGCCCCAGGAAGAAATCGTTACCGAACGAAAGAAATCATTGCGTACGAATCGCACAAAGCGTAAGGAAGCCGGGTTTACGTATAGCGAGGATCATGACGACGAGGAATTCGAAGCGCTTGCCAAGAAACTCGAAGACAAAAAAAGGGAGGAATTGCGTTTAGCTGAAGAGAGGGAACTCGAAAGGGAGAAGGAATGGGAGCGCAAAGCAAAAAAGACTGTGGCAAAAAAGACGACCTCTAAGCGCCAAGGCGGCAGTAGTGTTGGTAAGTTTCTTCATGTTATTTTGTAAAACTTGTTTCTACTTTGAATTAATAAATTCTAAATGTTTTGCAGAACTTCCGAAGGGACCAACTCGTAAGAAACTTCGGCTAGCTGATACAGAAATTCTAGGCAATGCAGATGACGACCTTCTTACGCCAACTTGGGTAGAAGCAGATGGTGATGATGGCGAAGTCGATAGCTTACTTGATTTCGCCGAAGAGCCTCAGTCACCAGAAACACTGGAATCAGATAATGACAATGCCATTGTTGAAGAGCGACCGGTTATAGCCAAAGGGCACGACTCTTGCGACAGCGATTCCTACCCCTCTGTATTTGATGTTAATACAAATAAATTACTAAAAAATACCGACCGCACAATGCATGCACATAGCCAAAGCTTTGATTTTTGCGTGCATTGCCTGAGAAGAGTGTCGCGCACCGTTCATCATTACGTTAATGAGCATCGATCTTCGGAGGTGTTCACTTCACGTCTTCGCACTAAAGACATTACACGTCTGTTAACCACCAGTAATGTTGGATTTGTTCATCTTTACAAAGGCAACCAGCAACAGTACGCAGCGCACTGTATTTTCTGCGACAAGGAGGCAAAGTTCCTGTATCCGTACTGGTTCGAGCATTTCACCATGCACACTGGCGAGTACAGTTTTAAATGTAGTGGCTGCCAAATTCGAAAGCCGACAAGAAGTCTTCTTACCAATCACTTGCAATCCGGTTCGGGTTGCCAAAAGAAAGCCACCACAGTGAGACTGCACACCTTCGATACCAAATCTAATCAAATCGAGGCGCACATTTGCACTCTATGCAATTATGTTCAATTGCACAAAAGTAATTTGGTGCGGCATCTTAATACCCAGCATCAAATAGAAACAGTTGAACCTAATCACATTATAAAGGTTGTACTGCTTCAAGTGTCTGGACCGTATCGTGATCAAGAAGAAATTTCAAATGATGTATCGCAATTGTCATTATTACAGCACTCGGATGACGAAGACATCAATGGTGTATCGTACGATGAGAGTTCTGTATTGATGCGAAACGATTTCACAGACAATGATGACTTGTCCTTCATGATCTGTGGAATGTTAGACGTTCAGGCAAATATGTCCGCGACAGGCGAGATCCTGGAGAACGCCTCCACGACAAATACTGTAGATAACAAATAATCATGTGTGTTAATTTCGCCTTTATTTTTATTCTTTAGGTTAGCATTTCATGTCCTTTTCTTTCGCGTAATTTTAAGTGTTGACATTAAACTGATCATTTATTTTCATTATTTTATATTTTATTCTTTAAGAATATTAATCCTCTGTGCAGCTGCTAAGAAATCTAAGAAATCAGATATATTTTTATTTTATATAAAAAAGCAAAACAAACGTCAAAATTCTGATTTGCTTCATATTTCTACTTCATATTTCCACAAAAAAACAAATGCTAAAAATTTGTTCATTACCAGTGTCCGAGAACTCGATTTTTTCGCTTAAGTTGCACAAGCTGCAGCACAAATTATTTCAGCTTTCACAGAATTGTAGTCGTACTTTTTCCTGAATCCTTTTATCATATTTCTTTTATTAACATCAATACATATGTATGTTATTTGGTCAAATACTAATAATTTTGTTTATTTCTAAAGTGCTTATCTGATTTGATTTATATTATATTTTAAATAAATAAAATAAAAACAAATTTTGTTGAAGCGATTTAGATAACATTTTTATAATAGTTCCAAAATGTATAGATTAGGCTCATATAAGATATATAACAACACAAAATAATAAAGTATCTATTAAATAAATAAGAATAAAGTATATTTTAAGAATTTCCCTAATAAAAATTCAAATGTTTAATTGTTGGGTTATTCTTCTTTAAATGGTTATGTACGTTACGCAAAATGTCACAGAAATATTCATTGAACCATGGAAAAGATAAACTTAATTAATACTTATTAAGATATTTGTTATATCTCAGGAGATCTACTCAAGAAAGCGGATTTGTATTGTTTCGTATAGCAATGCGACCTCGCAAGGTGATAGCTCCTAGAATTCTGTAAGCGGTGATTCCCGCACCGCGAAGTAAATACGTAGCAATAGCAATTGTATTATGATTATTATTCCGGACTTGCATTTATATGTAAGAAACAGGGAAACATAAAATACATTTAATTAAAGTGATATGGCGATCATTATGCGTAGGTTGTATCTGGTAAAATTACCGCCTCAAAACACGTCTAAAAAACACCTTCACGATGAGATATAATTCGCCTTGCGTACCCATGCCCTCACAAACGCTGAAAACAACAAACAACAAAGATGTATTGATAACCTCTTATAGTTCCAGTCATTGTTGTTGTTTTTGGCTGAAAAGGAAGAGATATCGGAATCTTCTCTGAAAGCCAAGCGGCATTAAAATCACTAGACTATAGTGGGCCTAGAATGCCAATCCTCTTAATTAGATGCGATTCAACATTCACCTTTGCTCGATGCCGGGGCATAGCGATATTCTAGGGAACTGCAAGCCCGACGGACCCGCAAAGCACGGAACCACACTGCCTGATATTTCACCTGATAAATGTTCATTATGCATTCCTATAGCCACATGCTTACTATGCTAATATCGGGAACTATTGAGAAAATTTGCCTTAGATGGACAAGTGGCACAACTTGTCTAGCGACAAAGCTTCTTTGGCCTAAGCTGGATCTGAAACGCTCTAAGTGTTTGATCTGTCTAAAAAGCGTGCACGTCAGCTTTACAATAGTTTTTCATAACTGGACACTCTCTTATAGGCAGGCATGCAACTAGGCTTGGTATGTACTCAAATGACTTGCAGAAGCTGCATGGACGAGCAGGAAGAGGAGACAATCCTACACATTCTTTTCACCTGTCCTGCTCTTTCCCAAAAACGTAATGTCCACCTATGAGCCTTCTTTCAACGCCAAAAAAATGTTTTGAAAAAAACGATCAAAAAACCTTTTTGGGTTTTTTTCCAAATTAAAAATGTAAAAACGCCAACGAGTTTAACAGAATAGAAAAAAGCTCTAGAAGTTGCATTTTATGATCTGGCGTAGTTTCCATTTTACTTTTTGGGTCTTTTTCCTAAAATTTGGAGTAATTTCCAAACTTTCTGGCGTACTTTGCGTTTTCCTTCCAATTTTGTGATATACATATGTAGAGGAAATGTGCCACGATAATAATAAAATAAAATAGGTACTTTGGAATCCGATTAAAGCCTTTTGCTTTTGAATAATTACTAGGAATAATTTTTTGACTAGGCTCTCTTTTGAGCCATTGGCAACTCCATATAAAATCTGATCTGTTTTCCGTCGATGAAAAGAAAATAATTCAGTAAACAGATATCTCAAGGATGCCCTTCCATATAAATCAAACAATTTAACCAATGTTGCTTATTAACGAAGCAAGTGCTGCTATGGATCCAGTCTAAATTTTGTATAAAACATTGGATTGACCAAAAAACAACCATGCGACAATATAAAAGACAACACCGCAACATTTATTTTATTTTGTTTAACCAAAAATTTCTGTTCGTCCACGTAAAAAAAATTAAATTTCAAATCAACGGCCACGTTTTGAAAATTTAACCATCACTTCCATGACTTACAAGAACCTTCTGATCTTTATAGGTTTTTGAGGATATCAAGATGGGTGGACGGCATCGAGTAAAGAACAATAGAACATACCATCATAAAAATGTCTAATTTCTTTTGCGATTAGCAAAGATTTTACAATTTAAGTACGGCAACATGAATCGTAACGGAAAATTGTTTTCCTATTAACGCTGGAGGCACCTAGTGGTAAATAGTAAAACAAGTTTCCAGATCACAAATCTTGATCTCGATAAATAGTAAGATCATGTACATATATTTGTTGTAGTGCATACAAATTCAAGATCCCTATAGATCATTTCTGATAATAAAAAACGACTAATATGTCATACCCTACCCACTCCTCTTCTATTCTATTCTATATATGTGAGTACTTTGCAAGTACCTATTTGAAGAGATATTTTTCGGATTCTTCTGAAAGTGTTCGTTTTGTACTTAAAAGACAATTCCTCTCCTGGTTTTGGATTTGAATTTAAAACCACAAGCACTAATTTAACGAAACACCACAAAAGTCAAAATCGATAAATATAATTTTTGTTGCTAATGCATTTAATAATTCTTCAAACTTCACTACATAAAATAATATTAGGTATAACATAAACATATTTCAATAGCTAATATTGTTTTTTTCATCCTCCTCATCGTCATCAGATTGGCAGTGAAGCCGGTTGGTAATACATATGTATACACAAATAAGAAAATGTTTGCTTGATATCCCAAGGTATTCCGGATTTGAGAGCTCTTCCGCATTGCCAAACGAAAATGACATAAATCATCCCATCCCACCCAACTAGAACTCATTTATAATGGTATACAACCTTTGAAAAGAATACAAAGTCAAAGTCTTGGAATTCTGCGTTTTTAAAGAAAAATAAAAATATGTATGTATATAGTGATGTCAAATTCATATTTTATTTTTTACTTCCACGAGAATTGATAACGTAATTTTAAAAGGTTTATTTCCACAGGAAGCCGCTTTAATTTAAGAACTTAAAGATAGGTATTATTATACATGGAGAAACTGCAAAAAATCGATTTTTTGAAAATTTTTTTAAAATAGCAAAATGCTTTAGCCCACATAATTTTTAGCTAACTAAGTCCGGAGGGACAACACAGTAGATAACAGCTTGCCTTCTGTGGCGTGAAAAAGAGAAACGGTTCCTAAACAAATTTGAAAACCCAGAAGTATTGGTAATTGAGAGCTAACTGGAGGGATCTGTTGGTTGACCCACTCCACTCCGGACTGTCGTATCACTTAAATAATTAAATTAAGTTAGAGGCCAGCTTGTTGCTTCTGACATCCGATTCATATCGTATACATATATTGTCATTTTGTATGTAGTCAGGTGCGTCAATACGTCTCTCATTGCGCTGTTAATAATATTTTATTCGCTTATTTCCACCGGGTTTAGCAGTTGTGTTGGCATAATTATTACGATGATGATGAGAACGGTTACCATGTAACTCCCGAGTATTATTAGGTTAGGTTAGATTAGGTAAATGATGTTAAAGAATAGCCAAGTTCTCTAATACAAAAATCGATTTTGCCTTGCAATTCGGTCACAAAAAGTGCTGAAATCTAAAAAAGAACGTCAAGTTTATATTGTAATTATTAAAAATTTCACAAATTGTATTGATATTTTCATACTTGGCATCCTCTTTGCCGTAGCCTCTACAAATAACGTTATCTTTGAAATCTAAATTCATCATAATGGTTTGTTAGAAAATTATGGCCAGCTAAGGCTTAAAGCTTAGACTTCGTAACTGTGTCGTTCTGTAAAAGCTTATTTGTTAGGTTTGTATTATATTCTGGCCATAGTTTCCGTGATATAGTGGTTAACGATTTCCACATATTATTTGCTTGCATTCTGATCCTGTATATATTCCACACGTTTTTTGATCAATCGACTGAAGTGACTGCTCAAAATCTCGTTGCCAGTGACGTCCCTCATATTGTCCAAATAAATTAATAAATCCTTTCCAGACTTTCTTCAGACCGTTATAGTTAAATTCGTGGCTTATCATCGCTTATTGGAATTGAAAACCACCATATAAAATTGAGATTCTATTCCAAATCCTCAAATTTCAAATTAATCACAATGTACAAATTCGAAGTCATACAGCTAGGGTACAAATTTCACTTTCACTCGAAATGAAATCGAAATCGATCGAAAATGAGTTTGTGTGTTTTACATCGCACTTAAATCGATTAATCACTTAAATTAATTAATCGATTTCGATTTAAAATTTTTCAAAATCGATCCAAAGTGAAATTATTGTGTTCCACAATTCGATTTTGTCGATTAAAAAGTGATTTCAAATCGATCTGTGACATTCATGTGAAATTGTGAAAACAGAGTAAGAAATTAAATTTTACAAAAGTCTGATGAATCTGAAGATCACCTAAGAGGTTTAAGGAAAAGAGATCGAGTGTCACAGAAGTTTTGTTGGAAAATTTTAGAAAAGATGTAATCAGTCATGGACGCGATTGGATGGAAAAAATAAATTCAATTCTGCAAAATCGTTAGGATACTTTTGTCAAAATTGACCTTTGGAAATTTGTTTTGCCAAGAAAACGCAAAACTATGGGAAGATGCAACGTGACAGGAATTGAAGATTGCTCAAGATGAGGTTCCACAATTTGCAGAAACATTTTTAGTTGTCATTTATTTGGACGGTAGCGTATAAATATTTAATTTTACTATTAATAACAATTGAACTTTGGTTTATAGCTTTTATAACATAAGCAGCCTATCCAATTCAAAGGGATTAGATTAATCTCTCAGCATTTGTCTTTTTATTTTTTTCTTGAGTGTATTTAAACCATTCAGTCTGCAATCTCGCAGCAACTTATTAATTATACTCTAAAATGCGTGAACAACAAAATAAATTACCAGCAAACAATTTCCCAAAATAAAAACACTTTCACGCAGTGATTTCGAAAAAAATTTCGAAGTTACCAAATCGATCGAAATATAGAACACTGAAAATGATTTCACTCGATTTGCAATATCGATTTCGATTTCATTTCACTCGATTTCTGGAACCTAGCTGATAATGACCAATAACAAATTAAAAGCTTAAATTTGTAGTGCCGTTCTCTAATTTTTTTTTGTTTTGCATAAGTACATGAGGGAAGACAATCTTAAGCTCTACATGAAATTTGGTACCGAACAATAACTTCAGACAGCTGGCTGAAGTAAATGATTGAACTGTGTTATTAGCAAAAAAAAAAACATTTGTAGTTATTATTGTCAAATGTATTTACTAAGTGCACCAGCAAAAAAAATGTATCGATTACGACATTTATAGTATTTGAAAGTGCTTCTAGTTTTGGTTCTGAATTAAAATCCAGAAGCAAATTTCTCTTCTTTCTAGCTTGAAAAGTGAGAAATATAATAAAAGTCTGTTTTGTTCCTCTAGGCGGATAGCGATTGTTTTGTGTACGGTTATGGCTAGCTTTCGTAGTCAATAGTGGACGTGTCTTAAATTTTGGGCTACATCCACATCTTGTTCCATCTCATAGAATTCTCAGTTTTATTTTCTCCTCCCATCGAGCTGGAAAGCGAAAAATTAAATTTATTATTGGGCTATTTTGAAAGAAAAATTCTTTGGTGAATATTTGATCGTGTATGTGAGGAGGGCGAGTGGAGGAGAATAAGTTTTTTATTACAATATATCATTTAAAATAGAAGTAAAAAGCATTTTAAACATTTAAGTAAATTTTGTCTTTTATTTTAATGTTACAGTTAACATACTAGTTTAATTAAAGCTAGAGGTAATAAATAAATCTCAAAAACATAAACCTGGAGAATGTTTATTGTTTTTCAAAGGCACAAAAAAATAACAAATTCAATAAATATAATAATCTTTAATTGTTTAAACAGAACTTATAATTTAAATTAAGTTCTTTAATAAAGTTAAATTAAGTTCAAATTTTAATTTTACATATTCACATTGAATAAAGGTATAAAACTACTGAATATCACCACTTTCATATACAGCAACCGAAATATGTTATAAATTTGGATATTATTTATTTTCAAAAGATTTGCTTCTCAAAGGATTCTATGTCACGTCTAAAATAATCATCATTAAAAGTCGGCAAGTCTGTAATATGCAGTATGAGTCCGCGGGGATAGACAACTCCGATTTTTTTGTAACAATTTATCCGTACTGCGAGCGATCCAGATGCGTTTGCCGGGAAGTGTACTGTCCGATAATGCGCTATAACTTGTTTCATTCCTACTTCAGTTTTATTACACAAGTTGCACATATACCGAAGGGTTTCGACACTAATGCGAATGGGAGGAACATCGTTAAGTTTGTGAGTGTGTAAGGTATGGAACAAGCAATCGTTATAGTTGCTGGTAATAGTTTGACATGCCCCACATTGATATACGTAATAGCTTACTCCAAAATTTTGTAGTGCCTTGAGTACTGGACCATTAATGCACTCCACCAATTGTCGTTGGGTCATTGGACATGCGCATTTCAGAATGTTGGTCGATGGAATCAAACCGAATACCCCATGACATTTCCCGCAACGTTTTGAATCAATTATGCTTCGACAAAGCATAGGTTTGTCTGGGTGAAATGTCGCACTGTGCACAGGAAGTGATTCTAAACTACCGCGATGATGACAATGCATGCACTCGATTTTTCGGGAAATGCGGTACATAAATCGAAGATTTCTGGGAGCATGTACCGTGTCGTAATGTCTTCTCAACGTGCAGAAATCGCCATATTCAATTGAGCAATGTGCGCAAAAAACTGCAATCTCTGGTATTTTAGGGCACGAACAAATAGTTTCGTCATGCCCTACGTATGTATGTGGTGAATTCATAGTTGAATTCTGCTGTTGTTGGCAACGAGCCTCCGACTGATGAATACTTGATCGCTGGCTTGCCATTGGAGTTTCGGGCACTTCATTCGGAAATGGGTATGGCAGTGTAGTTGAGATGACAGACGTTCCTCGTTGGTTAGGTATTGCTTGTTGTTGACCCAATGTTGGCGCAATAGGGGCACAGGCAGGAAGCGATTGAATAGTCTGCGGATTATTTGAGAGCGTTGTTACTGTTCCATTGTATTGAGATCCAGCTCTATATATTTGATGTTGTTGTAATTGGTGTTGCTGTTGTAATTGATGTTGATGCAGTAATTGGTGTTGTTGGTATTGTTGCTGAGGGTGTTGTTGTGCTGACATTTGTAGCTCTGCTGTTGATTTGACACATATACTTGCCGACTGTGGTCGTAAGCCAGTATTAACAACATCCTTTGAAACAAGCTGATGTAGTGCGATACACTTGATCGAGGCTCCATGTGCGCTGTTTCCACCCACCCGACTTTCGACATCCTCACTTTCCGTTTTTATGATTACTTCCTCGTCTACTTCAATGGTGGCAGGTGGTTCTTCCGTCTTAACTTTTTTCAAGGAAAATTCTTCAATGGCATTAAGCATGCGTTTTTTACTTACTTCAATAAAGAATGGAGACACTGACTTAACACACAAATCGAACAAGTTTGATGCAAATATAACGTATTTTAGTCTAAAACTCAGACTATCGTGTTCCTTTTTATGAAGTTCTGCCTCGAATTGTGTCAATAATATTTTGTCGCAGTATGCGCAACTTGGACAAATTTTAATGTTATGTTGAGTTCTTAAATGTTGCCAAAATATAGTCGAATTTGGAATCTTCTTTTCACAACAGAAACACACCAATAATGTGGTATTTGAGGCCTTCCCCGGTGGTAAAACAATTGACAGCGAGGTTTTATAATTAATTTCATCCCTCCATAGATGGATCACAGGAACGTGTCGGCTGTTATGTAGTTTTTCAATGTGATCAGTGATTCCGGAACAGGTGTGGTGCAAGTGCTTGCACACGCAGCAAACATAAATGTCATTCTTATGCAGGAATGTGTGGTTTTTTATACCATTCCAGCTGGGCGAAGTTTGATTGGTTACACAAAGCAAACAACTGTAGCTACGCGGAACCGTATGTATCCCAAGATGTGAATCTAAATCGCTTTCATCAATTCCGACGAAGGGGCAAGACCGTACTAAACATTTGTAGCGCGAATTTTCGTTCGTTTCTAGGAACTTTGGAATTTCCATTTCTTCAAGACAGGACGCACTTAATCCTCTCCACCACTCAGAGTACGAATTCTTTTTTAGATTTTCAATCCAATTTTTATGTACTTCACCGATGAAATTCTGAAAAACTGGAATCCAATCATCCACGGGTATGTTTTGTTTCTTTAAAATATAATAAGACTTCAAGCCAAACAAAAGCTTCTTCTCTGCAAATTCTTTACAGTCCATATGGCATGAGTTGAAGTGATTTTTTACCTCGTTCTTTGTGGAGAAAGAAGATGTGCAGTGCAGACAAATGAACTGATGCCGACTATGGCTTTCCAAATGCTCAGCGGCCACATCAAGCGCCAAGTGTTTGTTGCAGTACGGGCAGGATATATCGGATGAAATATTGTGGCGATTCTTCATATGCGATAACCAAATTTCGTATGTAAAAAAGGATGCGTTGCATTGCGTACAGCGGAAAAGTGAAGACGGATCAACTCCAGTGCCCTCAGTGAGAAAATCTAACAAGGGATGAATACGATCGAGTATGACTTGCATTTCTGGTGTGATTGCATTAGTTTCAGGCTCTGCAGATGGACTTGCGATAGATTGTTCTGGTTCCTTTTTTATGGGGGTAGTCTGATCTTTGCATGTACTACGTAGATTGTTCGCCTTTATTGTGGGGTCATCAGCAACTTTAACGAGATTACCCTCCTGAACAAAGACTCTTGTTAAGTTTATGGCAGCATCCTGGATAATAAAAATAGACAAAATTTAATTGGGAATACCCCAATAAAAATATTCTTAGCTCACCTCACAAGATAAGCTATTCAGTTTTCTTTCTACGACGCAGTCCAGCTCGTCTGGATGATCTATCGCCATATGAATCTGCATGTGGTGCAAGCAGTTAGATTCCTCCTTGCAGTGGATACAAACGAAATTATTGAACATTTGACTATTGAAAGATTTGAAGGCCACTGGATGTTCTGTACGAATGTGTGACTCCAATGAAGATATCGCGTAAAAAGTTGAAGGGCAATCTAGAAGAAATTCAACAATGTAGAAGTAAAAATATTTATTATTCTAATTTCGAACCTACCTGGACATGTTAAACTGGTGATACTCTTTTCTATTTTTTCCTGTATTTCGATTAACTTTTTGTGCTTTAGTCTATCCCTGTAAGAACATTTGTATATACCCTCTTTGGCCGTACTGCCTTTATGGCATATTGATCGATGTATGTTTACGTTTGCTGGTACTAAACTTCGATACGTACAATCGGAACACTGATATGGACTGCCAGAATGGCGAGTGCAGACATGTCTTATTAATATCTTTGAACAGGAGTTCATCCAAGGACAATAGGAACACTTCCAATTTGAATTACCCTTATGATGTGTGTCGATATGATTCTCAAAGCTCTTAATTTCATTTGAGGAAAACCAGCAATCATTGACCATGCACTTAAACATGCCGTAAAAGAGGTTAGCCGAATTTGTTTTCCGATAATGTCTAACCGGACGGTTGATTGATTGAAACGATGACGATGACGATGATGAAAGTGGCACCATTTCAGTAGGCTTGGGATTGGATTTGTTATCAAGTGCACATTTTTGCGGACTTTCTTGAGAGGACGTCCTTTCGTGTTTGTTATGAAGCCATTCTAGAAGCATTTTAGGTGTAGTGATAGGAATAGCATTAGTTTTGGAAGAAGTAGATGGCACAATTTTAATCTCACCGATATTGGGTTTGACGTCTACTGGGTCTGCGTCTGCATAAATGTGATTACTTTGCTGACAGAGTTTTTTATCGGCACAATGAATCACAGTCATTATATTGGCTGAAGGTTGATTGGCATGAAGCTGCGCCAATAGCACTTCAGGTGTATCCATGGTTGAAGATTTCAAGGCATCTTTAACATCGGCTATGTTTATGTTCGACGAAAGCTCAGGGAGTTCTTGCTTTACTTCTCGCACAGAAAATGGAAGTGTCGAATTATTTTCACAAGGTTCATTATTGTCACTTGTCTCACTATCTTGAGTTATTAGAAGGTCTTTGATATCTAGTGGACTTTCGTGTAAGAACTCTTGATCTTGTGTGACCGCACTATGTTCTGTTGGTATATTTAGATCTTTCAAATTGTCTTCTTCGTAATCGGATGGCATCACTTCGTTCACAACTTCTCCACTGTCCACAGCAGCAATAATGCATTTTTTTACAAGACCAGGATTATCAAATCTAAACCCATGATGATCTCGATGGTGTTTGTGTATATTTGCCTCGTTTAGTTGAACAAAGTTGCACAAGGTGCACACATACAGATGTATGACCTTCAAATCAGGACTATACAAATAGTTTGTTCGGATTCTAGCGTTCCTACATCGGCTTGACCGAAACTGATGCGAACGAATATCTTCCTTATACGGCTTTATAATATCGCACATATCGCAAATGAAACCATATTCACCCGTATGATACGAGTAATGGGCATGGAACTGTACAAATTTATCCTCCAACACATCTTGGCAAAACACGCATGTAACTTTATAGCGGTTACGACAGGGAACCGCAAACGTTATATTTCGTTCGAGGTTGCGAATACTATCCGAGGTCAAACGGGAAATGTAGGACTCCTGTTTGTGTTGAACAACATAGTGATTGGTTAAGTCTAATGGCCGTTTATTGCAGATGACGCATGTCTTCGTTAAGTTAGGTAACATATTGATGTCTACGTTGGCATATTTGGAAGGCTTTGCAGTGACCTTGATAGGATCGCTGACGGGTTTCGATTTGCCTGGAGCAAGGTGTGTAACTTCATTCAAACACGTTTTTGTGTGGTGAGCAGGCAAAGTTGGTTCCGAAGAGAGGCGCTTTGGTTCCTTGGTATGACTATCTAAACTGCCTCTGTGTTCTTTTTGCTTTTTTTGTTTCATCGGTGAAATTGAGAAACTTTGATTATGGTTGATACTTTCCGTTGATTTGTACTGATTGATTGCATTAGATGACAGCTTCCTCAATTTTACTTCACATGGCACAATCTTAGCAATTGGTGATGTATCTTTTTTATTTTCCTGTATATTGAATTGTTCACCGCCATCGGAAGTGTTAGGGCTGGTTTGTTCATTGACAGCACCAATGCCGAACGAACCGCTTTCAGATAAGCGACGAATAATAACTTTTATGGGAGGCAAAGCTCCACAAGTTTGTCTCCTGCGCTTTATCGGTGCCGCTGTAACCTTTTGCATGGATGTGGACGACACTGAGCTAGAATCTATTTCGATATCTGAAAACGCTTGGTTTTCCGCCATTGAACCTGATGTCGCAATGCAACGGCGTTTGCCATCAATTGTGGGTATCCAATTTTTTTCAAACATCTCTCTGTATTCAAGAAAGGTACAGTTGAGATTACTGAGCTCCCGAGAAGGCTTCTTAACATGAGAACTGTTTGATTTTGCAGTTGAAGTGATATTTTTGCTTTCGTTACTGCTGCAGCGTGACATTCTCTTTCTTCTAACCGTCCTGGGGCTGGTGTCATTGCACTTTTCCATTGACTCTGGACTCGTTTGATTACTGGAAGAATCGCGTGCGATTTCGGAGCTTTTAGACAAATTTTCCTGAGGTATCGTGGCACTTGCTTTTGGCTTGCCTATAGCTGATAGTACGATGCCTAAAACCTTTTCCACTTCAACTGATGTCATGCAACTTGGTGATGGGTTTTGCTTCAAATGTGTAGAATTGTTATCATCAGATGATGATGTCGCACGTGATCTTGACTTGCGTTTCGCAGCAGAATTAATTGTTGTTTCTTCATTTCGGCTGGTAGTGACCTTTTTACTGGAGTGCGATGACCTACTTCCATTTTCGGAGCCCGAAGAATACTTCCGAACTTTCTCAGACTTTTCAGTAGATTTAGATGTCGTTTTATCGCTTTCGGAAGTTCTTGAATTTTTTCGATGCCTTAAGTCTTTTTCACCTAATCTAGGGGTGTTTCTACCAGTCTCCGATTCACTAGAATTCTTCCTTTTTTGTGTGTGGATTTCTAAAGCATTTGGCGATTTTTTCCCACTTTCGGATCCGTTCGATGTTCTCCGTTTTCGATCTCCCTTGTCTCGTTGTTCATTAGATTTCGGAGTCTTTCTTCCACTCTCGGACTCTGAAGAATTTACTGCCTTATTAGGTGTTTCAACAGGGACCGATTGGGGCGACTCCTCTATTGGTATGTTCTCAAAGGCAGCTTTCACTGAATTTTCCTTTTCCAGCTTTCTCTGTTTTTCCAATTCGAGCAAACGTTTATGTTCGCCGTATGTTTTAGCTGTCTTCGATGTTACTACTTCCGGAATATGACTGATCTTATTCTGCAATGACCATGAATGCATTTTCGCAAAATCCATTATTAGCTTGATTTTCTGTTTAACTCGAGGGTCTTTTAAGTTTGCACCAGGCATCACAGACGAAGGCAAATTGCGAAGTACAGGATCAACTATATTCTGCCTTTGTATTGACATCTGTTGTTGTTGGTAGTGTTGTTGTTGATGTTGGTATTGTTGTTGTTGTTGTTGTTGTTGTTGTTGCTGCTGTTGGTGGTGGTGATACTGTTGTTGTTGTTGTTGTTGATGATAGTGCTGTTGTTGCAGATTTTGCTGGTATTGGTGCTGTTGCAACCCTTGACAACTAATTTTATCCTGTTGAATTTGCTGCAGACATTGTTCATTCTGAAACTCATTTCGTTGCTGACATTCTTGAATATCAGCCTTATTTTTCGCTAAATTAATGTTGTTATTCAAGTTAATATCTGTGTCCAATGGCGTTTCTTCGTCTTCGACAACTGGTATGTTTCGTAAAAAGACCTCTAGCTTAATTCCTGTAGCTTGGCTTAGATCAGAGTACATGTCAGTTAACTTTTCTAAGCTCATATTTTCTAGGTCTCGCATTGTATATGGTGTCAAAGGCGGTTCTTTCTTTGAAGGAACTACGGTTGAGCAAGATGCAATTTCTTTAGAAGAATCATTGTTTGCATTAGATTTCACTGCATCCGG
Organism: Ferdinandea cuprea; assembly: GCA_963576555.1. Lineage (NCBI taxonomy): Eukaryota > Metazoa > Arthropoda > Insecta > Diptera > Syrphidae > Ferdinandea > Ferdinandea cuprea. The sequence continues at coordinate 68,330,207 of OY754958.1, forward strand.
TACAAAAATTGATGTTGCGACAGAAACTGACGTATTTGCCGAATTGTCAGTTCCTTCATCTTCATCCGAATCCAGTAATATTACAGTTTGGCTGTCATTGGCAGCATTGTCTGGGCTTTTACTTTTTAAAGTACTTCTTCTATTGAAAAGATCAGTTTCTGAAGATTTTAACGACTCGACAACAGGAACACTAGCAGGTGGTTCTCTTCTATTAAATAGCACAGGTTCGGGTTTTTTTGGCAATTCTTCTACAGGTTTTGGCAAGTCCACAAGAGCACTACTAGGTTCTCGTCTATTGAAAAGCGCAGTCTCAATGTTCTTTTGGGATTTTGCTAAGGGCATTGGTAAATCCTCTGGTTTAACACATATCAAATCATCTTCGTCATCAGACACTAATAGTATTCTGGTGCGTTGTTTTCTTTTGTGTTTGTGTTTCCTTTTTTGTTTTTTCGATTTTGCTGAGCCGATATCAGTCGATTTACTATCCCTATCTCTCCGTATTGTCTGTTTTATTGCGTCGGTTTTTGATGCTGAGTTTTCCGCCTCAGATATATACCAATCAGATTGCTTCTGGTGTTTCCGTTTTTTCTTTTTCCTTTTATAAGAAACATTAACGATATCTTCGTTTTCGCTCTCAGGTGAGAGCATTGGTGGTGAACTCCTTCGACGCAACTCCGATTCCAAATTTTGTTGTCGTAGAATCAAACCATTTTTAGAATGCCCTTCTGCTGGTTTTTCATGTTGCTCACGTGATGTATCAGTATTTCTTATATTATCAATGTCCTCTGTAAGACTGTCAATGCGTTCAAACAAATCTTTATTCAGAATGTCATCTTCAGTCTCAGCAGCACCCTGAACTGTGGCAGTTGTTTTCTCATTATCGGATAGAATTTCGCCTTCCTCTAAGGCCGTCGTTGATACCTTTTGCTCTTCATTACTTGTCTTTTCGTTTGGTAAATCAGATAATCGATCAACGAATAAGACTTCATCTTCATCTTCTTCATCAGAAATGACAATTGTACCTAGATCGCTAAAGATGCTTACGATGTGTGGTGGAAAAACCTGAAAATGTATACACGTTTATTTATAAACAAGCAACAAGCAAAAATATGTATGTATGTATAGATGTATTTACCATGGAGGTCTTTTTTAAATGCTCGTAACGCAGTCGTATCTTGCCTTCGCACAAGTGCGCCAGCCGAGGAGTACCTCTGAAAAGTAAAATAATTATTATTAAATTTGATATATTCATTATGCATTTATGCGCATAAACAACTTAAAATAAATCAAAAGGTTAGTAAAACCAAGCGAAATGTACAGTATTGTGCAAAACCTAAGCAACTTTTCCTACTCTCATGTAAAAAGTTGTCTCCCACTTTTAAAAATACTTCCCGGTAAACTTTAAATTTCATTTATTAACAGTAAATAAAAAAAATAAATCAAAATCAGTTTAAAAAACAGCTGTGCAAAACCTAAGCAACTCTTTTAATATTTTGTATAATATCCGTTATTTTTTATGACTTCAGCACATCTACGAGGCATCGACTCAATTAAATAGAAATAATAGCTGCTGGTATGTTTTCCCATTTATCAACTCCATTTGGTTTTTGCACCGTATTGTTCCAACGCTACGTTTAAGAATCCCGAATAAATTTTCAATCGGATTCAAATCCGGCGACTGTGCAGGCCAAGCAAGAAATTCAATCCGATGGTCTGTTAGCCACTCCTTGACCAGGAGTCGTTGTCATGTTGGAATACCCAAGAAAGTGGAATATTCCATTCGGCATACGGCAGCATCACATTTTCCAAAATATCCTTGTAAACAAAACGATCCATTATGCCCCCTATTTCATGAAAAGGACCAACACCATAACCAGAAAAGCATGTCCATATCATAACACTTCCACCCCCATGCTTCAGTGTACTTTTACAGAAGCGGGGATTAAGTCTTTGCTTGGGCGTACGCCTAACGTATTGTATGCCATCAGTGTTCCACAGGTTAAATTTACATTCATCACTGAATAACACACTTTTCCACTTGCCGACTGACCAATTAATATATTTTTTAGCAAAATTCAACCTATAAAGTGTTTTAAAGAAAAGATTCAAATGCAATTCAAAAAATAATTTTATCAATAAACCTTTTCTGTACATGCTTCTTCGTGAGCATAGGTTTCTTCAACACTGAATAACTTTTAAGATCAGCTTCAAGAGCCCGTCTACGAACCGTACTGGAGTCAACGTTCAAATTCAAAGTCGACAATATTTCCCGAGAGGAAATAAAGGGATTTGATTTGATTAATCTCGTTATTTTCCTATCCTCCCGAACAGTTGTTTTACGCGGCCTTCCTCCTACATTATTATTTTCTAAGCTACCGGTAGCTTTATATTTTTTAATCAAACGTGAAACTATAGATTTATTAATTCCGAATATTTTTGCAATTTTTGACTGTGATACACTTTGTTTATATAGGTTAATTATTTTTAATTTGAAGGTTTTATCATATTTAGCGCGCTCCATATTGAAAATGACTGTGAATGACTACCCGATCGCAATCTCTACCCACAATTGAGCAAAATTAACTTTACACATTACGTCATGGAAAAACCCACTTTAAAATGCCGTTAAATTTGTGGTAATAACAAGAACTGTTTTAGCAAACTCGAAGTTGCTTAGGTTTTGCACAGCTGTTTTTTGAACTGATTTTGATTTATTTTTTTTATTAACTGTTAATAAATGAAAATTAAAAACTTTGTTTGGGTGATTTTGAGGACACATGCAAATATGTAAATAAATATATTTACAGTTTACCGCGAAGTATTTTTAAAAGTGGGAGACAACTTTTTACATGAGAGTAGGAAAAGTTGCTTAGGTTTTGCACAATACTTTATATATCAAAGTGAATTGCGTGGAAGGTAAAAAGTTTTGGTGTTACTGCGAGTACGTGTAGTCTAAACCTTTAACAAACAATTTTTCTGTCACATACAGTGACAGTGTCACATACCTCTTTCAACGGGTTAACCTCTAATATACGGAATTTTTTTCAAGCTAACTTTTGTTAAATAAACACTAAAATATTAAAAACCCCTTTCTGTACCGGGGAAACATTTTTGAATGAGCGGTGCGTTTGTAGCAAAATAAATTAAATTTATACACTGTCAAAAATCAATCTATACAGGAAATATAATAGGAAATAACTCCACATAGCGTGCCACCCAGGTACTGTTGTTGCGCAGAATCAAAGTATTTTAACTCTATGCAACGTCGCAGGCAGCAGTTATCTTGCCTTACAACTCTCTTTCTGACTTGTCCACGAAGTGAAATAAGATTGCTTTTTTTTTCTTAGAATAAATTTTAGAATGGTAAAATACTGTTATTTTGGGGGCTAATTTAATAACTATCGGAATCCAGAGAGCCTTAGCGAAGTTTAGTTGAAATTTTCTGGTGGTAACTTTGTTTTTGTCCACTACTGTATATTGTATTAAATATTGAAGTTACAGTTACATTTAAGATCAGAAGACTATTAAAAAATTTGATTCAGTCGGTATGCATAGAAGCAAAATAAATTAAAAACCAATTATACAGGCAACGACTCACAATTTTTTTTTTGTATTTAAAAAGGGAGTTCTTTAAAAGTGCTGACTTCAAAAATTACCAGCAGGTGGAAAATTCTGCGGCACTTTTAAACAAAAATTATTTAAGAAGGCAGTACGACATGCAATAACACGCCGCAAAAAAGTAGAAGAAAAGCAGCAACATCGTAGGTTCAATCAAAACTTAACAAGAAGTTGATTTCTTTTTTATTTTATGTATATGTGTAAAGAAACGCTATCATATTTCTAATTAGGTACAGTGGTTGTCAGAGAATTAGCACAAGGATCGAAATTTAATCGCTTCGGACGGAAAGCGTCATAAGTACCATCCACCGAAGCCGGAGGATAATCCGCGTTACACTATAGATACGGTCAAACATGGTGTGGGCTGCATTCACATGGCATGGAGTTGGTCCCATTGTTTAAATTGAAATATTGGAAGAGCATACGGAACCGTTTGCTGATGACATTTTATATATTGGGATAACGATCCCAAGCACACTTCTAGGCTTGTAAAGAGCTGGATTACTAGCCAAAAATTAATGTTTTACCTTGGCCTGCACAAAGGCCTGACCTTAATCCAATTGAGAATCTTTGGAGGAGCTTTGGCAGTTTACTAGGAAAGGATGGAATTTGATTCCAATTCACTGTTGTCAGACAGTTGGACATTCTGAGGAATGGTTTCCTTGAAGGAATAAAGTCTTTTGTTGAAATTACAAAGTGATCGAACAATTTTTGTTCATGTTTTACAATACAAAAGAAATAAATATGTTATGATTGTACACGAGAAAGTTAAAAACGCGTGGCCAAACACACAACACGGAGTATATGTTCCAAATTTCAGCTTCATAGCTTACATTTAAAAGCCTAAGAATTGCAAAGGGACAGAGGGACGGACAGACATTACTAAATCTTTTAACTTTTGATGCTGATCACAATTGTATGCTTCAAATCCTTGAAATAGATTAAAATTAATTTAATTTATTTGTCTACAATCAGCGGAGTTGATTTGGACGTACCCTATCCTAAGGGCTTATTAAATTTGAAGCACAAAATTCAATTTATTTTTTGTTTTTTTTTTTAATATGTTGAAGACCGTCTAACAAAAAAAAATTCTACAACACTAATAAATTGGATATAACAATACCTAATTATCATATCATAATTCGCTCCCAGCTCTTGGTCTTTAAGATTTGCTGGGCGCGTGAGTCATACTGCAGAAAATAATTAATTATGACGTTCACTACCTGGAAGTTTCAAGCAGGCTAAATAAATATATACTTACTGAATCCTATTCCGTATAAACTTGCGTATCTTTATATAGTTTGCATACTTTACTGGATCCAGTTTTATAATATATTCCACAAAAGGAATATATTTATCTAATTGTACCCATGTTTTCTTGTTTGTTTCCGCTTTAGTTACCTATACGAATTAAATAAATTATTGAAATGTTTAATAAAGATATATACATATACTATATAGTTAATAAATTCAAAAAAATTATCAATAGCACCAAAAGCGTCAATGTCAAAACCAAAATAAAGTAGCTGTGTGTGAGTGAAAAAATCATTGATTAGAAAAGCACAACTGAGTGAAAACTGTCAAATCAATCAATCATGTGCAATCAGTCGGTCATCCGAACGTGTCAAAAATCATTCGCGTAACAAACACAACTGTCAACGACCTCACATTTTACAGTTTTCCCATTTTTACTAAAATAAATTTGTTGTGCCGCTCTCTTTTACGAGTTTTTTAAAAATATTTTTTTTTAAATAAGCAGTACAATTTTTGTACAATTAATAATTTATTTTTATTTTAACGCCACAGATCAACTTATTTCAATTGTTAATAATAAATAAATATTAGGCGTAAACAGCCCAAAGGAGGACCCAAAGTTTAGCTTCTCCAACCATTTTGTGTGCGGAGATAATGTTTTTGACACAAATTTTAAGGACCTAAATATTTTAATGACGATTCCGATTATTTTTTGAGAAGCTTGTCATGACAGTTATTACTCTTGGATGTTTGTCCGCCGTTCGCAGGAGGTAAAACTTTCAGGTGGTACGAGTCGGGATTTAACCCAGGGATCCCTCGATTATTGGTCCAACGCACCCATTAACCATTAAGCCACTGCAACCACCAGCGAACAATTTTCCGATTTCCTACCATTCAGAGGATATTTGCTTAGAGCTATTCTTTGGAACGTTGTTCCGACAGAAAATGACGCGTTGCAGTGTGATGAAGTGCATTTTCAGTAACATTTGTGACAGTTTCAGACCTTTTTTTATAATGTACGCGCACTAAAGGGACTTTGGATACCCGTATAATTAAGTGACACAGTGCGGGCATTAGGGAAATGAAGGATTAGACAAAGGGAGAAACCGATGCACGTTGGTTTTAAATGTTTGTAAATTATAGTGTGCAGGAAAAACAGAGCGTGGTAGAGCATTCCACATTCGTATTGTACGGTTGTACAAATATCTCCAAATATGTAATTGGTGCACCAGACCAGATATGAGCGTTGTTCTCGATTTTGGGGCGAACAAACGCCTTATAAATTCTAGCCACATCGCAGCGTTCTTGGCGACATCGAATATGTGGTCATTCCAACGAAGGTTGTCATTAACACACATACCGAGAATGGAAAGTCGTTCGGTTTCAGCGATGCAAGTGCCATTCATGGATAATGGCGGAGTATTGAGATTTCGCTTTAATGACAGAAGACAGCATTGTGTTTTGGAAGCATTAAATTCCACTCTATTGGTTTTACCCCACTCAAGAATGCTGTCAAGATAGGAATTTAATGAGCTTAACATACGTTGCCGTTCCAGTTCAACGCCCGAAGATGAGGGGCGTTGCCCAGGAAACGAATATGTATAGCTGAGGCTGCTGTCATCGGCGAAGGAATGAATGGGATTAGAAGTAGCAGACAGTAGATCATTTATAAAAATGAGAAAGAGAGTCGGAGACAAAACGGAGCCTTGGGGAACACCAGCATTTATTTCGTAAGTTGCAGACTTTAAACCGTCCAAAACAACTTCAATTGAACGTTCCGAAATGAAATTTCTAATCCATTGAAGAAGGGTATCATCGATCCCAAATGCACGCATTTTCGACAAGAAAGCTTGATGCCAAACTCTGTAAAATACCTTTGAAATATCAAGCGCAACAACCTTGCTTTCACCACCGTGGTGAATAGATTGGTTCCACTTTTCGGTTAGATATGTCATCAAATCACCTGTTGCTGTGAAAACCGTACTGTCGGTCATTAAGAAGTTTTCGGGATTCGAGATATTTCATAAGCTGACGATTTATCAGCGTTTCCATGACCTTGGGAAGCAGGGACGTAAGTGCAATTGGTCGGTAAGAGGAGGAGGGGGGGGGGGAAGATTCGCCTTTTTAGGGACTGGCTGGACAAATGCTGTTTTCCATCTTCTCGGAAAGAGCCCTGATAGGGGAAATACCATCTGGACCAACGAATTTATGTAAGTTGAGATCTCGAAGAACTCTTGCCACTGTACGAGTGCGAAAATGAATTGGTCCCATAGTATATTCTACGCGCTCAAGTACGGGGGGAGATAGAGCACAATCTGAGAGCGTTGAGCTAGCTGCAAAGTGAGCAGCAAGCAGATTGCTTTATCCACAAACGACCAACAATTTTTAGAACCGGTGGAACTTTGTAGTATTTTTTGCCTCAACTTTTGGTCGTAGGAAAATTTGACACGATTAATATGGGCATTGCAGTCATTTCTGGCTCGTTTGAATTTTTTTCGGTTTTTATCAGTTGGGTTGGCCTTGTAAGACTGAAAGCTCACCTCTTTTACCCTGATAGCCTCTTAACAGCTCAAGTCATACCACGCGTTTACCTTGGGTTTGATACTCTTAATCCTGTTAGGGATAAAGCATTTCATACCCAGGTGAATTATATTTGTTATCATATCGGCGGCAGCATCCACATCGCTATCGAGGAAGCATAGCGACCAGTTAAAAATTTAAAAAAAAACCGTTTAAGTCTTCCCATTTGGCTTTCTCGTATTGCCATACGGTTCTTTTTGGAGTTTGTTTTTTAACTTTGTGGTTGAAGTACGAGAAATTCGCCGATATAACACAATGGTCTGACGAACCTAGAGGCGATAATACATTTATGGTGTACTTATCGGGGTGAGAGGTGAGAAACAAGTCCAGTGTGTTGGCGGTTTGACTACTAATGTCCGGAATTCGTGTCGGCTCATTTACAAGCTGAGTTAGGTTGTTTACCTCAGCAAAGATCTCAGCATACCTGCCTTCGGGTGTTGTCTGTCCAGAATGTCGAAGCCAACTAGAATTGTGTACATTATTGTGTATGTACATCATGTACATATACATAAAAATATCAAATACAACTATTGCCGCCATATAATTTATTCAGTTTGGTTTATCTCATAGATAAATATAGATAAGTTGGTACTTTTTAATGCATATAAACATACCAAAGTATTTGAGTTATTGTTCACTACATAACAAAAACAAAATAAATCAAATTATGTAATGTAATATAATATAATAACTGAACGTTTCATGCAAATAAAGTCAATAATAACATATGAAAATATAAACACAAGCAAATCATCAAACTAAGAATTATTAAATATAATAAAAATCGCTTACTATAGAGCAAGAAAAGACATTCACAATTTTAATAAAATAACTAAGCGACCTTAAGTTTCAAAGAGGTCATACCCTGATGTCGCGGTTGGGATCATCTGTGGATGATTCGCAAACTTGTAATTATATAGATCACTAGCCCACCAGCCCAGCCCGGCTTTGCTCGGGTGTTCACAAAATAGTAAAGGGAAAAATAAATTAACTCTTATACAAACTATAGTATATATAGTATTGCTTTATGGAACATTTTACGCAGAAATCTTAATTTCAAGTCTTACAAGATACAGCGAGTGCAAAATAAACTGGCATTAGATCCGCTGTTACATCGAAAAATTGTGTTCAGCGATTGGGGCTCAAATCAAATACAATCCAAATGAGATGATCGAAGCACCGGTACATCCTGAAAAATGCAAAGTTTGGTGGGGTCTGCCTGGTAAAGCAATCGCATCATCTACGTGTTAAACGTAACCGAAACAATCAATTTATTGAAGAAAACATTCGATGAAGCGTAATGGACCTGTAATATGGCCTCCAGAAGTTTGTGATTTGACGCTTCTTAATTATTTTCTTTGGATAAAACAATCGACTCATTAAAGCCAACATTATTCGTATTGCCACAAATAAAAATTGTCAAAAACTTTACCTCGGATGGCATTCATCAGATAAAGACGTGGTAGTTACGGGCATTTGTTTCTGTTTGCATTAACCGTTTTTTTTCTACCTAGTGTAGAGGCACTTTTATAGTTAGTATAGTTATTGTGCGGTAGCAATTTTATGGGTGCAGTGGTTTAGTGGTTAAGTGCGTTGGACCACAAAGCGAGAAGTCGCTGGTTCAAATCCCGACCTGTACCAGCAAAAAGTTTTCATTCGCTGCCCCACCTCTTGCGAACATCTGCCAAACATTCAAGAGTAAGAACAGTCATGAGAAGCTTGTCAAAAATTATTTGCCTTTTGGAATCGGAATTAAACTGTAGGTACCTTCCATTCGTGTCAACAAATATATCTTCGCATACACAGTGGTTGGAGAAGCTAGGCTTCTGGGTCCTGTATGGTCCGTTTACGCATAATATTTAATATTTTATAAGCAATTATGGAAACTATGAAAACGTTCATATTATTACGGTAATCCTGACGCAATTTTGTATAACTTTAAAAAAAAAACTGAAATAGAATCGATGCTGCCATTATATGCAGTTGCCCACATTTGTTATATGTAAGTTGGCAACACTATTTTAACTAGCGGCCATTTTTTCAACTGTCAAGTGATTTATTTTTAGTTTGGTTAGGTATTTCAACATGATTAGACTAACGCCTGAACAACGCTTTCAAATTGTGCAAATTTATTTTGAAAATCATGGTTCTGTTCGAAATACGTATCGCGCCATCCATTTACAATTAATCGTCCATCAGAGCCATTAGTTCGATTACCTATAGAACGTTTTCCCACCACGTTTATTCTAAATTATAATACGCATCCACAGAGACGTCGTACAGTGCGTACAGAAGAAGTAATTGCTGCTGTAGAGCGTAGCGTAGAGGAATTGGACAGGTTCACCTAGCACATAGATTCGGTTAAGGGAAGATTGCCGTTGGTCCCAATTTTCATAAGAGAATTTTATTTAGCGATGAAGCTCACTTTTGGTTGAATGGATATTGGATACGTCGAAAGACAAAACTGCCGTATTTGGAGTGATGATAATCCTCAAGTGTATGTTGGGACACCGTTACTACATCCACAAAAAACTGACTGTTTGGTGTTATGGCTTTACGGGTTGGTGGAATAATTGGTTCGTACTTCTGCTGGCCAGAACGTTACAGTCAATGGTAACTGCTATAGAGCCATGATTACTGACTTTCTCGTTTATCAATTAAACGACCATGATGTGCAGGAGCTGCGGTTTGAATAAGATTTAAAAAAAAATCTTTGTTTTATTCCATTTCAAAGTTATATACCTCGAAAAAAAAACACCCTTTATTATATAATAGCAACACTGGTCGTAAATTTTAATATACCATCGGAGAACACACTGATGCACCTACCTACTTATCATATTTTGTTTATGTGTACGAAAACTCACATCAAAATAATTTAACGAGAAAGAGCAGTTATAACTTAGCGCCCACGGTTGAGCAAAAAGATAAATAATTAATTTTGCGATATTCAGAGAACTTAAGTACGTAAAAACTTTGATTTTTAATATCCTGCAACCCATTACTGAAGCCCATTTGTTGATGTTTCATCTTTCAAAATATCATATAATTCAACTCCTTATGAAAACATCTATCTTCATAGATAGTGAAAAGAGAACTGGAATTGTAAACTGGAAAGCTGAATTAATGTTCTTTCTCTGTGAAATGTTTTATCGTTGTGCTATGCTGTGGTGTAGTGCGCTGTTCGCTGTGCGTCGAATTATTGCCGTCGAGGAGGAATAATGCTATTTAAAAAAAAAAAAAAACAATTTCGCACATTTATGTTAACAGTAGTAAGATTTCAGTGCTTAATTATTAAGATTGAAATGTAATTAAAATGTCAAAAGTCCTTAAAATGTTTTTCTTTATCCCGAAAAAGTTATCGAAGAATACAAATTACTAGAAATGAAAGCACCAGCGATGGATTGTAATTTTAAAAATTATTTTGAAATTCAAGACATTGAAAAGTTTTGTTTCGAGGTGGGCAAAAACATTTGGAGAGTATTTGCCCCAATATTTATACAATACCGTCATTAAAATCTTAACAATGTCTCCAAATACTGGCCATGTAATGACTGGTTTACATGGTCACACAAGTCTATCACGAAGGAACGTGGGATACACAATACTAAAGTCTACTGCAAGGAAGGGGCAGCACTTCCAAACATGCAAAAATACGTGACACTTATTTTGGTCGGTAATGTTTATTCGCGTGGTAGCAGCCGAATGTAGACCGTTCTATCTCTGATCTCACTCTTCCATCTTTAAAATCATTGACGGCAGAGATCTCTCTCTAATCTCGTGCAAAAATGCATGCGTGGCCATTAAGAATTCCGCACTGTATTACCCAATCTTCTCTCACTTCTAGTTGTATTTACCTACACTATATAATTCTAACGGCAAAAATTAAGTTATTCTCCACATGCACCGCAAAAAAAATAGCTCAACATCCCAACAGCAAAACTTTTAAAAAACGGACATTTATTTTGTATTCTTTTTAACTGCATTAATATACAACAAAAAATTACGTTTATAACAACCAAAGCACATTCAACAAATGTGATTCTGCAATGTTAACACACAAATGCATTGCCTTAAATAACTACATCTGTATTTATTAGATTTCCTTAAAACACCTCTCAGATGTTGTTTAGTTAAACAACGCGTAAGTATTTACGCAACCTTTACGCAACTTTGCTGAAATTCTGATTTATAAACGATTTTCCTCTGTTTTAACTAAACGAGGTTTGTGTCTAAATAAGTAAGAATACTTAAAAAACTAGTACCAAAAACATAAAATTCTACTACATTTGGCTTTAAGAGTGTAGAAACACAGCTGCATTTGACAGATTTTTGTTTATTTATATGGAAATATTTTGCGCAGCATGATGAACTTCCAAAATAAAAGAAAATTTCGGAAAATTGGGTTTCCTCTCATAAGGTACTACAATTTGTTTATGAAATATGTTACAAAGGCACACATATCAATAGGCACACAATCAATTATACGATTTGCGTTGTCTCGGGTTAATTTGTTGGCTAAAGAATTTAATTCAATCGATATCTTTCACAAAAGCCACGAAATCAAATGGCATTTTTATATCTTTTTACATCTTTTTTGTTTTAATGAAAATATAAAAATTACATTTGAAATCAAAAACAAAGGTGCGTAAAGTTACGCCGGCCTTAAAATATGTTTATAAATAAGGCCGCTACAGTTTAAGGAAAATTAACTTACCTTATCTTCATCACTAGAAAGATCAACTATTATATTATCCATTTCTATTTAAAGAAAAAACTTTTGAAGACAATATAAGATTAAATAATGAATTAAAGAACAAAATAATTATATTGCAAACTATTAATATTATTTGCAACTACGCACCAAGTCTATGTATTTAATATAATACGGAACACGACCGAACACCATGAATTTCACTGCTCCACTAAAAACTCAATCCGTGTGCCTTGTGCGACTTGTGTGAATGTTGCTTATGGCTATGGCTCTGTATCATAATTACTCATCTGTTCTACAAAAAAAAAAAAAACACAAATGAACAGAAACAACAACACATATTCATAAACGCATACAATAACACACTCTCGCTCGCTCGATTCTATTTCAATGGGACTTGCGTCTTGCAATCCATGTGAACAGAGCATATACTTAAGGCATGGGAGAGAGCAAGGAGAATTTCCCGTTCCAACTATGTACATGTGCATGTGCTACAAAATTTTATACGTTTACTTTGTGTTGTTATTCTTCTCGTACGATTACTTTGTGTTGTTATTCGTCTCGTGGTTTTACCCAGTTCAGGGATGAGCATTAGGTAAAAAATCGAATAGATCTACTACATTATAGTGTTTTCGTTTGGTAATTTCAGATTTTGATTTTTTTCGAAGCCAATTAATTTTTTTTTAATGTGTACATGTAGCTAGAATTGGTGTAGCTGACAAATTTCCATTTGAAACGTGGGCAGTTGAGAATACGCATTTGCATTTTGATTTGCATTTTGCGTTTTAAAATTGAAGAATAATTGTTGAAAACAAACGTAAGATGGTATTACTATTAAACAAATAATAATTCATTCTTTATAAAATCATCAGTGGCAATTGAACGGATTGCAAATATCAACTATTGGAATCATTTTATTTTTTTTTTATTATTATTATTTAAATATTATTAATGTAGTTTAAAGTAGTTAATTTTTTTTTTATAATTTGCGCGTGCAAAAGGGATTGTAGCACCCTTATAATGTTAGTAACACAGCAAGGGCGTTATGGAAATGGGGAATTAGATGAAAGGATGAGAAACCGATGCACATTGATTTTAAATGTTTGTAAATTGTAATGGTTAGGAAAAAAAGAGTGCGGCAGAGCTTTCCCAATTCGTGTTGTACGGCAAGAAAAGAATCCTTATATTTCACAGTACGACCGAATACAGGCTTTATGGTAAACTGATGGGCATTCCTGGCAAGACGGATTTTGCGGTTGAAATGTTGTAGGGGTGGAATGCAACTGGGTATTTCGTTCGAGCACTTATGGTGGAAATAACGGTAAAACAACGACAGGCAAGAGACATTACGACGATGACTAAGAAAGTCAAGTGATTTCGCGATGTCTTGATCGCCAATAAGTTTAACTGCACGTTTTTGGATCCGCTCAAGTAGCTCCAAATATGTAATTGGTGCACCAGACCAGATATGAGCGTTGTACTCCAGTTTGGGGCGAACAAACGCCTTATAAATTGTAGCCAGATCAGTAGGGGTGAAATATTTCTTGCAACGCTTAAAGAAGCCTAGACATTTCGCAGCGTTCTTGGCGACATCGAATATGTGGTCATTCCGACGAAGGTTGTCATTAACACACATACCGAGAATGGAACGTCGTTCGGTTTCAGCGATGCAAGTGCCATTCATGGATAATGGCGGAGTATTGAGATTTCGCTTTAATGACAGAAGACAGCATTGTGTTTTGGAAGCATTAAATTCCACTCTATTGGTTTTACCCCACTCAAGAATGCTGTCAAGATCGGAATTTAATAAGCTTTACATACGTTGCCGTTCCAGTTCAACGCCCGAAGATGAGGGGCGTTGCCCAGGAAACGAATATGTAAAGCTGAGGCTGCTGTCATCGGCGAAGGAATGAATGGGATTAGAAGTAGCAGACAGTAGATCATTTATAAAAATGAGAAAGAGAGTCGGAGACAAAACGGAGCCTTGGGGAACACCAGCATTTATTTCGTAAGTTGCAGACTTTAAACCGTCCAAAACAACTTGAATTGAACGTTCGGAAATGAAATTTCTAATCCATTGAAGAAGGGTATCATCGATCTCAAATGCACGCATTTTCGACAAGAGAGCTTGATGCAAAAATCTGTAAAATACCTTTGAAATATCAAGCCCAACGAGGTTGCTTTCACCACCGTGGTGAATAGATTGATTCCACTTTTCGGTTAGATATGTCATCAAATCACCAGTGGACCTGTTGCTGCGAAAACCGTACTGCCGGTCATTAAGAAGTTTTCGGGATTCAAGATATTACAGAAGCTGACGATTTATCAGCGTTTCCATGACCTTGGAAAGGAGGGACGTAAGTGCAATTGGTCGGTAAGAGGAGGGGGAGGAAGATTCGCTTTTTTAGGGACTGGCTGGACAAATGCTGTCTTCCATCTTCTCGGAAAGAGACCTGAAGAATAGGACAGATAGAAAAGCTTACGCAGTGGTTTTCCCAGCGTGGAAGAACACCTCTTCAGAACGATCGGCAGGGGCTTCTACGTCGTTGTTGAGGAAGCACAATGACCAGTTAAAACTCCTGAGGAAACCGTTTAAAGCTTCCCAATTGGCTTTCTCGTATTGCCATACGATTCTTTTAGGACATTGTTCTTTAACTGTGTGGCTGGAGTACGAGAAATTCGCCGATATGATACAATGGTCTGACGAACCTAGAGACGGTAATACATTTAAAGTGTATTTATCAGGGTTGAGAGGTAAGAAACAAGCCCAGAGTGTTGGCGTTTTGACCGCTAATGCCCGGTATCGGTGTCGGCTCATTTTCAATCTGGGTAAAATTATTAAACTCAGCAAAGATCTCGACATACCTTACTTCGGGTGTTGTCTGTCCAGAATGTCGAAGCCAACTTGAATTGTGTACATTGAAATCGCCCGCAATGACGATTTCAGTACGAGGATAATGGGTTACAACTCTGGTGATGGAATCAGACAGTGCATTAAACTCATTATAAGTTGGATGCCTGTCCTGGTTAGGGCTTCTATTACTCACGTCCACTCTAAAATTCTCACAAAAAAACAAAGACAAGAAACTCAACCCCGACGCTGACTAAGCTGGGCCGTACCGTGTAGATCCTGACGTGAGCTTTCCAAAACAAATCACTGCAGGTGTTATGACCATACAATGAATTGCTTTGGTCTGCCAACACAGAATCACACCACACGACCCGCTATTCGCCCAATGCTGTGCCAACTGTGCTTGCTACAAGTGATAAATGATATCACAATGTACTTGCTATGATCGAACAGGAGCAGCAGCAAACGAGATGGATGGGAGGTAGAGGGAACACCACGCACTGTGCACTTCATTGTTTTTTTTTCACTTCATTCACACGCGGCCGTTGTTTTTTTAATTTTAATTGTATGTATCACACAAAAACAAACCTTTTTAATTTGTTGTCGGCGCGGAGAGCAACTAAGAACACGTGGGCGCGCAGCGGCTGTCAAATTGGAACTCCTTAATTTGAGTTAATGTTGGGATAGGCTGAACAATTCCTGTTTTCGATCTTCTCAAAAAAAACCCTGAAGAATAGGACAGATAGAAAAGCTCACGAAGTGGTTTTGCCAGCGTAGAAAAACACCTCTCCAGAACGATAGGGGAAGTACCAGCGGATTCATGTATGTTGAGACCTAGAAGTACTCTTGCCACTGTACGAGTGCGGAAGTGAATTTGTCCCATTGAATGTTCTACGCGCTCGAGTAAAGGGGGAGTCAAACCACAATCGGGGAGCGTTGATCTAGCCGCAAAATGAGCTGCAAGCAGATTGTCTTCATCCGAATATTCGATTTTCCTCAGTTGGGTTGGCCTTATAAGACCTAAAGCTCACCTATTTTAAACTGATAGCCTTTTTGCAGCTCAAGTCACACCATGCGTTCACCTTGGGTTTGATACTTTTAATCCTATTAGAGATAAAACGTTTATCATATCGGCAGCAGCATCCATATCGCTATCGAAGAAGCATAGCGACCAGTTAAAACTCCTAAAGACTTCCCATTTAGCTTTCTCGTAGTGCCATACGGTTCTTTTAGAAGCTTGTTCTTTAACTGTGTGGTTGGAGTACGAGAAAAATTCGCCGATATGATACAATGGTCCGACGAACGTAGAGGCGATAATACATTTAAAGTTTATTTATCAGTTCAGAGAGGCAAGGTACAAGTCCAAAGTGTTGGCGATTTGACCGCTTATGTCCGGTATTCGACACGGCTCATTTACAAGCCGGGTCAAATTATTTGCCGCAGGGAAAATCCCGACATACCTTCTTTCGGGTGTTATCTGTCAGAATGTCGAAGCCAACTTGAATTGTGTGCATTAAAATCGCCCGCAATGACTATTTCGGTATGATGATCAGACAGTGCATCAAACTCATTACAAGTTGAATGCATGTACTGGTTAGAGCTTTTGCAAATAAAACAGTAGTGAAATAATTGACTTTTAGCCAAATAAAATTAAATTCCGGATTGGAACATTGGCCATATTGAGGTAGAAGTTGAAAGGCTACATCACTACGTATAAAAACGATGAGACCGCGATGTGAAAAGAATAATGGCACTAAGTTATATTCAGGCGGACTAAGCTCCATTAGATCAGAATCAATGCTGACTTGTGTTTCACTTGGTGCCAAAACAGCTGGTTTAATAACGAATATTGCTCGCGTCTACTCTGAAATTTCTACACATAACAGAAAACAAAGACAAAAGACTCAACTCCGACGTTAACTAAGCTAGGCCGTACCATGTAGATCCTGACGTCAGATTTCCAAAACAATCACTGCAGGTGTTATGCCCATACAATGAATTGATGACGATTTACCAAACCATAGCAAGTGCACGCATAAACATACGATACTCGCTATAGCCAAGCAAAGCAGCAGCAAACGATAGGGGATGGGACTAGAATGATTGCCTTATACAATACACTTTTTTTTTAGAATCACACTGATTTTGGCTTGTCTTAATCAACATATACATAAAAATATCAAATACAACTACTTCCGCCATATAATTTATTCAGTTTGGTTTATCTCATAGACAAATATAGATAAGTTGGTACTTTTTAATGCATATAAACATACCAAAGTATTTGAGTTATTGTTCACTACATAACAAAAACAAAATAAATCAAATTATGTAATGTAATATAATATAATAACTGAACGTTTCATGCAAATAAAGTCAATAATAACATATGAAAATATAAACACAAGCAAATCATCAAACTAAGAATTATTAAATATAATAAAAATCGCTTACTATAGAGCAAGAAAAGACATTCACAATTTTAATAAAATAACTAAGCGACCTTAACTTTCAAAGAGGTCTTACCCTGATGTCGTGGTTGGGATCATCTGGGGATGACTCGCAAACTTGTAATTATATAGATCACTAGCCCACCAGCCCAGCCCGGCTTTGCTCGGGAAAAATAAATTAACTCTTATACAAACTATAGTATATATAGAATTGCTTTATGGAACATTTTACGCTGAAATCTTAATTTCAAGTCTTACAAGATACAGCGAGTGCAAAATAAACTGGCATTAGATCCGCTGTTACATCGAAAAATTGTGTTCAGCGATTGGGGCTCAAATCAAATATAATCCAAATGAGATGATCGAAGCACCGGTACATCCTGAAAAATGCAAAGTTTGGTGGGGTCTGCCTGGTAAAGCAATCGCATCATCTACGTGTTAAACGTAACCGAAACAATCAATTTATTGAAGAAAACATTCGATGAAGCGTAATGGACCTGTAATATGGCCTCCAGAAGTTTGTGATTTGACGCTTCTTAATTATTTTCTTTGGATAAAACAATCGACTCATTAAAGCCAACATTATTCGTATTGCCACAAATAAAAATTGTCAAAAACTTTACCTCGGATGGCATTCATCAGATAAAGACGTGGTAGTTACGGGCATTTGTTTCTGTTTGCATTAACCGTTTTTTTTCTACCTAGTGTAGAGGCACTTTTATAGTTAGTATAGTTATTGTGCGGTAGCAATTTTATGGGTGCAGTGGTTTAGTGGTTAAGTGCGTTGGACCACAAAGCGAGAAGTCGCTGGTTCAAATCCCGACCTGTACCAGCAAAAAGTTTTCATTCGCTGCCCCACCTCTT
Source organism: Ferdinandea cuprea (assembly GCA_963576555.1). Taxonomy (NCBI): domain Eukaryota; kingdom Metazoa; phylum Arthropoda; class Insecta; order Diptera; family Syrphidae; genus Ferdinandea; species Ferdinandea cuprea. The sequence continues at coordinate 68,348,538 of OY754958.1, forward strand.
GCGAACATCTGCCAAACATTCAAGAGTAAGAACAGTCATGAGAAGCTTGTCAAAAATTATTTGCCTTTTGGAATCGGAATTAAACTGTAGGTACCTTCCATTCGTGTCAACAAATATATCTTCGCATACACAGTGGTTGGAGAAGCTAGGCTTCTGGGTCCTGTATGGTCCGTTTACGCATAATATTTAATATTTTATAAGCAATTATGGAAACTATGAAAACGTTCATATTATTACGGTAATCCTGACGCAATTTTGTATAACTTTAAAAAAAAAACTGAAATAGAATCGATGCTGCCATTATATGCAGTTGCCCACATTTGTTATATGTAAGTTGGCAACACTATTTTAACTAGCGGCCATTTTTTCAACTGTCAAGTGATTTATTTTTAGTTTGGTTAGGTATTTCAACATGATTAGACTAACGCCTGAACAACGCTTTCAAATTGTGCAAATTTATTTTGAAAATCATGGTTCTGTTCGAAATACGTATCGCGCCATCCATTTACAATTAATCGTCCATCAGAGCCATTAGTTCGATTACCTATAGAACGTTTTCCCACCACGTTTATTCTAAATTATAATACGCATCCACAGAGACGTCGTACAGTGCGTACAGAAGAAGTAATTGCTGCTGTAGAGCGTAGCGTAGAGGAATTGGACAGGTTCACCTAGCACATAGATTCGGTTAAGGGAAGATTGCCGTTGGTCCCAATTTTCATAAGAGAATTTTATTTAGCGATGAAGCTCACTTTTGGTTGAATGGATATTGGATACGTCGAAAGACAAAACTGCCGTATTTGGAGTGATGATAATCCTCAAGTGTATGTTGGGACACCGTTACTACATCCACAAAAAACTGACTGTTTGGTGTTATGGCTTTACGGGTTGGTGGAATAATTGGTTCGTACTTCTGCTGGCCAGAACGTTACAGTCAATGGTAACTGCTATAGAGCCATGATTACTGACTTTCTCGTTTATCAATTAAACGACCATGATGTGCAGGAGCTGCGGTTTGAATAAGATTTAAAAAAAAATCTTTGTTTTATTCCATTTCAAAGTTATATACCTCGAAAAAAAAACACCCTTTATTATATAATAGCAACACTGGTCGTAAATTTTAATATACCATCGGAGAACACACTGATGCACCTACCTACTTATTATATTTTGTTTATGTGTACGAAAACTCACATCAAAATAATTTAACGAGAAAGAGCAGTTATAACTTAGCGCCCACGGTTGAGCAAAAAGATAAATAATTAAATCTGGGATATTCAGAGAACTTAAGTACGTAAAAACTTTGATTTTTAATATCCTGCAACCCATTACTGAAACCCATTTGTTGATGTTTCATCTTTCAAAATATCATATAATTCAACTCCTTATGAAAACATCTATCTTCATAGATAGTGAAAAGAGAACTGGAATTGTAAACTGGAAAGCTGAATTAATGTTCTTTCTCTGTGAAATGTTTTATCGTTGTGCTATGCTGTGGTGTAGTGCGCTGTGCGTCGAATTATTGCCGTCGAGGAGGAATAATGATATTTAAAAAAAAAAATAAACAATTTCGCACATTTATGTTAACAGTAGTATGATTTCAGTGCTTAATTATTAAGATTGAAATGTAATTAAAATGTCAAAAGTTTTTAAATGTTTTTCTTTATCCCAAAAAAGTTATCGAAGAATACAAATTACTAGAAATGAAAGCGCCAGCGATGGATTGTAATTTTAAAAATTATTTTGAAATTCAAGACATTGAAAAGTTTTGTTTCGAGGTGGGCAAAAACATTTGGAGAGTAATTGCCCCAATATTTATACAATACCGTCATTAAAATCTTAACAATGTCTCCAAATACTGGCCATGTAATGACTGGTTTACATGGTCACACAAGTCTACCACGAAGGAAAGTGGGATGCACAATACTAAAGTCTACTGCAAGGAAGGGGCAGCACTTCCAAACATGCAAAAATACGCGACACTTATTTTGGTCGGTAATGTTTATTCGCGTGGTAGCAGCCGAATGTAGACCGTTCTATCTCTGATCTCACTCTTCCATCTTTAAAATCATTGACGGCAGAGATCTCTCTCTAATCTCGTGCAAAAATGCATGCGTGGCCATTAAGAATTCCGCACTGTATTACCCAATCTTCTCTCACTTCTAGTTGTATGTACCTACACTATATAATTCTAATGGCAAAAAAGCGAAATGTATTAAATCTTCCCGTTATTCTCCACATGCACCGCAAAAAAAAATAGCTCAACATCCCAACAGCAAAACTTTTTAAAAACAGACATTTATTTTGTATTTTTTTTTCACTGCATTAATATACAACAAAGAGTTACGTTTATAACAACCAAAGCACATTCGTTCAGCAAATGTGATTTTGTAATGTTTACACACAAATGCATTGTTTTAAATAACTACATCTGTATTTATTAGATTTTCTTAAAACACCTCTCAGATGTTGTTTAGTTAAACAACGCGTAAGTATTTACGCAACTTTGCTGAAATTCTGATTTATAAACGATTTTCCTCTGTTTTAACTAAACGAGGTTTGTGTCTAAATAAGTAAGAATACTTCAAAAACTAGTACCAAAAACATAAAATTCTACTACATTTGGCTTTAAGAGTGTAGAAACACAGCCGCATTTGACAGATTTTTGTTTATTTATATAGAAATATTTTGCGTAGCATGATGAACTTCCAAAATAAAAGAAAATTTCGGAAAATTGGGTTTCCTCTCATAAGGTACTACAATTTGTTTATGAAATATGTTACAAAGGCACACATATATATAATCAATTATACGATTTGCGTTGTCTCGGGTTAATTTGTTGGCTAAAGAATTTAATTCAATCGATATCTTTCACAAAAGCCACGAAATCAAATGGCATTTTTATATCTTTTTACAACTTTTACAGCCTCTAAACGCACATTTTGGCGTTTAGGTTACGCATTGTTTAAGCAACGTTGCTTAAGTTTTATAAATAATAAGGCTACAGTTTAAGGAAAATTAACTTACCTTATCTTCATCACTAGAAAGATCAACTATTATATTATCCATTTCCATTTAAAGAAAAAACGACCGAACACCATGAATTTCACTTATCCACTAAAAACTCAATCCGTGTGCCTTGTGCGACTTGTGTGTATGTTGCTTATGGCTATGGCTCTGTATCATAATTACTCATCTGTGCTACAAAAAAAAAAACAAATGAAGAGAAACAACAACACATATTCGTAAACGCATACAATAACACACTCTCGCTCGCTCGATCCTATTTCAATGGGACTTGCGTCTTGCAATCCATGTGAACAGAGCACATACTTAAGGCATGGGAGAGAGCTACGAGAATTTCCCGTTCCAACTATGTACATGTGCATGTGCTACAAAATTTTATACGTTTACTTTGTGTTGTTATTCTTCTCGTACGATTACTTTGTGTTGTTATTCTTCTCGTTGTTTTACCCAGTTCAGGGATGAGCATTAGGTAAAAAATCGAATAGATCTACTACATTATAGTGTTTTCGTTTGGTAATTTCAGATGATCTGTCAGCTATAATTTTTGAGTTGAATTTTGAAATTAAAAGTGCAGTTATTTAATTAATACTTCGTTTTAGATTGCAACAATAGAGAATTTCAGTTGCTTCGTGTTCTACTTAATTTGTGAAAGAAAAGAGTAAAAGAAAAATGGACAGCGAAAGAATTGGTGCATAACGCTTTCATGATAAGAAAGAAAAAAATTCTTGAATTTCGTTGATAGTTTTTAAAAAGTTTGTATGAAGAAAATGTAATAAATTGTAGCAAGTACAGCGTATGGTATATTTAATTAACTACGCTTAGTTAATGTTGTAGAAAATGTGGTGTAGTTAATTCGGCACTGAACACTGGACAAAACGCCCAAAACAACAAATTGTTAGATTGCCCAAAAATTTAAAAATTTTAAATAAATCGTCATTAATTTCCTGCCCTGACTAAATCGCTTAAAATCAAATTGCACAAATCGAAAATATGCTCAGAAAGTGAAATCGCTCAAAAATATTTTGTATATAAATATATGTTATGGCATGCTAGCCCCTGCAAGAACCGAACCAAATTTTTGGGCTAACACTAACAGTGCTGCCATCTTTTGTGTTTCCAAAACCATTAAACCCATTCGTTTTCGGAGTGAGTAAGCCGATTCTTACATGCAAACCCAGTTAAGCAGATTAAAATTTGTATGATAAATCTTAAGATTTAAAGTAGATTAAGGGCAGATTAATCTTAACCTCGGTTTAGAGCTCGGTGGAAATTAAGCTTGCACGTGAAATATCGGCTATGCAACACTCGCCAATTGAAATACTTATTAAGAAATACGTTCCAAGAAAAACTGAAGTGTACGGTGACAAAGCGGGTTAACAAGTTTTTGCAAATGATTGTATAGTAACGGAAAAATCACTTTGTATCATTAATTTTTTTGAGTTTATTTTGAGTGCATCATATAAGCACTCCAGCATAATAAAAATATAGCTAAGTACAACATCTTCGTCATCGTCACATAAAAAAGTTTCGGGCTCCAGAAAGGAATTCACAAGTCCTGATAAAAAAATTTAAGTGAAGCCACCACCAGCAAGGAAAATGTCAAACTTCGTCGGTAGCATCGATGAAAAGGAGTCTCAAGAAATTGACATTGCTTTGGCAAAATACCGCCTGCAATATACCTTTCGCTGTGGTAGAATCTGATTTTTTTAACGTGTCTTAAGGTGCGATCAGACGGTCATCCAGATGACATACTACTTCAAAACGTGGATATAAAACAGTTATTATTTAATTGCAATTTTATTCAATGGTATACGATGCAGTATGCAAACTTACAAGCAACTGCTAAGATGATTAAACAATCATTTCAGAAGCTGTGGATATTTGGCCAAAGCTGGAACTACCAGACAAATTTTCAGGCTGTATAAACGCAAGAAAATAAATGACTCTTTCAATCGATGCCACACCAGAATACACCTTATACCCTTAGGATCTTGGTAAGCATTTAAGTCCAGAACAGCAAAACAAATTTAATTGAGTTGTTCTCAGCTGGTGCGCTAAATGCATACGACATTTTTATTAAAGATCAAGGAATTTTTGCAGTGTAGAATAAGAAGCTTGGCGAGAGCGGTAACAGTAAAGGTGGAGGCGAAAGTTTGTACCCAAAAACGTATAGAAGTTGAGTGTCCAGGTATCATCCACGCATAGCAAAGTATGCAATACATTTGTATCCCAGCATCATCGGCGAGAATTGAAAGTTTTTTCGCAGTGGTCATATGTTCACACCAAAAGTCGTAACAGGCTTAGTCAGGAGCGTTCGAAAATCACGAATCAGGATTCCAAGTTAATATCATCTATACTGACTTTGTCAAAGCTTTTGATGCCGTAAGGAATGATGTATTAATATATAGATTGCAATATTCATTCACTCTTCGCTTCTTAAATGGATTTCCAGTTATTTTTTTTAAGTATTTTAACAAAAAAAGGATGCAAATTGTAAAGATTCGTGATGTTCAATCCAAATGTATTGATGTTCTATCAGGTGTCCCACAAGGCAGCCATGTAGCTCCTTTGTCATTCAATATTTTTGCTTATGATATTCCATCTGTAGTAAGTTTTGTAAAATGCTTAATGTATGCAGATGATTTAAAAATGTTCACCTGTGTAAAAAGTTTCAGTGATTGTATTAATATACAAATGGACTTAAATAATATTGTGAAATGGTGTGATAATAATTCTTTATTATTTAATATTGATGTGCCATTTTCTGTCTGCTCATCGTATATTAACACCAATATTATATACGTACATACACTATTTCCGGTGTTATCTTACGTAAAGCGTTTGAAGTAAAAGACCTTGGAGTAATTTTTGTTACCAAATTTAGTTTCTCTTTTCATGTTGATTACGTTGTAGCAAAAGCAAACTCATTGCTTGGATTTCTTAAAAGAAACTATAAAGATTTTTTCAACCCATTTGCTATTTAATGTTTTTATGTCTCTTGTACTTCCCATTCTTGAATATGCTTCGGTAATATGGGAACCAGCATATGGCATTCCGAAAAAACGCATTGAAAAAGTTCAAAAGACATTTACTAGATTTGTAATACGGCAACTTAAATTCAATCTTGAAAAAATACCTTCATATTCTACAAAATTTGCTCCTTTAAGTTTAAATATGCTTGCAAAACGTCGTATTGTTAGTAGTGTATTAAATGTACCGAATTACTTGAATTGTTTAATATTTATGCGTCAGAAAAATTGATTCGATCACGACCTTTGTTTTAAATTTCTTGGCATACTTATAATTATGCTGCTAATGAGATAATCACAAGATGCCTCAAATAGCTCAATTGACTTTATAATAATATTGATGAAACTATTATGAAAAAAAAGGGCCATATTTAAATGCCAGGTACCAGTTAAAAATAGACAACTAGCAGCATGAATTAACATACAATATGCAATGTTTCCATACAAAATCAATTTACCCAATTGCTTTTTGGTGTAAATTCATCTATTTCACGCATTACTCGTTTTTTTCTCTCTTAAATTTCTTTCTTTATTTTAGAAGTAGATGTTGACGCAGATGCATCCCAGATGGATCAGACGGATTTTATTACAAGACAGTCCCACGGCTTAAGTAGTATAAATACCGGGTACCTAAAGACCCGAGTTCAGTTTACTAGTTCAACTGGTTTAGTTCCGCAGTTAAGTTCTACAAGTTCAGTTCAGTTCAATCCTTCCATCTGATTTCCCCCCACCTGTGGTAAGGGGTCAGCAACATAAATTGTATTCAAATTGTAAATACATCTGAAGTGTTTTAATATACCTCAAGAGGTCCGGGGTTAAACAAACCATTTTTTTTTTCGTTACGGCACCGCTCGACCCGTAACTAATATTTTTATGCTCTCTGGTACCTGTTTTCTGGTCTGCTCTCATCCAATGCAAATACCAATAGAAGATTTCTGCCAAAGTGATATGGTTTGGAATCGAAACTTTCACGCCCACGCAGAGAATTCCACTTGAAAGTGGACTTTCTGTGGATTCTTGGTGCAATCTACCCTTTTCATTCGGACTCTTATAAAATGCAACATGACCACTATTTTGAAATGCGTTACTTATTTCATTCACTGTTTTTTCAAGCATTTCATAGCATGTTTATAATCGGCAGTCCCCAATACCCATTATTTTAATTACATACAAAATTCATATTTTTGTAAATTTAGTACCCAAATTACAAAATTTTTAGGAATATTTGCATTTTTTCTTAATGCAAACTCCTTTGGTCAAATAACTTTTTTTTTTTAAACAGGGCGCAAAACATCGAGTGTAGCTTCAGCTGTTTGGCACGTAGCGCCGTCCTGTTGAAACCAACGTTCAACATGGCCCGATAACGATCGCCATTGACTGTAACGGCCACTCCTTGTAAAAAAAAAAAATTAAAAATGGCCCAATTATGCCGCAATATTTCCCAGCGTTGTTCAAGCGTATACACAACCATATTCGTTCAGCGGAAGGATAAAACTAATTATCTGTCAAATCAGACATGAGCTAAGTGTTACCATTCGCGAAATAAGCACTAGTTGAAAAAAAACGTTAGATGGCGGTCCCTATACTTCGTCCCAACAGAACTTTTCGATTCTGAGAATATAATTCCGCTTCTTGATTTGAAGTAAAAAAAAAAGCCATTAAAAAGCATTAATTAAAACAGAACTCAAATGTCATTACGTATTTTTGTTGTTGTTTTCCGAGAATCAATTAATTGTTCAGTTTTTAACCGAATTTTTAACTTGACATAAATGTTATTTTACCGGAAAACTCTCCAAAATCAATAATTTTTTGCAATCCTGTTCATTTTCATGCACTGAATTCAAATCCGGAAACATTTTTTGGCGTGGCCCGCCCCCAAATTTGAAAAATGGCATATGAAGTGGTACCAAAATTTCTTAAGTGGTAAGTCCAAATTAAAAAAACAATAATTCAGTTTTACTCTTGAAAAATTTAGTTAATTGATGAAAAAAGTTTCATTAAAATCGGTTCATAGGAACCGGAGATATAGCACGACAAATATTTTTCAATAGGAAGGTACCTCATAAAATTATTTTATGTGCGCTCGGGGCATGTGCATTTCTTCAGGCTTCGCTGGATTAAGGGATTGGCAGAGGAACTTTACGCAGTTGCAGGTACCGCTCACGCAACTTCGTTGCTCCGCTCGGGGTATGTGTTTTTCGTCAGGCAGGCGCCAATGACAATAGTGTCATATGTAAATAAAATAATTTGAAGAGGTACATATTGACATTTGGTCATACCGCGTCTAGCGGAAAATAGCGAAAACCTAATCCCAGGATAAGTCGCGCCATTATCTGTCAAATCGTATAGAAATTCGTGTTTCGAAAAGTAAACATCTCAAATGTTATAAGTATTTATTTAATTTATTTAAGAGAAGAAATAATAAAGAGTAAATAAATACCAAAAAGCAGTTGTAATGCAGAAATTCGATTCTTACGCAATTAATAAAAATATTTACGGAATAGATTGACTCCGTCGAACAATCAAATATCGAAGGGAATATTTATTGCAACCCGAATCACGTTGCATCATAAAGAACCACGTGAATACTTCAACCAGAAACTGGCAGAATTTGCACATTCTACGGATGAATTATTATTTTATTACACTGCAATAATTATTTACAAATATATATATCACATCGCGGCCTTAAAAACTTAAACTTATTTATTAACACACTTTAATGGACTGAGTTTCCGAAATACACGTATTGAGCTGCTAACAAGTTGTTTGTTTGGCTACCAAGCTGGCTTTGACAACTCAAAAAAAAATTGTGACAGTTATGTATGGAGCTCAATAGCATGGAAGAAAATAAATAAATATTTGACACAGTACCCACTTTATTCTGTCATCTGCTTTATGAATCCAAAGATAAAAAGTCAAAATTAGAAGCCAAAACCTTTTAGTTTTTTTTAATAAGTGAAACCAATGCAAAACGTCATAACCTCTGTATAGGTTTCAAACGAAATCGCCCGACTTTGAGCATCTCATTGTAACTTATCTATGTCTGACACTTACACTGTGTGATATTTCATATTGGTATTAATTATAAAAATAACAAATAGCAATTTAAACAACCATACTGCATTCCGCAAATGTTCACACAAATTTTTCATTTGACATCACGTAAATACTACATACATATGTATGTATGTAACTACAATTCCATGAATATAATAAAGAAAAGGAACCCACCTCATCTTCATCACTAGAAAGATAAACTATTGTTTTGCTATCCATTTTAATAAAACTGAATAATTAATTTTCCAAACACAACCTATTTATTTCGAATAGGTAAAAACATTTCAAAACCAGGCACAGAGTAAATTTATTTACATATATTAATTGGAAAAGCCAAACAAACACTAAACTTTTTTTAATCTACACAACCGTAATATCCGCCACTGCAATCGACTCAAAATAAATGAAGTGTGGTGTGTGTGAGTGTTATTACAAATTGACACAGCGAGTTACGAAGTAAGTATAATAAAGCAAGTTAAAGCAAGAAGGTAAATATGTAAATATGTATATATGGGAATGGAAAATTGCCAATCCGATGAGAAATGCAATTTGTTTAATATTCTGTAAAATTCATTGCGTTTGCTTTTTGTTGTTCTTTACATAGGAGCTTCATCCAGTTCAGGGATGTTAATACGGAACATGATAAAATAGATCTACTACACTTTAAGTATACATGTCAACTAGTTCTAGTACTTAAACACAGAAATACAAAACGATGAAGTATTGACATTTTGTATATTAATATATTTTAAGTTTAGTGCAGTTATAAAATTATTATTTGAAATACATTCATTTCTAATAAATACATTATACAAATTTTTAGATTTGTATGAGAGATGTTATTGAGCGCAGAATTTCTTTGGTCAATTAAACATTTTAATGCAAGCTTTACTATCGATTGTGAAAAGTAGGTACATACATAACATACGCCACTCTGCAAAACTAAATAAAAAAAGCAAATTAAAAAGTATTGTGTTGTTTTCTGGTACAACGTTTATCTGTATAAGTAATTATGCTCATATATAGTTTTTTCGTTTGGTAAATATATGTATATATATATATATATATATAATATATATATATATATTATTTTATTTAGGCATATCAAATCTCCTATGTTGACAATGGACAAAAAATTGATTTTGTTTATATTTTTAATCAATTTTCCAAATCTTAATTTTTCGAAAGTGAATATAACCACATTTGCAATAACACCAATCGCAGTGTAGAATAACTAGAAATTCATCTCATAATGTATCATGATTCTCATGATCTTATAAAAAATCAGAACAGATATAATTTCAAAGTAATTGTTAAATACGGCAATAAAACAAAAACTATATGTTAGATGTAGTTGGGACACATATGAACACCCGTAGTAATAATCACGAGTTAGCGTTGAGTTACCCATGAGTTATGTGTAAAATGTTATTAATAAAACAAATTTGACATTAACTGAAGTTTTTCAACTGAGAGTTAACTTAACTCACCGTCGAAGGTGGTTTAACGATGGTTTACCAGAACGACGAAAACATTTTTTTTTCTTATTCCTACAGAAATTTCTCACTTCTCTTTCTTGTTTTTTTGTACGATTCTCCATTTTTATTGTATGATACAGACAATGAAAATTTGATTGCAATTAAAAAGTAATAGATTTGCGTAATGTTATTTCTGAACGTCAGAATTTTTTATTACATAATAGGAAATTTTAAATCGTGATTTAAGTCTTATTCGATTGCTTAGTTAGCTCGTGAGTTAGAGGTGAGTTAAGGAATTTTTATTAATAGGGCTGGAAATGTTTAAATAAAATAAACAAGAAGAAGTAACAATATAATAAAATAATATTTGATGATATCAAAAACGTTTTTTATCGTTTACTTTGTAGATAATGATTGTTTCATGTTTGTCAGCAATTTTTTACTTTGGAAGAAATTGAATGCAAACTTTATGAGAAATTTCTGTTTGCTTTGTTAGGTTTCATTACGCTACGATTTTTGTCCTAAGAAACTTCTTAATTCTCTTTTGGGCTCGCGTCGCGCTGTCATGCGCTCAATTTGTTTACATTCCTTGCCTTTTTGTTTTAATTTAGAAATTTCTTTTGTTTTCCAATTTTTTTAAGAACATTATTGTTGATTGGCCGATTTGTATCTAACGCCAAGTAAACATGCCCGAGTAAAACACATGAATAAACGCCAAGCACGCACGCCCGAGTAGAATACAAAAATAAGGCAAAGGCAGAATTTTACGAATTGGAATTTTGGCAGCTTCACAGTGTCCACTTATTGTGGACAGATAACAGATAATTGTAGTAAATATTCAAAAAGGAATTTCTGTTATGAGTGGGCGTATTAAAATAAGTAAAGAGCTTGATGTTGTCGAAAAGGTATAAACCTTTAAGTCTCCAAAAGGTAAATTAAATAGAGGAAGAAAAAAAATTGGATAGTTACCTTTGCATCTTTATTTATTCGAATATAAAAACGGCCCTTTATAGGTTCCTATAAACATATGGGACACCTATTGGCAAATAGTAACACAAGTTTCATAACACAAGTTTACATCATAAATTGTGATCTCAATAAATATTTAGTATATATATATCGTATGATCATATGTATTTGGTGTAGTGCATACAAATTTAAGATCCAGACTGCTTTGCGCTACATCTGCTGGTCATTTCTTGAAACAATAATGTTTTTGACAGCTAGTCTGCCCAATGTATTTTGCATATGGAAATAAATAATCGGAAGTAAAAGAAATTCAAATTTTACATACAATTCTAAGTGAAACGTGGTAATTTTTTTTTCAGTGTATAAAAATAGTGAAAGAAGTGAAAATTTCAAATAAGCTTCGGCTTAAAATAATGTGAAATAGGTAAACAAACTGTCTTTGTGTGACATAATTTTTGTATATTTTGATGTTTTACGTTTGAATTCTTGATAATATTAATATAATATTTTAACAGAAACATTGGTACAACATGAACATCAAAAAACAACAACAATAGTGACATTGAAGATGATGGAGAAACAATTTGAAAAATTTATATAGACCAATTTGTTACATATTTTAAGGACACTGTTCGAGCATTGCAAGAAGGCGAAAATTTGGTGGATGCTGGTTGGGTATACTCCATTGGCACTGCTTTGTCCCACAAAGACAACATTATTGGCTACGTTGTCCAAACGACAAAAATTAATGAGGCCACATGAAGTTGAACTAAAGCATCTGGCATTAGATCCGAGCGAATGGAAATGTGTGTGCTCATGCAAAGCTATCGTAGGTGATAAGTGTAAGCACATTCCCTATTTTTAAAATTACCTTCCACATAGAACATGACTAATCCTTCCACATAATATCTTCACTTTTAATATTCCAACTATAAAAACATAAAAATGTAACAGGTGGCGCAAAAGTAATCCTCCTATCAGAAAATGCTATAAATTTTGCGCCTGGCAAAATTGTAAGTTCTGTTTTGACATTTGTGTAGTAAACACATGCGAAATACACGTTAATAAACAATGTTACGTTACACTGCTCCAGAACGCGGAATATTGGTGACTATTTACACAATATGACAATAATCGGTCGGTGAAAAAAAAACATCGGAAGGTTATTTTTGCGCCACCTGCAATTATTTACATAAACAAATGAAATTATAGTCGGACAAAAGAGACTCTGTCAAATGCCTTTGAAATATCAAGCGCAACGACCTTACTTTCACCCCACGGTGAATTGATTGGTTCCACTTTTCGGTTAGATATGTCATCAAATCACCAGCGGACCTGTTACCTGTTCAAGATATTCATAAGCTGAAGATTAATCAGCATTTCCATGACGTTGGAAAGAAGAGACATAAGTGCAATGAGGAAGATTCGCATTTTTTTTGGGACAGGCTGGACAAATGCTGTTTTCCAACTTCTCGGAAAGAACCCTGAAGAATAGGGCAGATAGAAAAGCTTATGAAGTACCAGCGTAAAAGAACACCACTCCAGAACGATAGGATAAATACCATCTGGATCACTATGTTAAGATTTTGAAGTACTCTTGCCACTGTACGAGTGCGGAAGTGAATTTGTCCCATTGAATGTTCCTCGCGCTTGAGTACAGGGCGAGTCAAAGCACAATCTGGGAGCGTAGACCTAGCCGTAAAATGAGTTGCAAATAGATTGGCTTCATCCTAATATTCGGTTTTCCCCAGTTGGGTTGGCCTTATAAGACCTAAAGCTCACCCATTTTAACCTGATAGCCTCTTTGCAGCTCAAGTCACACCATGCGTTCACCTTGGGTTTGATACTTTTAATCCTATTAGGGATAAAACGTTTATCATATCGGCAGCAGCATCCATATCGCCATCGAAGAAGTATAGCGACCAGTTAAAACTCCTAAAGACTTCCCATTCGGCTTTCTCTTATTGCTTTTAGGAGTTTGTTCTTTAACTTTGTAGTTGGAATACGAGAAATTCGCCGATATGACAAAGTGGTCTCACGAACCTAGAGGCGTTAATACATTTGTGGTGTACTTATCTGGGTGAGTGGTGAGAAACAAGTCCAGTGTGTTGGCGGTTTAACTACTGATGTCTGGAATTCGTGCTTGCTCATTTCCAACTTGTGTCAAGTCGCTTACCTCACCAAAGATCTCAGCATACCTGCCTTCGGGTGTTGTCTGTCCAGAATGTCAAAGCCAATTCGAATTGTTGACATTGAAATCCCCCGCAACAGGAAATCGGACAACTCATCAAACTCGTTTAAATAAAATTGGGCTTCTTTAAATGGAACAGTAGTAGATTAATTGCCTACGCACGTGAAATTTAAGCCAAATAAAATTAAATTCCGGATTGGAACATTGGTCGTACTGTGGTTGAAGGTGGTAGGGCTACATCACTACGTATATAAACGGCGAGACCACGACGGGGAAACAATAATGGCACTAAGTTGTAACCAGGTATGTAGACTAAATTCGGACGTATCAGAGTCAACGATAACCTGAGTTTCACTCAGTGCTAAAACAGCTGGTTTGTTTTGGGAGACATAGGCATACAGCGAAAAAAGATTTGCTCTTCAGCGACGAATGTTTTCGTTTTACATTGGGGCTATATTTTATTTTGAAAAATAAATCGAATTCTTGAGGCCATTTTGTATTATGTTAAAATTCATGCAGCCGTTTTTTTACACACGCGACCGAGGAAAAGGGTTTTGTTTTTCTTTTTCGTGTTTCGATCTTTTTTTTATGTTGACGTATACGATCAATGACCGCGGAACAGAGCAAACTGAAATTATTTGTAATATGCATAAAAACAAAGTCTTTATATCTGAAGCTGAAATATAAGCTGAAAATGAATACTAGTTCTACAATTAAAGAGTCAAATTTCAAGTATGCATATAATATAAAAAAATTACTTTCGTTCAAATACTTGCAGTAAGAGTACTGCCTATTTACCTGAAGGGATGTAGTTAAGTGGAAATATTTAAAGCTTCCTCAAATAGAATAGAAGGAAATACAATTCTGTAGCATCTCTTCCGGAATGAAATCTCTTAATAAAAACAGTAATTTGTTACATTTAATTATTCTTCTAATAACTATTACGCGATTACAAGTATAAGTACAAACTTCTGAGTTTTTTTTTTTTGAGGGTAGATGGATGCATTCTTCGGTGATAAACCATAAAGACTGCCTGCATCTGATTATACGATAATAGAACGATATTCTTTCTTTCTAGTATGAACATAGCCTTTGAAGATAATTTATACCACAATATGGTTACTCTTTTTCTAAACGTTTTAATTATTAAACTCTTTTGGTGAGCAACTTCTCAGCTGAGGCACCTGCATTTACCGTCAATATCAAGCGGGCATTAATTAAAGAGCTTATTAAAATGTTTTCTTCCGATGAGTCGACGCAATCATAGCCACATCAAGCTTACAATTTACCAAGGAGCTTATGCATTTAATTCAATCTTGGGACAGCTCTTCCAGTTTTTTCTTTATTTATTTTTTAATATGATATATTCATTTTTACAGGTTAATTTTTCAGATTAAAACTTGATCGAATAAGAAGTTAAAATACTTTCACGTTAAAGAATACTTATCGAAAACAATTAAGCATAAACGGCTCAGGTTGAGTTACTATCTATTCTTATTATTTAGTCTTATTTAAAAGAGGGTTCCTACAAATGTCAATCGACGTTCCTACACAAGCGCGAAATAGGGCCATGTCTTAAAACTGCTGAAAACTCTTCGTACACACCATGTTTGGAGAAGCTAGGCTTAATGCTTTTATATTTTGATTTATCGTTCTTTTTGTTTCAAAACACATATCCATCTTTGAGAAAAAAGAGCCGAAAAAAAGTTATAAGTAGACGTATTAATGGCCCAATTCATAACATAAACAGAGATTTACATTAATTTGCTCAAATAGTTAACTTTGAACATTTTGAGACCAATAATGTTGAAATGCTGACTACTTTATGCTTTATGACTGGCTACACTTCTGTTGTTTCGATTTAGTGGCAGAACTATAAAAGATATTTGCTGAAATCCAAAACGTCAAAAAAATGCCCATTATGAATGCACACTGCTTTTCTGATGCCAGGTTATAAATTATTTTACGCTGCCTTGCATTTGTTATGCATCATAATCATTTACGATGCTCTGTTTGCTTTTGTTTGCGCAGTTGATGCGTTCACAATGCTTCCTAGAAAATTAGCAGTTTGCATTTTGGAACGCTTGATTAAGCAGTAATGCAGCAGTTCTAAAGACTAAAATTGTTATTTTATTATTCCACTTCCATGTAGGGAACTAATTGAAACTATTTCAACATAAAAATTTCTAAGCAAAATATATTTTCGCGAATTTGAACTGTTTATTCAAGTTCCACATCATCGGTCGCCACGCGATACACACGGCTAAAAAGGGTAAGTCTGAAAGGTATAATGCGACCAAATCAGATGTGTCATGTGAATGGTGTGTCAAATTTCGCAGAAAAATTCATTCGTTCCAAGGAAATTCATCGCTCTTATGTACATAGATAAAGATATATATTACTTAGCATTTTATTTTCATTTTAAATTTTTATTTTTGCTGGTTTTGATCTACCTAAAGTGAAAAAGGTGATAATGCAAGATACACTAGTACGTATGTTATGAGTACGCAACCACAAAACAAAAATTAACAAAACAAGGACCTAGTTATTGTTTTGGTTAGTTTTGTGGTTTAGATAATGATAATGCAAATTTAGTGATAATGCAAGACATACTTAGTACGCAACCACAAAACAAAAATAACCTTTTTCAAATTAGGTAGATCAAAACCAGCAAAAAAAAAATTTAACTTGAAAATAAAATACTAGTTAATATATATCTTTATCTTTGTTTGTACACAATCTTGCATACTGAATTATGCAAGTTTATGCTTTTAAAAGGGAAGGGAGGACAACAGAAAAATATTTTATCTATGTTATCTTGTCTTGTGATGGTAGTATAGAAAAACAACAATAGGCAGACATTACGACGATGACTGAGAGGGTCAAGCGAATTCGCAATATCTCGGTCGCCATTAAGTTTTATCGCACGTTTTTGAATTCTGTCTTTTTGTTTTTTTTTTGAGCTATGCAACTTTTTGTTGCGTAAATAAAATTACATGAAATTCTTATAATTTTTTTTTTCGTAATTCGACAAAATATTATAAGCTGTTTTTGTAGCTACGTGTAATAGTTCCGAAATTATATCATTTACCCTTTATGGTTATTCCCTTTAACTGGATATAACTTCCGCTGGGGTGTAAGAAGACCCCACTACCACACTCGTTTCTTTTCATCGGATACATATCGCCTTGTGCCTTGGGGAACACATAGGTTCTTACTAATTTCATACCGAAAGCGACTTGTTGCATTTTTATTGTAAGCTACCTACTGTATTTTTCCGTTCCCGTTTAAAGCGATGAGGATTTACAAAACAACGAATTAAGAACCTTCTTTAGTAAAAAAAAACCCTTGAAACAGTGAAGAAATCTAAAAATCTAAAATATTTGTAATATTTTCGAGAATGCAGAAAATTTTAAAAGAACAAGAAAGAACTAAAAGTAAGTCGATATTTTAACACGAAAAATTCATAGATTTGAGGCTTAAAACATTGGATGCTACGATTGTGCTCTGTGGGTTCACCATTAGTGCACCGATTTTGTTGAAAGAATGTATGAGAAACGCCAAAACCTTCCTTTTATATGTTTTCAATGCTAAACATAATAGGATTTGGCATTGAAAATGTAGAGGCTGACTCCTGGTTCTAAAACGGCTGGCTGACTAGTGGATTTTTGAGGCTGAGCACTGGACAAAAGTAACTTATTTTAAAATTTCATTAGTTATAACTAAAGGAGTGTTGCATTTGTTATTTTGTGACAAATAATTACCACTTGAAGTGTAGAAAAAAGTACCTTTTTAAACTTCATGCAAGCTTAAAGTTAAAATGTGGTCAACAGAATAGTAAAAGCATTTCAATGAGCAACGATTAGAATGGGCCGAAGAAATACAAATTGGTATTTTCAAGTCTTACATAACTTGTCAATATTTAAATATAATAGCAATGTAGTTCTATTCGGCTCTTACTCGAACCGATATAATAACTTAGAAATAATAATGGTTAAAGTCGGTTAAGGTCTTCCGGTCGCGCAACCGGTATTGTAGGTATAAATTCAATACATAAATAACGTTTATATAAAAATTAAATTAAATCCAACCTCTTCTGCATCAGTAAGATCAATAATATTATTCGCATTCATTTCGAAATAACTTATAATTTTACGCGACGCATATAATCACTTAAATTTGCAACAATCAAACATTGATTGATAAAACAAAATAATTCACTGATTAAAACTACAAAGAATCTTGTAAAACATTTCGCTTCTGACCACTGTAATAAACTATGTAGTAAAAAAAAATAAACCGATTTAATCGAGCACAAAATCGAATCGACTTAAAACTGAATCAACTCGCCAGCGCACAATGATTGAATGAAATGTGAAAACATACTGTATACAAATTCTTGCAGCTACGCCTAAGATACCGTACAAAGGATTGTAAAGTGTGAACAACTGTGAAAGAAAGAGGATATCTTCGAGCTTCGACTTAAAATTCAAAACGCCAAACCAATGGATATATAAACAAAACAAAATAAATATGTAATGTGTATGTATGTTTTATGGCATGAGAAAGCGTACCGGAGTAAAAACAAAAGCATTACACGAACGTTGCCGATATAAAGAAACATTTGGCGTCTCCCAGTGCCAGTGACGAACAAAGGGCGTCGTCGAGTCACGACCAGCGTTGCCACTTTAACTACTACATACTACATAAGTGTAGTATGTACTTATGTGTTTTGCGCGTTGTACTCCTGAGCGTTGTAATATTTCATAATTTAAGATTTTTGTTGAATTCCCTTTTATAAATAAAAACCAGGAATTGTTAATTGTTGTGTGTACTACATAGAAAAAAAAATATTAGGCGTAATACAGGACCTAAAGCCTAGCTTCTCCAACCATTGTGTGTGCGAAGTTATATTTTTGACACGAATGGCGGGACCTACAGAGGTGGGGCAGCGAATAAAAACTTTCAGGTTTTACAGGTCGGGATTTGAACCAGCGACCTCTAGCTTAGTGGTCCAACGCACTTAACCACTGCATAGAAACTCGCTTTAATTGACAAAGCTGGTCAAAATCACTGATGTGGAACACAGACATGGTGATAGTGATACAATTTTTTGTTTCTTAACAGAAGCTATTAAGGTACACATTAGAGCTGTGTCAATCCGGATCGATTTAATCTCTGTGATTCGGTCTTCGAAAAGGTTTTACATGCAAGTACATAAATGGAAAACTTACAATTAAAAA
Source organism: Ferdinandea cuprea (assembly GCA_963576555.1). Classification (NCBI taxonomy): domain Eukaryota; kingdom Metazoa; phylum Arthropoda; class Insecta; order Diptera; family Syrphidae; genus Ferdinandea; species Ferdinandea cuprea. The sequence goes on from OY754958.1 coordinate 68,367,535, forward strand.
TGTGACAGCAGCCAATTCTAAAAATTTAGAAAGCGGTTAGTTTTAACGTCTGGTCATTTGTATGATGTAATGTAAGATTTGTTTACAAAATGAAGCGATAAGAACAATTGTAATTCGAGTCGTTGAGTGGAGTCATGCTGGCGAGCATGAAATAATAACATTCGCCTTCAGGGTCATTCCAATGACGCCATGCTTAAAATAAAACAAATCTAGACTACAACGGATAAAACCATTTGAGTGAGATTCGATTCGCGTTGTCGTTAATAGAAGGTGCTTTCACTAGGATGGAAAGTTGCCTTCCTATGGAGAATGTACAGTGTGTGCTCTTGGAAGCGGAAAGGCTTCCCTCGGGAAATAAACAAATAAAAAAGTAAAAAATAAACTCATCAATAAATAAATTCATAAATAAGAAATAAACTTCGTCCAATCCAATCATAAAGGCTACAGTTTGAACATTTAAAAATATATATTTATTTTTAATTAAAAAATAAAAATGGCAGACGAATATCGAGCTTCCAAGGTCATGGCAGACACTTTAAACATTGATAAAAATTATAATTTTCAAAAGTATTTTGTAATATCTGATCTTTTGATATGTTGTTTATTAAACTATTAAAAGCTTATATTAACCGCGGCAGACGTTTTCTCCGTGCATGATATCTTAAAATGATGGAAAAATGGTCCATTAGAAGGCTATACTAAATACTAGCTTACCATAATTAAAACTTTGACTATTAGGTAGGAAAGGTAGGTAAGAACATAAAAAGTTAGAAAAAAAAATATAATTTCAATTGTTCACATAAATATGCTCAAAGTTGAAATACCTGATGAACTTGCTGCTTCTGGATCTGTAGCCAGTACTGCTACGGAAGATTCATCAGCTTGGGTACTAAAACCTTATTGTACAGGTTTATTGATCTAAGGCATGTTTTGTACTGACGAACCCTGCACAGTAGTATCATGAAAAGTTGCACTGGTGGTCCATGTTGGTGGCTGATTAATCGATACCGTTTCTGATAGTGATGGACTTTGTTGGGAAACGGAAGAAGCTTCTACAGTTTGTTCTGTAATAACATTTTCTTTTCTTGTAGCAATTACTATGATATCCCACAATTAACTTAATTCTATATACACTATATTGTCTCTTCGGTAAATAAGTAAACTTTTCCAGTTTTATCAGATTTTTCACTGACACTTTGTCCCAGCAGGCATAATGTTGGATTCACAAAAGTATATCAATAATAATTCATTCATATCCGTATTCACAAAAATATATTAAAAATATTATAAAACTTCATAGAATTCGGTTATTTCACTATACTTTGTTTTGTATAAAACACGAGACTTCTACATCAAAGTTCCGAAATAAACTGAAATAAACTAAAAACATGTTACAAAAGGCGTTAGGCCGAGTGTACTTTTGTCCAAGGAAACACGACCCTTGCTAGGTATAAACTCCAAGAAATAATCATAATTACCGTAAATGGGACGTTACACAGAATATAATAGTATTATATGGAAGAGAAAAAAAGATGACCATACAACTATGGGTATGCTCGGGTATTAGGTAAGTTTTTAAGATATTATCCACGGAGAAAACGTCTGCCGAGGTAAATATAAGCTTTAAATAGTTCAATAAACAACATATCAAAAGATCAGATATTATAAAATACTTTTTAAAATTATAATTTTTATCAATGTTTAAAGTGTCTGCCATGACCTTGGAAGCTCGATATTCGTCTGCCATTTTTATTTTTAATTAAAAATAAATATATATTTTTCAATTTTCAAACGGCAGCCTTTATTAAATATATTTGAAATTGGTGAAATTGTTTACCTGGAACACCTGAGTGTAACCTGGAAGCTGGGCTTAACGAGAACCAGCCTTATAGAGACTCTCTGGGCTGAACTTCAGGTTTTATAATTTACCTTTAGGTTGCCGGCTACTGGCTCTTAGACTATTAACTGTGTTTATCGTTTCAAATCGACCATGTTATTTGCAGAGCTAATCCGATGTTGGGCTTTATATCTGGAATTTTTAAGCATTTTGATGATCGTTACACCGTTTAAACTCTTTTATTGTCCCTTATTATATTTTTTCTGTGGCATTGTTGCCTTATATGGAATCCCCATATTCAATCAAGTATCCTTTGTATTGAAAAAATTCAGAGAAGGTTTATAAGGTTTTTTTGATAGGAATTTCTCCCGTCTTATGATATCAGATGTGCGTTTATTGATTTAAAACCTTTAATGTTGAGAAGAAAATTATATTCTGCTCCTTTTGATTTCGATATCCTCAATTCTATTATTGACTGGCCGGTCTTACTACTGATGTACAATATCTATGAGCATTCTCGTAGTTTGCGACCAAGAGATGGAAACTTGGTATGCATATGTTCCATATCATAGTACAAGTTATGCAACACATAATCCAATTACTGATTCTGGTATTGCTTTTAATGAACTTGATTTTGTCATTGATTTTAATAAAAGTCTCTTATATCTGCGCTATATTAAGAATGAGATACTTAACTTATTGTAAATCTTTAAATTTTTAATTTTTTCACTCTTCATAACATTATCTAAACAAGCTTGTTTTCTTATCACCCAATCGTCAAGGTGAAAACAGATGGACAGCAATGGAAAAAAAAATAAGACGCTTCCCTGGTGCACACCAACCAGGATTTGGTGACTCCAGAGAGGCTTCTAACTCATGTCCATATCATATCATATGTACCTAGCAAGGTTTCAGAAACACTTTGTTGCCTTAGGAACTGCATGTTTTTTTAAAATCAATCAACACCATATGCTTAAAGAAGATAGTTTCCTTATCTTACATATCAAACATATGAATAAACGAAAAAAAATCAATCAAAATCGGATAAATGGTTTCCAGTTGTCTATTCAGATCGACAGACATTACAGATAAAATTTTGCAGGTAATCATTTGACATTCTCGATCTTCACTTTGATGCTTACATTTCGCGGGGTTGTTCAATTTTGATCAAATTTATTCATTACTTATAGTCAGTCACAGTCACCTTTAAGCTGTCTTCGACTACGCGCTATTCCCTCACATTCACTAAGTATATGTCCTTAGCAGCATGCAGATCTCCGTAGTATCTGCAGATATCTGTATCTGATAATCCGAGCCTCTTTGCATGTTTCCGCAAGAGACGGTGCCCTGTCGGAATCCCTGTTAATGTTTTTAGCTTAACCCTGCTCAGTTTTATTAACTCCGTAGATCTTTTACAATCGAGTGGCCATAGAGCCTTAGATACCCTGTGTCCCTTAACAAGTTTCCACCTTAGATTAGCATACCTAATGGTTTTTTTTATCAATCGTGCCTAACTAACACTGTTAACACTGTTACATACCTATATATAATTTTTAGAAGGAAATAAAAAAAGTTATTAAAATAATATATTAAATTTATAACTTCCAATATAAATATTAACTTCCTGTAGAAGAATTGAACAAATTTTACTTTCGTGGTTTTATGCTTTACTGGTTGAGTCGGAATGAGCTTCTTAAAACACATTGCACATGTTTTCTATACCAACAAGAGTTTTTGTTATTTCCATCAAACATCAATTTCCCTTTAAATAATATCACAAAAAAGAAATAAACTCACCCGCATCAGATATATAACAAACTAACATAGAGTCAAAACAAAACGAAACAAAACTAAACACTTCAAATATATTACCATTTTTTTACCTAACTAAACAATACAATATAGTGGACATCATATTGAACCACAACACAATATTTTCATACATCAATTTTCCTTTAAACGAAAAAAAAATAAACACTAAATTTACCCCTATCAAAAGTAATTAAACAAGTAGTCCCAGAACCTACCTACAAAAACACACACAGATGACATTAGCCACTCTAGGAGTACCAGAACCTACTACAATCACTCACATTTAGCTACTTTATAGAACCTACGTTCTATGTCAAGTTTACTAATATTTTTGGTTGATGTGTTTAAAAAAAAAATACTCATTCAGGCAGATATGAGGTAGAGGAGTTTAGGACATAAAAAGGAACTGGATTACAAAATTTTAGCGATTTTGGAGGTTTTATATTATATTAGCAAAAACTAATAAACAATCATTAAATGAATTAACCAGAATATTTCTCAACACCACTTCACTCCAGTAATTGATGTTGTAAAACTAATGTTTGTAGTATGAAATTATGTTGATGTGATGACATGAAAGTTGATTACAAGTGCTCTGCAATAAACATATTTCCCAGCTCACTAAAATCTTGGACACTCAAGATAAACACGACATTTTATCCAAACAAAAATGAAAACTTACCACAACAACTTTGCCCTGAAAAAATGTTTAGTCTAACTAAACTAATAAAAAATTCATATCCAAATTCATATTTCTTTACTCTTACCAAATCCACTCAACTTTGACTGGCAAACAATTCCACATAACGAACAAGCGCAAGCAACAAAAACGTTGCAAGTTACGATAAAAAATAATCATTTGAAATTGTATCCTAAAATAAACAATAAACACAATCCAAACCGCAAATCCAATGGTCCGCAAAAGGCTTTTACTGATATCGAGGTGATAGCAATTCTACAAAAACTGATAAACAAAAACATATTTTGGTGTCAAATTTCTCAGCATGGACAAATTGTTTAGTCTACAGAACAAAATAAAAAAAAACAGTTTCATCTTCGAGCAATCATTTATGAAACTGTTTGTGTGGCGTTTTCCTGAGGGGAGCAAGGAAGCTGCGGGTGCGGTACCTGCCACCTGTGGAAACAGAGTCAGAAACTAAATTTTATGCAAATTTTCATTTATTTTCCTTTTTGAGCGATTTAGCATTACGAACAATTGAACAAATGACAAGTTTCCATTGTCCGATACTGACATGTATTGTTCTGTATTGAGTTCGATGAAATAACCTTGTTTGTAATTGAAACATAGATAGTTTTTAATTTAAATAACCTGACTAAACTATGTTAATTTTTGTGTTTCAAATTGAATCAAAACGCCTTTGTTAGGTACAATAACCTAATTCTTGCATAAATAAAATGTGATGAGATATGCAGAAGTATCCCAAACGACCGAAACTAATGAGAATGAGTAATATGATACATTTTATTTCTTAACCCGAGTACATTACATTCTACTGCAAACAAACTGCAGACCTTTCAATTTTGTATTAAATTGTAAGGATAGACATAAACTGAATGGTTTGATGGTGTTGGCATTACACATTGTTAAAAAAACGTTGATACATGTGATTTCAAATTAGAAACGATAAGCAATGTTTTGTTTCGCTTGTGCCGACACGCATTTGATGTACAAAATAAAAGGCTCTGAGCATTTTAGAAGGCTGTGATTTATACGGAAACGCAAACAGCTCACGTCTCAGTTTTTACTCGCGTGCCCAAGCAGTTTTTAAAATTGGTGCGCGTGCGTGAGTCGATTTATAATTTTCTTAGCGCACGCGCACGTGGGTGAGTTTTGGCAAAAACAGAAAATGTCCGCTCGCGTGCGCACGTGAGACGTGAGTAATGTTCGTGAGTGGTTTTTGAAATTCGAATTTCAGGATTAAACAACTGGATTGGTGCATGAAAGAGCTCTCCGATCTGGGATGCCAATCGAACAAGCAAACATATTTCATTTGAATTAGAAGTGTAAATGCTGCTGTATTTGTGTAAATATATTTCAAACCGCCTCACTGCCAATCTCATGACGATGAAGGGGTTGGGAGGCAAATAGTATTAGTAATTTACTATTTTACTATTTTTTAGTTAAATTTGGTATTAACTTTCAGCTAATGTCGTCAAAATTGAAGAATTATTAAAAGCATCAGGAACAAAAATTACTTTAATCGATTTTGTCGTTTGTGATGTTTGGTTATACCCTAAGGGTATATTAATTTTGACACATAGTTTGTAACACCACTTAATATTCGCCGTAGACCCATTGTATATATATTTATGATCAGGACCAAATCCTAAGACTATCTAGCAATGTCCGTCCGTCCGTACGCAATTTTTAGGCCTTTAAAATTAAGCTAGGAAGCTGAAATTTTGACCACATATTCCCTAGGGCTCCGAAATGGGTAAGTGTAAAAAATTTTTGAATACGCCCACTGCCACGCCCACAATTTAGAAAAAAACCGTTTTAAAGCTAAAGTTAGAGAGATAGAGTGCTACAACCTTCACAAGATATGTAGGCACTGCCCTCCCTTATAGGTTTGTCATATAAAGTTTTTTACCACGCCTTCTTTTTGTGGGCGTTTTTGACTAAAATGCTGTTTTCTTCGAAAATTTTCACAGAAAGCGAAAAAAACTGTTTAACAAAATATTTACCCAATATTTTTTCAAACATATCGCCCATACAAAGTTTTTGGCCACGCCCACTTTTTGAAGGCGTTTTTTAAAAAAAACTTTTTTTTTTTAATTAATAGAACAAATGCTATCCATCATCTTGTTAATGCTTTTTTCTTTGGGGCATATAGGGATATGGATAGGGTATCATACTGTTCGCCTCAAGCGGACTGTAGCCTTTCCTTATGTTTTTTATTCTGAATTTAAAGCCAGAAGCAAATATATCCTCTTTCCAGGAGAGGAACTATCGTTTAAGTGAACACTTTCAGAAGATTCCGGATTGCCAATCGAAAACGACATAAAAAAACATTGAGACGTAAAACGAGCTCGTGCACCATTAAAGACACCAATTTATAAGACACCATTAAACAAGTGATTGCATGGTGGTATTTTATAATTGCAAACGGTGTGGAAAGAGAAAAAAACATTTTCGAGTGTGTACTTTAATTTTGGCCGAATGTAGTTAAGCCTTTATCATTCGCACGCATATCATACTTTGCTGCACTTTCGAAACGCACCACTCAAGCTATCAGCTGTTTTAATTAATTTTATTGGTGAAGTGAAGGTAGAGAATAGGAAACTTCAGAATAATATATGTACTTAGTTCTAGATTTTGAATCGAAGGCGAAACTTCTTTTTATTTATTAACAAATATTGAACTAGATAATGCGAATACTGGAGGGCGGTCCAATCACGGCCAGTAGATAATGACAGTCATTGTAGTTTCGGCCTAAATAATGAGAGGTTAGTTGCGGTTTTGATTGGAAATGAGGGAGAAGAACGAAAAAAAAAACATTTTAACGAACATAAAGTTCAAACAACAGTAAAATTTTGAAGTAAAACCAACAATAAACAAAATTCAGTGTTTGTGATCTTATCTTCCGCCGAACAAAACTCTGTGTAAGTATTGCATTTTTATTTTTTTAATTACTTTTTTTATTTAATTAGACGCTTTATACATTTGCGCATATAGTTCACTTACTTTTAAAAAAAAATTGTTATAATTTTTATAAAAAAAAGGAGATTTTAATGGTTGCTCATGAAATGAATGCCATTCAAATTTGTATTTTATTTTCTATTTTTGTCAATCTTAGGATGTCTAGAAACCGCAGAAGAACTTTGGTCAAATGAAGATCTAAGGAATGCCATCAGGGCCCATTCAAATGGTCTTTCGATGAGGAGCGCGACAAACAATATACAAAATGCCTTTCTCTAACAGAGTGCTCATGATGGGATTCACCGAAAGGGTATAAATGTGATATGTGTATCTAAAATGTTTAAAGATATGAGTTTTAATTTATGATTCATAAATTATTTAAAATTATTTCTATTTTAAGTCATTTTTAAATATTAATTAACCGTGTTCACTATGATGGGTAATAACGGTCAAGTTGGATGTTTTTTAAAAGTTTTTTTTTTTATAAAAGTATATCTGATAGAAGAGTTGTTCCTTCTGAAGAACTTGAAGAATTAAATTATTTATGTTTTGAGTTTTAAATAAATAAAAAAAAAAATTAAATGAATTTTTATACTTTTTCCTTGAGTGACCTTCATTAGGCCACCTTGCCCTACGGTTAGAGTGAAAAAGAAGTGCCTAACTTATGATGTTACGTGCATCTATTATGTATATCCTCCGAAGGATCAGCTATAGAAAAGTTATATTATAAGGAAGGTATATCTTTGAATACCATTTGAACATGAAGCCGAAGTCGATCAATTTAACGGTGTCATATTTATTATATCTCTTTATATTGGTAAATTAAAAGCGTGTAAAAATGGCAACTAAAGAAGATAAGGATCGCGAAATTTCTTCATGTTCTGAGAATTAAAGAGCTAAAAATGCAAGTACCTCTAAAGAGAATGAGCGACAGAAGACAAAGAAAAAGCCGACATATTTGCCGAGCACTTATAACAGAAGACAAGTTTAAGCCATTTGATTTAGATTTAACCAGGATACCAGACAATTTTAAATGTCGAACTGCGCTTCTAAAATTAAATTCTAACTAGGAAAACACTTTTAATATCCGTTTATCTAATCAATGCTTCGTTAAGGTAATAACGTACGTTCTACGAAAAGGAAGAATAGAAAGTTACTGAAGTCATAATAATTCGAAATAGAAAAACAAAGAAAATATAGAAAAGTGTTTATGCATATGGTGTGATTTGTGGCAATGCACTGATGATCCTAATTCACAACATCTGAGTAAAACGGATTTGAAGCTATAGGTCGCTAAGTCATTTTATTGACCAAAACAAATAGGTTTTACCTTTTTATTTGACATCTTTCAGCCCTTTGATTGAAATTCCGTCATGCCTGGAAGTAGGGGATTGAAGTATAAGCTAAAATTAGTCTTTATAGAGCAATTATATAACATCCTAATGTCGTTTTCGATTGGAAATCCGTTTCCTTACCAAACGAAAACGACATTACATTTTTTTTACTTTGTGTGGTTGTGTTTTTAACCGAGCTGTCAATTTCCAATTCGAAACGCGGTCATTTGAAAATAATTTTTGTTTTTTAATTAAAAATGATTGTTTTTAATTGTTTATGTGTCAAGGCTGGCTTGTCTCGAACTTGAAGATTCTCTTGGCTGGAGCACAATTGATCGTTCGCTCGATGTGGCCGAGTCAATGTTATCAAAGAGTTTTAACTCTTTAAACTAAATGCATCTATGTATATCTTGCTGCAGCTTATTGAGTTCGCGGTTGATTGTTCTCCATTCGCCCTTCGCACACAGGGCCATATATTTTTCGAAGAATTTTTCTTTCAAAAGAATTTATAGTATCTGGTCACCTGCTTATCATCCAGCACTCGGCACCATATCGCAGAACTGACAGGATCCTTCGAGTTAGGAGTTTTGAACCCATTCGTATTGCCAAACCGAAGTAGCAGCTGTTTCCTATTGAATCTGCATTTAGGTGTCGTTTGCGGATTTGTTGTTTACCCCGAGGTATATAAACTCCTTAACAACCTCGAAGTTTCTACTTTCAGCAGTTACGTTTTTGTTTTCGTAGCCGGTGGACAGATTTTTGCTTGTTTGTTAAAAGCATGTAATTGGTTTTGTCCTTTCAAGATCGCCTGTTCTTTAATTGAAATGTAAGACTTGATTGGCTCGTTGAGAGCGGCCAATGATGTCGATATCGTCGGATTACCCCCGTAGCTGTGCGGGCCTAATGAAGATAGACTTTGCTAGTCTATTGCCCGTGCTTACCAACTAATCTTCAGCTACATCGGTAGGGGCTTGAGCGCCATATATATTAGGCTAATGTTGTAAAACGTACCTTGGATGCGGATTACGGTCAGGCAATCAGTCAGTCAGGGTGTAAAACCAATGAATTTTTTAGACGAATCCGCATGCTATTACGTGCATCAATTTGTGGCAACATTAATAAATAAGGCAAGTTAACCTTTTTTTGCAAGGAATGGGAACAGAAAGGCACAGAGGGTGGTTAAAAGCGGCATGCTTGCGATCGAGAAATGGTTGCAGAAAATTGGGTTTTTCTTTCCCCCTCACTCAACTTAGCCAACAAATAAAATCCTGCCAAGATACTTACTATACTTATTCCAAGGAGGTCCACAAACCTAGAAATCCAGACCATTGAATCTTCCCGATGATAACATTTTTGAGAAGCCTGTCATGAGTTCTTACTTTTGGATATTTGACCGACTTTTGCAAGAGGTGTAGCCACGAATAAAAACTTTGAGTGCACTTTTGCACTTTTACTGCTTCCCTACTAGTTCGACTGTGTGATTCGACATCAAAAAAGTTTTGGCAGTCCTACCATGACCGGATAAATCAAAGAGGCCAATCAAATGCAAGTTTTTTACAGTTGTGTGATCTGGGGTTTTAAAGACATGCCACTCTTTCCCGACTTTTATTCAACACATGCAAGCTCGCTATATTTTTGTTTGTTAAATTTTACTTTTACGAGACCCGAGATCTCTAGACGTGTAGAACCACACACACATGCACAATTGCGAGGAAGCATTCACCCCGCGTTTATGGTTTAAGCTACCATTATTCAAAAGTCCAGATATGTAATACCGATAGTAACAGGGTTTACTAATTATAAAGGTGCCGTCACATCACGTAAGGGAGGTGCTCACAGCATGTTAAATGCTTGCTGCAATCAAAACATGCTCCGTTTGACGAGTGGAAAATTCCCTGCATGCCAACGATTGCTTCAAGTGATGTGCTTGCATGCAAAGGGACTACTTGCATGGTGTGACTAGGTAATTTCAAACACATCAATTCAAATCACTCGCAGCAAGCATTAGCCGCTTACACGGTCTCATTTACGACCGAGCGACTTAGTTGTTGACAAAAACAAAAAATGTTGCATTGTGTTTGTATCTTTGTCGATTTTTAATCGGTTTGACTGTTCGCTCCATTTTCCTCTTTTGTAACTTAGTGCAGTTCTGCTGTAAAAAGTGGTTGGAATAGACCCGAAAAGTGCTTGCAGCAAATTTTCCTGCGCGCCTTCAAAGTCGCTTGAAGCAAATACATACTTTCCTTACATGGTGTTACTGCTCTCTGTACCAAAAATGTTTAAATATTTAAACGCTTTTTGCGAGCGCTTTCCTGACATACGTTTCCGAATCCCATAATCCCGATGAAGAAAAAAAATGGACATATTTCGAAGTCAATAAAACACGAGATTAATGTTAAGTTATTTACATTCTAATTATTCGTGACTTCATTTCCTACTATGTAAAATTTGTTTCTGAATAATAATAATACCTAGCTGCTGAATTTATGTGTCACTCTTCCAAAGCTTTATGGTTTTGTCATTTTCCAATGCGGCTGATGCAATGATATTTTCCGTGGGATGACAGGCCGTACAAAGGACTGTGTCGGTATGTCCTTGTAATTTCTGAACTACTTCCTTACTCTGTAAATTCCATATGTAAACCATGTTATCTTCGCTCCCAGAGACAATCCACTAAAAATAAGTATGAAAACAAAATTGATACCGGCCTCAACGTCTGCAGATTGAAATGTGGTAATTACCTTTCCGCCTGTTACTGAAAAATTGGCAAAGATGCAGTATTTCTCATTTTTGTGTCCAGTGTAAGTTTTTAGGCATTTTCCCTTGGAGTAGTCCCACAGTTTCAAAGTATTATCAAGAGTAGCAGCTAGTATATACTTTCCGTTTGGAGAAAACTTGACAAAGCTTACAGGTGGATTATCGTCATCGATCAGTGTTTTCAAGCACTGACCACTTGCAGTGTCCCAAATGCGGCACAATCCATCGTAACTAGAACTTACAATCAAAGATCCGTCACGATTGAAATGCACTGCTGAAACCGGGTCTGAGTGTGCAGGCAACGTTTTCAGACACTTTCCCGTGCGTACGTCCCAAATGCGAACACTCTCGTCGAAGCTGCCAGACACAATTAGGTTGCTTTGTGGATTAAAGTTGCAACAAAACACATAATTACTGTGTCCCTTTAGCGTTTTAAGACACTTGCCTGAGCTGAGCTCCCAGATTTTGAGTGTTTTATCGTCGCTACCGCTGACGAGAAGACGACTGTCTGATGACCAAGCCACATCGCTTATTCCCAACTTGTGACCAGCGATAGTTTTCTCGAATTTACCGTCGTACGCGCCCCATATCTTTATAAGTTTATCAGCGGCTGTAAGATAGAGATGTTTAAACATGTTAATACATTTTTTTTAGTACCTATATAATTAAAATTGACACCCACATGAACTGGCCAGCCACTCGCCATTGGGACTAAATTTTACCGCGGAAACAGCTTTCGTATGACCGGCTAGGGTAAACTTAAGCGTATAGTTTGGTTTCTATAAAAATAGATGGTTTATTTTGTTTTATATGTGTAAAATATTGTTTGGTTATTGTGCAATTGTAAATAAACAAACCACGGCATTTGATGATTTATTGGATTGGCTATTCGATGACGACTGCAATTGATTTGGTCCCGATGGTGTGCTTTGAATTTGTTGGGGTGGATGGACACCGGGGTGACCGTGTACGGCGCCAATTGGTACCATGTTGATATCGCCAAATAATATATATTCTATTAAGAGTGTGGAAGAAAGGTCTTTGCGCGATAAATGTGCTCCGTTCAAAATATTTGTATACAGTATTACAACAAACAAATTCAGTGTTTATCCTTTGAATATGATTTTTTATAAACGTTATCGGGTTTTTCGTCCGTTTGCGACACTTAATTAAGTTCCTAAACAAAAAAAACTAGTAAATAAATTTTCTACTAACTCCACACACTAAAAACATGGCGCGTCCTTTGCAAATGCTTGACGTTTGTGAATTTTTCAGCTCGTTGTGAACAGGGATGTTTCGGTACAGTGTTCAAATATTCATCCATTCTCATTATAAAAAAAATAACAACAATAGGGAAATGAAAAACTAGGGTAAACGAGACAATATTTTCTTCCAATTAAAGCAATCGAAGAAATTATTTTGGTTCATTGGGCACTTGTTATGGTTATACCCAATCTTTGTCTAGGGCCTAGTTAAACATATCATTCAAATACACTATTGAAAATCTTGCTTTCCGATTTTAAAATGATTATTACTGGGTTTAATTATTAGCAAAATAAAGCGAATCTCTTTTAGAAAATTTTTTAAATAAAAAAAAATTACTTACTGTCTGTCAATTCTGATAAACTCTAACCCCAAAATCAGTACTTCTTTGTTGCCAGTGGTCTTCCACTGACAGTAGTTTTCCAATGATTGCTATAACTGACTTGCCAAAATAATTTAACTTCATACTTGCAGTAAACTTTTAGGTATTGTGCATCGAGATTATAAAAAGAATTCGGTTTTTTGCCGTCAATGATTTTAAAGACGTTATATTTTTGGAAATACTTGTTTCGTCTAAGAAACGATAGACATTAATATTTTTTGTAAATTCTGCCAAATAAACTATATCTGTGAGAATTTAATATTAGAAGTAGATATAGATAAACTAAATACTAGAAAACATAATACATATGAAAGTCAAGTGCATGACGACTGTAATTTGACGAGGCAAACAGAATTACCTTAAGATTAGGTATATTTCTGTGTTTTGCGGCTTATAGCTACTTGTTTGTTTTTTAACCTTGAATTTTATTCTTCAGGACATAAAACCGTTCGACATAAACATGTTATTGACAATTCTTATGGAAACAGATCAACACAGCAACAACAACGAACATCGTACAATCTGAAAGCAAACCTGCAATGTTTGTAGTATGTAAATACATGGTACTTGAAAATCGACATTAAATAAGGGATTAAGCGTTTACGTTGAAGTCGATGTTAAAGTTGATTTTCTAATGTGTTCCTCCCCTAACAAATTTGACATTTACTTAGTTTTTGGAGACTTTGCTTTCCATGACACATAGGCTAGGCAAAAATTACTCGGAATGCGCCCATTACCTGCTGCCAATTCGATGACAGTAAATTCTTGAATAAAAAAAAAGTGCATACGTTTCCACGTGAAAACGAAAGCTAAATACTCTTTTGTATATAGACATTAACTAATTTAATAATCAAGTAAAATAATGTCATCCAGAAAATCTAAAAAGAAGGATCGTCTTGACGACGATGAAGAAATTGATGTTCCAACTCCAGCTGTAAAGAAATCTGCGAAGAAAGGCAAGAAGGGACGACGAGGTGGCGATTCCAGTGACGATGAATCTGTAAGCAAAGTTACCGAAAATAACGATGATGACGTAGAATTTGGAAAGGCTGCTTCTAAAAAGTCACAAAAGAAAGCTGCCGCTAAAAAGGGACGACGTGCTGGCGGCGAAGATTCTGATGATGGAGAAGATGCTCCACCAAAACCGGTAAAAAAACCTTCCAAAAAAGACAAGAAATCGAAGAAAGATGATTTTAGCGACGAAAATAGTGATGATGGAAAAAATATTCTGGGTGAAATATCAAGTGATGAAGAAGAGTCTGTACCCATCGCAAAGCCAGCACCCAAAAAGTCGGCTAAGAAGGGAAAGAAGGGAAGAAAAGAAAATTTTAGTGATGATGATTCAGTAGGCAAAAACTTTAGCGGTCTTCCTAGTGACGAAGATTTGGAAGATGTCATTGTGCCAGATAAGCCGGCCATGAAGAAATCGGCAAAGAAAAATAAGGGAAAACGAAATTTAGTGAAGGATGACTTAGATGAAATAGACATAGAAGCTGAGGAAGGTGAAGAACTAATCGATGATATTGTGGAATCTGAGTCAAACGATCAAGAGCAAATTGTAAATGAGCCCGTTAGTGCTGAACCTACTGCAACCGAAGTTAATGAAGAAGCACAGCCCGCAGAAATTCCATTAGAAGTAAAGGAAGAAGAAACCGCCCCATCTATCGATGAGATCGAAGAGGATGTGAACAATCTGAAAATCGAGGATACAAAGGAAAAGAAAATGACTCACAAAGAGAAGAAAAAGCAAAAGAAACAGCAGGAATACGATCGGCAAATGGAATTAATGACTCGTAAGGGTGGTCAAGGACACTCGGATTTAGACAGTAATTTCACGATGTCGCAGGTGCAAAAAACCGCAGGTCAAATGGCACAGCTGGAGTTTGCGGTTGACATAAAGATTGAAAATTTCACTATATCGGCAAAAGGTAAGTACCTAGGTACTTGCTTCACTTCGCTACGTCAAATTTAATTTTAATTTTTTAGGCAATGATCTTTTCGTAAACGCCAACCTCTTGATTGCACATGGGCGTCGGTACGGTCTAGTGGGACCTAATGGCCATGGAAAAACAACACTGCTGCGTCACATAGCCAACCGTGCATTTGCTATACCCCCAAATATTGACGTTCTGCTGTGCGAACAAGAAGTAGTAGCCGATGAGAGAACTGCCATCGACACCATTCTCGACGCTGACGTAAAACGCAAGAATCTTCTTCAAAAGTGCAAGGACCTTGAGGACAAAATTGAGACCGGTGACATGAGTGTTCAGGAAGAACTGAATGATGTGTATGCTGAACTAAAAGCAATTGGAGCATACTCGGCGGAAGCAAGAGCGCGACGTATTCTTGCCGGTCTGGGTTTTAGTGAAGATATGCAGAACCGTGCGACAAACAGCTTTTCTGGTGGTTGGCGTATGCGTGTGTCCCTCGCCCGTACCCTTTATCTGGA
Source organism: Ferdinandea cuprea (assembly GCA_963576555.1). Classification (NCBI taxonomy): domain Eukaryota; kingdom Metazoa; phylum Arthropoda; class Insecta; order Diptera; family Syrphidae; genus Ferdinandea; species Ferdinandea cuprea. The sequence goes on from OY754958.1 coordinate 68,383,030, forward strand.
GCCAACACTTCTAATGCTTGATGAACCGACAAATCACTTGGATTTGAACGCAGTTATTTGGCTAGACAACTATCTGCAGGGGTGGAAGAAGACACTGTTAATCGTTTCCCACGACCAAAGTTTTTTGGATAACGTGTGCAACGAAATCATTCACTTAGACCAAAAGAAACTGCAATACTACAAGGGCAACTACTCTATGTTCAAGAAAATGTACGTGCAGAAACGTCGCGAAATGATAAAGGAATACGAAAAGCAAGAGAAACGCATTAAGGAGCTTAAGGCACACGGCCAATCGAAGAAGTCTGCCGAAAAGAAACAGAAAGAAGTTTTAACGCGCAAACAGGAGAAGAACAAAGGTCGTCAGAAGAATGCCGAAGAAGAAACTGGCCCACAAGAGTTATTGGCTCGGCCAAAGGAGTATATTGTGAAATTCCGTTTCCCAGAACCATCACAACTGCAACCGCCGATTCTTGGGCTCCACAATGTCACCTTCAGTTTTCCCAACCAGAAGCCGTTATTCAAAAAGGCTGATTTCGGTATTGATTTAACCAGTCGTATAGCAATCGTAGGTCCTAATGGTGTAGGAAAATCTACATTCTTGAAACTCTTAGTCGGAGATCTGGAGCCCCTAGAAGGAGAACAGCGAAAGAACCATCGGCTTCGTATTGGACGCTTCGATCAGCACTCTGGAGAGCATTTAACTGCTGAGGAATCAGCTGCAGAATATTTACAACGACTGTTCAACTTGCCCCATGAGAAAGCACGCAAAGCTCTGGGATCGTTTGGTCTGGTTAGCCATGCGCATATAATTAAAATGAAAGATCTTTCTGGTGGTCAGAAGGCACGTGTGGCCTTAGCCGAACTCTGCCTTAGCGGACCTGATGTTCTCATTCTTGATGAACCGACAAATAACTTAGATATCGAATCTATTGATGCCTTAGCCGAAGCGATCAACGAGTACGAGGGCGGTGTGATTATAGTTTCCCATGACGAACGTTTGATTCGAGAAACAGGATGCACTTTGTACGTCATTGAGGAGCAAACAATTAATGAGATCGACGGTGATTTCGACGACTACCGTAAAGAAGTGTTGGATAGTTTAGGAGAAATTGTTAATAATCCCAGTGTAGTAGCGAACGCGGCTGTGCTACAGTAGATTATTTGGCGAAACAATTTTTTGTTTTGTTCTTTTAAAATTATCTATTTTCTAAGCAAACGCAATGATTTTTGTTATTTATTTGAACAGCAAAACTGTTTAATATTCTTTTATGAGGCAAATTGTTTTCATAATTTTTTTGTTATAATAAATGCTAGCGAACAAAGTATTTGTAGTTTAATATTTCAGCATAAAAAAAAAAAGATAAAAAAATATTAGGCTTTTAGACGGCCCATACGGGACCCAAAGCGTAGCTTCTCCAACCACTGTGTGTGCGAAGATAGATTTTTTTGACATGAATGGAATAAAAGAGACCTACAGTTTAATGCCGATTCCGAATGGGAGAAGTTTCTCATGACAGTTCTTACTCTGGACAGCGAATGAAAACTTGCAGATGGTACAAGTCGGGATTAGAACCAGCGACCCCTCGCTAGGTGGTCCAACGCACTAAGCCACTGTACCAATAAATTGTAATGCTTTTGTTAAATGCTGATAATTTCACAGGGCAATCTAAGGTAAAACAGAAAGTATAAGAGAAAACCGAACAAATGGATTAAGCTGGCAACTTTTTTATGTAATAGGCTTGAATTTCTGGAAAAGTGTACATAACCGCCGTCAAATTTTGTATAATGTAAGTTAAACATTTATATTTCTTCTTGTACCAACAAGTAACAATTAGGCAACGAAGTTTATAGCGTTTATAGCATAACTGCAGGTTATACACAAAATGTGGCGCCATCTATGAGTTAGAAAAGGAATTTAATATTCTTTAATTCTTTACTTAATTTTTATGTTCACACCGGCGACTATAAATCAGACTAAGCTTAATGTGCAAGGGTACTGAACAGAGACTAAATTGCTTAGGAAGGGAGAACACTCCCACAGCCGTTTTTTATTATCACAAATGATCTATATGGATCTTGAAATCGTGTATAATGCAAACAACAAATACACATGATATCACGAGTTGTGATCTGGAAACTAATTTTAGTATTTACCGCTGGGTGCCTCAAGCTGTGAGTAGGAAGAATAACACTTTTCATTTACGATCCACGCTGACATACTTTAATTGTAAAATCATTGATAATCCCAAAAGTAATTCCCGTATTCGAATTAATAAAGATATAGCTTCTTCTTTTATTGCTTATTATGGCTATTCAGGGCATACAAGTAATAGAAGAAAAATCGCATTTAAACGAGTTCTAAACAAGCGTTTTTAACAAAGCCCACAAAAAAAAATTATTTTTATATGGTATTTGAATGAGATATGTATATTGCTACAAATAGAAGACACATGTGCAGCAAATTTCGGAAATATTGCCGAAAATTGACTCCGCAACTTTACAATCGGAGATAGCATATAGCACATATTGGCATGTAGCCAACAATATCAGTTTATGTCTATCGTTGGTACATTGTCTTTAGCATGCAGGCACGTTCATAGTACGCGGAATACTTTAATTTTAAAATATTAAAATTTCATTCTAAAAAGTGATTCAAAACAAAGCCTCTGTAGTTGGAGATTGTATATGAATTCAATTGGATTTCAATTCTTATTAAAGCTTGCAATGAGTTAGTTGGATTTCGCAATAAAATAAAAATAACAGCGGCACTTTGTTGGAGCATAGTGTATTAAATTCAAAAATTATTGAATTCATACTACGTTATTTTTGTGGGTAAGTTAGAGACAGAGAGGCAGCAATGTGTCATGTTCTATACAAAATCAGTTTGTTCTCCTTAATAATTCAAATTCATTACAGAAACAATATTAATTAACATGAATCCAATTTTGCAGGATCATAATCGCTTCTGTGTTAAGCTTAAGAAAGATTTTATTTTATTTTCGAGTTCACCTAACATCAGGCAGATGGCATCACGATTTAAGTACGTCGAACAAAGCTCTTGCCCCTGTCACATATGTCAACGTTTTAGCTGTCAACTATACAGCTGCTCAGCTGACTTATCAACATAAATATTTTCCAGTAAGAAATAGTTTGTTTATTATTTTATGATCCAACTTGCAATGGAAGAAGAAATATCTACTACACCGTCCAACCAAAAAATTGTGGAAAACAATAGATTATATTCCAAGTTCGGTGAAATATTCTTTACTATCGATTGCAGATGCCTTTTTGTGTGCAGTGCATGCGATCATGACTTTGAATTTTTTGATGTTTTCATCGAACACATTGGTGTTGATCACGATTTTCAGGAAGTCTTCCAAAGCGCGGCTACGAAGAGGCTAGTATGTATATCGAACGTAGTGGACGAAAGTATCAAATGTGTGGAATCGGTGGGTTCAAATTTAACCGCTAATAAATGACAAGGAAACGGTGTTAATTGTTTTATTGTAGGAATTAATCGAAGAAGACACTAAAGACGAATTAGAATATGGGGCAGAAGATATAAAAGTCGAGGAATATAATGTAAATGATGTCACATTCAGTCAAGCATTCGAAATTCCCATTGAATTTAATTTAAAAAAATCCCTCGATTTACAAAAGTCAACAAAGGGCATAGAGGTTGATTCAGACTTCAAAAGTTTGTCGCCAACCGAAGAGAATTTTGAAAACGATTCACATGAAAATCTGAAAGAAGATAGTACAGCACAATCAGAACACAAATGCGATATGTGTGGAAAGAAATTTGCAAGTGAAAAAAATCTGGTGCGACATAAGTGGCGACATTCGAGTCAGACAAAGTGGTCATGTCCGACTTGCGGAAAGGTAACAACAACCAAAGATGGCATGATTCTTCATGTGCGCAGAAAACACACGGGCGAAAAACCATTTAAATGTAAATTTTGTGATAAGACTTTCGCATCGGCGGCACAGCGAAATCTTCACCATCGCGTGCATACGGGCTACAAGCCGTATGTATGTGAAAAATGTGGCAAAGCATTCAAGTTGCATACAGTTCTTCGCTACCACATGGACTGGCATCTGGGTATAAAAAACTACAAATGCGAAAAGTGTGAAAAGCGATTTCACTCAACAAGTGAGTTGAACAATCACAAAAGCGTGCACACATGGGAGAGACCGTTTGCTTGCTCAGACTGCAGCTTGCGTTTCAAAACAAAACGGCATCTACTTCGGCATCAAGAGGTACACAGTGGTACGTTAAAAATGTGCAAATACTGTGACAAGGGATTCGCCCATATATCAACACTGACATCTCACTTGAGGCTACATCAACTCGACGAAATTGAGTGAAGGAAAAGTAAAACAAAAAAATTACTTTTTCATAAAATAAAATAAAAATAAACAACACTGCTCAATTCCAAAGTAATAACATATTTATTTAACACTATTTTATACAGTTAAAATCGACGACTGTTTGGCCAATTCCGATTGCTTTATAGCGGGATGGTTTTCATTTTGCAAGAAATTAATCTGTTGCGTATCGCTTTCGACCGTTAGCTCTGTGGTAGAAATTAGCAAATCCAATGCACCATCCAGCTCCAGTAGGTCGTAGGTTAGATCAACCTCTTTTTGAATAACTTCGCCGAGTTGGATGAACTGGTTACCAAGGTTGCCAGTGAATTCATGGAACGTATTTTCGTACACATCAAGTAGGACCATTCCGACGTCGATTAAAACGCGCATAAAACGGTGTTCGCCCAAGAACCGTATGAGAAAGGTAACTATTCTTGAAAGAGACCCATGTGTCCTCCCTGATAAGGCACGATGCAATCCCTTGCGATGGATAAGCTCCTGCATCACGCTCACAGTCACTTCTGGTGTTTTATACATTATAGTAGGCTTTATAACAGCATCCAGACACTTGCCGTACTCATACTTGCGTAGATGCTGGTCGTAGTCTTTTTGACTTTGTTTATTAACAAAACTAATTTCATGATCTACTTTCGCCACTGTGTGTTTTCTTATGACATTGCTAGCTTCAGCGAGATCCTCTTGTTTGTTTTCGGTATTTTCCATGTTCTGAATCGATATAAGTCCGTCAACCATACCCGCAACAACCGTTTGATCTTTATGTGCCACTCCAAGACTCAGCACCGAATTGGGGAAGGTCAAAGTGTGCACAGTTTTATACGAGGCCACGTCGTAAATCTTAACATGCCTATCTAGTCCGCCGGACAGGATTCGCTTACCGCTGCTGGCTAGTCGCAAGCAGGTGACGGTTTTGTGATGCTGTGACAGTTTTGTCAGTAGCCTTCCGCCTGCGAATGCGTCCCATACGCGAACTTCAGTTCCGCCCGCACTTATAAATATGCCGCCAGTGGGTAAGAAGAGCAGCGACTCAACAGCACTTCCGTGATTAATCGTAAACGAAACCTTCTCTGATCGAGTGTCATAGACATTAATTACGTTATCATAGCCTCCTGAAACGATGATATTTTCTGAAACCGGATTCACGCATCCAGCTCTAATATAGTCGGTGTGTTCTTCATAAGTGTGAATCGCTTTTTCCGTTGCAATGTCCCATAGTTTGACTGTTCTATCATCGCTGAAGCTTGCTATGTGCAACAAGTCGGGAGTAAAGAATGTTCTGTGTGTAGGTGCTTTGTGCCCCTTAAACAAACGAAGCACGTTCTTGCTGGTAGTATCAAAGAGTTTTACAGACCCCTGCTCATCGCCGGCAACCAAGAGCCGACCATCTTGTCGAAAGCTTCCACCGTAGGCATTCTCTTGGAATCTAGACAAATTCTTTGCAACTAGTTTTGTAATGGGGTTGTAAATTTGTACTCGAACTGAACATGTGACAGCAAAGTAGTATGGTTGCACTGGACTGAAGTCTATGTAATCAATAGCTCCGAATTCCTTTACCAAGGTGGGAACCTGTGTAAGCAAATAAAATGAAGGTTAGTTCAACATTTATTTCCGCACCAAAAACTAATCTACAGTTACTTACGCCAAGCTTTTTCCAATATAACGTATCTGGAGTAACTTCTTGACCACTTTTTTGGTACTTCTTTGTATTTAAAGGTTTAAAATTGGACATATTTCCTTGATTTTTTTGTTACTCTACGGATCATTAAAACAAAAACAGAACTGTTGACATGCCTCGCATGCACGTGTAAGTGGGAAGTGGTGGATTCACAACGATGATTCAAAATGAATTTTACGCTAATGCTACCAATACATTTTTTTTATTGTCGCCTCCTTCAATAAGTTTATTTTTTTTTGTTTTTTACTTTTTATAGTAATTTTGTTTTATATTTTTTATGTAATTAAAATAATTTTTTTGATTTTTCTTCTTAATATTCCTGCAAACTGAATTAAAATGAATTGTTGAAAGTTAGTTACATATTTAGATTAGATAATCCTTAAATAAATTAAAGCTGTAACGGTAGAAACATATCAACACAGTGACTCAGATTTTTGAAAACCACGCTGTACTTTTTAAAATTGTTTTTTATTTTTAACACTTAACAATTTTTATTTGCCTGGTAAGCCACCGACTATGGTTAGTTATTTTCACTCACTTTATAAAAAAACGTCAGTAATGTATCTTAGTACAATTACGTACGTAGCAAAACAACAATTATAGCTGGGCCTTAAGACATACGTAACAATACATATATTAAAAAGAAAATCTGAATGGCTGATGAGGCTGAAAAGGATTTCAAACAACTAGCTTATGTTTTAGTTGTGTATTTATACAAAGGATTATTCTTCGTTAATCTGAATTTATATTTGATTCGCAATATTCAATAAAATTCATAACTTTGCATGTACATAAAAAATAATTTCGACTGGATACGAAAACTTGAAGTCTGGCAGCACATTTAATCAAGATGTAAATAAAATCGTGAATGCACCACGCGATGAAGACCGACTGTCAAATATGCTGGCAGAAAAACGTCATTTGCATAGACCAGGATTGAAAATTTTGTTTTTAAAGTTTTAGTCTGATATTATTTATAATGGTAATTGAACGAATACTTTAAACCAATAAATCGTGGAAATAAATTTTATTTTGTTATTTTTTTACAGAGCGCTCTCTTCAATTTTCAAAGTTTACTCTCGGTTATACTCTTGTTGATATGCACTTGCGCTTATTTGCGGTCGCTGTTTCCTAGCATTATGGATAGGAATAAAACAGGGTAAATGGACAAAACATATAAACGTTTTGTAAATATTGTATATTGGCACATTTAACGTTCAATTTTAATCCAAGGTTACTCGGTGTATTTTGGAAGTTGGCACGAATAGGCGAAAGGAAGTCACCATACGTTGCTGTGTCGTGTGTGGTTATGGCGTTGTCAATATTGTTTTGGACTTAGTTGCAATGCTATTCAAACTAGATATAGGTCTCTTAAATAGGACAGTTTTTAATAAATAAATTCGTATATATTTTTCACATGAATAATTATAAATTGTTGGCTGGAGCCTTTTTTGTTGTTGTTTTTGCAATGGTGAATAATTTTGTGTAACATTTAACTTCGCTGAACACACTCATTCAAGCGAAGAGATGCGCAATTTGAACACACTACTGATCACCCTTACTCCCACGTGTTTTCACTGCCTTGAATAAAGTGAGACATATACATATACTTCGTAGAAATTTTGAAAAAAAATATGTCCGCTGTTCTGCAAGTAGAAGATACATTTTCACATCAATACAAAAGACTTAAAACAAATATTTCTATTGAAATTCATAACTAATTGATCTGAAACTTAACTGTGACGCTTCGCGAAACATTTATCTAATCAGTGAAAATGAAATTCAATTGAAATCGCTTAGATTTAAAGGTGAATTTTTTAATTTTCTTTTTCCTTATGATGTCTCATTTTTAGTAGCTGTGTAAAGCCATCATTATTATGTATATCTCGCTGTTTTTCTGCATTCGCACCTCTGAAACAATCGCCATTTCCCTGTAGGAGAAAAGTATCATTTTTTTTTTAATTATTTTTCTTTTATTATAATAAAATTAGGGAAAAAAATTAAACGTGTGTGTGTTTTTGGAAAGTCTGGTTTAAGATTATTAATTGGCTAGCTTACCAATATAATGTTTTTTTTTTGTCAAAAGACTGCTCTGTGAAAATAGTAAAAATAAAAAAACTAAATAAGTTGGACTGTATCTGTCGCGCCCCATAGCCTAGAAGAACTACTTAAAGACGAGTTTTTAAAACAAAATCATTTGGCCAACGACGAGCCTAAGAATTTCCCATTATGCCTTGGTGTGGAAAGGGTATTATTAGGTAGGAAACGCCTATTGAGGCTGTGATGAAGTGATAAACCGCTGACCAATGGATATTTGTATGCCGGTTTATTTAAGAAATCTTAGATTACTAGGTATCTAATTTAAGTTTGTTTGTTTAGTGCTAGTGATAAGAGCAGAGATTGAACTGTTCTTTTTTTTCCCCCTTTGTGGAAAGGCTTATTGAACTTCTCATCCGATGGAAATCTACTATGTACAACAGCAGATGGAAACTCATTGCGTTAACTTATGGCTCTTATTGAACCATAATTAATTATAACCCAAATTCACTTATAGTAAGGTACACATTTTATTTTGTGGTTTCGGAGTATTCATGGCAAATTGGGGATTATAGGCAAACTAAAAAGATACAAACTGTTTGGAAATGCCATCAATTACTTGCAAAATCGTTTGCTCCTTTGTAAACATTGTAGTACATATTTTTAGTCAGATCTCGAGTAATAAGCCACAGTGTCTATTATAACCTAGAGTTACTCTCTATTTTACCAAGAAGGTTTGACACCCACATATTTGTTTACTTCTATGTTTGGATTTGTATTCTATTCGCTTCTTTCAGTAATTCTTTGGCATCAATTGCACAAATGGATAGATGTGAATGTTTCATTAGTTGGTGTCCACACAAAAAGAATGATTTCAGACATTTTTCCAATAGGTATGTTTCAGAATCAGATTGTCAACAATAGGAAAATATTTCTTTGAGACCAGTTAGCAGTTAGAGTACTGTCTGACAGTAGTTGGAGTACTCTCAATTCCCAATAGAAATCAACAGAAAGTACGAAAGACATGATATTCGTTTTTATATAACCCTGTGTGTAACAGTGCGAATTTTACTTATAAATTTCGGAAAATTGTATTATAAAACGTATACAAAGATAAGGCACTCATAGAGACTGAATGAAATCTTGTAGAAGAATAAATTGAAGCTAATTGAAGATCAAGTAGAAAGAATGAAGTCATTTGATCCCTTAAAATCCTGCCATCTGGATCATCGCAAAATATTGCAGTGTTTATAGCTTTTGTTGAATATACGAAATCAATAATATTATAATGCTTAAAGATGAATTCTGGAACTTAGCGAGGTTAACATTTTCGACGTTACCCTGACGATAAATATGATTAACTACTGTCATTTTTAACTTTCACATTACATACAAACACACATTAGTATAATAAACCGAAATTTATTGCATTTTTTAAATCAAACTGGAAATAAGGTAACGAATCACGTTAAAATCAAGTCAAAAAATAGGCCCGATAATGCCTAGAGTTGTCTGTCCAGAAGCCGTTTAGCAAAACAGTTGGATGGATTTGCTTCAAACCAGGTACATTAACACATACTAAAATTTGTCATGATATGTGCTATATCGCATTTCGTACGGCTTTTTTGACAAGTCTCTATCGCTTTCAGTTGTGTCTAAAATACACATTGTAATTATGCTGAAATTTTAACTCGCTCTGTGAATGAGGTCCAGCTATCGGTCTGTATGTTCAGAGGACATGGCGAAACGGTTCGATTTGCTTCAAAGTTCATATAAAGAGTTTTGCTCTATTTATATAATTAACGGTTACAGCTATACAAATGGTATTTTAAGCATTTTTTTTCTCAAAAATGTCTCTAACTTCAAATTGGGGTGAAAACTGCAAACTCAGTTTTTCGAAAAAAAAAAAAACAATAACGATACTTTACAAAAACGACGAAAATGGGTGATTAACACGGCAGCCTTCCATAGTCTATGATCTCGGGGACCATTTAACTTGTTCACAATAGAGATGACAATTTAGAATTCTTTAGTGCCGCTCTAGTGCATGTCTTAGCAATCTTGAACGACTGACGCACTATCTAGACTATCGAACATCATGCGAATTGTTTGGTGTTCGAAACAATGATTATGTAGACAAATGCGTACCATTCAAACAAAAAACAAAAATAAAACACAATCTCATTTGAAATAAAAGATGTGAATATTTCTTTTTGTTTCTATCTACATCAATATTTACTTTTCCAGCGAAACACGAAGTGGGAGTGTATATAATCCCCAAAACAGGATCACAACATAGAACCACAATTATTATTCAGTAATTAATTCGAGTGCTATTCATTTTACTTTTCTGCTAATGCCTCATTAGAGCAGTTGCAATCCGAAGACGTATTATATGTTAGGCTGAACGACTTTTTTGTTATGTAATTAAGAACTATTATGCGCGATCATTATTTAAGAAACTAAGTTTTCGTGTTTTTGAGAGAATGCGGCGGGGCATGTGCAAGAAGGTGGTAACAGAAATCTACGAATGTAGATGTAGCCCCGATGTGCATGCTCTTAGAGACAGACTGCCTGAGATCAAACACTTCGAGCTTTTCACATCCAGCTTAGGCCAAATCTGTTTTGAACAAGTTGTACCACTTATCAGCATGAGTTATACCATAGTGAATGGAATGCCTTGGGAACTCTTAATCGGGTAAAATTAAAAAAGTTATATGTTTGGCAAGTTGATTAGCCTTGAAAGTTTCTTTTAAAGAGGTACCGCCGCACTCATTTGTCTTGGTTTATACACTTTCCTTGAATTGTAAACTGCTTACCCATTTTTTTTTTACCGAAATTAGTAAAGAAAACAATTCCACGTATTGGTAAAAAATTTGATTTACTTTCTTGCTTTTGTTATTGAATCTTTTAAACATTTAAATAATATATTTATAAACTATTTTATACATTTAACCATTTAAGAGTATTTCAATCCTCCATTTATACAAAACATGAAACGCGAACGCGAGTGTGTGGTTTGGTATTAAAAACGGAAATTGTAAGTGATTTTTTTTTTAACAAAAGGAACAACATGAAATCATTTGAAAAAAGAAGTGAAACATTAATAAAAAAGACAAAAACTAAAGGCAGACTTTTGTATTAAAAGTCAATACCAAAATGAAATGCACTGGTCAGTTTATCTTTTTATTATTTCTTGATTGTTGTGATAGCTTGGCTAAATTACATAAACAATAAAAATGCACACTCTAACAAACATTTTTCGGGTAGCAGCAGCAACAGTACAACCACTTTTCAATATCGAAGCAGCCCAATTAAGATACTTTCATGATTTTCCCAAGCACGCAAAATATGTTAAAATAAAAAAACACATGTTGATACATTTTCGCTTTTCTACTGTTACCGCCGCCGCCGCCGCTGCCGCTTTTTATAAAACAATAAACTTGATTTACACGACATCGATTATGGTCATTTTCCATACATATGTGTATAATTCATAAATTATTATTCACTTTATTTTTTTATAATACAAGCACAAACGATTTTTGCTCAAAAGTTCGAGTTGTTTTGTGTGGCTTATCTAACACCTCACCCTCAAGGCTTGTGCACTAGCGCTCTCTATCTCTCCTAAACAATATTATCTCGAAAATACGAAAATCGTGTTTTAATCTAAAAAAGAAACACAACGAGAAAATATTCTGCTCTATGTGTGACCTTACAAAAGCTAAGTAATTCCTGATTGCGAATTATTGGTTTTTTTTTTATTATTTAACATTTTCTCTGACAAATTTTGAAAGTAGTCGACGCTTCGCTGCTACCGTTGCTACCGCTGCCTTTTTGTGCTTAATTCATAACTCCATTCTTCTAAACTCTTGTAAACAAGTAAAGACTAAATATCGGTGCATTACATTGACAAAAAAAAAAAAAAAATAATAATAATACAAAGTTGTTGCCTTTTGTTTTTAAACATATGTTTCTTTTTTTATTTATGTTTTATTTCAGACTAACGACGCAAGAAATAGTAAACTGTTAAATAAGGAATGCAACGCAATTTTCGAAGAAAGTCCATAAAATTGTAAAAAATAAAAAAAAAAAAAAAAAAAAAACGTTCAATTCGCCGACAGATAAAGAACAGACAGAAAGGGCGTGTTTACTTAGTATACACAGCAAGTTTTGGAATTCTAGTTTGCATTTACTCGATCTACGCGTGATGCTGTTTCATATTTCTTTTCTTCTATTTCACTGCTGATTGTCAGAAAAAAAAAATTAATAAATAAGAGAAAATCTAGAAAGAACTTCAAAAAATTCCATATTCCATAGTGACATGGACCCACCACGCTACAGTACTTCACCGTCACTACGCGTTCGAACAAAGCCTCCAATAAATCAGCTAAAGAAGTGCACAGATATTGTTGTTGAAAATGAGCTGCATCTATGTCCTAGCGTAATGTCTGAGGAAACCAGAAAGATGCTTCCACCGACTTCGCAAACTGTTTTGACAAAACCGTTTCCCATTCGTGGCGAACGAGCCATCACTGATGTCTCAGCGCCACACGTTATAGCAATGGTTGGACTTCCGGCACGTGGAAAGACATTTATTTCCAAGAAGCTAGCGCGCTATCTAAATTGGATTGGAATTGGCACAAGAGTATTCAATTTAGGTGAATACAGACGACATGCAACATCTGCATACAAGAGCCACGAGTTCTTTCGGGCAGATAATGAAGAGGCAATGACAATTCGCAATCGCTGTGCTACCCAAGCGCTGGCAGATGCCTGTCGTTGGTTGCATAACGGACAGGGTAGTGTAGCGGTGTTTGACGCTACCAATTCAACCTTTGACCGCAGAAAGCTTATATATGACATTGTTGTTAAAGAAAACAACTTTAAGTTATTTTTTGTGGAATCGATATGTGATGATCCTCAAATTATAGAGCAGAATATTAAAGAGGTAAAGGTGAGCAGTCCAGATTACACGAATATGAATACAGACCTAGTTGTACGTGATTTTCTGCAAAGGATAGAACATTACGAAGAAAAGTATCAACCGCTCGATGAAGAAAGAGAATCGCATTTGTCCTTTATAAAAATTTATAACACTGGCAAAAAGGTTGTAGTCTACAATAATGAGGGACATGTGCAATCGCGAATTGTTTACTATTTGATGAATATACACATAACGCCCCGTACTATATATCTAACACGACATGGGGAGAGCGAACACAATGTCAAGGGTCTTATTGGTGGCGATGCAAACTTAAGCGAACGTGGCTGGCTATATGCTGATGCGCTGGCCGCTTATATCGATCAGCAAAGTATCAATGGCCTACGAGTGTGGACGTCCTGGATGAAAAGGTCCGTTCAAACTGTGACTGATTTAAAGGCCCCACAGGAGCGATGGAAGGCATTAAACGAAATCGATGCTGGCAACTGTGAAGAAATGAGTTATGAGGAAATAAAGCAAAAATTCCCAGAAGAGTTTAAGGCACGCGATCTGAATAAATTCGCATACCGATATCCCAGAGGAGAAAGTTACGAAGATCTGGTGGCCCGACTCGAGCCGGTAATAATGGAGTTGGAACGTCAGGGAAATGTGCTAGTAGTCTCGCATCAAGCCGTGTTGAGATGCCTTTTTGCTTATTTCTTAGACAAGTCTGCTGACGAATTACCATATTTGTATGTTCCGCTGCACACTATCATTAAATTGACCCCGGTGGCCTATGGTTGCAAAGTAGAACATATCAAATTGCCGATCGACGCTGTGAATACACACAGACCGAAACCATCAACAGCTGGCGAAGTAGGAAACACCGGGCATCTCTGAGAGTCTAACTCTCTACTAGCTGATTCTTCACTGGTCTAACCAAGCGGGAGCAACCCAACCTAAAATTTTATCGAAAGCTTACCGATGTTTCGATTGCATTTTTAAAAATTAGCAATTTATTCTTCTACTACTTGTATTTAAACATTATGTAAATCAATTGAATTTCAAATAAATCTAACTGGATGAATACGCTTGCATAAAGAGAATGTGAACAATTTAGGAGGTTATATTGTATAGAAATTAGAAATAAATAAATAAATAAACACTTATTTGTTGTACACTCTCAACGCTAAAATATGTTGTTTTTATTTCCCAATTGATTTGTTTTTTTGTTTTTTTCCACCGCATTGATTATCACTTTGTACTATGAACTTAGATTCCATTTCATAAAAAAATTTGACCGCAGACATCTGTTGTTTATCAAGGAAGAATAAAATACTATATAATGTGGTCAGTTACATTAATTAAAAGGTGATAAGATAACAATTTGCTCTGCACACCCACTTGGTTTTATTGGTCGTAAAAACAAAAATACTTCCTAAATTTTTAACTGTTAGTTATAGCATCAAAATGATAGTATCGATTTCTTGCATATTTAATTCTTTATCCCTTTCGATTTTTAGAGTTCGCAATTTTTAAATGAATATCGTTTGAAAATCATTTAATCAAATTGTGCGGTTCTATTTGACTCTTGGCTCTCGAAGAAGAGACCAGAGACACGACCATGTCCGAGGATAGTGTTTTCCAAGATGCCGACATTGTATGGGTAAAGTTGGGGAACAGCTGGTGGCCGGGGGAGGTATGCGGCCTCCAAAGACAACCCGAAGGCCTTCAGCAAGTTAAGCGTAAGCCGTATTGCGTTGTAAAATTTTTTCAAGAAGATTCTTTGTAAGTCTAATTGTTTTCTTAAAAGAAAGTTAAAATTTTAAATGAAAATTTTGTTTTCAGTGAGTGTGTGAAGAGCTCCAAGCATGTATTACCTTTTAATTGCAGCAAGAAAGATGAATTTATTCGCAAGGGCCATGGTAAGCTAATTTGAGAACAATATGCAAAATAACCGGACAATCACCGAAATTGTTTGTTTGTTTTAAGAACTCTTTAAGGCTAAAAAGAAGTTCATGGAAAAATTTCCTTCCGATGTATCAACAGCTGAGCGCTTGACGCGTTCGGTAACAAGATCTTCATTGTTCTTTAACAGCCGGCCTGACAGTATTGTTAAGGCGATTCTTGGAGAATCACCACATCAAAGCGACTATAACCGCAACGGAAGACGCTGTGTTAGTAAAAGTAGACTCCTCAAACTGAATAAATCTATTTCACAGACTTTTTTCTATTGTATTTCAGGATAATGTAACGAAAATAATAAACATCACTCCCAGTCGAAATACTGGACCAAGTCTGTCGCCTAACTCTCCGCCGACATACAAATGTAGTATGTGCAGTTTTCAGAGCACTCGACAAAATGTTATGGTCCTTCACAGAAAAAGCCACTCAGGCACTGCAACAGTATCGGGTAGAAAAACGTTGGTGAGCAGTTCCACAATGACTTCACCAAGTTCGAGTGAAACTCCCAGAAGTTCACTGAGTAGAACAGTATCTGTAGGAACATCTTCGTCACCGCCTCCGCCTGCGCAAACAGTTCAAACAATAATTTGTTCAACACCAGTTAGTAGTCAAACAAACTCGGCACCTTCAATTGATGCCGTTGCCGCTTATTCACAAGAGAATTCCGGTGAACCTAAGAACAATGATGAACCCACAATAATTCAAAAAGATGAATTGTTGTCAAAACAAAAAGAGAATGATGTATTATCTATCACAGTGCAAAGAAGTCCTCCTCATAAGAACACAGACAATCCTACTGAAAATATATGCAAAGCCAACACTCGCAAATCTGAAGAAATTCAAAAAAGTCTTTTAGCCGACTGGTTTGACGAAGATAAAGACGACGAAGAAGACGAAGACAAGCTAGAATCGATTCCAAAACCGTCACCCAAACCAATAGTAATTTCGAATGAGTGCTATGTGGTAAGCTTAGATGTACAAAAACCTTTGCCGAAAATCAGAAACATACCTAAAAAAGATCGGCGAAACATAGTATTCACCGATTTTAATAGTAGTGACGAAATCAGTAGTGTAGATGCGTTGTCGCAGCAATCCAGTGAGGATGTTCATCAACAGAAGACTCCCACAATTGATGCATCTTCCGCTGTTGTAAAGGTAGGTAGAGTGGAAGCGCCTGTTGTGCAACCAGACACCAGCGAAGAAGCTAAACAAATTTACTGTACTGATTCACCATCACTTGAAGCGGGCCTATCTCCTAGGCGAACAAGGTCACATAATGATAATGCATGCGCTGTTAATCGAGATCGTCTTTCTGTAAATTTGCATGCATCGACAATTGAAGAACCATCCACGGTAGACTCATTCGTTCCAGAAAAAACAATTTTAGCAGATCGCCCTGTCAAAGACTCATGTTCTACTGAACTGTGGACATCGAATTCGTTTGAGACAAAAGTGATATCGTTAGCATCAGAGCAAACTGCTGGTAATCTTTCTATCGCTGAATTATCAGATGAAACATTATCTACAATCAGATCAGTTGAAAACACATCACCGGAAACTGTTGAATCATCCACTCTATCAGTTGTTACTGTTGAGGCTGAACAATCATCAACTTTGCCACATACAATAGAAATAAGCAGCGAAGAACCATCTATGGAAAGACCATCTCCAGTGAATTCACATGAAGAAGACACTACTGAAGAGTCATGCACAAGTGAACAAGCACAAGCCGTAGAACCAACAACCACAAACGAATGTAAAGAAAATACAGCTGAAATAAATATATCTAGTTTGAGTTTATCAATTGTAGAAGAAAGTGCATCGTTGTTAGAGCCATCCGCCGTTGAAACAGCGCTAGAAATCGCTTCAGATGCAAACGAACTGAGCGTTATGCCCGTAACAGTTGAATTTTCTAATGAAGAAACCCTCCCATTAGATATGGTTTCCGAAAAGGCAAATGAAATCGAACCCTCTATTGAAAACTTCACAAAAGATGTGCAATGCAGTGAAAGCAATTTAACAATAGCCCCGGTTTGTGCAGTCGATTCTTCCACCAAACAGCTACCCGAACATAAAGAACAAACGGAAGTGAAATCGCCAGAACATGCTTCCTCAGAACTGTCTGCAGTAGAATCATCCACCATCGAAGCATCAACAACAGAAGGTGAATACACCCAGAAGCCAGCGAAAGAGCAACCAGCCGAAGTAGAATCTTCAATTGATTCCTGTGTCATGAGATCAACTTCTGATGACACTTCTGTTCACTCTGTTGTTGAATCATCTACTGTGCCATCCACATTGGAGCCATTGAATAAACCAAGTGAATTGAAAGACTCTAAATATACGAATCCAGTTAGTAAATCATCGCTATCATGTTTCGACTTTCAAGAGGAAGACGACGATAATGATATCTTAACATCTATAGCAAAGTTTAAGAAAAAATACATTTCTCCAGAAAAAAACTACGACTATGGCAAAGATGATCGTCCAAAAACGCCCGACGCTGAAAAACTTGAAATGGAACTAAAAGATAAGCAGTTGTCTGCAGATATTGAATCCTTGCTAAAAACAACCGAGTTGCCTTCTGAATTATCAAAAGCTTCAAGCGCCAAACAACGGTCCACATCACATGAAGTTCGGACGCTACCCATAAAGGAGCGGGGCAAACGTATTTTCAAGTCTAGAAATCGTCATAGGGTTGAGAGCTGTTTCTCAGTATCGACTACGTCAACAGTAAAAGAAACACAAAGCTCGGATTCTTACTTGAAAGAAACATCCCTTTCTCAAACACATATCACAGTTGAGCAGTCACATGATTTAGGTAAAAATAATCAGGTTGCCGAGTTATTGCCAAATATGGCTAACGACGAGATATTGGCAAATGATGTACCACATATGAGAAAGGAGGAAGATATGGATGACAAAGTAACAAATTCAGAGGAGGAGATAGTGGGTAGAATCGCGTTTTCGCCATCAGAAATTTATGCAGCTTCGGCTGAAAACTGTATGGTTCAATCGCCAAACCATTTAGAAAGTCATGTTTCTTCAAGTAGTGTAGTGATTCCTGGCACCGATGATCATCACTCGCAATCGTCTCTCAACGACTCGGGTGACTTCGGCGCCGTTGTGTCAGAAAGTCAATCTCACTGTGCGGATTCATGCGATATCGATGAGAAGCATAAGCAAATGGAAACATTGAACCCTTCCCAGACAGCAGAAAACCCAATGCTCCTTCAGCTGGAAATGCACCAAGAAAATCTTTCAGCAGAAGAGAATCATGCAACGTATTCGGTAGCACAGGATGCGGAATGCCGAGTTTATGAAAATAATCCTACAACGTATACTGTAAACGCAGTCATTGAAAAAAACCAAACGAAATATGATCTAGAGGGAAATCATAAACCGCAGCAAGCTGAATGCAATGTTGATGATCAAAATCCTGCAACATTCACTGTAGAGACAGACCATGAACCACAGCAAGCTGAATTCAATGTCGATGAACAAAATCATACAACACGTCCTGTAGGGGCAAACCATGAACTTTCGGATACGGAATGCAATGTTGCTGCAGAAAATCTTGAAAAGTATGATAAAGAGTCTGACCACTTACCACAGCAAGCGGAATGCAATGTTGCTGCAGAAAATCTTGAAAAGTATGATAAAGAGTCTGACCATCTACCACAGCAAGCGGAATGCAATGTTGATGCAGAAAATCTTGAAAAGTATAATTTAGATACTGACCACGAAGCACAGCAAACGGAATGCTCTGTTGAAGAACAAACTCTGCACGAAGCACAGCAAACGGAATGCTCTGTTGAAGAACAAACTCTTTCAACAGAACAGCTCGTGGAATGCAATGTTGATGGACAAAATAATGCAGCATATACTGAAGAATCAGATCATGAAGCTAGGCATTCGGAATGTAATGTTGATAGAGAAAGTCATGCAACATATGTATTCATGGAAAATATCGATAATAAGCAAGTTTTTCTGCAGCAACAGATGCCAAACGGCGACAATTTAGTAGAAATTGGGGTTGTAATGACGGAAAGTCAAACTCTGCCTGCAAGTCAGCCACAATATACATTTTGTCTTCCTGCGACGGAAGAAATTGTTGATAGACAAGTGTTTCTTGAGGAGGGGGAGCAGGAAGAGGCACAGCCTGATCATCATTTGCAAGAAACGGAAAATGTTGATAAAACGGAACAGTCAAACTATATAGTATCCAATTCTGAAAAGGAAGTTGACCTTCAAGAATCTCAGCAGCAGGACCAGGTGCAAGAAGAAGTTCAGTTGAATGAATTCTTTGTGGTAGAAGAAAGTGATCCAATATATGAGGTAGAAGTATATGATGCAGATACTAGTAATAAAACAAATTACGAAGAAAGCAATAATGAATACGAGCTAATAACAACCGAAGTCACAAGTATGATAGAACGTACTTCCAGCGATGAAGTAAACACAAAATTGAATTCACCATCAGGAATTGTAGAAACGAAGGAGAGTGAACATTTTTTCAATGAAATAACTGAAACTGATCACAACGAAACGACGAACAATACAGCAAATTCGCAGGACACCTGCACGCTGGAGGCAGCAGAAAACCATTGCGAGTATTTTGTAATGGCATCAAATGAGCCGGATAATGAAGGGCCTCTAGAAGAATCGAACTCCAACTCAACAACAGAAAGTCAATCAAAAAGCTCCTATCCTGAGAAGGGTATACATGTTGAGGCAGATGGAAATATACATGCCGAAGAAGAAAGCATTCAAGCGGAACCAGAATGTTCCAGTGACGAAACAAGCACTGTGATCTCAGATGCCGAAGCAGAGTTCGGCTCTCCTACGTCTATGTTAGAAGAAGAGCGTATGCTGAATAGGGGTAGATCGGAAAGTCTAACACCAGTTACCAACATGGAGTATATAAATAATATGCCCAAGACTAGGGCACATAAAGATAGTGTACTTAAGAAAACATCGCGCAGGACGCGAAGCCAACTGCTTAGTTTAAGAAAAGACAAGAGACTTTTATTTCAAAGCTTGCAATATGATACGCAAGAAAGTGCTTCAAACGATTTGGAGCAAACCTCCCCGAACTTAGATTTTAACGACAAAGAACAGAATGATAAAGAACATGAAAGCGAAATTCCGTCATCTGCGTTCTTGCAAAAAGATTTGTTTACTGACAAAACAGAACACCAAGCACCGAAAATGGGAGAAGGTATTCCAGAAGTCGAACATGTAGAAAATAAACACGATGGATTAGATTCATCGACAGATTCGGAGTCGGAAGACGAAGATGAGATAAGTTCGCCCCCAATAGAACCTCTTCAAGATGAAAGCAGAGATAGTGAAACAAACTGTGAACTAAACTCAACCACGAAGGTTGCGAAATTGCCAGGTGAAAACAAGGATGCTGTTAGTTCAAGTAAAGACGCTGAGTCAGTTGATGATAAAAATGTAAATCAAAAAACAAATTTACTACAGGAAATCAAAACTATTTCCGAAGAAAATGTGAACCGCGCTAACAATCAGAGTGAAGCAATATTCGAAGAACAAAGCGAATGTGAAAACGAAACACCGTCATTTTACACTTCCGAGAAGCCAGACGAAGACAATGAAAATTGCGGGTCGACTTCATATTATACCATAACGCAAAAAAGTGATACAATCATAACTCTGAACAAGTACATGGAAACAGCTGAAAAAATAGTTCCATGCAACGAAACAATAGGTCATGGTAATAAAACCACAGATATAGCTGGCGAAGAACTAAGTGCCGCCGAAGCATTGTTGCTTATTCCAAATCAGTCAACCAACATTTTGGATAATGCTCACGACTTGCCAAACATGACATTGATGGCAGTGGATTCATCAGCTACCGATGATAACCCAACAGTCTTGACAATTGATGAAATAAAAGAGGAAATTATAGAAACACAGACGCTTGGTCAAATTGCCAACGAAGAAATCTCAAAAGGAGTCGTTCGAAGAAAGCGTCGTTCACACATGAAAGTGACCCCACGCAAACATGTCGCCGATGTTCAAGATACAGACAGATCGGGTGAAACCGATATGCATCATGCTCGTGCTAAAATGGCAAAACTAACAAAAGCCCCATTGCCATCCTCTACGACGATAAAAACTGAACCGCACAAGAAAACCTTCGCAGAGCAGTATGAAGATAACTTTGTCTTGAAGTATATGAAAGAGCAGTCCCTAGAAGAGGCGGATACGATCGGATCGACTACCAGTACGACCGGCAAGTTCACTAGTTCACAAGACTTAGCTGACAAGCCAACTCCGGAAAAAGTTCACATTACAGTTGATATATCGAATCCTTTGTCATCTCAGATTGCTAGTATACTTGGCACGCATCGACCACCAGCTGCAGAAGTTGCAGCTCACGGAGGAGCAAAGAAGCGCAAGCAAACATTAGAAGATGATATTCCCTCCTTTATTATAAAAAGACCCGGTCCGAAAACTATTGCAGAAGCAGAAGCTGCCGACCGGGAGACAATTGCCCAAATACAAACTCTTTGTCCGCACGTAGAAATCACCCGAAAGTCATCAAAAGATGAGCAGACATCCACAACGACAACAACTGCTGTTCAGTCGGTAAAACCCCAGATTATAAATCAACAAATCCTGCGTGCAGGAAACAGTCAACCCATAATTACTGTTACCCCAAAGTCAAATACTCAAGAAGATGGTATGTTTGACATTACCACTATGCCTATAGTGCTATCAAACGAATCTATAACGAATGAAAAATTACATCTGGTTATTACTCCGACTACTAATCCGCAAGTCATTAAACAATTTCAAAGTCAAACACAAAATCGTGCAGCACCCGGCACTTCTACTGTGGTAAGTACACCAAATCCTGGGATCCCAATTCGTAGGCCTTCTAATGTTAGGACAAAACGGACTCCATCAAGGCAGCAGTTACAAGATCAGCAAAACCTAGAGCAAAAAAATCAACAACAAAATCGGCAGCCGCAAAGTCAAACTCCTGTTCAAGAACAAACAAGTCAACAGCAATTTGTTCAACAGCAACAGCTGAGTCTGCAGCAACAGTACCATCAGCAGCATCAATTGGTACAGCAACAGCAAAAACAAAAACAGGAGCCACCGCAACAAGACCATCAACTTCAGCAGCAGCAACTGCACCACACACATCATCAGAGACAACAACAACAACAACAGCACCAACAGCAACACCAACAACAACACCAACAACAACAGCAACATCAACAACAAAGACAACATCAACAAACACAATTAATACAACAACAGCACCATTTTCAACAACAACATCAACAGCAGCACTTTCAACAGCAATTCCAACTACACCACCACAACCAAATACAGCAGCAACTGCAGGAGGAACAACAGTTTCTTATTCAGCAGCATCAGCAGCAGCTTATGCTACAACAACAAATGCAAATGCAACAACAGCTTGAGATGCAACAGCAACTCGAAAAAAATAATCAGTCTGCAGTTTCTAACGACAAGCAGATGGGCGTTGACACTCGTGGCAATAAGTACGTTATTATAAAGGCTCCATCGAACACAGTCGTACTGGGAAATAACCCAGAGTCTTATTCAGGGACTCAGCGTCCGACCGAACAACCCAAAAATACAAGCAAACAACGAAAGCCGAGGCAATCAGCTGGCACTAGCAAGAGGGCTCAGCAAGCAAATAAAACATCCATGCCCGTCCACTCTCCGCTTCCCAACACACCACCGCTTCCTGTACAGTCCTCATTGTTTCATCATAACCCAGGTGAATCATATTCGAATTCCCATGAAACATTGTCGCATTTTAAAGAAATAAAGATGCCTGCTTTACCGACATTGCCCACGAAGCCAAAAGGCCGAGGTCGACCACCAAAACCGAAACCAGAAGTCATTCCATCGGCAAAAGACACAACAAATAAATGTTTAAAAACAAATGGGAAACGTTCGAGTGGAAGCGTGTGTCAGCGATCAACTCGATCTGCAAATAAGAATAACACATCGATGCCATCAATTTCTGAAAAACAACAGCAATCGGTTGAGAATGATTTTATATCGCCACCCCCAATCTATACAACAACACATCAGCAGTCACTGCCAGTTCCGTTTATGAGCTTGCCGCAGTCCATTCGTGCTTCATCTTCACCGGTCATGTGTGCAAACACTGTGCCGTACCAGGCGCAACCTTCCAGCCTTAGTCCGCATATGATGCCTCGTGTAATGACTGGCACACCAACTGAAAGATCCGATGTAAGTGATGTTAGCCAAAACTCAAATTACATTTTTTTTCATGTTTTTTTTTCTTTACAGGGACCAGGCGTTGGGTATGCAGTGCCTTCACTACCGGTTCCCGGCTATCCGCAGACGTTTTTGCTATGTGAATTGATTGACAAAAGGTATAGGGAGGTTTCTTCGCGACCTTTGTATTTGTCCCCAGATCGAACACGTTTCGTCGAAGTGCCGGATGAATTCCTTACTGACGCCCACAGGAAGTTAACAGATTGTCAGCGAGAGCCAAATCCTGACGTTTTGCAAGTAGTTTCAAGTGGTGCTCCGCATATTCTGCAACCACGTGCAATTCAGATGCAACACGAACATAAGCTCCAACAGCAAGTCGACTTAGAAAAGAATTTAAATCATGAGCAGATGTCTGTAGAAGAACAGGCCTCAGCTCTTCTTTGTCTACAGCAACAAATCGTGCAGGAGCAGATAGTGCAGGAACAGCTTGCGCAGGAACAGCTTGCTCAGGAACAGCTTGTCCAGGAGCAGTTAGACCAACATAGTCAACTTGTGCAGGAGCAATTCCTACAACAGCAGCATATTGAGGGTGAGGATGGATTTTTGCAAGTAGCTACCATTGAAACCGAGGAAGTACAAGATAATTTAATACAACAATTGGAGACGGACAATGTTGTGATGGAAGAAGAACCCATTGATCCATCCCAAGTAATAGTTAACATCGGCAGTCAACAGGTGATTATAGCTGAGAATGCTTTCTTCAGCATGATTGGACAAAATGCTGACCGAAATTCATATACTCTGTCATCGGAGGTTATACAGGAACTGGTAAATACTTGTAATGGTCCGAGGAACATTGTAACAGAAGGCGATTACGATGGAGAACACATTGTGATGCGTCAAAATATGATGCACGGTGGTGATACTTCTTCCGATATCTTAACAGTAGCCTTGGATGAATCGGGTCTCTATTCAGAAGATCAGTTTATTAATTCAGGGGAAATTCTTCACATTGAAACACAGGAAGGCCTTCGGTATATTGGTACTCCGACTGGAAATTCAGGTATTGTTTTTCAGCCGATGCCAACATCGATTCCAGCAAAAACTAGCGAAACAAATGTCCTACTCAATCAAGCTCCTAAAATGTCTATAGCGGAGATTCCCTCCGACAAAAGTAAGCCAAAATTTGACACAGACCCCTCCGCTACCGCTACACTGGAGGATTGCCTTAGCGTTATAGGAGTACCCGCTCACTCACCTTCTGTGCCTACATCACTCGAGCTGCCTGCATCTGTGACAAATCCCGCAATAGTGGCGAAAACTCGAACACCAACCCCAGGTACCATTGCCATGAATGAGATCATTGCAACAGGTCTTTGCCATCATCCTGATATAACTTCGCTCCCATCTATGGGCAGCACAGAGCAGGAGTTAAATTATGACTTCTTTCCCTCCAGCACGGGTACGCATAATGATAAAGTTCACGAGGAATCTGTTGTGCCCGATATGGGAGAATATGCCGTCGTGTCAAGCGGTAGCAACTTTGACGATCCGGCCAGATAATATCCACTGATGTTCTTCGATTAGGAGACGGCGCGCTGGGAATAGATTCGAAGCGCGTTCTTTCGAAGAATCGCAACAGTACATACTTTCTATATAAATCTTATAACAACATTTTGAATTCGCGTTAAATACGTTACATTTGACCACATATAGGTATATACTTCATAAGTTTTAAAAGCACAGTGTCCCACATTGAATTATTATGGGGTTTCCTTTTGTATTCAATCCTTCAAGCACACTTGTAATTTGTAAAAACAAAACAATTAGACCTTAGTATAGCTAAGTTATTGAAAGTGCTGAAACATTTTAAAAGCCGCATCTTATATTAAAGCTAATAATTCAATAGCCATTTCTTTCCTAATCTGACTCAAATTAACAAAAAAAAAAAAAAACAACAAAATTATTCCCTTCGGTATCCAAAAGGATTTAAAACGAAATTATTTAGTACATAAGGACATTACTAATAAGCAAATCTAAATATTTTTATTGCCTAGATATTAAGATAATGTATGCATCTATATATTATACATACATATATGTATATGAGCGAAATATATAATATAAAATTAAAATTTGTGTTCCTTTATTACAACATCACATTCGATGAGCGTTTGAAATTACGGATCTTTCGTAAGAAAAAATTTCGAATGAAGCCATCAAAAATGTCAATTAACAAACGCTCAGATGTAGCTGCAAGGAAAAAATACGGGTGCGTCATACAGAAAAACATCCTTTCCACACATGGTTACCATTTGTCAGGTTTTTCTTTTACTTTTTTACCTACTTATACCTAATCATTTAATGTAAAAGAAAAATAAATCGTCCAAGTCAACTTGTTGCTGCCATGCCAAACAGGCGATTTGAAATTTCATTTGGCGACACGAAAATTGGCTTGGCAACTTACCTCCAAAAAGGCGACATTTTTAGTTTTTGGCGATGTTAATTTTCTTTAACCGAAAACCTTATATTTTTTCTAATTTTTACTCAAACCTCACAACTTTCTCATTCCTGTTTGTCGAAATCCTAATCTTCAACAAAATTTGGAAATTGGAGTGGAAATTTTGAAATTTCGCGATTCTTTTAACACTGTGCATGTATTCAATTCCAATATTGCGCCAGAAGCGGCATCAGTTGATTCTCTTACTGAAATCAATTCATAGATGTAATTGAGCATTATTCATTGCGCAATGGTGCAGACAGGAATCAGTGCAGATATCGTTAACTTTTTGTGGTCAAATTGGGTAGTCTTTAAATATTATTATCCTTAAAGTAATTCAAGTTTCTTATTTCACAATTCAAATCTATAATTTATTTTCAACTATTTACATAAGTCGCACATCTTTTTAACTATTTGGAAGTCTACTGCCTGTGTTGCTTCTCGGGCGCCTATTTGTCGCTTTCCATTAGACCCGAAAAACTTGTTTAAATATTAAGACCAAAAATGCACGCATTTTGACTTAAAGCTATTTTTGTCTATTTAGCCTTCACCATGGTGAATAAATGAAACTTCTAGGTTCCGCTTTTCGATTATGTATGTTATTGCTATTATATGTCCTCAATAATACCTATACTAAAATTTTATTAAATTATCCGAAAATCAGCGCTTTGCAACTTCGATTAGAACAATATTGACAATATTTTACAATTTCCATGCCCTTTGCTAAATTTTTCAGAAAATTAGTAGGTAGAACTTGGACAAACGCTTTTTAACGTTTGAAGAATGCCTCCAAATTCTTTTCGACTGTCGTGGTTAAGGATCGCTTACTCGATGTTATTTTAATTCCATGAATTACCAAACACATTTTTTATCTATATTTATCTAAACTAATCTTAAACAAAAAGTAGGAGGTCATTTGGAACGAATTTTGTTTAACTATGTTAAATCAGAGAATAACCAAGACTTCAAGTTCACACTTACTTCACTACTTCATCGCAGGCACAGTCCGTCTTTGTCTAACAGTGGTCGTGTATATTGCTTGTTCTAGTGTACTTAAAAATAAAGTAATAAACTTACAGCAACATCTTATTTGAGGTGAAGTTGAAGTTATTGCCGCCTGCAGTAGTGTTGAATTCCCTTATTTCCTCGTGGCTTGCCATTGAAGTAGATAATGTTTAACCTTTAAATTTGTTTCTGATTTAGTTTTTATAATGAAACAACAATCTTTTGTTACCTATTTTATACTTTATTCAATGGCATTGCGTAGTTAATTGACGTAGTCATTGTTGTAGCTATTTTTTCAGTTTGAGAATTACAATATTTCGGTTAACATTTTGCCAACATCATGCTGTTATTTAAATTTGAAATGGTCCACCAATAGGAGTAACAATAAATAATAAAATTTGCGGTTTTGTGGAACCACGTCTCTTCGAACAAAAAAAAATTAAATATAACACCATAGCAACGAATTATTCAATAAATGTTTACTTGGTGCTTGAGTAATAAAAGGAGGGATTCGAACTAAAAAGATCAAATTACATAAATAAAAATAATACAATTAAATATATATAAATGACAACTAGAATTCCATGCAGTATGAAGTAGGTTTATGGAATCGTAAACATTCGTCGTTGTAGTTGTTTGTTTGTGTTGGAGGTTCTGCTTGTTATTCGAAAAACAATGGAAACTGGCTTTTAAACACAATGAATCGCGCAACATGTTTATTGTTTAGTTAAGTTTGGTGCAAATTTCATTTGTGAATTCGGAACATTTGGCCCTGCCTCCAAGATCTCCGGTCAAATATTTTCCCTCCTTGATTACTTCGAAGCAGGCACGTTCAATTTTAGCGGCATGATCATTGAGTTCCATGTGTCGCAACATCATGACTGCAGACAACAGCAGAGCGGTGGGATTAGCCAAGTCCTTACCAGCGATATCTGGAGCTGTACCATGGACCTGAGAAGACAAAGACAAAAAACAAAAACATTTAATTTTTATCATATATAGATTTATGGTTCAACAAATAATACCGATTCGAAGAGAGCACCATTCAAGCCAATATTACCAGATGGAGTTAAGCCAAGTCCACCAACCAGACCGGCGCACATATCAGACAAAATGTCACCATACAAGTTTGGCATTACCTAAATAAAAAGTTAATGAGTTCAAAAAGTAAAGAATACGTAAAATGATGTGTTCATACCAAAACATCGTACTTCTTTGGGTCTTGCACCATGTTAAGGCACACTGTGTCCAAGTAGCGTTCCTCGAATTTGACTTCGGGGTACTTCTCAGCCATGTCTCGCACGCACCTCAAGAAAAGACCATCAGACATGCGCCTTTACAGATAAAAAATTTACCATTAGCAAGTTTTATATTTTAAATAAAGAGCGGACGTGATTTACATGATGTTGGCTTTGTGAACCACTGTGACCTTCTTCCTGTTGTTGTCCCTAGCATACTGGAAAGCGAATTCAGCCACACGACTGGAAGCTTCTTCGGTAATCAACTTGATACTCTGCACAACACCGTCCACAATTTCGTGCTCAATGCCTGAGTATTCACCTTCAGTGTTCTCGCGGATTGTCACCACATCGACATCATCGTACAGGGTCTTATAACCTTCGAGACTACGACAAGGACGCACATTGGCGTACAAGTTGAATTCTTTACGAAGCGCCAAGTTCAAAGAACGATGTCCCTTGCCCACAGGAGTCATGAGTGGTCCCTTCAGACCGATTTTATTTTTGTTCACTGAGTCGATGGCTGCTTGTGGAATACCGAATTTTCCATCTGGCCCCTAAATAATCCCAAGTATGTACACATGTTAGCATCAAATAGATTTACATTCATTTGTTTGCCATAATTACTCTAACTGGGGTGACATCAACTGATTCCCATTCAATTGGTACATTTGCGGCAGCAAATATCTTCTGCACTGCGGCAGAGATTTCGGGACCAATACCATCTCCAGGAATAAGTGTTACCTTCTTGCCGGCGGAGGAAAATGCTCGACCTGTCGTTGGGGCAGTGACCTGCAATTTTAATAAGAAATATTTTAAAACAAACAATCTCGCGCAAAAAGTATTATCTTCTAAAAAAAAACTATCCTAGACAGATCTTGTGCGAGGTTACATAATGTCACAAAGGCGACGAATGGAGGTTAAGAAAAAAATTCGTTCATTATGGTTTTTGTTTCGCGCAAGCGATGCTTATCTGCACTTAATCATGTCTTAATTAAGCAATTCTTTGAGTATCTAGTGTGACTTAATTTATTCATTTGTTCTATTTTCTTGAATCTATTGTATGCACTTGCAAATTTTCTTTCGTTATGTAAAAAAAATATACAAAATACTGACCACCTTTGGGGCCACGTTCTCCCCTCCAATGGATTTTAGTCCTAAGTTTTTTAACTATAAATACGTAAATAAAAGAACAAGAATTAAGCGAACAATTAATGTTGATTAATAATTTTCCATTTGAAAAGAAAAACCAGCTATTGAACATTTGCACATTGAAAGTGTCACACACGGCACAGCGAAGTGGGAAGCTCCAATTTTTAGAGAAAGCATTTATTAAGTCTTAAGTTCTTACAATTCTTTGAATAAGACGTGCAGCCATTGTATATTATGAGTTTTTTAACTTATTCCTTTAATTTACGAATTTATAGGAAGATTTCCGAAGTTTACGAAACACTCCGGCCAGCAAACGATTTTCGGGTAACTTGCGAGGTGGTGTTTTTTTTTCACTAGAGTGCAATCTGAAGATAGATATGATTGATCCAAATGTAATTCCCTGTCACGTGCAGTACAACAGGGATGTCCTACGAATATATACATTTTTTAATTTTTTCAGAACGAACAAATTGTTTAAGGAAAGGTTTATCATAAATAGTTTTATTCCAGATCTTCTATGTTTGGAGTGTGCACAGAAGTTTTATTTATTTTTAACTGCTATATCTTAGCACAGATACACGGCGTGGTGCTTTCTTTAAATATAAAGGAAAAAACCATAAACGTCATAATCGAGAAATGTCATATTTTTTGCTGATACATTTAATAATTATTCAATTTTGCCAAGACTAGCTGAAAGTTATTTTCAAGTTTAACTCAACAAATAATGAAATAATATTGGGTGTAGTATAAACATATTACAATGATGACTAATACTATTTGTCTTCCATCCCCTTCATCGTCATCAGATTGGCAGTGAGGCGGTTGAAAATATATTTACACAAATACAGCGGCATTTACAAATTAAAATTCAAATGAAATATTTTTGTTTGTTCGATTGGCATCCCGGATCGGAGAGCTCTTCCGGACTATCAAACGAAAACGTCATAAGTTTGCGTACTTAAAAAAAAATATGTGTTATTAATCATATTCTGCTAACGCTTCAATATTTACAGCCAAAACTCGTATACTTGCATCTTTAAAAGTGGGAAAGTAATTTGGTACACATGTGTTTTCAAACCATATTACGCGAAATCTATTTTACACATTTTTACCATCGCTGACTTCAATATACATTTTGTGTTTTCTCCTACAGTTATAATTTTTCATAAAAACGTCAAAGTATTTTCAAAAAGAAAAGAAAACGCGACCATTTTTTATTAAAAAAAAAACACATCTTTTAAAACATAAATAATGAAAGCTATATTTTTTAAAATAAGGAAAGAGAAAATAGATAAGTAAAGTAAAATCATCTAAACGAAAGTTTTCAGATAACTAGTGAGTATAGTCATATTTATATCGCATTGTCACTAAAAACAGACAAGAATCATATTGTAGGCATGTGGTCGGTTTTCTTAAAAACTTGTCATCATTCGAATGTTGTTTTCAAAGTAATATTCAAATACCTACAGCTAATTCGCTAAAGTTATGATTTATAAACGATACGGGGTTTGTATCTCAATAAGTACGGACACTCATGAAACTATATAATAAATAAATAAATAAATTCTGACAAATGTCATATATTCAGCGTAAATTTGATGTTTAGTTTCATTCTTTAATCTAATGATGTTTTCGTGATGTTTCAGATTTTAATCTAAAAAATTTTCTTGGCCAACTAGACATTAGACGCTGATCTATATAAGTCAGCCGATGATAATACAACAATCCGAATCATCAAACAATGACAGCTGTAGTTGAATAGCTTAATATTGAACGCGTGGTTGAATTTCTATTTTGATATCTGCTGCAGCGTTATCATAGTAAAAACATAGCATCGAAAAATAAAATTTATTTGGGGCTTTAACTAACAACCAATCCTGAAAAGCTATAATAAGAACATAGTTTGACTGCAAATCTTCTTGGTAAGGTGGCAAATGGCCCCTTTCTTTTGGAATGGACAAATCTTGATCTGTCATGAATGGCATGAATGTGGATGAGATGTGGTTCCAACAAGACTGCGCTACATGCCACACAGCGCACGTCACAATCGATTTATTGAAGGAAACATTCGATAAGCGTATAATTTCGCGGAATGGACCTGTCAATTGGCCACCAAGATCGTGTGATTTGACACCATTGGATTATTTTCTTTGGGCATATGTGAAGTCGCTCGCCTACGCCAACAAACCAGAAACGTTAGGTTTACATACAGCCCCAAATGCTTAAAAAAGTGGTTGAAAATTGTACCTCTAGACATGTCTTTATTCGAACTAGCCGCGGCGGCCACATGCCCGAAATCATATTTAAACATTAATGGCATACAATTATCCGCCCAATAAAGCCAAATTGATGGACATTAAAAAGATTTTCTTGTGTTTTAATTCATTTCGAAATTCTTTATCCCTAAAAAAACATCCTTTATTATATTTAATTTATGTATTTGTGAACTGTTTTGAGTATAACAATAGTTTAAGATAAATTGATTTTTTTATAGTTTAATTCACGAAAAAAACATAGCATCGATTGGTGTTGCGTATAAGTAAATTACTAGAATAATCATAAACTATATTAAATGAAGTAATTGAAACGGAATAACGTTTTATACTTTGGAATCCCAGTCTAAAAGTAATATTGGTGTCAGAAATGGGATTACATTTATTTTGTTATTTCCAAGTCATGGGTTAATTATTTTCATCTCATCCGAAAGGTATAAATATACAGTTAAAACTAGCCAGTTCCTAAAGATAAACATCAACTCAGGAGCTTTAAGGAATGTAAAACTAAATGTTACTTTGATTGTAACCTTTTTAATATATATTTTGCCTGAAACCATTTTCTACATTTTATATTCAAATACAAAAAAAAGTTTCATGTAAACAAATACATACAAAATACAAACAAATTTAAGTTGTTATTTTGAGCGTAATAAGGAAACATAAAAAAAAAAAAAAACTAAAGGATTAAATTAAATTAATTTCTATTAATTAAACAAGATGGGATTCCTTTATGTTGCGGAGAGCTAATATTTTCGCTTCTTACTCTTCTAGACTCTAGAGTTTGTCGAAAAAAAAGATGTACAATCGAAATAAATCAGAAAAGTCTACCAACCTACTAAGGCTAATTGATTTTCAATGCAAGAAACCGCGAGATTTAGCCCGCATATTATTATTTCAATTACTCATATTTTAAATCTAAAATTATATTACTTTGTTATTTGAGAGCTGCCATTTTTTTAACATAGTTTATCCGGGTCTATAATATATTCAATTTTCTCATCGTCTCATTCATATTTGCTGGTAGGTGCAATGAACGATAGAGTCCAGTTTGTGTTTGAGTACATTTGTTGTGTGTGATACAAGACACAGAATCAATTTTCTTTGTATTGACTTGATGCTGATTTACAACCATCAATTATAGACGTAGATGAATTGTCTTGGATGAATCAAGAATCGTCGGAATGTCTGAAGAAGACTCAATTAGGTACTTTGGCAGAGGCTTAAAAGTGCTTTTAATCATATAATCGGCTGCAATGATACAAATATTCCATTAACCTAGATCTGAGCGATGATAATGCCAAAATTAATAGCTTCGCAGACACAAGAAGAATTAGGGATAAGACGTAAACAAGTAAACAAGTAATTTTTTAACGGGCTCACATTTTAAAATCTGGCAAAAGTACGTACATGATCAGAATGTTCCTATTATCTTAGTGCCTTCAAATTTGGGCACTGCGGACATTTGCATACCCTGCATTCTCACGTTTCTATAAAAAAAAATTTGATTTCAAAAACAAATCTTTCAATTTATGCCAGATTTCCTTTTTGCGTACAAACATAGTTAAAAGGCGTTGCATTTAAAGAAGGCGTCAACGTATGTACATACAGATATACCTTACACACTTGCATTAGAATATGTTCTCAATTCCAATACACTTTTAAGGAATGCTAAAGCATGCGGGGTATAGTCAAAAAAGAAAGCTTGTCGCCGGTTGGTATAGAAAAGGCTAAAAGAAAATAAAAAAGCGAACAAGTGCAGTCGAATGGGAGGAGCTTTTTCTCGTCATTTTTCCTAGTGTTTATGTTCTTGGAAGATATTATGCTACGTGTTTGTTTGCCTTCAGAGATTTCCTTTAAACTAAAGAAGCATAGTAAATAAATAAAAATCTTATATCATATTATCTAAAACAAATGTATTGACCAATTTCAATGCTTTTATTTTCCTTATTTTAATTCAATTCTCTATATTCACAATAAGGAATATAATCATAAAAATAAACAATAACGCCCATCCCACTTCATTTGTATGTTGAAGGTTTGTCGCATTGACAACAGCTTTGCAAAAAAATGATGAATCCAAAAAAAAAACCTTCTCTCCTTCTACTTCTGTTTATAACAATCTGCTATCCTAAAGAAGGGATATTTATCGCGGCAAATATAGCGTGTCCTTTTACGAAATAATACATCTTATGGAAATTCATGCCGTTTTATCACTCTAAAAGTTGATTCCTGTTCCTTATTATTTCCATCAAGGGATGGAAAAAAAGAAATGAAAAAGAATACCACAAGATGAGTTATTACCGTCCGACAGAAGATTTATGAATTGGCTTTGAAGTCTTCGGAACAATATTTCCAAAAATCCTCCCACCCAGCACGTAACTAGAGGAGAGTCTCAACCCCTTCCCTATTTATAATAAATGTAAAATTGGCTTTTAAACTAATTTAAAAAGAGGGGTGAACGGGCGATGACGCCTTCCTGACTATAGTATAGTGATGACAATTTCAATGGGCTTAAAAAAATTACAAAATAGACAAAAAAAAAAACAGCACTCCAGTCATGTCTACTTGCATTCAATCGAGTGGCAACAATTATCCACATCTCGATGTGGCTTCAATTGCTCACCACAGTAGGAGGCAGTGAATTGAATTTTTCGCTGAAATCGCAATCACTAGCTGCCGATTGATAAAAGAGCGGAAGATATGGATATATGTATGTATAAGCGGCGGGGGAGAAAATTAATATCCTGAGCTTTTAAAAAAAAAGTGTACCGTTTTTTTTCCTGTAACAATGGAATACCTACAAGCGCGCTCTCCTCCTCCGTAACGGTGTCAGTAAATGATTTATGAAATTGCTTTCAGATCTTCATCGTCAATTAAGCGTTATAAGGGAAAAAAGTGTAGAAATTATTCACCCCCTTGGAGCAGCGACGAATCACGCGGATGGTTCATCAACACCTGACAAGGACCACCACAACCGATTAAAGCTTCAAGAGTGAGCAGAAGGGGGAGGGTTGAGTGATTTTCTTTCCGCAGGCAAATTTATTCTAAAGTTGACATGCACACAGCTTGACAGTCAGTGTTGTTATTTTTTAGGCATTTTATCTGGGAAAATTAAAAGTGGATGGCACTAGAAATACACTTTTTTTGGTGAAAAAAATTTGTAAAATAAAATAAATGCAATAAAACAACAATTCCTGGCTGCAGTTGATGTTGCTCATTTAATTCAAATTAACATTTCGTTCGACTGTATTTAATACAAAGTGAAAGCCCTATTCGTTTTGCTGTGATACTTCAGGACTACTCCCATCATCATTGCGAAATTTCGTGGATTCAATCATTTCCACATCGATGTGAGCCGAATTTTCCCGGTAAGATCCACCGCAGCTTTGTTCTTCGATTGAATCTTCTTGATCCGATTTATTGTCATTCTCAAAAAGGTTGTCTTCGGCCAGATCCTTTGCCCCGGTAAATTGGCTATACAATCTTGGTAGATTTTGAAGCACGTAGTTGGCACTGCCTTTCACACTGGGATGGTTCTCTTTGGACTCACCCAAGTCGTAATACTTGGCGTAGTTCTCTATTTTGGTTACTGTTTCAGCTGTAGATGATGATGAGGATGATGATGAAGATGACAAGTTAATTGCGGTTGAGTTCTTTGATTCACTTCGAGGAACCGGTACTGTAAATGCCGATCCGTGCCGATATTTCCCTGGAGCATCGACATCTGTCGACGATGCGATTGTATTCGTTTCAGCATTAGCCAAAGGAGAAACATTTTCCTTCTTTCGGTCGTATATGTGTCCAGACACTCGGAGATCGATGAAGAAGTGCAGTGGATCTATCCCATAGGGAGGATAAATGGGTGGGTACCAAACAGGTGGTGGTGGAGGTAGCACCAAGTCTTGTGGTGGTAAAGAAGAAGCCGGTGGATTTTCCTGCAAAGCATTTTGATTTTCCGTTGGAATTTGATCAGTTTGTGCCTTCTGCGATTCCTTCGAAACAGTATCAGGTTTTGTGTACTTTGTCGGAGTCATTGGTAAGAATTGTTTATTTGTTAATTCTAGCGGTTTCTCTGCGACTGGAAGTTTCTCTTCGAGACTTTTACGCTCTCTCAAGTGTTCATAATAGGGTCTATGTTGACTCCAAGATCGTTTTCGAGGTCTTCTGGCCATAACTGCTGCTTGCTGTATTTGAAGATTTCGTGCGTTTTCATTATTTCTCGCTTGAACAAGAGATCGTAACATATCGCTGAAAAAGAAGTTGTTTGGCCCTACCGGTGCCGAATATAGATATGGTGGTGTTGCGGCTAATAAACGACTGACATAGTCTTGATTGCGTAGTTCGTGTATACTCTTGCGTTCCTTTGGAGGTGATTTCTGAGGATTTTGTGGAGAGCAGGGACCTTCATGATGGCGCTGCTGATCTTCGGCCATGCTAAGAAAATCTGAAAAAAAAATTTCAAGTTTTTTTTATGTATATTTTAAAGAATAGATATACAATAAAGTTTATGACTTTTCTTTGTTTTAAAAATGATAAGGCTTTCATTTTAATTCAACGGATGTCTTACCGTTCAATTCGTTGGGAAATTACTTTAAATAAAAATATTAGGTCTTCTACTAAGTGATAACTAATTTTTTTTTTTAAATTAAAACGCAAACCATTTCTGATATCTCAAAAATTTTAGTATTTATATATGGAATTCGAAGTCTTTTATTGTATTTATGTCCACCACGTGCACGTTTGCAACGATCGATCTTCTTCCAAAATTTCTAGAGCCCAATCTGCGAACGTAGGTCGCTTTAATTGATTGAGTGGATTTAGTCCTTGAGTTAACTCCATCTTATAAGGGAGTATGCCTTTCTTGAGACCGCGGTGGAATCGACTGTTTTAATTCGTTGAATGGCAGTAATATTCTCGGGTCTTCGACCAATCCGTTGTCTCACTGACAGGGGAACATCCTGCATAGAAAATTTGTTCACTTGACTATAAATTGCTTATCTACTGGGGCGATAACGATAAAAATGTTGTTTTTACTGAATGTTTTGACATTGACAGTTTGGTCATTGGTTTATTGGTGCGTCACAGTGAAAATTGTAAGTTCTCGCACTACTACGAGCATAGCTACATATGCTTTTATTGGAAACATGCTCATAATTTCTACTGTCGCAGTTGCGGGGAGTTAAACTAAGCACTAGACTTTGTTTTATGATCGCTGTGACAACTCAGGCATGCAATTTAAGAACATTTTTTTCCTCAATTGCAGTGCTTGGTTTTGAGCCAAATTCGTTTTAAAAATGCGCTTACCAGCATTTCTTGCATTGTGAATTTAGGAACATGCCGTTTTAACCAGCTACCTACCTACCTAAAACTTTTGAAACCGTGAGTAATTTAATTCTTGTGAATCAATAATAATCAAGGAGCACATTAGTGCCAAGCCAAGTTCTCTATTAATTTGGGTACTACACCGTTATTAACAGCTTACAGCAATGCTAGAAACATCAAATTCTTAGGATTTGTTAAGTTGCAAACCAGTGCATAAATTCTCTTATAACCCAGTGTAGATTTTGCTTAAAATTAAATATTTTATTATTCAGCCGCAACTAACAACTTGGTGTCTTCTTTATATCTCAGTACTTTCCTTGGCTGACTTGCGATTTTTTTATGAGAGAACTTAAGTCTTGTTTAACATTAAACCTAAATCATTTAATGACTGTACGATTGTAGCCTATCTACTGGATAGCTCCGAGTCTTGGCATTCATAATCGAAAAGTATTTACTAATTGAACAAATTGAAGTTTGTTTCTACAAACTTGAGAAATTCATAGTAAATACTTAAATTTAAAATTTTTAAATAGTTTTTATGGATACTGAAATAAGTGCTTACCACCTTAAATCATCGAAGGCTACTAAGAACTATGTCTTTTAGTAAATAATTGTTTATTTTAGCATTTAATTTGATAAGCAAATACTAAGTTTAAGTTCTCTAATAAAAACATGTACTACCTTTTATGCATATCACCCAAATAAAATTTTGCTCTATTTTAAAGAAAACATATGTTCTAGCCGTTGCTTAGAGTATTTGTACATAATTTGTTTTATTGCATTTACTTGCCTCAGTTAGAATCTGTCATTTCAAATTTGGTCGACTGGCATTCCACCAATTAATTGAAGTGCCAGTTACCAGACCTTAAGTTTAGTTGTTGACATTTCACGAACCATCAGCTCTATTACTTTATATTCATTAGCACCAAGGATATCGATACATATATATGCTTATACGGAAAAGGAGAGGGTCTATCCAGACTAACTAGTTCAACAACTTACTGGGACTCTAAGAAAAGACTGCTCAGATAAAATTGATTTGAAGGTGTCTCTTCGATGATGACGAAAAATTTTATCATAATTGTAGGGATTTTTTTTAAGAGATTCGGGAAAGCATATACGTTTTTTACGGGATATACATATTGTCTGTGGAGTCGTCGGTGAAGCGTAAGAGTAAATAATATTGTAAATACGTTAATTGTATGGCACTTCCGATTTGTTCGCTGATTTCTTTGAGTCGGTGTGAAATAAGCCGTAAGTGCAGTAAAGAAAAAAATTGTAACGTAATGATTCCAGAAGTTTTGGAAATGAGGTTGTGGAAATTTTTGGTGTAATTAAAGTATTAAAGAAAGCCTTATCTTCTTAAAATGATTTTCGACAAGTCACTTATTTCTGGTTATTAACTGCGTAAAGAGAAATATTCATTTATAACACCTATTTATAAAAGCGGTTTAAGGAAAATAGGAGAAACTATGTACCCTACGGTATCCTTCGAGGATATCACTTTACTTTATTTAGCCAAGATAAGACTTATTTAATCGGTATTTTTTCGCCTGGAAAAAGCTACAATGATCAGGAAGACGGAAAGAGAGAATGCATCATCTACCCAGAATGATCGGGAAAGAGTAGTGACGTCAAATGATTTTTCGAGTTGAAGCAGGGAGATGGTTTAATCGATTTTTGGCCGTTTGTCTGCTAAAAATATGGGCGGGTGTCAGGTGAAACAGGATGGCCAAAGCAATGGAGGGAATCGTGCGTAAGGCTTCTCCAAATTGTGGAAAGTGACAACTATGTTCAACTTCGAATTGAGTGAAAGGAATAATTTGTGGCTCTACATAATTAAAAAAAAATTAATAGATGGACTTCTGAGTTGCTGTTCATTTTCTTTCATTTTATAAAAACATATTAGCAAAGACGGTGAAGGAAAAATGTAAATTTATTAGTAAGTGGAACCCGCCTACTTTTTCATCCTTAACGTGGTTTGGGGCTATAAGATTTTGTAAAATTTAATTTTATTGTAATCTATAGAAGTAGGTTTGCCAATAACTATAGAAACTATCAGTTAAAACATGATCACGACCTTTGTTACATCTAACATAATCGAATAGCCGCTCTAGGTAATAAATAATGACACGGCTCTTAAATTCAATTAATTTTGAATCATTTGAATCATAATTTTCTTTTGTAGGCAAAAGTTCCAAAGCAGTCAATCGTTCGTGAGGTGTTCGTTGAATTAAAATTTATCACAAGAGAGCAATAGTGAACTAGTTCAGAACTAATTTTACAGTAACATGGCGCGAATTAGATTTTTCGACTTAGAAGCCTTTTTAATGTTTCGTATTGAATATCTGATTGCAGAAAAACTTTAATTGCTGTGGGATGCAAGTCTCCAACCCCATGATTTAACAGAAAGCTAAAAATCCTTAGAATCAACATTATTACTTTAACAGAATCTTCAAGTTAGCTCATTTCCTATGAATTTCGAAATGAATACGAAGCACTTAACAAGTATTATGTACACTATTTTGGCAGTGAGTCCTTTTGTGTATGAAACTCCCACAGCTATACGAAGCAAGATCCCTGTAGTGAAATGAATGAAATCCTGAGTCTGTTGTAAGCTGTTTTTGATTTGTTAGCAAGACAAAAGATTTATACTTAAGAAAATCTCAGTTATCTTCACAATTTTCTAATGAAAAGTGAATCAAGAGCATAGGAGAATATTTGCATATGTACATCTTTATAAGGACAATTCAAATACCGAAATACACTGAAGCAGAACACATTTCCGCATTGTCCCATGGGACAATATAAACATTTTACACTGCTGAAGGGTTGTACATATTTATCTAGCATATCAATTTGAGTAAAATCTTAAAGTTGTGTTTTCTTGCAATTGCTGCTGAGCAATTAAAAACCAATGCTTTAAAATGTACTATACCGTAAAACGTGTAAGGAGAATATATGTAAATACGTGTCGCAGGCAATCTCTCAAATATACCCTTTTATTTCTCACACAAGGAATTTTTGTTGTTCCTTTTTTTTTTAACTCACATATTTATTAAGACATGACACTTTCAAATTGAATATACATGGTCACTTTTTCGCTACGTATTTGCTCAAATTTTCTGGATGAGCTATCCACGCTGTTAAAAAAATGTTCCTCAATCTGTCGACATCCCGAAAATCTACATGTGTTGTCAGATACATCGTTTTTGTTCTTTTTCGTACATATTTAAATGTAGACTGGATTTTTATTTGTACCGCACGTAGATAAATTTGTTCGTGTATTTAACTTGTTTAGTTTCCTCATTAGCACGGCAGGGACGCGCAGTGGGTGGACGTTCCACAACTTCTATTTATCCTTGCAAACTTATATTGGCCGTTTTTTCATTGGAATTGTAAAAGACGAGAACTTCATCCAAATTAGATTATGTTAATTAAGCCATCTTCTTCTAAACACACTCAGTTGGAAGCATACCTAAAATATGGACCGACACTCATCTAGGTGGTAATGGAAAAGTTTCCAAATTGAATTTATTATGGAACAATAACATTTTTAGCGCAGCGGCGTTTGTTAATTAAAATTAACATCCTACAGTGAAGATGGTGAGGTGACTGCTGTAGATAGGTACATAAATACTTTATGGACAGGAGACATTCTGTCGCTGATTGCGGTGGCAATAAAAACTCCCACATACTTTATGTGGAATAAATAAGCTGGCTTAAGCCATAGATTCAACGACTTTTTAAGTTGTTGACAGACAAATATTCAACTTAGAGGAAGAACTTTTTTTTACTTGAAATACATTTGTCTACACTTTTTTTCCGTGGAAGAATTTTACTTCCTTCGAAGGCAATTAAGTGCATCTTTCTTCTTTTCAATTCTTGTGTTTGCATATAAGAAGTTACTTCTTGCAAAACCGTAAAGAGGATAAACCAAGGGTTGAGATGAAGAAGTACGCTGACAAAAATCAATTGTAACAAACAAGTGCAGAGGAAAGAAAGAAAGAAGTTTCAGACTCAAGATGTTTGTTTTAATTACTGCTGGAAGTGAACAGCTTATTTTCGCTGTACTGACTAGTTCTCTTTGAATTTAAGTTGAATTTTAGATGAGATGTGGAAAATGAATTGTATTTGTTTTTCACAAATTTATATCAAAAATCGGATCGACCGAGAGAGAGAGCACGCAGTAAATTGGACGTATAAGGCAACCGTATGAAACCTTCCGTAATAAATATGTTGCTATCTTATATTTAAATTTTTGTTGATTGTAAGATAAGTAAGATTCGTATTTGATAAGTATGCTGCAACGTGTCAAACACGAACGTTTGAGCGAATATCCTTTCTGTGAGTTATAAGCTTGGTCTGGAAAATTGTAAATACACACGTAATACGATTTCATTTTACGTAACATAAACAATTATGCTGCAGCTGGAAAGTTGACTGGCAGTAAAGAGAAAAAATTAAGCAGAACTTAAACGGTTTCTGAACGTAAAAGAAACAGTACCTAAAATAAGACCGAGAGCAAATTTTATCCATGGAAGGAGTTATAATTAACCTTTATTTACGTTGACGTTTTCACAGCTGATTGTGGAAAAATATTTTAAATTTATTTTGATGAATTAGGAGAAACAGATAAGTTATGTTTGAATGTTTAAAAACGTCTGCCAGTCGTTTAAGCCCGTCAAAAACGTTTGGTATCCTTTAAAAATGTTTCTCGTGTACGTAGCTATTACCAGCAAATTATCCTTGTGTCGAAATCAGGCCGCATAAAGAAATGTATGTCATGACCACAGATAAGTAACTAACCAGATTGTCAAATCTGTATAGGTACTTGTCTTGAACCCGCAAAAAATATGAATAATGACCGTCAAATCCTCTCTCATATTTCCTATCTGCGAATAAATGACATTTCATGCCTCTCGTTCTACGAACCAAACGTCAAACATTTTTATATGAATAATTTGTCTTCACGCCTCCATTTGGAAATTAATGTTGAAAGTGAAAATGTGAAAACTTGAATACGAATTGAAGCTGAAACAACACAAAAAAGCAACCTAACAAAAGTAATTTACTTCCCACAGCGGCAATATTAAATTCACCACGATATTTTTATTTTTTTTAGCGAGAATCGCCCTTTATTAGGGGGGCTAATTAAAGCTATCATTGAAATCCATCATTAAAAATGTTGTTTCCGCCAATTAAGTATCAAAATAAAGCTAATCACTTATAGAATTTTTTTACAAACAAAATTAATTAATTCTGTTTTAAACTTTTCTTTAAATCATTTTTTATTATTTCACTGATTCAACTCGATTTCAATGAGCAACTGATATTCGTTTCTAAAATATGGAACACAATCGTTCCACTGATGTGTTCGATTTTCATCTGTCAGTTTTGCTTTCAATGATCAACTCTAACCTTAAAACCTATACCAGTGGCCTTCCACTGACAGAATTTTTTCAATGATTGCTATAATTGACTTGTCGCAAAAATTAAATATCTGTTCCAATGATGCATTTGAATGATAGCTGTAACTAGCCCCTAAGAATGATGGCAATTTAAACGACTGGGACGCTAAAGTCTGAAACGAGCCAAAATTTCTCTTGCGAAGTCGAATACTTTTGTGTTACCTGTTTTTCTTCACTCTATACCTAATCACGCAAATACCAAATGAAGATTTCTGTCAAAAGTGATATGGTTTGGAACCGAATGGTTGTCCACACCGAGAATTCAACTTCAAAGTGGATTTTCGGTGGATTCCTGGTGCAATCTACCCTTTTCTATCTGTCTCACATAAAGTCTACCTGTCTCGTCGTTCGACATGACGATCATTCCCATAAACGTGTAGTACGGCACTTACAGAGTAAAATGAAATCGATACTTAAAAACCAGAATAGGTCCCCTGTTTTTTCCGGAACAATCCAACTGACTCGCAAAATAACAACTGAAATATGTTTATTTTTCTGTTTCGTTGGTT
This sequence comes from Ferdinandea cuprea, assembly GCA_963576555.1. Taxonomy (NCBI): domain Eukaryota; kingdom Metazoa; phylum Arthropoda; class Insecta; order Diptera; family Syrphidae; genus Ferdinandea; species Ferdinandea cuprea. Next base: position 68,425,752 of record OY754958.1, read on the forward strand.
ACGTTAAAAATAAAAATCGAAATTTGTTTACTTAACGGGCTTCAGACCCGAGGCGAGTTTCTACCTGAAACAAGGCAGTCCTTCATCCTACGAGATATTTAAATAGATATATTTTATGCTTTTTACAAATGTTACCATAATATATATATATATAAATATATAATGCATTTTTCAAAACGATTCAAGAAGATAATTCCACTGGAAAGATTCATATGTAGTAGTTGAAGAAGTCTTGAAGGTTTTTTTACGATCATTGCAATTGGCAATGGCTGTAATTGTTAATTGGAAAACATGGACTTTAGTTGAAATGATACTTCCATTCGATGCAAAGTACAGGGTGTTTTTAGAGGTATAGAACTTCGAATTGAAATAAAACACAAGTAAATCGTTTTAATGTCCTTCAATTTGACTTTATTGGAATGATAATTTTATGCCATTAATGTTTAAATATGATTTCGGGCATGTGGCCGCCGCGGCTAGTTCGAATAAAGACATGTCTAGAGGTACAATATTCAACCACTTTTTTAAGCATTTGGGGCTGTATGTAAACCTAACGTTTCTGGTTTGTTGGCGTAGGCGAGCGACTTCACATATCCCCAAAGAAAATAATCCAATGGTGTCAAATCACACGATCTTGGTGGCCAATTGACAGGTCCATTCGTGCGCTGTGTGGCATGTAGCGCCGTCTTGTTGGAACCACATCTCATCCACATTCATGCCATCCAATTTGGGAACAAAATAGTCGGTTATCATGGCTCTATACCGGTCTCCATTAACGGTAACGCTATGGGCTGGTGGAGTCATTGGGTCATACTTCTTCCGAAATGATGCTTCTCCAGCCCATAGAGTACACCAAACAGTCAGTTTTTGTGGATGCAATGGCGTTTCAAGGGTCTCATGTGGATTCTCTTCACTCTAAATGCGACAATTTAGCTTGTTGACGTAGCCATTCAACCCAAAATGAGCCTCATAACCGAACAAAATTTTGCGATGAAAACCAGCATCGATATCAATCTCATTTTCGGCCCATACACCAACATCACGACGCATTGCATGGTCTCGCGGCTTTAATTCTTGCACAAGCTGGATCTTGTAAGGTCGTAAGAAGAGATCTTTGCGCAAAATCTTCCATAAAGTTGATGGACAAAGCTGCAATTGCTGTGCACGGTGGCGAATCGATTCGGGTCCTCTTCAACACTTTGCTCTACAGCGCCAATTGTTTCATCGGTGCGCACTGTTCGTCGTCTCTGCGGATGCGTATTGTGACATAGAGTAAACGTAGTGCGAAAGCGATCCATGGTTAACCGAATTAATTGCTCTGATATGGACGATTATGTCGACCATAAAATGACGGGGAGCTTGCGGTAAACTTCGCGATCTGAACCATTATTTTCGAAATAAATTTACACGATTTGCAAGCGTTGTTCATTTATCAACCTTTTTATGATGAAATGGCAAACCAAACTGAACATAAATGGCATTATAGTTTCCAGATTTGACCACAAAATGTCAGTTTTATCTCTATTTGAAAACCTAACCTCTAAAAAAACACCCTTTACTTTTATTCGATAACTACTTGGTATCCCAACCAATGCTATCGATCACATAGTTCTTGGTATCGAATCGGACTTGAAACGATTCTTCGCTAATCGTTAAGAAGAAGATGGAAGATGGGCTCACACCAGTGATCGATGTTTGGATTAAATGGAAGAATGGCGAAACAAACTTCTAGTTGACCGAGTTATTGATGGGTCATGGCTGTTACAGGGAATATATCTATAAGCGCGGACATGAAACCAGCCCAAATAGTTCAAATTGCGAAACCGTTTCTAAAAACGCGGATTTCGTGCTCTTTGGATAATTCGTGCTCGAAAGGATAATTTTGAGAGTGGCCGATTCCCGATAAAAGCAAAAAATACATGCTTTCGTCTTATGACGAAAATTATACCACTGTAAGTAACGCCCCGATGCGCATATTCAGCGATCTTGAACGCTTACAACAAACACGAAAGGTCTTGGTTAGATCAAACGAAAGAAAAAATATGGAAAAAAGCTAGAGATTGGGTTTTCCATGACTGTTCCTTCACTTTAAGTTCAATTAAATTGTTCTGCTCAGTTTGGTACAATATTTTCAGCACCCAAGTATATAAATTCTAAATGAAAAAAAATTGCAAATTGAAATCAACTGAAACTTAAAGATGGCGGCACAACAGATAAAATAATATCTTTGATGTTGACAATGTGTTCGTTCTTGGTGTTTTACAAGATCGTAAGCTCGACTTTAAAATGCATATAAACTCAATTTGTAATAAAGATAATTCTATACTCGGTTGGATTAAAAGGAAATCCAAACAATTTAACGACCTTTATGTTGTAAAGCACTTATTCACTACATTTGTAAGCCTAGTAATTGAATATGCATGCAATGTATGGTCACCACGCGTCGAACAAGTTCAAAAAAGATTTTTAAGATAAGTATTATCTTTATAGTATTAAAAAATATATATTATATATCTCACCAGTCATACCAACTATGAATCATTTTTTTTCATTTAGTAATATGTTGATAAATTTTCCAAACTTTTAAATAATAATAGTATACAAATTTTTGGGAAATCCCTTAAGATTTAAAGATATGTAACCAATAATGTAATGTACATAATAAATATTAGGACCGGGATATAAACTGCAAACTTATAAAGCTAAATGTGTATAATTTTTAGACCCATTGGCAAGGATTATAGATTATAAGAAATAATACCAAAATTAAAGCTGTCTTGTTATGTTCTTACTTGACTTGAGATCCGAAAGTTTTCAATCAATTTTGCATTTTTTGATCTGCCCTGGTGTAGTTACCATTAATGTGGCAACTGTAAGCACAAGATTTTCAGTTTGGGAATTATAAGTTATAAAGGTTCTTAAAACAAGGTATGAATCCCTTTCTTTAAATGTTTTACAGAAACAGAAAGGCTGTAACTAAAGTGCTTTTAACAACGCGACGGAAGTACACCAATTAATTTAAATTGCTTACAAGAGCTTCAACTATTATTTTTTATCCATATGACTTCTTCCAAACACTCTGCCAAATATACTCGTTTTAATGCTTTATTTAATAACACCAAAACAAATTGTCCTCCACTTTTCATCAGTCAACAAATTACTAACGTATATTTAACGATGATGTTTATCATATTCGCAGTTCGGACGTGTGTAACGAGAGTCTCCTGACTACACGTCATATACGGTGTAAATAGCAAACATGATAACCTCATCATCCCTTTAAATGTTTGATGCCAAGGGTTGTAGCACTAATCGGTTGCAATTCGTAACATAGTCAAACATACGTATTACGATTTATGCAAAGGGCTCAAGCTCAATGTAAATTCACAATGTATCCACGTGTGTTCGGTTGGCCTGTTAACGTATCTACACTTCCATACATAGATACGTATAGTGAAGTGTATCCTTGTCACCCGTAACTGTAAGTTTGAACCGGCGAGGATTGCGTTTCGATTTTATCACCGAACGAGGGTTGTATTTTGATGACGAAATAATTCACATCCACAAGTGGTACATAAATTTAAATTTGCGTTCCGTCGTTCCGTGGTTACCCGAAGAAGGGATGAATTCAATCACTTAACTTGGATTTAATGCAGTTAGTCTCTACGCTTATATATTTTACTTATATTCTTTCAACCGGACTATGAGAATTATTTCAAAGAGGCGGGGGTATTTATTCATAATTCCGTCGGCAGATTTTAAAAACTTCACTAAATTTGATTGAAGGTTTGTGATTTTTTTTCTAAACGAATACGTACAGCTAATAACAATTTAAATATTTTTCAACTTACGTTCGGCGGCACTTTAAGAAGATTATTTACAAAAAAAAAAAAAAAATGCTTATTACTTATTTTTAGAAATCACTTAATTAATAAATAATTCGCAAACAATGAATCGCTTTAACAGATATTAAAAATGTAATCAAACTTATTAATAAACTTATTAATACTGCAATTACGAGGACTTTGTACCACCTTCTCTCGTGGTAGTTTGAAATCAAATGAATCCGAATACCACAAAACCGACAACGACACCGTCAGCCGTCAACCGCCAAGCAGCCATTGTGAGTTTTAAATCTAAACCCGAGCGAGAATACATTTTAAATTCCACCCTCTCCCCATGAAGAAGGGTCGAGTACGAGTAGTCGGTGCTTTTTGTTGTATTGGCGCGTGTTTCAAAAAAGGAAGTAAATCATATAGGTAGAGCCAACCATCAACCATCAACCATCAGCAGCATTATCATCATCACATCACCATCAGCAGAAGCATCTGAGGCAAGAGGCAACATATAGAAATCAGAGGCAACGCAACAGACAACATTGCATCAATCTGTGTTTTACTACTGTTGAACGTATCGCCTCATGCAGATTCTTATTTGTGGGTGTGGGGCGCCACAGATGAAGGGTGGGATAAAAAGGACGAATAGGAAAGAACGAGGAAGAAAAAAGTGTTTGTAAACCGACAGCAATTGTTCGCAGCTATTATACCACAGTGCTGTAGCGGTGTATATCCGTTTTAAAATACATTTTTTTTTCTACTTTTAATTTTTCAATTGTTTGCTTTATGAAGAGCAGGGTTGGTTTCATTGTGGAAGGCTTTCGATGTGCCTAGGAATATTTGTGCAATTCATAAATGGAAAACATGAAATCTAAATATTTTCAATTAAGCTAAGCAAACCGTGCATAAAGTACTAGTAAAGGATGCTTCATTCGATGATACCAAATCCCAGTATATGAGGTTCGCCCTAAAGGCGATTCAGTGGGAGCATCAGCCGCCCCTGCACACAATATTCTTTGGATTGTAATAAATACCACTTCGTGGTGTTACCATTTTTTCCATTCCCCAAATGATTTCAGAGACGGATGCTTTTCAAGCATTGTTAAATACTTTTTTCCTGGATATATGCATATCCTCATCAGTTCACACCGTGACTGTGTGAGTTGCCTAGTGAGGCGGCTGTATGACTTTGTGGGTACTCGTTCTGGTATTGCTTTCTTCCGTTGAAGCTTTTGTCATTTTGTTTTTTTGTTTTTTTATTGTTATTTTTTTTCTGTCATAGTCTGCGTCCCGTTCTAGATTCATTTTTTTCATCCTAAAAGGATATTGAGATGATACTGTTACATTAGAACGCTGATATCCATGCGTACGCGCGCGGGCTGCGTCATATCTGGGGAATGGGATATAACATCCTGCAATCCCAATCAACTAAGCAACGATGAGAAACAACAAAGAAAGCGCCGTTGCGGGAATTTTGCTTCACTTAAGTGAATACTCAAGCACTTTGTTGTGTGTCAACATTTTAAGTGAATCGAATATGGAAGGAACGCGATTCCTTTGATTTATCAGTATCTACTGTCACTCACATTTTACATGGTATGCGATCCTGCAAGAGATTATGACGATTGAATTAGAGTACAGATTTGAATTAGATTTGCTTCAAAATTGAATTATTTTGCGTACACATTGTTGGTAGATTGCACTAAAGAGGTGTCAAGAGAAACTTACCAACGTGCTAGTTTGCTATCCAATTCACGTGTAGTTCTAACATTTTCAAGTGCACGTTCTCCTGTTACTGGCAAAGCAATTGCAAATCGGATATAACAAATGGGATGCGCGAGGGGATGGTTTTTAGTGTCACTCCAGAGCGTTTTGCAATGCTTTTATTTGTTTTCTTCCATCCATGGTATCATAGTTACCATATGCGGGGCGGGGTAAGTATCTTCCGACTGTTGCCGGAGTTTATGGAATCTTTCAATGCCGATGCGGAGAGAGTTTGCGATGAAATCTGCTTTATATTGTTTTCCTGTCGCATCATCGTGCAACGATGTGTCACATGTACCATACTCTGATACTGATGCGCGGTTTTCCTCCGAGAGTTGGTGTTGATGAAGTGTAGTCGAACTCGGTTGTCGGTTGCTGCAGAATAGAAATGTCTCTATTTGGGGATTGTGGTGGTATTAGCATAATACTTTTATTGTTCGCCCAAAAATAAGGGTGGGCGCAGTAGGTACGTTTGGGGATATTGTTATTGTCCGTAGAAAAATATCTGATGATTGGTAAATGTTTGCCGCTGGCATAAAACAGCTTAAAAATGAAAATCCTTTATATGCTTCTGAACAAACATAAGCAAAAGCAGGGGGCTTGTTTGTATGCTTGGATAGTTTTCGATTTAATATACATAGTTTAATCCGATTATGGGATTGTCCAGAGCGGATTTCATCAGATGTTTGTAGAACTGATTGATTATTTTAAAATATGTCGCTACAACAGATGTTGCATTGTTTTGAACTTACTGAGTTATAATTGAACCTATACATTTTAAATGATACATTCTAAATCAAAAATATTATTCACACGACCAACAACGGTTTTGCCATTCCAACAGGTCACCGACCAAAAGTGACTTGGCTGAAATGGAAAGCGTGCTCGTTATCGCCGCTCGTTATATGTTTAAGTGTTTTCCATATGGTTAGTTGAAGGAAAGCACTTGGATTTATGTATGTATACGCCATCAGATTTTAGCTATGGCCGAAAGGAAAACGACTATGTTAAGAAACCCAGATATCAATCCGAAGATGGAAGTTAAGAAATTAAAAACCGTAACATTGCAGGGAGTCATATCCCCAGCACATGCGACTGACAGAAGTGAGAAAGCAAGGAATCTTTGTTAATATAGCAGATAAAACCACAAGAACTAGTTCGGGGAATATTGACACTGGCCTCATTCGGCAGAAGATCAAAGCTTTTAAGACCACCAAAGCAACTGGAAAAAAAGCCAAATATCCACTACGCTACAATATATAACAAACAGACTTGAATTAGTTAGATACCCAACTAAAGTACCGATAGCGACGCAGATCCAACTCATTCCTTCGCTGATGGCAGTACGCTTAGCTTCTCAATTTCGTTTCCGAGGCTATGTCTCTCATCCTCTGTTAAGCTCATTAAATTCTGACCTTGACAACTTACTAGGGTGGGGTAATACCAATAGAGTAGAATTTAATGCTTCTAAAACTCAATACTGTCTTCTGCCATTAAAGCGAAACCCCAATAAATGACACTTGCATCGCCGAAACCGAAAGGCTTTTCATCCTCGGTATGTGCGTTAATGACAAACTTCAATGGAATGACCACATATTCGGCAAGAGCGCTGCGAAATGTCTAGGCTTCCTCAAGCGATGCAAGCAATATTTTACCCCTTCTGATCTGGCTAATATTTTATATATTCATTCTAGTTTACAGACATCTAACAGCAACGTGCATCGGTATCTCCCTTTTCTTAATCCTTAACTTACCTAATGCCTGCAATGTGTTATTTCATTATACGGGTAACCAAAGTTCCTTAAGTGCGCGTTAAATAAAAAAATAAGCATTATAATAAATTTTTTCTAAGAATTTGTTGTCTCTTATTAAAGAACAGGGTGTGTTTTACGGAACCGGGTATAAATCTATTAGTCTTAAGCTTCCCTGCAATAAGCATTATAAACAGTTTACGATAATAAATTTTTATAAGAACTTATTTTTAATAGAAGACGCGTTAATTTTACATTAGTTTTATTAGAATCAACTAAAATAAAAACAAGCCCAAATTCGAATCCACTCGGCAGCTTTAAAAAATTCTTTCAACATAGTAATTGGTAAAGGTTACCTAAGTTGGGCAGGAGAGGAATTAGATGTTTATGGTGATACCTTCTGGATTCATAGAGGTATTACATGCTAGCGAAGCCGTGGGCATAGCCTAGTTTTATGATAAAAGAGCAAATATAGAAAGAGGGGATATGATGGCCAGAATAGCTTTTGAACCATGATTCGAGCCGATGCCCTTAAGCCAATACTCCGCGCACTCCAGCCAGTTACGTACATATGAAGCAAGACGCTCTTATACGCTGAATTCAACCGGAGACCTTGGTTACTACCCAACTTTGAGATTTTGCGGTTACCGAACACAACTGCCTGCAAAAAGAGTATTTTTAATTAAAATAAATCAAACTCACCAAATTTTAATATTATTATTTACTTAACCTTAGTGGTACTCCACGCGGGTTAAGGAGACTTCAACTATCTTTCTGGTATGCTATGATTACCGCTTACGTTTTTGTAAGACGCAAGCTGAAACCCTATCTTTGCTCATTGTTTCTGAACGTATCAAGACATAATCTAACAAGACTAGTAAGTACCGCAAGTAACTAAATTGCACACTTGGGACGTAAGTCCTGGAGGAACGAACAAATTTCAGTGCAAGATTCCCCGTATTGACTTTTAGTTTATGTGACTTTTTAAGCATTTTAGAGAAAATTTTACGCAGGATAGCACAATCCAGCCAGCATGGAATGCACAATCATCAGTTTGGCATTAATAACTGACAATGAGATAAATTAGTGATGTATTCCTCGTTAACTTATGCGGTAATTCGTCGCAAGGTAAAGAGTCCAATTAAGTTCCTGAAATGAACGAGGACAGAAACAAGAACAGGCTTGCAAGCAAGTAAAAAAACAAACAAATAGAAAAATATCTGCCCACGAACTATGTTAGCTAAAGACTTTACACACCTTTCTCCACACATGAAGAATGGGGAAATATCCTGAAAACTACAGATACTTCGACTTGGCAAAAGAGGTATCCGTCGGAACGGAAAATTTTCCGCAACGCATACTCTGTCGGAGACCCTAATTAGATTCGAGGTATCCGATTTCGGAAAAGAATAAATAAAATGCAACGGCGCATTGATTTGACATGCGATAAATGTTAGATTCTGATAGGGATGTACAAAATTTACCGATATATCAAAAAGCCGATACACGTCGACGCATATTTGTATTTACAGTACTTTAAACTTATATATGGAGACATTTCATACTTAATACAAGAAAGTATGTCAATAAGCTTACTAGCGTAAGTTATAAACCAATTTTCGAGTTACCAATATTCACATTCTCAATATATTGAATGGATAAATATCGATATATTTTCGAAATAGCCATCTCTATGCTTAAATAACCGAGTTTTCAAAAAAAGTGCCAGAAATAAAAATGTGTGTTTTCAAAATCAACAAGAAATGGATCTTTTTATGGAAGCAGAATCAAAAGAATTAAGTGTGCAAAATAAAGAAAAAAATGAGGATATCGAGAAACAACCGTAAGATAAATGATCTGGCTGATGCGGCGTAAGTTATCCTATTATAGATCTTATATTTGGAAAACTAGAGACTTTACTTCCTACTGCATAAGCATATGAACAAAATGACTATCATACATGGAGTAACTTTAAATAAAAAACGCATTTCAAAGCAAATAAAGGGCACGACTGCCTCATACGAAACTTTCTCGGTACATGAAATGCGTTTTTGAACCGCAAAAACAGCACCTACGATTTTGATGTAATTGCACACATTGGACACTTTTAACATAATTGTTCGAAATACAAAAAATTATAAAATCGTTAGAGCCGTTTTTGAGAAAACGAATTTAATTTAAATTTAACAAAATCGTTATATGAAAAAGAAATTTAAAAAAAATTATTTCAAACATCGAAGTATGTAAATTTGTTCATCTTTATAGTAAAAAAATAGTGTACATATTTTTTAAATTCTCTTTATTAATTTTCGAGATATTGTCAGTTTTATAAATTACCGTTAATCGATGTTGTTTTCCAAAAACTGAGTATCCAGAATTTTTGACCTCATCCTAAACATCCTTAGTACAAAAAAAGTACGAAATCCTTCGAACCACTTTTGAGAAAAATAGTATGGCAGGTACAGTTATTTCAAAAGATAAAGCAAAAAATAAAAAGATGCTCCGAGATGTAAACCCCAAGAACCTTATATACGAACTTTGAGGCAAATCCATCGAACCGTTTTCGCAATACGACGCCCGGACAGACGATTCGGAGAATTTTCCGTTCCGACGGATACCTCGCTATGGCCGATTAGAAAACAGAATTTTTGCTTGGAGATATTTCTTCAGAACATCTGTTCGGAACATTGTTCCGACAGAAAAAAACGCACTACTAATGATCTGCGTTAAAGTGCGATGAAATACATTGGCAGTTACATTTGTGACAGTTGCATACCATTTTTTGTCCGATCTTCTCCGACAGCAATCGGTCGCGGAATTTTTTTCGATTTTCGGATAAGTAGTTAAAAAATTTAAGCAAATATAAATAAAAAAATTTTAAAAAAAATATTAAGTATGAAATACCTCCCTCCTGTCGACATATAACTACAAGTAGTTTAAAGTACTGTAAATATTTTTATTTATTATTATTTTAATTATTATTTTCCGAAATCGGATACCTCGAATGTAATTAGGGTCTCCGACAGAGTATGCGTTGCGGAAAATTTTCCGTTCCGACGGATACCTCGCTAGGGCCGAATAAGATTTTGTTTTTATTTGATTAAATACATAAATAATACTTAAAAGTTCGTCTGAACGCAAGCAGTGTATTTTACATGGCCTTCCATTGGGTCTGAAAGGGGTTTAACACAAAATGTTCTGCTGCCAGGAAAAATGTTTTTCTATTTTAGATTCAGACAAGTTTTTGCGTATTTCGGTTGCCTTTGAAAATTTAACGCACCCAAAACAGCGCCATACGCCGGATTTGTATAAAGGTGGAAGCAAGAGCTCACCGTTTTTAAAAAGTACATTAGTAAGAAAAACACAGATTTTTTTTCAAATATCAATTGTGTACTCACCCTTATGAATTACATCAATGGAAGTTTAATAACATCTGGAAAAGGAAGCCATGCACAACTGGAATAGAATTGTCAAATCGTTGATTTGACAGCTAAGCGTCTGCATCGCCGTATAATTCGGCAAATCTTTTCAACAATTTCTTCAATATTGCATAGAAAATATAATTTTTTTAAACACAATTTTCAAGCACGATGAACCGAAGACGTGCCCATGACAATGATGATGATGGATATGGTGAGTATGCTTTATTGTATTTGCACTTTAAAACAAAACTAACCTAAAAAAATTGATTCTTCTATTAATTTCTTTTCTGGAAAATTTTAACTTTTCCTTTTGTTCGCAGACCATCGCAATAGGAAACGTCGTCGTGTCTCTGAGAATCAGGAAATCGAAGATCGTTTGGAATCGCTTATTTTGCGTGTAGGCGAACGGAGTACATCGTCAGTGGAATCAAATCTCGAGGGATTGGTTTCTGTCTTGGAGGCAGACTTGGGCACTTTCCGCCTGAAAATCCTTCGCATTCTCTCAGAATGTGCAGTGAAAATGCCCGAAAAATGCACTATCTATACAACACTGGTGGGATTGTTAAACGCAAAGAACTACAAATTCGGTGGCGAGTTCGTCGACCATATGGTTAAGACATTCAAGGATAGCTTGAAGGCGTGCCGTTGGGATGCAGCTCGATATTCCCTAAGATTTCTGGCTGATTTGGTAAATTGCCACGTCATTTCGGCGTCCAGCTTGTTACAGTTGCTCGACATCATGATTGATGTTTCCAATGAGGACAGTGTGCCACAGGTTCGTCGTGATTGGTATGTTTTCGCAGTGCTCTCTACTCTGCCATGGGTCGGAAGAGATTTATACGAGAAAAAGGAATCATCCCTGGAGAGTCTTCTGCTGAGAATTGAAGTTTTCCTCAACAAACGAACCAAGAAACATCACAATGCCCTGCGTGTGTGGTCAGTGGATGCACCACATCCTCAAGAGGAGTATTTAGATTGTCTGTGGGCGCAGATTCGCAAACTGCGGCAAGACAACTGGGCTGAGAAACATATACCGAGACCGTATTTGGCTTTTGATTCTGTGCTTTGTGAGGCCTTGCAGCACAACTTGCCACAAATTGTGCCGCCACAGCACCACGAGTCGTTTGTCTATCCCATGCCGTGGGTGGTTTACCGCATGTTCGACTACACAGATTGCCCGGATGGGCCAAATTTGCCCGGCGCCCATTCCATTGAGCGGTTCCTCATCGAGGAACATTTGCACCACATTATCGAAACGCACAAACTCGAGCGCAAGGATTGTGCAGCTCAACTACTCGCTTTCCCTTACAAAAATAAAATTCCCCTCGAATATTGCATCGTAGAAGTTATCTTCGCCGAATTGTTTCACATGCCGACACCCAGATATTTGGATATCGTTTACGGATCAATTCTAATTGAGCTGTGCAAGCTCCAGCCAGCCACTCTGCCACAGGTCCTGGCTCAGGCTACAGAAATTCTCTTTATGAGAATCGATTCGATGAACACCTCTTGTTTCGATCGGTTCGTCAACTGGTTCTCATACCATTTGAGCAATTTTAAGTTTACGTGGTCGTGGGACGAGTGGGACAGCTGTCTGCTACTGGACCCGGAGCATCCACGGCCCAAGTTCATACAGGAAGTGTTGCAGAAGTGTTTGAGGTAAATTTGTGTCTTAACGTATATGTTTGCGTACGTGGGCTGACGAATTATACTTACAGGTTGTCATATCATCAGAGAATCACCGAGATGATGCCTGAGGCATATGCCCAGCTGATACCTATTGCCCCACAACCAAGCTACAAGTATTCCACAGAAGGAGCTGGTAAGTAAAAAAGGGATATATTTTTATTGTAATAAAAGTCTTTGGAGGATAACAAATGAGGGAATTCATGCTGAGGTGTCTTCCGATTCGGATTCGGAATCTTGAATTTCGCTGGAGATCGTAGTCCCGGTTTCTAAGCCAAGGGGAATTTCTTCTTCCGTGCGATTACCCACTTTCACGCTTACTGATTTGCTTACGGATTTCTGTGTGAGGATCTCAAACTCAGTAGCATCCACCTTACTTGGAGTGACAATAACGACCTTCTCTGTACTGGAAGCAGTTGATCGTTCGCTGGAGGTTTGCTGCTCCTTTGGCTTTCTTTTCGGCATCCATTTTAAGACGGGTTGCTCGGAAGTGGTGCGAGACGGAAAGTTGCGATTCTTGTGCAATGAAAATTTGCTGGCGTGCTTAATGGGACTCTCCGATGTCGAAGTGGATATGAAGTACTTATTTTTCGGCAGAAGAGTTTTTCTAGTCAGCATCGTTGCCTTTGGTTCTTGTGTTGTACTCTCCTTCTCAACGTCGTCCACATACGGAATTTCTGTGTCCTCATGTACTGCCGGTGCTGGTAATTGCGCATTGATTGAGTATTTTCGGGGGGAAATCTGCACACCTGGCCGTTCGACTTGAGGATGTATTTCAGCTGAGGCTGACTCGGAAAAACTCCTTGATCCGTCTGAATTCGTGTCGACGTTTTCATACAGTGGATCCGGGTCGGAATAGCGTATCTCTTCGAATTGCTGTTCGCTGTGCTTAAACGGCTGCTTCACATCTTCCTCTTGGTTAGTGGGAAGTTCTTCTCTGGGAAACGATTCAATATACAAAGGAATCTGCTGCATGTAGAAAAGTGCCGGCGAAGGTGTAGTAGTTGACTGGACCTGCACCAGGTATTTGGGCGACAGCAACTCTGTCTGTGGCCCTTCAATGACGCGCAGAGCGTCCGGGAACAAGTGCTGGTCGTCATGCAAAGCAGTTTCTGTGTCTTTCATGAAGTAATGGTGATGGAAGTGATGCGTCACGACAGTTTTTGGTTCCTCTGGCTCTGGTTGCTTAAACTCCACAGGCTTGGTGAATTTAACACGGTAATTCGGTCTGTATGTAGTTGGATAATCAGGCCGCGTATTTCCCAGGTATCCCACCTTTGATGAAGCCCTTGGAACTTGCTTGAAATATTCACCGATGTTTAGCGAGGGTAATTGGTTCATTGAGGGAATTTCATTTATTATTCTCGCTTGACGCTCGCCTGAGAAGTTCTCTCCGCTGTCCGACCTTCGCGTTAGGGCATTGAAACTCTCCGGATAGTCATCGTCTTTCATGATATACGACTTGAAATATTGCTCATCTAAGGTGTGTTTGTTTGACATTGCTTCGACATTGTCGCCATCTAAAGGTGTCACACTAAATTTCATTTCGTAGCGAAAACCTCTCTGCGAATCGCGATGTCGTATTTTTTGCACTCTCCACAGTGCCAACACCTTCTCCTCGCACGACTGCTCACAGATACCCTCTACGAAGCGATATTCCTTCGGTTTTTCCAAACGTCCCCGTGCTAAAGTAATGATGTCCCCAAATCTTGGGTAGTCTTCGTGAATTCGAACGTAAGGCGATTGCATAAATTTGTTGTACTGTTCCACGTCACTAAGGGCGGGGGAAAAAAAAACCTATTTTACTTTTGATTTTATTTTTACTTTCGGAAATAAATTCACCTTGCATTTGAACCTCTTGCAGCTTCCGTGAAGAGAGTTAGAAATGTCACGTGCTTCAGAGACTGCTCCCAGGGCAACAGTCTATTCTTTGTGTCATTACTGTGCGGGTTGTAAAAAAGTGTCCTTCCAAAACTGTGCACCTCTTCTTTTGGGGTAAGCAGCAAATCGCGTTCGATTGCACCCTGGCAAAGCTGCAACTGCAAATATACACACAATATTATTAACCAGGTTTAATTCCAGGGATATTTTCTGCAATTTATTACCAAAAAAAGTACAAATATTAACGCTTTTTGATACATTCCAAAGTCTGTTCAACAACACGCACAAGAGACAACTGAACAACTCGCAACGTTTTTCACATTGTTGCGTTAATATTTCGCAAATAACCCTCTCCCTTTCAATTCATAATACACCTACACCGCGTTTTGCCTTCATTAATAGGCAGAAGATTGTGTGTATTGTTTCCATCGAGTTTCGGCTTCGTTGAGCTTCGATGAAGTTCATGAGTCTCTTCGATAAATATATTCACGAGTCTCTCAGAAACGCAAAGATTCTACATCGTAATTAGTTTATTAATTGATTTTCGTCATTGACATTGTACACCACGGAGTTATATAATTTACCATCTCGCAGTCAATGTAGCCAGATGGCGACGGAAAGTAGGAAAGCCTTTCTTAAGTTACTATCACATTTCCGCACTGCTGAGCAAACACACTTCATTGTGTTCCACTAGAGTGAAGAGTTTTCTGTAACGCTATCCGTTAGCTATGTAATTGTCACTGTTTATGTCATGCTCTTTCTTGTTACAGCTGCATTGCCAGGCACGACAACAGCCCATCAACTTGTCGTGGCAATACGGCAGAAATGCACCCCCGAAGAGGTGATCAACGTACTGAAGGAACTTCCGATTTCCGGCGAAAACGGTGACAACGAAATGTCCGAAAGCTCTTTCAATCCGCTGAAGATCGATGTCTTTGTGCAGACTCTGCTTAATTTGGGATCAAAGTCCTTCTCTCACAGTTTTGCTGCAATATCAAAGTTCCACTTGGTGTTCAAGGTAAGTTAAAGAAAAAAACACAAAACAGAATTCAGAACATACAATTTTACTTTTTGTAAATTACAGGCCCTGGCTGAGTCTGAAGAAGCACAGATATGCATTCTTCATAATGTGTTTGAGCTGTGGAAAAACCACCAGCAAATGATGGTGGTTATAATCGATAAGTTATTAAAGACTCAGGTTGTTGAGTGTTCAGCCGTAGCTACTTGGATTTTTTCGAAAGAAATGACTACAGAATTCACAAAGATGTATCTCTGGGAGATTCTTCATCTAACCATAAAAAAAATGAACAAACATGTTATCAAGTTAAGTAAGTATTTACACTGTGAGCACTAAACACTATCAAATCAGAGCTAATGCGTCCCAATTAACTTTCTAGGCTCGGAATTGGGCGAAGCGAAGGAGAAACTATCAAAAGCGGATTCATCTTCAAGCGAATCGGAAGAGGAAGGCGCTGCTCAGAAGCGTAAAAAGCCTCAACAAAATGCGGACAAACCCACAGAAGAGGTGAGTAATTGAAAACAAGTAGGTACCATATACCTACTTGGTTTGTATTTGAACTTCTAGACCTGTTTCGATACGCATCAGTGGTGGTTGTTGGGTAATCTTATTAATTATGCACTATGCACACTAGAGCGTGCTTCCATAATTTACTGTTACCATTTTATATGAACTTAATTGCGTGATGATGATAAATTGCAAACGAATATTCAAGGTTAACTGAGTGTGCCGCGCGTCTATCTATGTAGGTCTCTGATTGATTGACTTTGTGTTCTTCTTGTTTGTTTCTTGCAGATGGTCGAGCGAATGGAGGAAAAGCTGGAAGCAGCCAATGTAGATCAAAAGCGTTTGTTCCTTATTGTATTTCAGCGATTTATAATGATATTGTCGGAACACTTGGTACGATCCGATACAGATGGTCGAGATCCTGACACCGATTGGTATCGGTGGACAATTGGACGGCTACAGCAGGTGTTTTTGATGGTAACTTGTTTCGTCATTTTCGATTGTTTTGGCACTCATATGGCATTCTTTTTATTTCAGCACCACGAGCAAGTACAGAAGTACAGCAGTACATTGGAAACGCTTCTATTCACCTCTGACTTGGATACACACATTTTGGATGTGTTCCATCAATTTACCGCTTTAAGGGCTTAGATTTTGAATCGCTTTTATTCCGTTTTTAATATGTATTTAAATTTTTTATTTTTTTTTTTTTTGTTTAATAATCCTGTGGGGCGCTAACAATAATTCGTCATGTTATTGTTAAAATCTTTTTAAAAGAGAAAACCTACTAAAGTCTCGTCAAAAATTCTACGAATGTACGATGAAGTGTAATGAAAGAGTGGAGTCTTCAAAATTTAATGGAGATGTTAAATAAAAAATAATATAAACAAAACGAAGAGACATTTTTTTGTTTGATTGTTGAAAGCTGTAGTCAGTCTTTGTAGGTTCTTTTTAATGTGCTCTAGACCATTATAACTCAATAGGTCAGTTGCTTTACTTTTTCAAGTAACTTCCTAAATTTAGATAAGTGGGGATAAAGTCTTTCAAATTCTCTCAGAAAATGCAAGTTAAGAAAAAGTAAAGGAACGCTTTTCTAGTAAGTTATAGTAGCCATAATACTTGACTAAAATAATAATAATAACAAATAGCGATGTACGTAAATGTAACCAATGCTCGATGCCTGTCCACCACTGTCAGTCAAATGCTTTTCTCTGTAAAAGGTACTTACCCGAATTTACTTGTTTCATAAAAAAAACCCGTCGGCACAGATAATATAAACAAAAAAGGCTAAAAATATTTATTTTAATTGTCTGGACGTGAAGACCTGAAAGAAAACTAAAGGAATAAGGAAAATTTTTGGTAAGTACCATTACGCCTTTTAGAAACTAGCAAGGAGTTTTTTTTTATTACTATATATTATTAGCTCTTCTATCTAGTCTTTAAGGTTTGGGTGTTGGTTCAGTTGACCATGGCGCAACTGTATTAATATTTGGGGCATAACATTCCCCCCCCCCCTCCTATGGAAGTTCCAGCCCGGTCTCGAACACTGGTTTGTCTTCTTTTATTGGAACAATATATGTATAAATATCCAGCTTATTAGGTATAATTTTACATTTAAATTTAAGCTCTGTTTTAAAAATTCAGATATGCTTACAATTTATTGCACTTTTAGACTTATATTATAATTAAATGGTTTAACTTAAGATTTTATTCAATACAAATTTCAATTTATTACATTTATTTAAATTGTGCACCGCATATAAAAATACTAAAACATTAGTTACTTATTTGGTACTTGTAAGTTTTTACATAGATTTAAAATTAAATAATACAATGAATACAATTTATATAGGTTTATTGCTTGCATCTGTAGTCAAGATGAATGGCTTTGAAAAATCTGGATAGATCAGGACTGGAGGTGTTGTTATTGCTCTTTTCAAGTTTTCAAAGGAGCTTTGGTGCTCCGGCGTCCATTTGAATTCGGTTTCTTTTCTTAGCAATAAGTTAATTGGGGCGGATATTCTCGCTAGCAAAACCTAGAAAGGATTGTACTTCCTTGACATTTTTCGGGACTGGAAAATTCTTGACGCAAATTGTTTTTGAAGGATCAATAATTACGCTTTTTTCTGAACACAGTGACCCAAATAAACTACTTCTTTCGACAAAAATTTGCATTTTTCGGTATTTAGTTTGAGTTTGTAGTTTCTCAATTTCGAAAATGTACGTACCAAATTGTCGCAATGGTCCTTCAAATTTTTACTATATATAACGATATCATCCAGGTAGACAAAACAGTCTATTCCTTGCAGACCCGTTAAAATATAGTTCATTCACTTCTGTCAATCCGAAAGGCATTCAGTTGAATTCATAGTGACCCAACCCCGTGCTGAATGCAGTCTTCTCTCTATCCTGCTTATCAATGAGCACTTGATGGTAACCACTAGCTCGATCGAGGGTTGTGAAGTAGCGGCAGTTTCCTAGCTGGTCGAGAATATGTTCTATTCTTGGCAGAGGAAATGCATCTTTAATCGTCACGTCATTAAGTTTTCGAAAGTCCACTACAACTCGCCACCTTTTCTTTTGTCCGTCGGCTCCTGGTTTTTTCGGGACCACCAAAAGCGGGGAGTTCCATGGTGATTTACTAGGTGATATCACATTGTGGTTTAGTATTTGCTTCACCTGATCGTGAATCTCATCTCTAGCGACTTGTGGGAGACGATACTGTTTCTGGTTTATAGGTCCTTGATCTGCTTTGATTTGAATTTTATGCGCCAAGATGTCGGTATGCGCTAACGGGTCTCCTTCCAGGCGAAAAATGTCGTTGAATTGGATGCAAATGTTTTCTATTGAGCATTTTTCCTCCTTGTTTAAATTGGCGTCTATGTTTAATGATGCAAGTAATTTTGTTAATCTTTCACTTGATTCCTGTTTACCGTCCTTAACTCTAGATATTGTGTTTGCTAAATTAATTCCAGGTTTTAGTTCTTGACTATGGACAAGGACTTCACGTATACCTGTGTTTACTTTAAGCTCGACGATTTTTTGAGTTCTGGCCTGTATTTCCCGGTTTGATACTTTTATTACATTGCTTGGTTCGGATGGGCGTTTAAGATGACACTCCGAAACCAAGTTCTTGTTTTTGTCAATGAGCTGTAACGTTTTACTCACAGTGCCAATTATTGTTCGGTTGGCTGACGAGCAATACGGAGTTTTACGACGTATTCTACATTCTACATTCACATTTTAACATTCTGCGTAAGTGTGATTTGCTTTACTACAGAAACTACACGTCTACTTCTCTAATGGCTTGTTACGAAGGTGCTGTCTACTTGTCATATTTGAACTATTTTGCGTGTGCCAGTTGGAGTTAGTTTGACCTATATTGACTGCGATCTGAGGATGTTGATATGCTTAGACGGGACTAACATTAGTCGTCTGCCAGTCTTGGGTCATGATTGTGGGATATTTACGTACAGTAGCTCACAGCTTATTTGACCCATCACATACTAAACATTCGAAATTAGTATAACTTTCAAACGGCATGAGATATCAAACAAATTGTAACGCAGAATTGTTAACTGATGCTTAAACTTACCCAAAGCAACTTCATTTATTTATATTCGTATATAATTTCGTAATTAGCAAAACAAAACAAAAAATATTCCACAATTGAGTGCCACAGCTTATTTGACCCACGACGTTAATTGAACACCTGCGATCGCTCGATCTGCAGGATAACGGTACTTGTTTTGCCTATGCTTAAGTCATTATATTCGCAACTGGAGATAGCATTTTTAGTTTGATTTCGTTAGCGGAACACGTGTTACCACAATGGGAAAACGCACAACCATCGAACAGCGGGAGTTCGTACTAAACCACTACAAAAATGGTCTTTCTCGTCGGAAAATAGCTCAATTTGTGAATTTACCAGAGTCCACTGTAATGGCAATATTTCATCGTTTCGTTTTTGAAAACAGAGTGGAAGACAAAGGGAGAATCGCTCCAAACAAAATATTTAATACAACAGATGAGCGATATATCGTGCGAAAAGTTAAGGAAAAAAGATGGGGGAAATGTTGGGAACGTCATGTTGTGCAGAAACCGTACGTCGACTGCTCCGAAAAAATGATTTACATTGAAGAATTGCACGCAAGAAACCTTTTATTAGTAAAACAAATCAAAAAAGTGGTCTTCAATTCGCAAAAGACCACATCAATAAGGATTCCAGCTTCTGGGAGACCGTAATATTTGCTGATGAGTCGAAATTTAAAATTTTTCGTTTAATACAGAGCTGCAAAACAAACATTTAAAAGCAACCGTAAAACATGGCGGTGGGAACGTCATGGTTTGGGTCTGTATGTCTGCGGCGGGGGTCGGAAAACTACAGTTCATCGAAACTACAATGAATAAGAATGTATACGTTAATATCCTTAAAACAATTTGCTCCAGAGTGCTGAGGATCTAGGCATAAAAGAAAGTTTTCGATACTACCAGGACAACGATCCCAAACATACGTCGGGTATAGTCCAAACCTGGCTTATTTGGAACTGTCCCCACAGTCACCTGATCTCAATGTAATAGAGAATTTATGAGCAATATTGGACACAAATATCCGGAAGCGCAATATATGTAAAAAAAATGATCTCAAAGCTGCCATAATCGAGGAATGGTCAAAAATTACTCCCGAAACTACCCAAAAATTGGTGGCACCGATTCCTAACAGGATTAAATCGGTTAGAGATAACAAAGGGGGCCACACTTAATATTAAGATTCTTGAAACGGTACCTTAATATCATGTTAATCATTATTTTTTAAGGTGGGTCAAATAGGATGTGGCACTGAATTGTGGATTATTTTTTGTTTTGTTTTGTTAATTATGAAACCGTATACGAATACAAATAAATTAAGTTGTTTTGTTTAAGTTTTAAAATTAATTAAAATATCTGCATTTAAATTTTGTTGATATCTTGTTCCGTTCAAAAGTTCTACGTATTTCAAATTTGTAATATGTGATGGGTCAAATAAGCTGTGAGCCACTGTATATAAGCATTATTGTTGGAATGCAAGTTATGGGGAATAGAAAAGTTTGGCTGTGGGGGATTATGTAGGAATTACGGACGTAGGAGATTATCTGTCTTCAACGCCGAGTCTGATTACGTCTGTAGGTCATCCCCACTGACTGTCAATATAAATTGACGTAACGTTTGCTATAAACGGCCTACTTTGAAACTACAGATTACTGAGTTCTTTAGTTCCTTTTTAAGTCCCACCGAATCTGAGATTGGGTAGCTGGCGTCAATTATGTCAGTTGCTTTTGATTGGAGTCCTATAAGACGTCTGGCAAAGGTAAAGGCCGTTGACAGCTGGTGAGACTGCTTTATTTCAGTCCTCACCCTATCTAGTGTCCGAACAGTGAGATATGTGCCCCTGATCGGAGTCTCTAACTCTTTCAATGTATTTGGTTTGTTACATCTTACCAACTCAAAGGCATCACCAATAAGCCTAGTTGACAGCATTGCCACATAAATTGCTTCACTCCCTAGGTCTATGCATTTTAGACCTGAGGAACAGGCATTAAGGAATTTATATATCTTTCCAGAGAGCTCTGGTGTTCTTGCACCAGAAAATTGTGGGACAATTTGGGGAATTATTTTTGCAATGCTATCGTAGCAAGGTGCTACGTCGAATGTAAAGCAAGAGTTTTCGGATTGTAGGGCTATTATTTGTTCTCTTTGCTTCCTGTTCTCTTCTTTAAGCGAATGTATATGCTCAGTATATTGCAGTTCTAACCCACGGATTCTTTCCGTTTCAACTTGGGTTTGCGTGGTCAGGGGTGTTTTAAGTGCGCTTTTCACTTTAGAAAGTTTGGACTGGAATACCACAATTTCTAAATTTAATTTTAAAATTGTTTCCTCGGCTTCAGTATTTACTTCTTCGGCTTCAACCTGGCTGCGATCTAAGCTAAATCGTACCCTTTTGGTGTTATTTAGCTCAGATTTGAGTGCTTGGACTTCACCTTGGTGACTAGCCTTGAGCCTTTTTATTGCTTCTAAATACTCAGTGAGTATAGCATTGGTTGTTTCAAGCCTTGTAAATTGTTCCCACTGTGCACTAATTCGTGAATAAATAAGCGCATAAACTTCCCTGCTTGTTATGGTTTTGAGTTCTGCCAAAAGAGTTTCGTTAAATTCTCTTATTTCTTGTCTTGATCTTTCAATTCCTTTTTGAGTTGAAGGATTTCTTCGATCAACTGGGCTTTCATGGACTCTCTACGTTCCATAAACTCAAAACCAAGACAATTAAACGATTGACCACTTTGTAGTCGAAAATCAAACAGAAAATAAAAAAAAACGAACATACCCCAACGAGGTTAATGTCTTATGGCAAAAGCAACACAATCAAAACAACAAAAATTAAAAAAAATTTAAATGCACAACAACAAAAAAAATGGAATTGTATGTAGACTTTTAATACTTACTTGTTTCATAAACTGCCAAATTTGAATGTTTATACTGCTCCTTTTTCACGTTTATGCAGGCTTTTTTTTGTGTTCTTTTTTTCTTTTTTTTCACTTTTCACTTGTCACTTATGTTTTTTTTTCTCTGTTTTTTTTTTATATATATATTCTGTTTACACTAGTCACAATCACAAATAGTCATCCTACCGGCTGCGCCAATGTTAATGTTAATATACGTTACTTAAAAAAGCATGACCGCGTCGTCTGGTGTATGCAATTCGACTCCCCGAATTCGACGAGACCAACCTGGAACTTCGCTTGAGGAAATGCATTGCTAAGCATGACCTCAGCGTTTGCATATTCTTATTAGCACTTGGCCCACTGAACCATTGCGTCGCTATAGCTTTGTTCAATGAGGCTGTCCAGCTCAGTACAAAGCATGTAAATTACAGGTTTTCGTGTTGAATGAGAATAGTTTCTGCCCATGTTTGCTTTTTGTTCAATGACTCTGCCAGGACTCTGCTCCGAGCAGAATTTCTGCACTTGCTTTTGAGGTAGAACAGATTTGTGAGAAACGTCAAAATCAGTTGTGGTTGAAAATTAATTGTTTTGTCGTCGAAGTGAAAAGTTTTTTGTTCATTAATTAAATAGAAGAAATCGAATAATCTCTAATAAAGGGCAATCGCTTGTTGTAAAAATATTTAACAGTAAGTTCATGAGTACTAAACTTGTAAATTCAAATAATTATCCAACAATCGAAAATGAAGTTGTTATTTTTGACAACTAACATATGGCTGTATTTTTCTGTTCTACCTCTGATCTGACATTTTCCACAAATTTGTTCTGCTCTGCCTTGCCTTTTTTCTCATTGAACAAAGCTAATAAGTGTATCGCTTTTGTGCTGTCGCCGCAGTGATGTTTCAATAACTATATGTCACTGGCGCAGGTGTTGGTTCAGTTGACCATGACGCTACTGTATTAATATGTTTGGCATAACAAACTCGAAGCAACAGCTACTTTTCGGCGATGTTAAGACTCATTTACAGACAGACATATCTGTCACACATTTTTGAATTGTGTGGAAGGAAAGAAAAACAATAAGGAAAATTTTTGGTAAGTACCATTACGCCTTTTAGAAACTCCAACGAGTTTTTTTTTGTTATTATTATTATTGTTTATATCTGGTCTTTAAGGTTTGGCTGCAAACGCGAATGCAACAGCGACTTTTCAGCGATGTTAAGAATCATTTACAGACAGACATATCTGTCACAAATTTCTGAATTGTGTGGAAGGAAAGAAAAACAATAAGGAACATTTTTGGTAAGTGCCATTACGCCCTTTAGAAACTCGCAACGAGTTTTGTTTTATTATTATTGGTAATACTAGTCCTTGAGGTTTGGGTGCAAACGCGAACGCCACCTTGTATCATACTTTTTTTTTAACATCAAAGGGCTCGGTGAATTTTGACGGAGCAGCTTCATTTATCCATTGCCATCCGGCAGAGACATACGAGTTTGGCAAGGATGCCGGAGCTTGATATCACTTTGTCAAAATAAATGTTTCAATGGGTTCAATGTATAGCTCGTCCATAGACACGCTTTCATAGGCGACTTCAAATAGTATAGATTTGAAATTCCTTGGGGTTTTTTCTACAATCTGTCGGAGTGTGAACTCTTTTGTACATGCACACGTCCAAAGAAAAACAAAAACATTTATTTTGACATTTTTCGTATATATATATATATATACATATATATATTCTTTTATTTGGAGATAAGCTTTGTCTTTAATAATAATAATTATTTAAAAATGTTTTACTTCATCTGATTTCTGTTTTGCATCATAATACTAAATATAAATAGATATACTTATAGTTAGTAATTGCAATAAGACTTGAAAGTAACAATTTCATTAATAAACTATTTAAATATTTAATTGCAACAAAACAATAAGTCTGTAAACATATTTTACGTTCTTGGGCACTAGGTAATTGAATCAAAGGCAAATGCTGAATAATTCCATTTTGGTTTTGTTTTGTTTTTTTTTTAAATTTGTATTTATTAAATAAACAAACTTTGGTATATGTAGTACTACGGTTAAAAGGCTTCAGAAGTAAGAGACTTGAATAATAATTAAATCATTGTTAAATCCTTTTCGGTTTTCTTTTTTTTTTTTAAATATATCTACATATATGTATATATATATGTGTATATGAAACTATATATATATATATATATATATATATATATGCATGTATATATTTATAACTAATATTTAGGATTTCTCTTTAAACATAATAATCTATATATATTTAAATATATATGTATATATATATTTGTTTGTTTATATAAATAACCACTAGTACAATAAATTGTTTACTTTGTTTTTCTTTCTATCTCTTATATATTGTTTCGTTTTATAAATCAATAATAATAATATTTCTTTTGAAGGGAAATTCCTTAGGGTGCGTTAAAAATTTTATTTGAATTTGTTTATTTTAAATAATTATCTATTATCCTGTTTGCCGTAGAATGGTGTGATTTCATTAAGTCCCTCAATCTTATTTTATAATATTTATTCTTCTAAAATTCGAATCGATTCCGCTTTCCGCTTTAAAAAAAAATTTATACCAAATCGATGAAATTATGTTCGAACAAAAATAAAAACAAAAAAAATAAAAAAAAATTAAAAATTATAAAAAGGAAATTTAAACAAAGCAACTTTTTTTGTTTGCTATTCCTAACAATTATTGTGTATTTCGTCTCATTTGCATCGTCGTGCTTCATCCTTATCTTGACCGTTTCTTCAAATACATACTTTCTAAAGCATAGTATAGTATAGGTAAATCACTATAATAATGTATATAATTATTTATTTATATATATTTTTTTTTTTAATAATTCTCAATCAAAAACTATCTACTATGTCTTTTTTTGTTTTTTGTTTATGCTTCTTATTGCAAAAAATGTAAAAAATTATTCGGTATAAAATAGTTTTTTTTTTGTTTTTTTGTTTGTTTATAAAAGAAAAAAATTTGTTAAACATTATGTCCCTCACCGAAAGATTGCTTTTGTTGACGTTGTTAAAACGAAAAAATTTTCAAACATCTCACATTTGTTAAGTATGTGTTTGTTTGTTTTGGGTGACTTGTTTAGAAAGTTTCTGTCTGAAAAACGCTAACAACAAACAAATTTCCATTTACATATATCAAACAATATTAAATTATCACAAATAAATTTGTAAGTTTCTCGACGAATGAAAATAGTATAATAGTAGCATGTTTATAATGTAGTGAGCTAATAATCCCTGTCTTTGCCATTTCGCTTTTCTATTTTTTTTTTCCTGAACAATTTAGTGAAATACATACTTATTTTTTATCACATTTTTTTTTTAAGAAGAAAAATCATCATAACACGATGAAAACATAATTCAAATTCACAGTGATGATTAAAAAAAAAAAAAATTATATCATTCTGTAGCACTGTCAAAACACTCTTAATAATTATTATTATTTTTTAATTATAAAATAAATACTTTTGTTTTTGTTTCTCGTGTTTTTTTTGTTGTTTATAAAGTAAAATAACTATTCAATTGTGGACGGTGCACAATAATACAAGTACATTTTGTGAATACTTATTTTCCTTATAGAATTTGAAGAGAGTACATTTGCAAAAAATTTGTTTTCCTAGTTTCTATTTGTTTTTATAGATTTATTGTTTTATTTTCTTAGATTAGTTCTATTTTATTTTATTTTTTTATGTGTAAATATTTGATGGCGGACTGTGTTTTACTTCCTAAATAAGAATACGAAAATAATATGCAAATAACAGTATGAAATAAAAAAAAAAAAAAAACTTAATGCCTTTTGCAGAACACTTGACATTTCTTTCTTTCTTTCTTTCTTGTTTTGGTTATTGCCTCAAGCATGGGGGAGTAATTGGAGATAATATAATTTCTAACATCGAAATTACATACATATAGGTGTTTTTTTTTTGTTTGTGTTTTTTAATTTGTGTAACAAGATTACATTTATTTGAGACTAATATCTTTTTTATATTTTTGTTGTTTGTCAAATAAATATTTCTGTGTTTTGTTCAACGTTACACAACATGCATTACACAAAGGTACAGTTATAATATATATATATATTTAAATTTTATTAAATAGTAGCTAAACATTTTTTTGTCAACATTTATTTACTCTATTTGAATATAATTTGATCGTTTCGAAATCTATTTATTTGAATTTGTCCATTGTTTTTTTTTTTTTTTTTTTTTGTTAATTTCCCCATTGAGAATACACCATAAACAAAAATTGTTTGTAAGCTTTAGCATCGGGCGTATCGAGGTTTGGGTCAGTAAAGAAGTAGTTTCTTTTAGATTTCTCCTCGAGTTTATGCACACTTACTTAGTTTTTCATCGTCAGTCGCATTTTCTTAATCGACTTTGATTGACTGTATATCCGTTTACAATAGCATAGATGCAAAGTAGTCAATTATTAAGGTCTCTTCGTTTTACCGAAATCGAAATTGTGGGGTTAATACAGCATAAATAGGGAATTATTTATTTTAAAATTAAAATAAAGTAAATGGCTTTTCTTGGGTTTCGGCTTTAACCCGTAACGAAGTCAATTGTAATTGTTTTGCAGCTACATTTTCATCGATTTTGACAAATATTTTATGGGATTTTTTTCTTTCTTAAATAACTTTTCAATTATTTCAATAGAATTTTATTGCTGCCAGCAGAAATGTGTAGATGAAGTACAAATATGGCCGTCAGATTCTCTAAACATTTCGTTGTTGTCACATTTCTTTTAATTTCGTTTAACAATATTAATATTTGTAATAAGCAAAGGGACGTCAATAGTTCCATTGCGAATACACCATAAACCGAAAAAAAAAAAAAATTAAGCAGTTTTAAGCCTTGAACTTAACGTGCCGAAACGATGGTACATATTTGCAAATTATAATCAAAAATCAATGGAATTTTTGTTTTTGTATGATTTTAACATATATTTTTATTATCTTTCTCTTGGAAATGAAATTCCATTCAATACAATGATAACACTGTTACAAGATTAGTTTTTGAGAAACATACAAGTTCAATATTGTTTAACAATACGTAGGCAAATTAAAATAAAGAAAAGAACTTAATAGGATTTTCGTTACATTTCTTCACAGAGGCACATTGTTTTTATAACATTTTCTTTTTGTAATACATTTTTTTTTTGTATTTTGCTATAAGCAAAATATAACTTTTTTTTTATATTATCTTCTATATTATAAGGGACTAGGGCATAAGGTAACATTTGTTTGATTTTCGTAAAATAAATTTTTATTTTTATCTTTGGTTTGAAAGCTAAAGTTGTGTTTGTTTGTTTGTTAAATGTTTTTTGTTTGGTAAAAGCTCTCCTGTTCGTCGTCGCGGTTGTAAGCACAGTAGGACGGTGTATATTTTTATGAAAAAAGCAGATAATCACACCAAAGTCCGCCTTAGCTATACATCGCGCTCGGTTCGTCCGTTTCCGTTTCCTGTTCTTGGTCGTCGCCTTTTCGAGGGTTGGTTTTATAAAACATTTTGCATTTTGCTTTGCTTTGTTGTTCTTGTTTTCGGTTTGCTGTTATTAGTTTTGTTTTTAGGTGTATTTAAGTACAATTATGTGTAGTAACAACTAGTAATAATTAATTGGTAAATTCTTGTGAATCGATCCTTGGGGAGAATGCAATGAACATCCCCGTGGCCTAGAATTCCAAGCGGTAGGCAGAGCATGATGTCTCGTGATCCTGTAGGTTGATTGTGCATCTTGATGCTGACGGTGATAAATCGATGTGATACTTGGCTAGGAGTTCTTCGTTCTCCGCTACCCAGTAGCCAAGGACGTCGGTGTCATATGTGGGGATAATAGTCACTTCTGTGAAAATGTAAAAAAACACACAATTTTGGGATAAAAATTGAAAAATTTAAAAATTTATAAAAAAAACTTACCTAAATCTTTATCCTCCCATGTTTGTTTGGCCTCAAGCAAGGCATTGTATACCTCGCGGCTAGGCTCGGTACCCGAGAACACATAGTAGCGCGCCCGCACTCTCTTAAAGAACTCTACGTGTGAGTAGTATGAGTTTCCATTATGAGGAACGTATGTTAAGTCCACGTAAACGGGACTGGACTTTTTGGTTTTGCTCGGTGATTCGGAACGTTTCCTGAGATTTTTCTCGTTGTTGAGTTTTGTTTTCGCAGCGACCATGCGACGTTCCTTTTTGGGGGTGGTTCGGACGTCGCTCTCAACTGGAATCGGTGCTGGTGATGGCAGTCCTAATGGCTTGCCCCATTCCTTGAGGGGGTCCTTGGGCTTGCCCCCGGTTTGGTCTTTTTTCTCGTCATCAGTGGAAGTGGAAGTTGATGCTCCTTCGGAGCTTTTTGCTTTTTGTATATCACCAAGTGGGAATTTCGGCTTCGTGATTGTTTCTTCGATTGTAGATTTCGATGGTGAGTAAGAATACTTTGCTGTAACGCTAGACATGACTTCGGCGCCGCGTACTTGACGGTGCTCTTCAAGAGCCTTTTCAAAGTCAAGATCGGCTTCGTCGAGGAACTTGTGATCACCGCTGTGCCGTAGAGCCCAGGTTTGGCTGGCTCCTTCGCTTTCAGACGATTGACTTGTTGGTGAGTCTGTAAACGTTCTACTCACGATTGTTCGTGTTGTTCTGATTGGAATCGGTTCGGATTTCTCTGTTTTTGTTGAGGTTATTGATCCGAATGAGTCAGGAAGTGCTCCATAGTAGGATGTGCTCATGGGGTCGGCAATTCGGCGAGCTACCGATATCGAAAGAGCCGATGAATGTTCTTCGCTTCCGTATTGTGGTGGAATATCATCTTGGCTATCGTCTATGTCCAGATCCGATCGTTTACTGATTCCTGAGCTAGAGCGCTGTAAGTCATAGCTTGCCGCTTGAGAAGATGTGACACTACGTGGCGAGGGTGGAATTTCGTCATCACTAAATTGACGGTCATCATCGCTGCCAGGAGTCGAGCTGCGGAACTCTGATCTGAGCATAGCCAACTCTTTAGGTTGCAATGGGACCTTATCACTTTCGCTGGTTGTTCTTGTGGTTGTAACGGTAACTTTCTCACCAGCTGGCTCACTAGTATCGGTAGTGGTTATAGTCTTTTCTTCGGTAACGATTTCCTTGCCGTCACTGGAAATCACTTTAGTTACTGTTGTGATTGTGGTTGTGATAATTTTTTCTGTGCTTCCACTTAAGGAAGTCTTCTCTAAAGCTTTAATTTCGGAAAGTTCCGGTGCAGTGGTCTGAGCTACTTCCGATGCACCAAAGGTGGTTGTGGTATGAATGTCATCTTTTGTCACTCTGGGGAAGGGCGATGTTGGTTTTGGTGATGATTCGGGCGTCTCTGTAAGTGATTCACGACCAGCTGGAGTGGGTATGGAACGGCTCTCTGATGTTAAGGCACCTGGGCTTGATTTGCCAGACACATCTTTTGGCGATGAAGGTACGGAAGAACCGCAAATTTCGCTGTACTGCATGGCAGCGAGACTGGTTTGCTGAACAGACTCTCCGTGTTCTGAGGTAAATGTAGATTTAATACCTGGACTTACTGGGGCTGTAGGTGGTGTTTTCCTGTCCAAATGTTCCTCGGGAGACTTTTCTTGTATCAACCCGCTGGTATAGATTGTGTCAATGTGTTTAACCGAATCCTGGGCTGTTGTTCTCTGGACAGTTTCGTAGCGTTGTTGGGTTGTTGATGTGACATGCTTAGATGACTCCTGCATGTAGTCCTCAGATATTTCTTCCTCTTCTAGGGCACTGAAAGCTTGACTTTCGTCGGAAGGTTTGTAAATGCTTGTCATCATTATTGTTGCTATGGATTTGGAACGTGCCTCCTTGATTTTCAGAATATCAGCGTCATCGTCTTCTTCGTCCTCATGGTCGCTTAGTGTTTGACGACTGTCACTGCTCTGACTAAGGGTGGACTCTCTTCGGGAAGTGTCTTTGGTATGTGCGGATATTTCGGAAATCTGATCAGACACAGAGTATTTTTCTGTTGTTGTTTGCATTTTCTCCTTAGTTTCGGAAGAATCAATTTTCTTTGAGGTAACACTGGTAGCGCTGCAGCTGGAGGATAGAGACTCTTCTTTTTCGATAACCTCCGATTTGGAAGCTGAATCGGATCTTAGAATTTTTGTGGATGTGTGTTGGGATTCTGCCAATGAAGATAGTTTTTCCTCAGATTCTTTAGTCTCTTCGCTTTTTATTACCACTGATTCCTTCACTGTGGTGGCTTTCGCTTTGGAAATAGTTGAGCTTAGAGCCGAGTCATGGATTGAAACTTCGGTTTGGGTGACAAATGATTTTGTTTCCTTTAATTTCGAAGCGATCGACTCTTTCTCGGTCGATATTTCCTCGGTACGTGAGGACCTAGATTCAGAAGAGGAAATTTCAGACAGGTCTTCTTTCATGCTGGTAACTGATGATGACTTTTCAGTGCCGTGAACTTGTGTGGCGGATTCTTCTTTCATGCTGGTAATTGATGATGACTTTTCAGTGCCGAGAACTTGTGTGGCTGATTCTTTTTCAATAAACGTTACAATTTCCGAAGTATGCTTAGCTGCTGAAGCAATTTCTGCCCTTGCAATAGTTTCATGAAGATCTGTCTTTTTGCTTAGTGAATCAATTTTTACTGATCCCTTTTCTGATAGCTCCTCTTGAATGTGAACACTTTCCATCATTGACTCAGTTCTGGATTCCTTTTTCTCGTCTTGTATTTGCTTTTTTATAGATTCTAAAACATCGTATGCGTCTTTACTTAAACTGGAACTGACAGTTTTGGTGGTTACGAAAACAGTTTCTGCAATTCCTTTTGATTCAACCTTTTCGTCATAAGATGCTGATTTGGAATGAATTTGGTCTGCAATCTTTGTTGTTACTTTTGATGAAGATCTCACAGATTCTTGGATGTCTTCTGAAGAAGTCAAATCAGATGAGTCTTGCTTGCCTTTGCCACCTTCGAGCGAAGTTATAGTTTTAGTTGTTACGACCACAGTTTCACCTGTAGTTGATGTAGTCTCTGTGGGTTCTTGGGCGTCTTTCGGGCTTTTCTCGACCATCAATTTTGGTGATGATTCTGCTGCACCATCGTAGCTGGAACTCATTTTTTTTGTGGTCACGACAACTGTTTCTGATTGTAGTTCGTCAGCAACCTTTTTGTCATGGGATGTTGTCGTTGCTACTGATGAAGATTTTTGACTTTCTTTTTGGCTATCAGTTGTGAAGATTGAATCAGCTTTTCCACCCAATGTTGAAGTGACGGTTTTGGTTGTCACTACTACTGTTTCATAAATATTTGACAATGCTTCATCAGCCTTTTGGGCAAGGGATGATGTTGGCACTGATGATTTTGTTTGCTCTTCTTCCTTCGGGCTATCGGCTGGAGATTTTTTAACGGAATCAACATCACCCTCTAAGCTAGAGGTAACTGTTTTTGTTGTCACGATTACAGTTTCCGAAATGCCTGCTTTTGAAGATGTTTCATCGATCTTTTCGTCCTTGGAGGATGTCGTTACTACAGATTTAGTTTCTTGGCTTTCCTTTGGGCTATCAGGAGGGGATGGTGAATCATGTTTTTCGTCCTTTCCACCAATGGTCGATGTGACGGTTTTGGTTGTCACTACTACTGTTTCATAAATATTTGACAATGTTTCATCAGCCTTTTGGGCAAGGGATGATGTTACCATTGATGATTTTGTTTGCTCTTCTTCCTTCGGGCTGTCGGCTGGAGATTTTTTGACGGAATCAACATCACCCTCTAAGCTAGAGGTAACTGTTTTTGTTGTCACGATTACAGTTTCCGAAATGCCTGCTTTTGAAGATGTTTCATCGATCTTTTCGTCCTTGGAGGATGTCGTTACTACAGATTTAGTTTCTTGGCTTTCCTTTGGGCTATCTGGAGGGGATGGTGAATCATGTTTTTCGTCCTTTCCACCAATGGTCGATGTGACGGTTTTGGTTGTCACTACTACTGTTTCATAAATATTTGACAATGCTTCATCAGCCTTTTGGGCAAGGGATGATGTTACCACTGATGATTTTGTTTGCTCTTCTTCCTTTGGGCTATCGGCTGGAGATTTTTTAACGGAATCAACATCCCCCTCTAAGCTAGAGGTAACTGTTTTTGTTGTCACGATTACAGTTTCCGAAATGTCTGCTTTTGAAGATGTTTCATCGATCTTTTCGTCCTTGGAAGATGTCGTTACTACAGATTTAGTTTCCCGGCTTTCCTTTGGGCTATCAGGAGGAGATGGTGAATCATGTTTTTCGTCCTTTCCACCAATGGTCGATGTGACGGTTTTGGTTGTCACTACTACTGTTTCATAAATATTTGACAATGCTTCATCAGCCTTTTGGGCAAGGGATGATGTTACCATTGATGATTTTGTTTGCTCTTCTTCCTTCGGGCTGTCGGCTGGAGATTTTTTAACGGAATCAACATCACCCTCTAAGCTAGAGGTAACTGTTTTTGTTGTCACGATTACAGTTTCCGAAATGTCTGCTTTTGAAGATGTTTCATCGATCTTTTCGTCCTTGGAAGATGTCGTTACTACAGATTTAGTTTCCCGGCTTTCCTTTGGGCTATCAGGAGGAGATGGTGAATCATGTTTTTCGTCCTTTCCACCAATGGTCGATGTCACAGTTTCGGTGGTCACAACCACTGTTTCATGTATTTTTGACAATGCTTCATCTGGCTTTGTGGGTTCTTGTGCTGCTTCCTTCGGGCTATCTGCTGGAGGTTTTTGTGGAGATGCGACTGAACTGGAGGTGACTGTTCTTGTGGTCACAGTAACTGTTTCGGAAATATCTGTTTTTGAAGATGCTTCATCAACTTTCTTGTCATGTGAAGTTACCGTTACTACTGATGAAGATTCTTGCCCTTCTTTTGGACTATCAGCAGGCGACAGTGAGTCATCTTTTTTGTCTTTTCCACTCAGTGTTGATGTTGTGGTTGTAGTAGTCACCACTGTTTTAAACAACTCTGTCTTTGATGTTTCTTCATCAGATTCTCCAGTTTCTAATGATGTAGTCTTAAGAGAATCCTTATCTTCAAGCTTTTTCTGTTCATCCTGTGATAATTTTGTGTCTGATGTTACATGCCGAATGGATTCATGAATAGTTTCGTGAACCTGGTCCGAAGTTTCGAGTGATAATTGACCAAAGTCATGACTGGCAGCAGAATCAGGTCGATCGTCATAGGTGCTTTCATCTCTTGTTAAATCTTTTTCACTCAAAGTGCTTATTGCCGATTCTCTTCGCAATTCATGCTGTTCTTGTTGATATTCCACTAAACTACATGTAGATTCTTTCCTGTCCGCAGATGCCTGCATTGCTTTTCCAATCTGTACTTTCTCTGAAATTTCAATTTTATCCTTTTCTTCTAAAGATATGGGTCCGGATTTTAGGTCGGGTGATGACTTATCTGATTCTGGCTGCGATTTTGAAGACCTTTCGTCAGATTTAAATTCAATGTCCATGTCCTTTGAGCCGTCAGGAGAAACTCGTCCAGATAATACATCGGGTGTCGATGTAGGAGTGAACACAATGCTCCCCTTGGGACATATCTCTATCTCCTCACCACCATCTTCGCTGCTGGCTGTAACCAACATCCTCTGAACAGTGGCCGCATCTTCGTCCTTTGTTTTTAAAAGTTTTTCTTCAAGTTCCTTCTCGTCAAAGTCTGGAATTATTTCAGTGATTGGTTTCTCCGACTTCAGAACTTCGGCAACATTAGCAACGATTTTGGCAACTTCTTCTTCTCGTGGGGAAACTGGCCGCTGTGGTTGAATGGCAGGGGTTATTTCTGTCTCTCTTGGCGGCGAGGATCTGTGTTCTTCATCTTCTTCCTTAATATCATGCAAAATAATTTCTTCTCGAGCAGGCGAGTCTACAGTCGTGATATGTGTTTCGCGTAGTTCTGTGTGGAAACTTTTTATGTCATAAGACACTTTAACGGATTCAGTAGTCTCGGAAACAAGAGATTCTTCAGTTTCCTCTGTTACGATTGTTACTTTCTCTTTTACTGGAGTGTCTCCTTTTTTTATAGTCGTCGTTGAATCTTCGGCAATTGTCTCCACTTTAATAGCAGTTTGCTTGTGGTCATCGTAAATTGAAGATGTAATTTCAACAGCCTTAACAGTCTTTTGCGAGAGATCAGACTTGAGACTTCCCAGCGTTTCCTCTAAAGCTTCGCCACTAGTCATATGTCGACCGCCTTCAATTGGCGATGCAGCTTCATCAATTGGTGATGAAGCAGTTTCCCCTGTAACTTTAGCTTTCTCACCGGAAATGGAAGCGGTTTCTACGGCAGAGCTGTCTATCTTCTGAGTAGTTTTCTGGAAGAGCGAACCGACAAATTCAGAGTGTGCTACATCAACTGGACTTGAGGTTGTGTCCACGGTAGGATCTTCGGGCTTGGCTTGAAGCTGCAGGTCAAGTTTAAAACTATCTTTGCATGATGTTGATGCACACTGGAACTCCTCTGCAGTTAACTTTGGAGGTGCTTTGTCAACAGGTGATGAAACAGTATGAACAACGCTATGTGTTTCCTCATCAGTCAGTCCAATTGTATGGCTAGAAATGTCATCCTTACTTGGGCTTTTTATTATTACATCTGATTTACTATCTTTGCTCTTAAGAATATGCAGCGGTGTAGGGAATTTTGACTCCAGTTCGGAAATAACCGGAAACTTTGATGGAGACTTTGTTTCTTTAGGTATCATGCTGGAATCAGTAACTGAATCTACACTTACTCCTGTTGAATGCTCAACTGGAGATATATTCTCGCTACCAATCTGCCAGTCTACTCTTGAAACATAATCATCCTTCCTACCAGCAGCTGGAGCTGATTTTTCATTAACAAGCTTTTGACGAAGTTCTTCTACTTCATCTACAAGGGTTCCAACCGATACTGTCCTTGCAAGTTCTGTTGCGAGAAGAGAGGACTTTTCGTCTTCGGATGTTTCCTTCGATGATAGCGAAACCTTTTTGCAAACAACTACTTCGGGTATTTTGTCCTCAACCACTGACTCAGGAGTTTGACTAGCGGGAGGGGAAACCTCGACGCTAACAACTGTCTCTGGTTTTGGCTCATCTTTCTCTTGTTTTTTTTCCCCAACCTTGGCAACTGAATCACGTCGTGATTCCTCTTTTTCGTCGATGTGGCTGGTTACCGATTCATCTTTTTGACTAGCGGTAGGGGAAACCTTTTCGCTGGCAACTGATTCTGGTTTAGAATCACCTTTCTCTGGTGTTTTGGCCTCAACTTTGGCAACTGAATCACGAAGTGGTTCCTCTTTTTCATCGATGTGGCTGGTTACAGATTCAGGCCTGGATGCTTCCTTTGATGGTGGAGCAGATTCATCATCTTTTTGACTAGCGGTAGGGGAAACCTTTTCTCTGGCAACTGATTCAGGTTTAGAATCACCTTTCTCTGGTGTTTTGGCCTCAACTTTGGCAACTGAATCACGTCGTGGTTCCTCTTTTTCGTCGATGTGGCTGATAACGGATTCAGGCCTAGATGTTTCCTTTGATGGTGGACCAGATTTATCATCCTTTTGACTAGCGGTAGGAGAAATCTTTTCGCTCCGAACCATCTCTGGTTTTGATTCATCTTTCTCTTGTTTTTTTTCCCCAACCTTGGCAACTGAATCACGTCGTGGTTCCTCTTTGTCATCGACGTGGCTGGTTACCGATTCAGGCCTAGATGCTTCCTTTGATGGTGGAGCAGATTGATCATCCTTTTGACTAGCGGGTGGGGAAATCTTTTCGCTGGCAACTGATTCTGGTTTTGATTCATCTTTCTCAGAAGTTTTTTCTGCAGCCTTTGCAACTAAATCACGAAGTGGTTCCTCTTTGTCATCGATGTGGCTGGCTACAGAGTCAGGCCTAGATGCTTCCTTTGATTGTGGAGCAGATTTATCATCCTTTTGACTAGCGGGAGGGGAAATCTTTTCTCTGGCAACTGATTCAGGTTTAGAATCACCTTTCTCTGGTGTTTTGGCCTCAACTTTGGCAACTGAATCACGTCGTGGTTCCTCTTTTTCGTCGATGTGGCTGATAACGGATTCAGGCCTAGATGTTTCCTTTGATGGTGGACCAGATTTATCATCCTTTTGACTAGCGGTAGGAGAAATGTTTTCGCTGGCAACTGATTCTGGTTTTGTTTCATCTTTCTCTGGTGTTTTGGCCTCAACTTTGGCAACTGAATCACGAAGTGGTTCCTCTTTGTCATCGATGTGGCTGGCTACAGAGTCAGGCCTAGATGCTTCCTTTGATTGTGGAGCAGATTTATCATCCTTTTGACTAGCGGGAGGGGAAATCTTTTCGCTGGCAACTGATTCTGGTTTTGATTCATCTTTCTCTGGTGTTTTGGCCTCTACTTTGGCAACTGAATCACGTCGTGGTTCCTCTTTTTCATCGATGTGGCTGGTTACCGATTCAGTCCTAGATGCTTCCTTTGATGGCGGAGCAGATTTATCATCCTTTTCACTAGCGGGAGGGGAAACCTTTTCGCTCACAACAGTCTCTGGTTTTGATTCATCTTTCTCTGGTGTTTTTTCTGCAGCCTTTGCAACTAAATCACGAAGTGGTTGTTCTTTGTCATCGATGTGGCTGATAACGGATTCAGGCCTAGATGCTTCCTTTGATGGTGGAGCAGATTTATCATCCTTTTGACTAGCGGGAGGGGAAATCTTTTCGCTGGCAACTGATTCTGGTTTTGATTCATCTTTCTCAGATGTTTTTTCTGCAGCCTTTGCAACTAAATCACGAAGTGGTTGTTCTTTGTCATCGATGTGGCTGATAACGGATTCAGGCCTAGATGTTTCCTTTGATGGTGGACCAGATTTATCATCCTTTTGACTAGCGGGAGGGGAAACCTTTTCGCTGGCAACTGATTCTGGTTTTGATTCATCTTTCTCAGATGTTTTTTCTGCAGCCTTTGCAACTGAATCACGAAGTGGTTCTTCTTTTTCATCGATGTGGCTGGTTACCGATTCAGGCCTAGATGATTCCTTTGATAGTGGAGCAGATTTATCATCCTTTTGACTAGCAGGAGGGGAAACCTTTTCGCTCACAACAGTCTCTGGTTTTGGTTCATCTTTCTCTGGTGTTTTTTCCCCAACTGAATCACGTTGTGGTTCCTCTTTTTCATCGACGTGGCTGGTTACCGATTCAGGCCTAGATGCTTCCTTTGATGATGGAGCAGATTTATCATCCTTTTGACTAGCGGAAGGGGAGACCTTTTCGCTGGCAACTGATTCTGGTTTTGATTCATCTTTCTCTGGTGTTTTGGCCTCAATTTTGGTAACTGAATCTCGAAGTGGTTCCTCTTTTTCATCGACGTGGCTGGTTACTGATTCAGGCCTAGATGCTTCCTTTGATGGTGGAGCAGATTGATCATCCTTTTGACTAGCGGGAGGGGAAATCTTTTCGCTCACAACAGTCTCTGGTTTTGTTTCATCTTTCTCTGGTGTTTTTTCCCCAACTGAATCACGTTGTGGTTCCTCTTTTTCATCGACGTGGCTGGTTACCGATTCAGGCCTAGATGCTTCCTTTGACGGTGGAGCAGATTTATCATCCTTTTGACTAGCGGGAGGGGAAACCTTTTCGCTGGCAACTGATTCTGGTTTTGATTCATCTTTCTCTGGTGTTTTGGCCTCAATTTTGGTAACTGAATCTCGAAGTGGTTGCTCTTTGTCATCGATGTGGCTGATAACGGATTCAGGCCTAGATGCTTCCTTTGATGGTGGAGCAGATTTATCATCCTTTTGACTAGCAGGAGGGGAAACCTTTTCGCTCACAACAGTCTCTGGTTTTGGTTCATCTTTCTCTGCCGTTTTTTCCCCAACTGAATCACGTTGTGGTTCCTCTTCTTCATCGACGTGGCTGGTTACCGATTCAGGCCTAGATGCTTCCTTTGATGGTGGAGCAGATTGATCATGCTTTTGACTAGCGGGAGGAGAAATCTTTTCGCTGGCAACTGATTCTGGTTTTGATTCATCTTTCTCTGGTGTTTTGGCCTCAATTTTGGTAACTGAATCTCGAAGTGGTTCCTCTTTTTCATCGACGTGGCTGGTTACCGATTCAGGCCTAGATGCTTCCTTTGATGGTGGAGCAGATTGATCATCCTTTTGACTAGCGGGAGAGGAAATCTTTTCGCTCACAACAGTCTCTAGTTTTGGTTCATCTTTCTCTGGTGTTTTTTCCCCAACTGAATCACGTTGTGGATCCTCTTTTTCATCGACGTGGCTGGTTACCGATTCAGGCCTAGATGCTTCCTTTGATGGTGGAGCAGATTGATCATCCTTTTGACTAGCGGGTGGGGAAATCTTTTCGCTGGCAACTGATTCTGGTTTTGATTCATCTTTCTCTGGTGTTTTGGCCTCAATTTTGGTAACTGAATCTCGAAGTGGTTCCTCTTTTTCATCGACGTGGCTGGTTACCGATTCAGGCCTAGATGATTCCTTTGATGGTGGAGCAGATTTATCATCCTTTTGACTAGCAGGAGGGGAAACCTTTTCGCTCACAACAGTCTCTGGTTTTGGGTCATCTTTCTCTGGTGTTTTTTCCCCAACTGAATCACGTTGTGGTTCCTCTTTTTCATCGACGTGGCTGGTTACCGATTCAGGCCTAGATGCTTCCTTTGATGGTGGAGCAGATTTATCATCCGTTTGACTAGCGGGAGGGGAAACCTTTTCGCTGGCAACTGATTCTGGTTTTGATTCATCTTTCTCTGGTGTTTTGGCCTCAATTTTGGTAACTGAATCTCGAAGTGGTTGTTCTTTGCCATCGATGTGGCTGATAACGGATTCAGGCCTAGATGTTTCCTTTGATGGTGGACCAGATTTATCATCCTTTTGACTAGCGGGAGGGGAAATCTTTTCGCTGGCAACTGATTCTGGTTTTGATTCATCTTTCTCTTGTATTTTTTCCCCAACCTTGGCAACTGAATCACGTCGTGATTCCTCTTTTTCGTCGATGTGGCTGGTTACCGATTCAGGCCTAGATGCTTCCTTTGATGGCGAAGCAGATTTATCTTCCTTTTGACTAGCGGGAGGGGAAACCTTTTCGCTCACAACAGTCTCTGGTTTTGGTTCATCTTTCTCTGCTGTTTTTTCCCCAACTGAATCACGTTGTGGTTCCTCTTTTTCATCGACGTGGCTGGTTACCGATTCAGGCCTAGATGCTTCCTTTGATGGTGGAGCAGATTTATCATCCTTTTGACTAGCGGGAGGAGAAATCTTTTCGCTCACAACCGTTTCTGGTTTTGCTTCATCTTCCTCCGGTGTTTTGTGGCCAACCTTGGCAATTGTTACTAAAACGACTTTATCGTCAACCACTGATTCTCGCCGGGATTCTTCTTTCTCATCAACTCCGCTGACAGCAGATTCTGGTCGTGAAACTTCTGTAGAAGGAGGAGCGGATTTTCCGTCCTTTTCAGTTGGAGCTGCGGATACCTCTTTAGGTGTTGCTGGAACGACTTTGTCGTCAACTACAGATTCTCGCCTGACCTCTTCCTTCTCATCAACTCCGCTGACAACGGACTCTGGTCGTGATACTTCTTTAGAAGGTGGAGTGGACTTTTGATCTTGTTCACTTGGAGCTGGGGATACTTCTTTAGGGGGTTCGCAAACGATTTTGTCGTCAACTAGCGATTCTCGTCGGGATTCTTCCTTCTCATCAACTCCGCTGACAGCAGATTCTGGTCGTGAAACTTCTGTAGAAGGAGGAGCGGATTTTCCGTCCTTTTCACTTGGAGCTGCATATACCTCTTTAGGTGTTGCTGGAACCACTTTGTCTTCAACTACAGATTCTCGCCTGGGCTCTTCCTTCTCATCAACTCCGCTGACAACGGACTCTGGTCGTGATACTTCTTTAGAAGATGGAGTGGACTTTTGATCTTTTTCACTTGGAGCTGGGCATACCTCTTGAGAGGCTGCTAAAACAGCTTTGTCGCCAAATACCGATAGCCGCCGGGATTCCTCTTTCTCATCAACTTCGCTGACAACGGACTCTGGTCGTGATAACTCTTTAGAAGGTGGAACGGATTTTTCATCTTTTTCACTTGCAGCGGGTGATACCTTCGTAGGGGTTGCTGAAATATCTTTGTCCTCAACTTCCGACTCCCGCTGGGGTTCTTCCTTCTCATCAGCTCCGCTAATAACGGACTCTGGTCGTGATGCTTCTTTAGATATAGGAGCGGATTTTCCGTCCTTTTCACTTGGAGCTGGGGATACCTCTTTAGAGGCTGCTAAAACAGTTTTGTCGCCAACTAGCGATTCTCGCCGGGATTTTTCTTTCTCATCTACTTCGCTGACAACGGACTCTGGTCGTGATACTTCTTTAGAAGGTGGAGCGGATTTTTCATCTTTTTCACTTGCAGTGGGTGATACCTTCTTAGGGGTTGCTGAAATATCTTTGTCCTTAACTTCCGACTCTCGCTGGGGTTCTTCCTTCTCATCAGCTCCACTTATAACGGACTCTGGTCGTGATACTTCTTTAGAAGGTGGAGTCGTCTTTTGATCTTTTTCGCTTGCAGCTGGGAATACCTCTTTAGGGGTTGCTGAAACAAGTTTGTCGTCAACTACCGATTCTCGGCGGGATTCTTCTTTCTCTTCAACTCCGCTGACAACAGACTCTGGTCGTGAAACTTCTTTAGATGGAGGCGCGGATTTTCCGTCCTTTTCACTTGGAGCTGGGGATGCCTCTTTAGGTGTTGCTGAAACAACTTTGTCTTCAACTTCCGATTCGCGCTGGGGCTCTTCCTTCTCATCAACTCCGCTGACCACGGACTCTGGTCGTGATACTTCTTTAGAAGGTGGAGTGGACTTTTGATCTTTTTCACTTGGAACTGGGGATACCTCTTTAGAGGCTGCTGAAACGACTTTGTCGTCAACTATGGATTCTCGCCTGGGTTCTTCCTTCTCATCAACTCCTCTGACAACGGACTCTGGTCGTGATACTTCTTTAGAAGCTAGAGCGGATTTGTCATCTTTTTCACTTGGAGCTGGGGATACCTCTTTTGGGGGTGCTGAAACAATTTTGTCGTCTACTACCGATTCTCGACGGGATTCTTCTTTCTCATCAACTCCGCTGACAACAGACTCTGGTCGTGAAACTTCTTTAGATGGAGGAGCGGATTTTCCGTCCTTTTCACTTGGAGCTGGGGATGCCTCTTTAGGTGTTGCTGAAACCTTCTCATCAACTCCGCTGACCACGGACTCTGGTCGTGATACTTCTTTAGATGGAGAAGCGGATTTTACGTCCTTTTCACTTGGAGCTGCGGATACCTCTTTAGGTATTGCTGAAACAACTTTGTCGTCAACTACAGATTCTCGCCTGGGCTCTTCCTTCTCATCAACTCCGCTGACCACGGACTCTGGTCGTGATACTTCTTTAGAAGGTGGAGTGGACTTTTGATCTTTTTCACTTGGAACTGGGGATACCTCTTTAGAGGCTGCTGGAACGACTTTGTCGTCAACTAGCGATTCTCGTCGGGATTCTTCCTTCTCATCAACTCCGCTGACAACAGACTCTGGTCGTGAAACTTCTGTAGAAGGAGGAGCGGATTTTACGTCCTTTTCACTTGGAGCTGCGGATACCTCTTTAGGTATTGCTGAAACAACTTTGTCGTCAACAACAGATTCTCGCCTGGGCTCTTCCTTCTCATCAACTCCGCTGACAACGGACTCTGGTCGTGATACTTCTTTAGAAGCTAGAGCGGATTTGTCATCTTTTTCACTTGGAGCTTGGGATACCTCTTTAGGGGGTGCTAAAACAATTTTGTCGTCAACTACCGATCCTCGGCGGGATTCTTCTTTCTCATCAACTCCGCTGACAACAGACTCTGGTCGTGAAACTTCTTTAGATGGAGGAGCGGATTTTCCGTCCTTTTCACTTGGAGCTGGGGATGCCTCTTTAGGTGTTGCTGAAACAACTTTGTCTTCAACTTCCGATTCGCGCTGCGGTTCTTCCTTCTCATCAACTCCGCTGAGAACGGACTCTGGTCGTGATACTTCTTTAGAAGGTGGAGTGGACTTTTGATCTTTTTCACTTGGAACTGGGGATACCTCTTTAGAGGCTGCTGAAACGACTTTGTCGTCAACTATGGATTCTCGCCTGGGCTCTTCCTTCTCATCAACTCCGCTGACAACGGACTCTGGTCGTGATACTTCTTTAGAAGCTAGAGCAGATTTGTCATCTTTTTCACTTGGAGCTGGGGATACCACTTTAGGGGGTGCTGAAACAATTTTGTCGTCAACTACCGATTCTCGGCGGGATTCTTCTTTCTCATCAACTCCGCTGACAACAGACTCTGGTCGTGAAACTTCTTTAGATGGAGGAGCGGATTTTCCGTCCTTTTCACTTGGAGCTGGGGATGCCTCTTTAGGTGTTGCTGAAACAACTTTGTCTTCAACTTCCGATTCGCGCTGGGGTTCTTCCTTCTCATCAACTCCGCTGAGAACGGACTCTGGTCGTGATACTTCTTTAGAAGGTGGAGTGGACTTTTGATCTTTTTCTCTTGGAACTGGGGAAACCTCTTTAGAGGCTGCTGAAACGACTTTGTCGTCAACTATGGATTCTCGCCTGGGCTCTTCCGTCTCATCAACTCCGCTGACAACGGACTCTGGTCGTGATACTTCTTTAGAAGCTAGAGCGTATTTGTCATCTTTTTCACTTGGAGCTGGGGATGCCTCTTTAGGTGTTGCTGAAACAACTTTGTCGTCAACTACCAATTCTAGTCTGGGCTCTTCCTTCTCATCAACTTCGCTGACAACGGACTCTGGTTGTGATACTTCTTTAGAAGGTGAAGTGGACTTTTGATCTTTTTCACTTGGAACTGGGGATACCTCTTTAGAGGCTGCTGAAACGACTTTGTCGTCAACTATGGATTCTCGCCTGGGCTCTTCCTTCTCATCAACTCCGCTGACAACGGACTCTGGTCGTGATACTTCTTTAGAAGCTAGAGCAGATTTGTCATCTTTTTCACTTGGAGCTGGGGATACCTCTTTAGGGGGTGCTGAAACAATTTTGTCGCCAACTACCGATTCTCGGCGGGATTCTTCTTTCTCATCAACTCCGCTGACAACAGACTCTGGTCGTGAAACTTCTTTAGATGGAGGAGCGGATTTTCCGTCCTTTTCACTTGGAGCTGGGGATGCCTCTTTAGGTGTTGCTGAAACAACTTTGTCTTCAACTTCCGATTCGCGCTGGGGTTCTTCCTTCTCATCAACTCCGCTGAGAACGGACTCTGGTCGTGATACTTCTTTAGAAGGTGGAGTGGACTTTTGATCTTTTTCACTTGGAACTGGGGATACCTCTTTAGAGGCTGCTGAAACGACTTTGTCGTCAACTATGGATTCTCGCCTGGGCTCTTCCTTCTCATCAACTCCGCTGACAACGGACTCTGGTCGTGATACTTCTTTAGAAGCTAGAGCAGATTTGTCATCTTTTTCACTTGGAGCTGGGGATACCTCTTTAGGGGGTGCTGAAACAATTTTGTCGTCAACTACCGATTCTCGGCGGGATTCTTCTTTCTCATCAACTCCGCTGACAACAGACTCTGGTCGTGAAACTTCTTTAGATGGAGGAGCGGATTTTCCGTCCTTTTCACTTGGAGCTGGGGATGCCTCTTTAGGTGTTGCTGAAACAACTTTGTCTTCAACTTCCGATTCGCGCTGGGGTTCTTCCTTCTCATCAACTCCGCTGAGAACGGACTCTGGTCGTGATACTTCTTTAGAAGGTGGAGTGGACTTTTGATCTTTTTCACTTGGAACTGGGGATACCTCTTTAGAGGC
The DNA here is from genome assembly GCA_963576555.1 of Ferdinandea cuprea. Lineage (NCBI taxonomy): Eukaryota > Metazoa > Arthropoda > Insecta > Diptera > Syrphidae > Ferdinandea > Ferdinandea cuprea. The sequence goes on from OY754958.1 coordinate 68,469,939, forward strand.
TGCTGAAACGACTTTGTCGTCAACTATGGATTCTCGCCTGGGCTCTTCCTTCTCATCAACTCCGCTGACAACGGACTCTGGTCGTGATACTTCTTTAGAAGCTAGAGCAGATTTGTCATCTTTTTCACATGGAGCTGGGGATACCTCTTTAGGGGGTGCTGACACAATTTTGTCGTCAACTACCGATTCTCGGCGGGATTCTTCTTTCTCATCAACTCCGCTGACAACAGACTCTGGTCGTGAAACTTCTGTAGACGGAGGAGTGGACTTTTGATCTTTTTCACTTGGAACTGGGGATACCTCTTTAGAGGCTGCTGAAACGACTTTGTCGTCAACTATGGATTCTCGCCTAGGCTCTTCCTTCTCATCAACTCCGCTGACAACGGACTCTGGTCGTGACACTTCTTTAGATTGAGGAGCGGATTTTCCGTCCTTTTCACTTGGAGCTGGGGATGCCTCTTTAGGTGTTGCTGAAACAACTTTGTCGTCAACTACCAATTCTAGTCTGGGCTCTTCCTTCTCATCAACTTCGCTGACAACGGACTCTGGTCGTGACACTTCTTTAGAAGGTGGGGTGGACTTTTGATCTTTTTCACTTGGAGCTGGGGATACCTCTTTAGAGGCTGCTGAATCGACTTTGTCGTCAACTACAGATTCTCGCCTGGGCTCTTCCTTCTCATCAACTCCGCTGACCACGGACTCTGGTCGTGATACTTCTTTAGAAGGTGGAGTGGACTTTTGATCTTTTTCACTTGGAACTGGGGATACCTCTTTAGAGGCTGCTGAAACGACTTTGTCGTCAACTATGGATTCTCGCCTGGGCTCTTCCTTCTCATCAACTCCGCTGACAACGGACTCTGGTCGTGATACTTCTTTAGAAGCTAGAGCAGATTTGTCATCTTTTTCACTTGGAGCTGGGGATACCTCTTTAGGGGGTGCTGACACAATTTTGTCGTCAACTACCGATTCTCGGCGGGATTCTTCTTTCTCATCAACTCCGCTGACAACAGACTCTGGTCGTGAAACTTCTGTAGACGGAGGAGTGGACTTTTGATCTTTTTCACTTGGAACTGGGGATACCTCTTTAGAGGCTGCTGAAACGACTTTGTCGTCAACTATGGATTCTCGCCTGGGCTCTTCCTTCTCATCAACTCCGCTGACAACGGACTCTGGTCGTGATACTTCTTTAGAAGCTAGAGCAGATTTGTCATCTTTTTCACTTGGAGCTGGGGATACCTCTTTAGGGGGTGCTGAAACAATTTTGTCGTCAACTACCGATTCTCGGCGGGATTCTTCTTTCTCATCAACTCCGCTGACAACAGACTCTGGTCGTGAAACTTCTTTAGATGGAGGAGCGGATTTTCCGTCCTTTTCACTTGGAGCTGGGGATGCCTCTTTAGGTGTTGCTGAAACAACTTTGTCTTCAACTTCCGATTCGCGCTGGGGTTCTTCCTTCTCATCAACTCCGCTGAGAACGGACTCTGGTCGTGATACTTCTTTAGAAGGTGGAGTGGACTTTTGATCTTTTTCACTTGGAACTGGGGATACCTCTTTAGAGGCTGCTGGAACGACTTTGTCGTCAACTAGCGATTCTCGTCGGGATTCTTCCTTCTCATCAACTCCGCTGACAACAGACTCTGGTCGTGAAACTTCTGTAGAAGGAGGAGCGGATTTGACGTCCTTTTCACTTGGAGCTGCGGATACCTCTTTAGGTATTGCTGAAACAACTTTGTCGTCAACAACAGATTCTCGCCTGGGCTCTTCCTTCTCATCAACTCCGCTGACAACGGACTCTGGTCGTGATACTTCTTTAGAAGCTAGAGCGGATTTGTCATCTTTTTCACTTGGAGCTTGGGATACCTCTTTAGGGGGTGCTGAAACAATTTTGTCGTCAACTACCGATTCTCGGCGGGATTCTTCTTTCTCATCAACTCCGCTGACAACGGACTCTGGTCGTGACACTTCTTTAGATGGAGGAGCGGATTTTCCGTCCTTTTCACTTGGAACTGGGGATACCTCTTTAGAGGCTGCTGAAACGACTTTGTCGTCAACTATGGATTCTCGCCTGGGCTCTTCCTTCTCATCAACTCCGCTGACAACGGACTCTGGTCGTGATACTTCTTTAGAAGCTAGAACGGATTTGTCATCTTTTTCACTTGGAGCTGGGGATACCTCTTTAGGGGGTGCTGAAACAATTTTGTCGTCAACTACCGATTCTCGGCGGGATTCTTCTTTCTCATCAACTCCGCTGATAACAGACTCTGGTCGTGAAACTTCTGTAGACGGAGGAGCGGATTTTCCATCCTTACTTGGAACTGCGGATACGTCTTTAGGTGTTGCTGAAACGACTTTGTCGTCAACTATGGATTCTCGCCTAAGCTCTTCCTTTTCATCAATTCCGCTGACAACGGACTCTGGTCGTGACACTTCTTTAGATGGAGGAGCGGATTTTCCGTCCTTTTCACTTGGAGCTGGGGATGCCTCTTTAGGTGTTGCTGAACTAACTTTGTCGTCAACTACCAATTCTAGTCGGGATTCTTCTTTCTCATCAACTCCGCTGATAACAGACTCTGGTCGTGAAACTTCTGTAGAAGGAGGAGCGGATTTTCCATCCTTACTTGCAACTGCGGACACGTCTTTAGGTGTTGCTGAAACGACTTTGTCGTCAACTACCGATTCTCGGCGGGATTCTTCTTTCTCATCAACTCCGCTGGCAACAGACTCTGGTCGTGAAACTTCTTTAGATGGAGGAGCGGATTTTCCGTCCTTTTCACTTGGAGCTGGGGATACCTCTTTAGAGGCTGCTGAAACGACTTTGTCGTCAACTATGGATTCTCGCCTGGGCTCTTCCTTCTCATCAACTCCGCTGACAACGGACTCTGGTCGTGATACTTCTTTAGAAGCTAGAGCAGATTTGTCATCTTTTTCACTTGGAGCTGGGGATACCTCTTTAGGTGTTGCTGAAACAACTTTGTCTTCAACTTCTGATTCGCGCTGGGGTTCTTCCTTCTCATCAACTCCGCTGAGAACGGACTCTGGTCGTGATACTTCTTTAGAAGGTGGAGTGGACTTTTGATCTTTTTCACTTGGAACTGGGGATACCTCTTTAGGTGTTGCTGAAACAACTTTGCCTTCAACTTCCGATTCTCGCTGGGGTTCTTCCTTCTCATCAACTCCGCTGACAACGGACTCTGGTCGTGACACTTCTTTAGATGGAGGAGCGGATTTTCCGTCCTTTTCACTTGGAGCTGGGGACACGTCTTTAGGTGTTGCTGAAACGACTTTGTCGTCAACTATGGATTCTCGCCTGGGCTCATCCTTCTCATCAACTCCGCTGACAACGGACTCTGGTCGTGAAACTTCTTTAGAGGAGGGAGCGGATTTGTCAACTTCTTTGCTTAAAAATGGAATTAACTTATCACCTTCCTTAGTTTCTGGGCTGGCTGTTTTTAATTCATGAGGCTTGACGCTTTCCTCTTCTAACCGGAATACCTGCGACTCCATTTCCAGCTTTCTTGATTCGATTTGTAGTTCCTCTAATAAGCTTTTGCCTACATGCTCTACTGGTAATTTTTCACCTTCAAAGCCTTTTCTGCTCGTCGTTTTTTCGATTTCCACTTCTATTGCTTCCTCGATGGTCGCAGGGCTTTCAAGTGATGTCGTGTCCTCTTTATCTTTAAGATCAGTTATCTTGCCTCTGATGGCAGGCAATTGTTCGGGAAGCTCGTCTTCGGATGTCATTTCGCTCAGTTCTTTTTCATCTGGACTTGTGATTGATTTTTTTTGAGTAGCTTTTGGTTTGGTTTCACCATCAACTGATGGCTTAGTTTCTTCGATTGTCATTTCTTTTGTTGTGATTTTTAGATGTTCCTCAGCTAGAGCCGCCTTGATTTCCATATCTATGGTTTCGGCTTTTTCCAACATCTGTGGTTCTTCTGACACTATTTGCTTGACATCTGCATCGTCTTCTTCGACTTTCTCCTTTACTTCTTCGGTTTTAGGCTTTGAAACGTCTTCATCTTCAGCGTCTAGCTGGTCTGCCTCTTGTGGCTCTCCGCCTTCTGTCTGCTTTTCAGATTCTTTTACTTCTTTTGGGATGTCCTTTTTCTCTTCAACTTCTTTTTCTTCCTTTGCGATTTCTTCTTTTAATGACAAAGGTTTGCTAGTATCATGCGTTTCCTTCTCGTCATAAACGCCGAAATCAGCCTCCTCGTGCACTGGTAGATCAGCAACTTCATCGGGTGTCTTAACCACATCTCTCATTAAGTTTTGCTGAGTTTCAAAGGTCATTTTCAATGGAAGAACTCTGTCGGCTGCCGTTGCCATACCTTCGGGTGCTGTTGAAGTTTTCGCTTGGATTTGAACTTTGTCACTTTCTTTTGTTTCCTCCTTCACGTGTTTTTCCTCAATCACTAAGTCCTCCTTAATTTCGTCAAGAGGAATTCTCTCATCCTCCGGCAATGTCGGAGCCGTTGTTGCACCCGATTCAATAGTGGCCGAGAATTTTTCTTCTGGAAGACTTTCTTGTAGGTTAAGATCTTTTCCTTGGTCTTGTACTTCAAGGGGTTCATCTTTAGTGTCCGAAGTTTTTTTGGCACTACTAATTTTCTCTTCTGGTGTGGGCGACGACAGTTCTTCTGTTTTCACAGCGGTCTCTTCTGCCCTTGCCTTGGCAATTTCCTTAGCCGATATTATGATATCTTGTACTTCGGCTTTTAGTTCAGTCTTCTCTGGAGTTGTCAACTCGACTTTCTCTTCAATCGAGTCTGGCTGCATGTCGACATCTTCATCTCCTTCGTCTTCTTCATCTGGTTCGGTTTGTTGCCGGTTTCTTCTTTCCTCTGCCTCAGCCTTAGCGATTTCTGCTTCGATTTCTTCTTCAGCACTTTTCTTGCGTTTTTTTTCTGATTCTTGTGAATCTCTTTGGTGTTTTTGAATTTCCTCTTCTTTGGTAATACTACTTTCCTGTTCAATAATCGAGTCCTCTGTGTATTGTTCGATTTCTTCTTTTTCAATGATTAAGTATTCTTCATCTTCCTCCGCTTCGGTTGTACTATCTTGTTTACGTATTTCCCGGTGATCCGCTTTCAGTTCGCCTTGCCTTTTCTTCTCATCGCGACTGAAAACAGCTTCAATTTCTCGTACCACTTCTTGCTCCTCTTTCAGATCGTCAAGCTCGCGTTGTTTAGCAGCGTCTAGTTCCTGTGATAGGACAATGTCTTGAATTTTCTTGGCTGTTGGTACTTCATCTGCACTGGGTGTAGATACCAAGCTAGAATCTGTGGTGCCTCCCTTGTCAAGGCGTGATTTTTTCAATTCAGTTCTAGGTTTCATGGCTTTGACGGGACTTCCTGGCGCCCGCTTCGATGGCGATGTACCACGGGGACGCCTGGATATTGGCTTGCGTTCGGTCTTTTTAGCTTCCTTCTTTTCAGTTGTTGTGCTGGTCCTTGTTACCTCTCGTCGGCTGGTTGTCACCTTCGATATGTGTTGCTTGGATTCCAAAACCTTGCGATTGTTTGCATCTTTGGCACTCTTCGCAGGGGTGCTACTTGGGCTGGACTTCGATACCCTGGAAATAATTTTGGGTTTGATGTCTCTTTCTTTTACAGCTTGTGGCTTGGTTGGAGTCTCATGTTTTCGTGCTGCAGGCGTGGGCGAACTTTTTCGGTCTTCTTTCTTGATTGCCTTTTTCTCCATTGATTTTGGTGGTTTGGTGTCAATTCGTGAACGAATAACGGGTTTGACTTCAGCACGTGGCTTTTCAGCCTTTGCCTTTGGTTTGGCCTTGATAATTTCTGGAGACTCTTCTTTTGTAGCTGGCTCGGTTTGTTGCTGTTGCGGCTTTACAATCATAACTTCAACTTTCTTTTCAGTCACTTCTTTGTTGTCTTCTTTGTCCTTTTTCTCATCGTCTTTATTCTCTTTCTCTTGTTCAGAATCTTGGGCAACTTGTTCAATTATTTCAGCGGAAGAAACCTCCTCTGCTTTACCCAGGACTTTTTCTATTTTCTTTTCTATTGTTTCCACAGTGGCTGTCTCTTTGATTTTGTTGTCCTGCTGTTGTTGGACGGTCGTTTTCATTCGGGTCTCAATTACATTTGCATCTCGTTCTGATTGTAATGGTTTTCCGACTTTGGACGGAAGAACTGGTTCCTTTTCTAGTGGCCCGGATTTAAAGACTCTACGAGTAGTAACAGTTTGTATTACGGGAGCAATGGATTTGGCAGTGCATGTTGAGTATTTCATAAATTCCAGATGCTTTAGTTTTTCTAAGCCTTCTTGAATCTTGCAGTCGGGTGTACTACCTGGGAACAGAATTCTTGTGATTGTGTCATCGGGGTCGGCAGGCTGCCAGACCAGGAGGGCACAGATCGACACTAAATTCTGCAGGGGAAAGTTAAAGTCTCTGGTGTCTTTGGCCGCGAACAGTCTCTGATCTCCTGAGTTCCACTTTTGTAAAAATTCCTTCACTTCTTTAGAGTCCCTGGAAGGACTTATCACATACATATCCAATGTACCATGTCCCACTTTGTGGTACAGGTTAATTGGTTCGGAGTTGCGGTAGCACGTCTGTGGCTTCAAATCCAATGATTTCAAATCACTCACTAGGCTGTGGCCGCGTTCAAACAAGTCCACCAGTAATGGATCCTTGTCTTTATCACCGTCAGGACTGGGTAAGCTCCTGCGTTCAGGAATATTACAAAAGAAGTGACCAATATGCGGATAGACATGTGATTCACGTTTGCGTTCAACAACCGCTGCCATGCCGTTCACGTTACTATTGTTGATTCGTGTCAGCAGAACGGCATCCAAACGGTCAAGGTGCCTGGCGAAATCCCAAAAACACGCCTTTCTATTGAAACCACCATCAACTAAAATTGAAAAATTTATTTGCAGTTTTAGCGTATCGCTCAATAAAAATTAAATATTGACAGCACTTACCTAACATGTTAAATCCATTGATACCAAATAGTGCGGCGTCGCCTTGACCTCCGGGGAAGACATACAGTGTTGGATGTGTAAAACGAATATTACCCACTACATCTGATGTTTCTAGTAATTCTTTCAGAGACGCAGGTGCAAGCATTGGGGCCAAGTAATCTAATAGATCAAAAACACACAAATTGAAACGCATTCAAGACCACTACTGACGTCTATCGCTAATATTTACCAATAAATGCGTTTATGCTCTCATTGCTTGTATCAAGGACATCATTTGGATTTATTCGAATTTTACAAAGCCTTGCAAAAGACTTATCCGGCAGGATGTTCCATAGTCCATTGTCTGCGCAGTGAATGTTCATAGTGATCGTATCAGGATAGGCTCGCAGAACCCTCTGTACATCGTGCTCTTGAAATGCTTCGGAAAAATCGGCTACGGAAAAGGTTCCGTCCTAAAATAGAAAACATTATCTATCCCATTGGAAATTCCTTAATGTTTTAATTCCTCTTACCTGTAGTATCCAGGAACCATTGCCGGTAAATGTGTAGCCGGCATGGATAACATGTCTGTGTCTTGTAAAACTGCTCAATAAATTTCTCATGCATTGTATCAGAGTATTGTATTGAGGGTGAATGAGTACTTCAGTGACTAGATTTTCACTAGCATACTGAATGAGTCTTTCGCCTGTAAAAGAAAGCAAACAAAATTAAGTACCTATTGATGGGGCTATAAATTCTCTGCATAAAGGCCCTAAATGCCCTGTATGTGTGTGTGTTTTTTTTTTTAAATAAATTTGCAACCGTAGGTATCGTGAGCAAAATCTGAAAATCCCTTTTACGATGTAAGTAAAACATGTTTATTGATTTCTACCCAAAACGTGCCCTCCATGAAGTGCTAGTACGCGTTCGCATTTTTTGATTTACTCAATGTAATGGCCACTAAGGAGAAGAAGATAATTTTCTTTTGCTGCTTGCTGCTGCTGATCTGATCCTTTGCTTGATGGCGCAATGGCAAGTTTCTTTTTCACAAATCAGCAATTCAGAGAACGGCAGGAATATCCAACACCCACAGTGCTGTTCTAACTGAAATCTAAATTAAAATAATCACATCATAGGGATTATGCCTCATTCTAGTTGACACACAGAGGGGAGGGGGAGATAGAAAATACCGTAATTAGATTAAGGTTTCTTTGCTCTTCGGTCGCAGATCACTTAAAATAAATCCGGAACAGTTACAACACAACCATTTTGGGTAATCCATGACAAGGGATACAATTATTGTCTCGACCCTGTGAGTTGATTTTGCATGCAAAACACGACTTGCAGACCTGAGAATAGGGAAGGTTGAATTCTTTTCTCACTCAATTGGGCATTTAAATGGGTTCAATGCGTAAATTAGCAGAACATGTGCGAGCCAATTTTATTATACTTTTTTTCCCCCCTTTTCTAAGTGAGGTCGATGGTATATCGCTCCTTTGTATGAGCTTAAAGTGTTTGAGTATATTGTGTCCATTCACTCACTCACTCTTTTTGAAACATTAAGCAAACTGTTTATTTATAGGAATATAGAAAATATTGTGGATTTTATGCAACAACTTTAGTAGAACTTAAGCTATATTCTTATGCAACATACATTCCGTGCTGCAAAATGATGTTGACATTGATTGACAGGCAGTGAATGGATGTCGATGACATTTATTGGTCTTAACGACGTCGCTAAAAATGCGACAAGACGACATCCTTAACAGTCTCGTTATTCATTCATTGTCATTGAAATTTGGATTTAAGTCCATGAATGGCGATAGCAGAGGTACAAATTTAATTTGCTAAAGACTCACATGAGAGATTGTTTAGGTCCTTGAATAAGCACCTTTCAAGATAATTGTTTGCTTCCAAATTCACTGTTATGCACCTCGAAAACCTAGGCGCGTTACAAGCTTACAAAACGTTTTAGTTCGAAGAGAAACAGGCTAAGAACGGTGAAGGTATCAGCCTTGTTGCAGAATAACTAAGCTACGTTTTGACCATTTCAAAGTCCAGTGACCATATGATGTCTCTCAAAATCGTGATACAAAGTGATGGGTGCGAACAGAGGAAAATAGATGCATGGTGGATATATTTCTACAAACCACATCAAGAGTATCCGAAAGGAAGAATAGGAAGTCTAGTGAAGACAATGAGGACTATGATACGGCATCAGGAAGTCATACGGTCTAATTGAGCTGAATACCATGTTCGCCCAATGAAGCCAAGGGCTTAAGATTGCAAACCAACAACGTGCCCTCCTGCTGGCAGAAATTTTCATGGAACATGCAGAAAGGGAAACATACAAAAGCAGAAAAAAGGCCAACTCCTTGTGGATGACAGCTTAAGAAAAATACTGCTAAAAGCGATTATTATGGCTTAAGATTCTTATCTCCAAACTCATGAGAAGCGATCCAATGCCCAAACAGTGGAGAAAAACGTATCTTCTTCCTTACCACAAAGTCGTATACTGATAATTACCGATCTATCCGGCTGATGTCATATAACTATCCTGAAGATCGTTGAATAGGTATTGGACGCTAGAATGCGGAAAATTGTACGGCTTTTTGATGTCTACTTCTGGTTTGTCGCGAATAAATCGCCCACATTTTGAGAAAGCATTCAATAGACAAGCAAGAGTTCTGACATAGGTGGCTAAGACAGATGATCATGGTGTTGAAAGAGGAAGAGGAAAGAGTTTCCAATCAAAGCTTTATGTTGCTGTCCTCGATTGGCTGTTTGAAGAAAAAGTGATTAAACCGAAATCAGTTCTTCTTTGCTGGCGAAAACTTAATGTTTGGGTGTATGTTTTGGATGAGCTCAAAAAAGGCTCGCGAAAGCAACAACTTTGACCACAATCGTTTATGTTAATATCAGCAACTTCGAGGTAGTTAAAATTGGGCCCTTTGAAAGAAAAGAGGATTGCTAAGGATTAGACGATCCAATCGCGAACTCCAAGCTGTTCCAATATCTTGATGAAATCCAAAAACCGAAACTTGTCACATCGAGTGAATGGACAATATTGATCTTGGCATAAAAGCTTCTAAAATTTCAGACTTCTCACGGGTCGGGAGTCTGTAGAAAAAATCCATAACAACAAATCACTTTTTCTACATGTACAGTACTTGATCATTGCCGGGTCGTCAGACTGCAAAATTCAGTCTACTTTAAATTTCACACAATGAACCAAGAACATTACTACCCTCAACATGTGAAAATGAAAATTATTAGATCAGCGATAGGACGCCGTGCCAAGGCGGCTGCATTGTAAATAGTACTCTTCCACCTCCAAAAGTGTGGACGTTGAGGAGAAAATCCGGACTCGATGGATGAGTTGGTGACATGATACGACTATTTGGCATCGCATAAACCGCTTAATTTGTCTACTTGTCCGGAAGTCTGATTTATTAAGACAAGTCATGTCATAGAAGACACTTCAATATTTAAAAAAACCATTGCAAGATGTCTACCAATTAGGGTCTATCAGAGACAAAGTTGTGATGAGAAACTGCATAACTTATGCCCATTCGAAATTTAAACGTCATGAACCGTATTTGACATTGACAATGGATTAGGGAAGTGCATTTAATACTCGAAATAGAGATGTGCAAATTATGTATGCCACGAGCATTTGCTATCAAAGTTGTAATAGAAGGCAATCGTGTTTTTTGGCATTATGCATTAAAATGTGGGTAGCCATTTTGATATTTAGGGAGCCAAAAGCTCTTAAAGGAACCATTCCAGCAGCGCTGATCATGATTAGGTTGCAAAGTAGAAAATATTCAGTTCGACCCTGTAGACCGAAGGAAATGCTATGGACATTAATTTGTAAGTAATACATGTACATTTTCTTTTGTAAAAATTTCCTTGAAAGACTTTTCTCTCAATCTATAATGGATTGCTTATGATGATGTGCTTCTCAAGTGCTTTTTTAAACCTTCATCTGTTGGCAGGCAACAGACTAGAATCCCTTTGTTTTAGATCAAGTAATGAGCCAATACCATGTATAGGCATTCGCTGGCATGAACTCAATGCCAAATAGAGGAAAAAGAAAAAAGTCACTGGCTTATCAAAAAACAATACACTCTGCCTAATTGCAAGGAAACCACCCGCTTTAATCATAGAATTTCATAGAAGACATGAAACCCATTGTTTCTTCATTATTGACTTCTTGGGTGGTGTCCATTCTATTGCGAAATAATGAGCCTTGTGTGTCATACAAAAAACGAGAAGAAAAGTTCAATGCTAAGAATGCAGCTTTACTTAAACAATAATTAAAGCAACGTACAACATAGTGTTGAATATTCTCTACATTCAGTTCCTTCAATGGTGTATGTATGTTCGCACTGCTGATTAAGTTTTTATTGGAAGAAAAAAAAAATAGGAAAATACAAGATTTATTTTTTTTAAGAATTTTCATTAAGTTGAATTTATTTGTGCACCTCATTAAAAATTGAATGCCTCGTTTGCTCGCTGTTGCAGCTTTTCACACAAAAAAAAAAAGAGGCTAGAAAATATTCAAAGGAATTGCTTTGCATGAGCAACTTCGTTATTTTGCTTGCATTGTCGTATAACGAGACAGAGGAAGGAGCATGAGAGGATATGGTTATGAATATCACTTTTGCCAGCTGACAACGCTTTATTTTACATTTTTATTGCGTTGGGGATGGTGTCAGTCAGTGGAAGAGTATTGTATAAGATTTATGTGGAAGAAATATGAAACATACACATTTTAACCTAAGAGTGGTCTAATTAGGTTCTAACATACGGAATTATAACATTTAATGAGTTTGTGAATTTCAGTGTTGTAGTGAGTGCTCAACTATTTGACTTATAGTCCCATCAGGTTGGCTGCTTGGGATAAATGATTGATGATTGTAATTGAGTACGGAGCCACCTGCATTAACACACTACGCTCATTAGTTGTTTATTAATTTGGTACCTTTTAAGATATTAAAAGCAGTGACCTAAATTCGAAGAAGAAAAAAACAAGTAGTGATGTGGGGTGTTTTTTTTTTTTTTTTTTTTTTTTTTGTTTTCGGGGAGCACGTAATCTTTAACTTAAATTTAGTATTTCTTATCAACTCGAAGTAAGAAATTGCAATTTGGCACGTAAAGGACTCGTAAACTTTGCTACTTTGTGCAGCGCATGTTGTGTTACGAATGAGGATCTAGGCAACCAAAGCGGATGTAAATCGAACTCTTTTATTTACTCGATTTGATGCAGGAGTTTAATGATTACAACCGGTTGGGTGGAGTAAAATGGCGATACACAGTGTTGTTGCTATATCTATATATTGAGTTATAACCACCAGGGGTGGAATCGGCTAAGGTGATAGTTGATAGTTGACAATCAAAATCATCACTTTTGCTCCATGTAAGTTGATTATCAAATTGACAATCGCTTTTTTGATATCGGTTTCGTGTGACAGAATTTGTTTGTCCATTTAACTTTGTTAAAATTCAAATGTTAAAAGTTAGAGAGCAATAAACTGTAGTAGTGAATACAGTCAATAAGTTAACAGTGAATATTTCTGTTATATAATATAATCTTTACTTTTTCAAATTTGCAGTTGAAGCAGAAATGAAATAAAGTAACTATCGAAATGTTTCTAAAATTTAAAAATCCAAAGCGAAAATTTACAATTTAATCATAGATTTTAGCCAATGAGCACTTTACTCTTATTACCAGCCTGCTGGTCTAGGATCAAGGGCAGAGAGAGCGGCCCTTTAGGTTAAGGGTTTTATCGTCGGCGTAACTTCTCGACCAAGTCAAAGGACCTGGTTTAAAGAAAGCGAAGATAAGCGTCGGATACTACTCTCGCCCAAATACCAACAAGACCTGGAACGTCAACGGACATGAGAAGATATGTATATCTGGAATACAATATTCACCCCATGTGCTACTTAAAAGCTTGAGTCTCTTCGCATGCGGTAAAAGGCACATACTACAGCGATTCAGGAAATACGATGAATAGGGCGGGTACTAGAATGCGGAGCCGTCGTGGAAAATTACCTTAGGTCAAAAGTTATTGACTATTGTAGGTTCCGTCCCGACGGGTCGCCAAAAGGGCACATTTTTGAATTTAAGTATAATTTTTTATTTATTTATTTCAAAGCCGCAGATGATTGCATACATCATCGGGAGATCTTCAAGACGATGACTGAATTCAGGATCCAGCTGTGTTGCGGGATATGAATGCCGTCTGATTTTTTTAATATTGTTTTTGAGCAATATTGCGTACCGCAGGTGTCAACATCGAAGGCCCTGTCTTCAACGGATCACTTCAGCTTCGGTCGCTCCTAGCGTTTGGCCTTGAAGTAGATGAGGATAAAACGAAATATAAATTATACATTTTTTTCACCGGCTAGGAAAAATCATGGCTGTTGATATCAGCAACTTTGATATGTTTAATCAGTTCTCTGGCAAGCTGTTGCTACTTCGGTGTGACAAAACAAGTGGCTTCAAAACTCATGCCTCGGGCGTCGAAACGTACTGAACCCTACTATAAACGCTGCCAAGTGCTGTCATTCGCTAATGCCAGAAAGAACGCCAGAGCCCTTGTCTCATGCAGAGACGTCGGGGGTCTCTTGTGAAACAAGATGAGTTAAATGAACTTGGCTTGCTGATGAACTACCAAGAAGTAAAATAAATTCATATTTCTACAGACTACCTGCTGCCTTGATGAAGAAATAAACGAGGATGACAGACACTTTCTGTGCCAACCGTTAAAAAAACTTAAGGGAACTGAAGAAATCCGAAATCCCTACTGACAATCTATCCAGGATAGTTGGCAAAGGATTGAATGGACATCGCAGTGTGTCGACAACCCACCCACCAACCTAACTTCACCTAACTTGGGACCATTTATGAGAATAAATCAATGTTATAGTTCCTTACATAGTGAAGAAGATGAACGCAAGTTATAGAGCTTCCGTCCAAACTTTCTGGCACTACTGTTTTCGTGCTCGAGGATCAAGCTTCTGCACAATCTAAAGTGCACAGTTTTCAAAGGTAAACAGACTACTGAATACCCTGAGAAGAATCACCCAGCAGAAGAACTATTGTTCGATGTGGAAAACAAAGTAAAAGGTACAAAACTAGCCCTTCTATGTTAGATTGCTGTTCCATTGTTACTGTTTTTTTTTACGCATCCGTAAATAAATGTAATGCATATGAACACTCAAAAAAAGACAAAAAGTCGTCCTTTTGTCTATAGCCTTGCAATTGCCGGAAGACAACTTAGATGCATTACGCATTGATGTAGAAAAAACAATTAAACAAACTACACTTAGTTGTTGTTTGCTATACGATAAATTATCCAATTCATGACAACAAGTTTTCAATAAAAAAAAAAAAAAATATTTTTTCAACAATTATGTTTCCGGATATAAAGCTGCAATACCATCCTCATCCTATCGATGAAATGAAATAGGAATTATTATTGAGCATTGGAATCCCGTTCAAATCGCGTGCCCCTCGACGCCGCACAACAATAGGCAAAGCATTGTGTGTCGCCGCGCAGTATACAATCGAATTGCCATTGTATTACATGGGCACATTACTCGGGACGGGGATATGGGTGAGGTTGAATATGCAGCGCCTAGAGGTTTATCCCTTTCAAGGAGCCTATGCTGTGCAAACATTTGCCAACTAATATGATTTTGCTGGGATTTCTTCACCCAAGTACACTTTAACCCTGTTTATATCATTGTGTGGAATGGTTTAAGTCGTTTTTTGAGTGTGGGGATTATTATTGTATCTGATGACATAATATTTAGTGGAGTGGAGTGGGCCATTTTATTTGAGGGTTCTTCGTAATTGAGCTTCTAAGGAGAATATTTTTTTATATTAAAAAGTAAAAGAAGGAAACACAGTTAAACTACATACGATGTTGCAGGTGCTTTGTACACAACTTTGAAGGTTGTAAAGAACAAGAAACCTCCTTCAAGCATATTCATATTAATTATTTCAAAAACAAGGTAACTTTGTTGGGGTTTTTCTGTTTTTCTGTTTTTCAGTTTTTCTTCTAATCGCGGTGTTCTCTCGCGCTCGGTTTGGCTTCACCAAAATGTGACCCATGTGTTTGTGTGTGTGTGAATTCTTGAGAGCGCTCCAACGATATACAACCATTTACAGAATAGCGTTGCTGAGTTGTTGCTGCCGCTGCTGCAGCTTGTTTGAATCTCAGTAAAATTAAAATCAAGTGCACTCTGAGAAGCATTGCGGCAGAGTGCCTTCACATATTTAACGCGAAATGCATTCACATAAAAGGTACAAAAGCACTAATGAAATTGGCATCGCTTTGCATGCGATGCTAAGTTTGTGAGAACTCTTCATTATCAAGCGGAAATGTAATTTTCAAAATGAAATAAATGGGACGACAATGAAAAATAATTAACCCTTTTCATTATATGTAGGCACTTGTGATTCTGGCAGAAACTGGAATATGTACTTGTATCCTGATATACTTGTATGTGCATATCTCCATCGGTTGTCTTGTCATTGATCTTTAATCGAATTGAATCGAATTGAATTGAATGAACAACTTATCACATTCCACAACAGTGTTTATTTTTGTCTCGGAGACAGGTATAGGATATACTTCGGGTAACAATCTATTTGCGAACCGACAACAATGATTGGTATGGTATGTATGCTTCATGTCCTTATTATATGTCATTTGAGTGTGTACTGGCAACAGATTCTACTGCCTCGGATAAAATCCGACATGGGTTGTCACATCACCAAGGATTTGCAGTCATATAATAGAAGATTATTGTTGGTTGAAAATATGTTTAGAACTGGGGGGTGTTGTCATTACCGTTTTGTTCAATATGCTACTTGTACACGTATTCGTCCTTGCTATGCATCGCCACCATCTGTTGTATATTTATGTATGCGGCGACTACCGAAATGTTATTTCATTTTCCACTTACCGTGTCGAGCTTCCTCTCCCTCGGGGGCATGTTGTGTAATTGTATTGAGTTCATCCTCTAGGTCGACATGACAATCGGATACGTCCCACGAGAGGAATCCTGAAAAACAAATAAATATACATATATTTTTTTTTTTTATTTTTATTTTTCATTTAACAATTTTGTATACTATGGCACGAACTGTATGAAACGCAAAGAATGACAGAGAGAGATGAAGAAAATTAAAACTAAACAATCTACACTACCAAAGAAATCCAACTAGAAACAGTACATACATTTACAGAACGGAACGGTACGGTACGGTACGATACATTGGCGTGAACAATATACCTGTTTATCTTACCGAACGTGTTCTGATAGCTAATTAAAATGTTTCATCTTTTTGCATTTTGCATTTTGTGTTTATTTTTGTTGTTGTTTTATTTCATTTAAAGCTCTAGTCCACCCCTAAAACGGTAGGATAGGTCATTTGATGTGAATTTTAATTAAGAAAATCCTTCCCCTTTTGTTGTGAACTTTTTGCAAGTTCACTTCTTTTTATTTTATTTATGTTTTTCATGCGAGATAAGTTAATCTTATTTGAAATAGGTACCTAAATATGTACGGTAATTGTTGTAAAATTGTTTAAATATTTTATAATAAATATTTCGTTTCTGTTTTCAGTTTTGCCGTATTGAATCGGTTGGAACTAAAAGGAGAACAGGGGCCTTCTTCAAGTTCAGCAATCAAAATGTTATGTTTGGTAAGTTTTGTTTTAAATTTATAGAATTGCTTGCGAACCCTGTTCGTGTTTTACGAACTTTTAAAACGTCCTGTTGTAAAATTGTTTAAATCTTTTATAATACACATTTTGTTTCTGTTTTCAGTTTTGCCGTATTGAATCGGTTGGAACTAAAAGGAGAACAGGGACCTTCTTCAAGTTCAGCAATCAAAATGTTATGTTTGGTAAGTTTTGTTTTAAATTTATAGAATTGCCTTCGAACCCTGTTCGTGTTTTACGAACTTTTAAAACGTCCTGTTGTAAAATTGTTTAAATCTTTTATAATACACATTTTGTTTCTGTTTTCAGTTTTGCCGTATTGAATCGGTTGGAACTAAAAGGAGAACAGGGACCTTCTTCAAGTTCAGCAATCAAAATGTTATGTTTGGTAAGTTTTGTTTTAAATTTATAGAATTGCCTTCGAACCCTGTTCGTGTTTTACGAACTTTTAAAACGTCCTGTTGTAAAATTGTTTAAATCTTTTATAATACACATTTTGTTTCTGTTTTCAGTTTTGCCGTATTGAATCGGTTGAAACTAAAAGGAGAGGAGTGGCATTAGAATCATCGATTCTAAAGTGAGCTACAGCGCGACGACCATCGGTTTTGGGATATTGTGAATCGAGCAAATGTAAAGAAGGCCATTGATTTTGATGTTGCGGTTTTTCGAAACTGCGGCTCAGAACGTTGATAATTCGGAAGTGCGGTTAATCTTACGAATCGTTAAAGCCTTAAAATCAAATGTGCTTTTTAGAAAGATGTGAAAAAGGTCTTTAAAGAACAAAGTGTGGTTTCGTAAAGTTTGAAAAAAATCGCAATTACGGGTTTTGGCAACGGTTAAGCCAAGGTTTGAGCCATTAGTGCGTATCGAAATGGTTTAGAAAATGTGACGGCGTCTTTTTCTATTCGAAGAGCGGTTTGGCTAAATGTGAAACAAGAAAATTGATTTAAAAATGCCAAACATTAACTGTGAATAAATCAATGTTATAGTTCCTTACATAGTGAAAAAGATGAACGCAAGTTAAAAAGTTTCCGGTCAAACTCGTGCTCAAGGATTAAGCTTCTGCACAATCTAAAGTGCACAGTTTTAAAAGGTAAACAGACTACTGAATATCCTGAGAAGAATCACCCAGCAGAAGAACTATTGTTCGATGTGGAAAACAAAGCAAAAGGTCAAAACTAGCCCTTCTTGGTCAGATTACTGTCAAGTTCAACAATCAAAATGTAATGTTTGGTAAGTTTTGTTTTAAATTTATAGAATTGCCTTTGTTCTACGAACTTTTAAAACGTCTCCCGCCGCAACGCAGGAGTTTTTTTTTAAATATATAAATATATCTTAATAATTTTAAATCTTGTGGGGGACACCATAAACGCTTAAGTAACACAAATAAATGTGGAGACTTTCTGATAGCGACATATGTACATCGTTTTAGAATTTCATTAGATGATTTGCTTTTTTTAATCAACTTGTGATCTTAATTTTTAAAAGTTTTGTATACTTAAATCTCTCAAAATTTTAAGTCGTCTTCTCCCAAAATGTCGGCCAATGAGGTTTTTACCGCAAAGTGAAGTGTTCTGGAAATAAAAGGCTTTGCTAAGGCTATGACTGGTGAGACGTTACAATGGCAGGACACGGTAACTTTTTTATAAAGAATATTAGAAGCCGCAATATTTGTTCCAATAGTTTTATTGCGTCATTAAAATTAAATTGCTTAAAATTTTGGAATACTACTTTAACTCTTGGAATACTACTATTTTGTTCCGAACATGGTAACGCCAGCATAAGTTGTAGCTTTCGCGGTTTTAGTTTGCAGCTTTTATGTTCGAATTCGAAAAATTTTGTTTGAAAAAAATATAGTTCTCTACGCCAAACTTACAGAGCATTTGCACCATATTCCACCCGACACGACATAATCGGTCTGATCTGAGAGTAATACTGTTGGCGGTTTTTGTACAAGATTCGTAGTAGTATAAATGATAACCAGATCTATCGTTTGCGTAGAAATTTTGATGAACAGGACAAAAATTAGCTGGCTGGCATTGGACCAACTGTTTTATTGAAAAATTATGTTTAGCAATGAGGCTAGTGTCTGCCCTAATGGGACCTATTTACATATGTGACATTCGAAATGTTGAAAATCTACATCGAATGGAAGGATTGCGGTATGTGGGCTGGTTCACTCACTAGAGAGTGTTACGGTCGGCAGTATTTTCTATAGAGCTATGTTTAATGATTACTTCGTTCCATTCAATCGGCATGAATGTAAAAGATATTTGTTTCCATATAAAGGATCGCCATACCAGGTCGCGTAAAGGTCCATTAAATTTCTCGTTACCAAGTAACGGGTGATCCAAGTAGAGATACTTTTTTCAACAGCCTTTTTTGACAGATCACGTGTGAGTCGTGTCATGCTGTCATGTTATTTTTGTTTAGTATTGTTTGGCATTTCATAATGGAAAGTCTTACGCGTGAACAACGTTTACAAATTATTCAACTTTATAATGAAAATTCACGTTCTGTGAGGAATGTGTTTCGCGCACTTCGCTCAACTTATGGCCTACTGAGCGTACTATTCGCAACACCATCACCCATTTTGAGACCCAGCATTCATTATTGAATAATATTCGACCGAATAGACCACGTCCAGCACGCTGTGAAGAAAATATAGCGGCCTTAGCTGAGAGTGTACACGAAGACCGTAGAGAGTCGATTCGGCGCCGTTCGCAGCAACTCGGACTGACGTATGGAACGACTTGGCGCATTTTACGTCAAGATCTTAAATTGAAAGCGTACAAAATACAGCTTGTGCAACAACTGATGCCGCTCGACCTTCCCAAGCGACATCGCTTCGCTCTATGGGCTCTTGAAAAGTTCCAAGAAGATCCGACGTTTTCGAGGCAAATTTTGTTTAGCGATTTGGGACGAAGAGCAACCTGAAGAGATTGAAGAACTGCCACTTCACCCAGAAAAAACAACGGTTTGGTGTGGTTTGTGGGCCGGTGGAATCATCGGTCCATATTTCTTTAAAAATTATGCCGGTGCGAACGTAATCGTCAATGGCGACCGTTATCGTGCCATGATAACCGACTATTTGATGCCTGAAATTGAAGCTCGTGATCTCGGCGACATTTGGTTTCAGCAAGACGGCGGCACTTCCCACACATCGCATCAATCAATGGACTTATTGAGAGAACATTTCGGTGAGCACATAATTTCACGTTTTGGGCCGGTCGATTGGCCACCAAGATCGTGTGATATCACACCGTTAGACTTTTTCCTGTGTGGGGATATGTAAAGTCAAAAGCTTCGATTCAGGCCTTGGAGGAAAATATCACGCGTGTCATTCGCCAGTTACCAGTCGAAATGCTCGAACGAGTGATCGAAAATTGGACTCAACGGATGGACCATCTGCGACGTAGCAACGGCCAACATTTGATAGACATAATCTTCAAAAAATAAATGCCAAAGAATGTTCTTTCAAATGATAATAAACATTCTCCATTAAATTTGAATTTTCTGTGTTTTTTTCTTTAAAAAAGTAGGGAACCTCGAAATGGATCACCCTTTACTTAGCTCTAGTTTGAACGTAGATTTGAGCTTAGAAAAGACTGGACTGGACATTTGAAGAAATAGTGATGCGTTTCATATTCAAAGAACAGGGGAAAGTAGTTTTTATGTTGTAGTATGGCGGGTATAATTTCCTTCGGGTCTGTGAACTTGTACGACCATAAGGATGCTATACACTTTTGACCTAATAGACTTTGCTAGTTTGATGTCAAAGTTGTTTGTGAGCGAAATTATTTGCCTTTATATTCTTCTGGTTTCTATCTATTCAACAACTATTTCTTATTTGTTACTGTAGCCATTTGGAACAAAAGAAACAACCGGCTATTTAATGAACAATAAGGTATCGAACACTGAATGCTAAATTGTCACTCTTTTTATTTTGCGCAAAATTGATTAATTTTATAGCAAATTGCACTTTCTTCGAACTAATTAGTTCGACTATAAATTAAGGTCAAATGATAATGCAGATAACTTACCTTAGAAATGCTGTCATTCATTTACAAAGTACATTTTCATTCAAACATTTTACACCCCCATGGGTTGTTGGGTTGATTGCCATTCTTTTTTGTTTTTTTTCAACAAAAGAACTTGAACTGGATTGTTTTTCAATTAATCCTTAAATTAAAAGTTTGTATAGGCTAATTAAGACATGTTTATATAGAACTCAACTCGGTATGTCGATTGCCGACATTTCGTTGCACATATACACGTAAAACAACACTATATTTCCGTCAGAATCAATATTTGCAAAATTACTTGTGCTTTATTTCCGCACATAACCTTTCCTAACGAACAATATAAAAGTAATATCTTCATATCCTTAAAAGCAAATATACATACATATATCTGTTCGTATGTTCGTATGAAAGAAACTAAGTGCGCAATAAGAAAACGTACGTACGTAAAAGAGAATGTGTTTGCACAGAAAGAACGAGGAAGTCGCCCTTCTTTTTCTTCTTCTTGTTTTTTGTTGTTTTTTTTTCACCTGAGTGTGGAGAAGAAAAAAAGTCTTAATAATTCAGTGCCATGGATGAGAAGAATGTGTATGGCTTTGCTGCATGGATATATTCATGGGTTTCATCGTAGTCATTTGCCAAGAAAGTCCATACAAGAATGTACTCCGTTATGCATATAGATGGAAGGATGAGTATAAAATTTGATATCACCTAAGGATTAGCAGCAGCAGCAGCACTCCCCACATACTCGTAATCCTTCGCAATAAACGATGGAAGATTGTAAATTCGATATGGCCAACGAGAAACTACTACCTACTCCAGGTCTCCAGGATAAAATTCAAGTAAATCACATTTCCTTTGAATACAAACGTAACCTACAGACGTACATAAATTATGTTGCGAGTGAAAATTAAATTTAAAGAATTAATGTCGACTTGAAGTTAAGTTTTGTTGAATGAATGAATGAATGAAGGAATGAACGAACGAACAAAATGACAGTTGGATATGGAGCTCTAATTAAATCTGTTTGAATATTTATGTTCTTTTGTGAACTTTTTCAAGTCAGAAATTTTGTATGTTTCCATTGTGAATGGCGGCGTGAGTAATTTTTTTTTAATTAGTTTTAAATGAATGACAACCCCCAGAATTGAATTATGATTTGCCATTGAGAGTAAATACAACCATACAAATTTAAACAACTATCTGAAACTTAAAGTTCTATAAAAAAATAAATAAATTGACAAGTTTGCACCTTTAATAGATTTTCATCAGATTTACGTGTTCAAGTGTACGTAGACGCTTTTATTTTGCACTTCTCAATAAACTACTCCAGAGTGTGCTATAAGCTGCATCCGCTTAGCCGAAGGCCTCTCCTATAGATTTTTTTTTCCCCCGATACAAATCAGCAAAAAACAATCAATCCTTGGAAATTATTCTCGCTCTAAATTCAGGTCAAGTACCTAGTAGTGATGAGAAAGAAATAGGCAAATACTGGCATTTAAAACTTTTCACATTATCCAGTTTCGAGTGGAATCAAACTGAAATCAAATAGAAATTCTTCCTATTTACTGGTCTAAAGCTGAAGCTGGTTAGTGCCAAAGATGAACGATGACATCACTCTTACACAGTATCCATAGATACACCCCAAATGTTATTCTCCGCAGTTGCTGACGAATAAGTTTCGGCTTTATCGATTATAACACAAGACGCTAGTTTGTCGGAGCAGTTAACATGACAACTAAACGCGACAATAACGCTGTGTCACGAAAATATACCAATAAAATATTTATTAAAGGCTTTATCTAGCTGTGTAAGAAGGATAGATGACATGATAACAGCCCGTAAGTAGTTATATGAATAGAATGTCTAAACGAATATTCCAGGTGTTGTGTTCTTGGATAAATGTGTGACCTTCCGATGACAATTGGTAGAAGTTACTAACAATATTAAATAAATATTTAAGAGCATCGGAAACGGACAATAGGAATGACTAACAGTTACAAGGTTTTAGATGGTTTCTTTATCTCAGAAACCGAAATAAATAGGCCTTCAGCACGAAGGGGACATTCAGTTTGAATTTGCTGGGGGAGAGTCTTAAATTGAGTCATATCCGCTGAGACGGAGTTTTTTCCCCCAGTTAAAACTGATTTTCAGAAATCAATTAAAAAGAAGAAAAAATCATGCACCATTTGTGACAACTGTACGCGAGTAGTATTTTCTGGTAGTGAATTTTAATATTTCAAATTAAAAAAATAATAAAAAACCACCGACGAAGGTCCTCTGCATTATAACGCAACACCATCAGCATTACCGCAGAAAATAATCAATATGCTGTACTCTATTCTTTTTTGTATACAAATTTTACAAAAAAAAAAAATATACACAAAACTGTCCGCCAGCTAAAGGAATATGTAGTACATATCTATCTTAAGGACATTCATACAGCGAGTCAAGAATACAATTCCATCGCACATATCACTGACGACGACAGACCTTATAACTCAACCGCTTGCTCACTTGCAAACAGATTTGTCCTTTATCCTCGTTCATGTGTTATATGTGGCTTTTGTGATGTTTTCTTCTTGTGTATACTATTTGCTTTATTTTTTTTTTGGTATTTTTGATATTTTAATTTTGAGTTCGGCATTGGAAAAGGACACTGCCATATCAACACTAACTGGATACTAGTAGTGGATACGACACACACAAAGGGTTGCTTCGTCCTTCAGATGGTTTTCTTTATTTCTATTTTTATTTGCCACTGCTCTATTGCGTCACATAGTGTTTCAAAGAGATCTCTCGCTAACGATTTAGATAGAAGGTGTGTGTGTCATAAACAAATTGTGTATCCCATACCCATACCTATAGGCTGTCAAAATTCAACTCCAAACCTAATTTTCCCGCTGAACTTAGTTATTTACGTAATTTAATTCCTGCAACATGTGACACATCACCCGAAATTGAATCGACCCTGAACCAGTGACATTTAACCCAGTCAGTCGCTCGTGAAATGGAAAATGTAATTGAATTTTCTAATCATTGCTGATTCTCCTCTGCGTTGAAAAATTGCTGCGTTTTCTCATTTGAACTCATTAGAAAATTTAAAAAATAAAAAAATTCTTCATGAATGGCTATTATCTAAATATCTTAACCATCGCTCAACAACACAGCAAGGAGAAGAAGAAAATTCTAAAAGATTTATGACATTTTCGGACACTGCTCATCATTGTAGTAGTACTTTAGTACCTACTCCCATATGCTCTGCTACTGCTGCTGATGGTATTCAACAAATTTTATGCGGAATAATTGGCATTGCTTCCCGTTTGAAAATGAAATAGGTAGTCGTTTCCTCCTCCTGCGGGTGCTTTTTACCAGCACAACGTCTGTGTGCATGTAGCAGGACATTTGTGCTCGGCTTGCTACCGACAGTCAAGGAGCAGTAAAAACAGCAACAAAAACAACAATAGGCAGTGGTGCACTGTCATGTCTTCAAAATGATGTCTTTCGAAACGAGCTTACCAGCTGTAAAATATATAAGAATTGAAGAGAATGACAACCAAATGGATTTTCTAAAACAGAAACCCTTTTGGCCCTTAACATACCCGCCGCCCTCGTTACACAACACGACTATTATATCGTGTGCGCTGCCAGCCTTAAATTATCTGCATTGCAGCAATTCTGGCTGAAAATTTATTATTCACTCAATAGACTTTGCTGACTTTTCTTGGCTAGAAATAAAGGAACAGAATGGAAAACTTGACCGAAAGGAAGTATTTATATACGAAAATAAAAAAAAATTTGCAGGATCAATTGCGGCATTATGTCGAGTACGACCTACTGTCTATATATGTCAGGTGCCCTAATTTGGCCTTAATCCTGATGTTGTTTATGCGATGGCAATTTATATATATTCTAATTGCCACTTGGGAAAGAGTGGGCTGTTATGGGTGGAAAAAAAAAATTCATTTATTTCGTCGTCGTCCCATATTAATAAATTCAATTAATTTTGTTCCTATACGTTCCTAGGCCTAACGAATTTCGTTTTATTGAAGTAATTTATATCAATGACTTTTGAAGTTGTGATATATTTCAGCCTTAATTAACTCCCCTGGTCGGTATATGTGTAATACTTGTATTCATTAAGATGGATTGATGTAAGAATACAAATTTATTAGCATGAACACCGCGCCACTCCTGAAATGTTTTGATGGTTAAGGCTGACGATGACCTTAGTAAGTTTGTTCTTAAATTCTGTGGAAATATATTTAAATTTCAAATAAGACGTTTATAATGCAGCGGAAGCAGCTTCCTTACTGCGTAATTTTTCGGACAGAATCTGAAAGGTGCAGAACAAACTTGCTTCTTTAGCACACTTAGTACCTTATGGACCTGTTATGTTTACCCTTCGGTTGGGGGATAGCCGATGTTGTGGACCACTTTGGCGTTCATAGAAACTTGAAAAGATAACCGATAGAAACCGCGCAGTTTTTTCAAATCTCAGAAGAACTAGCTTCCAAGTGACTGGAGTAACTTCGTTTACTCTTCGGTTGGGGGATAGCCGATGTTGTGGACCACTTTGGTGTTCATAGAAACTTGAACAGATAACCGATAGAAACCGCTCACTTTTTTCCAATCTCAGAAGAACTAGCTTCCAAGTAACTGGAGTAACTTCGTTTACCCTTCGGTTGGGGGATAGCCGAGGTTGTGGACCACTTTGGCGTTCATAGAAACTTGAAAAGTTTACCGATAGAAACCGCGCAGTTTTTTCAAATCTCAGAAGAACTAGCTTCCAAGTGACTGGAGTAACTTCGTTTACCCTTCGGTTGGGGGATAGCCGATGTTGTGGACGACTTTGGTGTTCATAAAAAATTGAACAGATAACCGATTGAAACCGCTCACTTTTTTCAAATCTCAGAAGAACTAGCTTCCAAGTAACTGGAGTAACTTCGTGCTAATATCGTCATTTTTGAGATTTTGAATAGTTTATCAGAAGGATATGACCAATGATGGAGACTACCAATCAAGACATAGTACTCTGTTGGTCTAGGTTTTGTCATTCTTTGGCTATATCCTGCTTGATATTTCATAGATGACCAATTTCCATCTCGTTTATCGTTGCCGGATATGTCCCTGTGTCCAGGAAGCCAATAGAAATTCGTCTTATACTTTTAGTGAGCAGTGAAATTCCTTTCATTTAGCCAATCTGATTATAACATTCATAAAGTTGTAACTCTACAGTGCCTTATTAATCGCAAGAGCTGTGACATAGTTGAATGGTAATCATCCAGGACTATGTCTCTTGGTAACTTGTTTAATAGTGCTAACGATTGTGACGTCGTGTAGCGGTGTTAACACTCACTGCACGCTTTTGTTCAGTCCGCCGCAAATATTAATGTTCATTCGTTTTTCAAAGGTTTCCTGTCTTGAGAATGAAGACCACCATTACTTCACGGCAAGCTTTTGGAATATAGCTGTATTCAAGGCGCCGTGTGAAAAGTCAGTTTAGTACCAGTATAATGATGGCCTTTGCCTTAAGAATATTTCACTTCCAGGGAATATTGAAAGAGAATGACTAGTTCTTCTAAAGCTGTGAATGCAGATATCGGAGTGGCTGTCTGTAAATCTATTTTTTTCTTTGACTTTGGGTACATCCTGGAAGGTTAGTCTGTAATAAATGCTTAAGAGTCTTCGTGCAGAAGTGTGTCCGGTTCCCATTACTGTCCCTGGAACGGCGGGTTCTCAATTGGATTATATCCCGGGCACCGATAGGTGTTCTTGAAACTAACGTATATCCCTGTCTGTGCCGTAGAGTTACCCCACAATTTCTGTACATGTTTGTAGGAGACGACTATTTCGACGACTTATTTGCCAAATTAAAACAATTACTGTGCTGATTGCCCGATTTCCATTAAGTCTCAAAAACATCAACAACAGACATAGAGAGGTGAACACAAAACATTATATTTCACAGTTCACTTCCTTCTTAAATTGAATTCAATTTCTTGATTAAATAGCTTCGAAAAGAAGTATACAACAATTTGATGAAGTGTGTCTGGCAACTAACTACCTTGGGGAACTTTTAAGGCATTGAATTTCCTTTTGTTTGTTCAATTACGTAATTTGCAATCACTTGCAAAATTGCACTCAAGAATCGCGCGGAAGAGGCAAAGATAAAACTTTTTCCAGAGTTAATATTTGGCGAAAATTCCTCATCTCGAATTGGTTATGCAAAATATTTGCATTACACTAGTAAAATTCGATTGGTGGATCACGATTGAATTATGGTAAATACATACATATGTAGATGTATTTATGTTAGTTTTAGCATAAGTTGTGCAAACAAGCGCACATTGTTTTCGCAGTCAAATTATGTAAACTGTCGAAATTGACACACAACCGCATTTTAATAAGGTTTATCTAGAGCTAGAGCCTTGTTTTTCTTTTCCAATAAATGTTTATTTACTCTTGTGTATTATGTAAATATTTAGTTTAGAATTTATGTGCGACAAATTAAAACTGTCAACAAGACTTTTTTGCACCATTTTTAAGAAAGACGGGTCAACAATTTGCAGTTGTTAGTGCAATCTTTGATATATTATTGCAGTTAAATGTTGCATGAAACAGAGATTCTTTTTAACATATCTTTCCGTAGAACACATTAACCTTATAACGTCATATCGCTTGTCAAAAACTAATCAAATAAATAAATAAAAGACGTTAATAAGCCATACTGGAACTACAGTATCTACAGTTTAATGCCGATTCTGGACGGGCAATTTGGGAAGCTTCTCATGATAGTTTTTTTTCACTTTGGAATGTTTGTCAGAATTTTGCGAGAGTTGGGCAGCGAATACAAAACTCAAATGAGCGAAATGAGTTTAACGAAATTGCTTGAAGGGCAGATTTAGACTGAACTTAATTTCAGGCTCAAAATTGAGCTTCTGTTCGAATGCCCCAGATCGAATCTAACAGTAAGCTGTTAATTTGTCCGTAGACTAGGTCAGATTATTAAGGTACATTGCTGGGATACTACTCGATTCAATATATTGACCAAGAAACCGAACCATTTCGTTTATAAGCAGTGAGTTGAGAATTTTTAGCTTCTAAGGCCCATGATTCTAAATTGACTGTTGAAAAACTGCAGGTTTCGTTCAATTAAGCTAAGAAATGATCTGGAAGATGTACTGATTATCTGATTATTGTTATAATTAAGTATTTCGCAGAATTGGAAAGAATATACTATTTTAAGTTATAAATTCTGTTCATGCGAGTAATTGGCTCAATCCTGCCAAAATTATCTCAAGCGCTAAATAACAGATCCGCACTAGGTAAGTTGTGAGGAAGACAATAGATGAGCATATCGCGGTGTATATCATTCCCAACTCCCCTAATAAGACAACGGATAAGGGTCAGCCATATGAGCTGCTATAAGTTCTTTTTGGAAAACCATATCACTGTTGAGGCTACTTTGATAAAGATGTATCGTTTTAAGTAGTTTAATGTGTTGACAGTAAGGAGGAACGTTATATGGATCGTTCCATGGAAATCCTCTAAGCGCAAATCGAATAAAGTTATTAGATAAGTTTGGGCAGAGATCTTTAAAACAAACCAACATGACAAAGCATATTATGATGAAATAACGAAAATTGAAAGCTGGAAGGACTACACTTTTTCGAAAATATCATTAGTTGTCATTTATATGGGCTCGGAGTTAATCCGTTTGTCAGCTTGGAGAAGATTTCTATCATACATTTTCATACATCAGCTTGATTTTTAATTGTTATACATTGTTGACCCCAGATTGGTTCCCTGCAATATGCATATCGAATAATCATATTTTTATCTCGTAAATTGTTAAGTCACTTAGCGACTTCTATCGGTTCACACTGCAGGCTATCTATGCTTTATTTTTAAAATCCAACAATGCTGAAATACTCCAGCGAAACTGCATATATCATTAAATAATGGAAGATTGACAACTCGTATGAAAGTAAAATACATACTTCACCGTATACCGATTTGAAGTTCTATTTCTATTTTGGACAAAAACACACTTCTTTTTTTTGGAACGGAAATGTGAGCCGAAAATAAATTTTAAGCACATAGAGAGAAATTCCAATTACATACTCAAATGCATAAAACTTTTCAACTATTTTAAGAATAATTTTTGCTCTTATACTATCTACAAAAAATTGAATGAGGGTTTTTTGTTTGACATTTATGAAGCTTTACGTGAGGTTAGAGTTCCCACGTTTTTCACGATCAGTGCGATCTCAATAAAATCAAGTCAAAATATTATAAATAATACCAATAATGGACGCAGAATCTTTTTCCACAACTGATTTTCGTCAGTTTTGCAGAACTAAAATGTTACTTAGTGAAGCATAATTTTCGTCAGCCCATTGAAGGCATGGGCTAAAAAGGCAATCGCTTTAGCGGCTTTAATTCTTGTTAGCTTTTCTTTATCTATCTATAATTTTTTTTTTTTGTTATTTGGTGGCGTCATAACCCGAAGAAGTCTCTCTTAACAGAGTCTTTCTTAAATCCAGATGCTCGTCGGGGCATTAACTGGAAACTGCATCATCGGAAACATGGTTAAAAGGTAAAAGGGCTCTTTGCAAATGACTTCTGCATGAAGCTGCAGAGACGAAGACACTGCCCAGCTCTATAGAAACGCCGCTCATCCTGCATGGGAGCACGGTTCCATGAAACTTTGGACGACGTGGCTACATCTGTTCAAACACAGCTTCCGGGTGAAATTAGCATCTGTTGCAAAAATGCCCTCTTAACTTAACCTAATCTAACCTATAAATATTTTCCTGTAATGTATTGTTAACAGAGACAAATATCTAGCAGTGCCGTGTTTGACAAATTATAACAAATATTGTCAATCAGAATTATGACTTAATTTGGAAAGTTATATAATTCTTTATGCATCCATCTATTCTTATGTGCACCGAAATTCTGGTTGCAACATTTCTCGAAAAGATGAACGTAAAGTTAGGTATTTTTTCTATTTTTTCGTGTTACATTAAAGGTTTGAGTTCAGAATTTTGACATATGTTTAGTAACAGGTTTTTCCTTAATACATCTAGCCTTTCCAGCCCTGGGAGAACGAAATTTTAAAAATCCTTTCATACTTTATATAAAGTTTCCAAAGGGTGTTTTTTTTTTTTTCAAAACAAAGATTTTAACTTTAGGTAGTAAAATCTGTCAAATCAATTGTCAAATTTCAAACTGTCAGTGTCATTTTTTCTGAATGACGTAATCACGCTTGGACAACTTTTGTAGACAAATTTTAGAAATTTGGTACAAAATGATGGATTTGTGTGCCAAATTTATTAGTTGTGACGAAAAATTGTGTTCAGGGATGAGGCTCATCCTTGTTTTTCTTATTTATAATTTTGCTTTACCCTATGAAAAGGCATGAATGTGGAAGAGATGTAATTCCATTGTCCTCCAAGATCTATGTGACGATTTGATTATTTTCTTTGGGTATGCGTAATGTTGCTAACAATAACGGACGCGGAATTGTGGACATTGTCGCTGGGATGACATTCACCAGATGCAGTCGCGGATGGTGGGCATATGCCCGAAGTTGTGTTTTAGAAAAGAAAGGCGCTATACAGTGAAGTTAGGAGCTAAACGGTTGGGCTTGCTTTTTAAAGATGGATACGATAATTATCGTACAACTGTCTACCCTGTCTTTATGAATTTTTATGTTTAATAATTTTTTAATTGGAATTTTAATATTTAATCATTTTACATGCCCCTTTTGTTGTTTTGTTTTTTTTTTTAATTGAAAACACTCAGTAAAATGATATCTGTTCCCGTTTAAATGGAAATGCTCCCTCCAACGCAATTGATTGAACTTTGACATCGAATGGGATGGCACAAAACCAATCAACTGAATTGGATTTGTATATATCCCACGGTTAAGAGTTGTCTGAAATTTAATTTTAATTGATTGTTCATAAGAGCAGTGCATGAATACTCTTTCTACATGAATAGATACTACTATGATAAAATTTTTAGATTAATAAGAGATAGAAAAACAAGAACCTACCTTTTAGTAGATTCTGCAAAATGTGATCCTTATGTTCATCCGAATGCGGTTCGCCCAAAATAATCAACAAATAACAGCCAGTCAATGGACTTGGGGGTCCAACCATGCCAACCAAACTTGACGGTCCTCCATCGGAGCAAGCAGTATCAATAGGGGCACGACCACCGTCCTCATCGGTAGTGCCGCCAACGTCGCCAGCTAGATTATCACCTTCCCCATTATCACCGTTACCACCTCTGCCAGCGCCGCCATTATCGGCTTGAGTCATTCCATTGGCGATAATATTTAAATTATCCGGAACCGGATGACCTCCACCGTTTTCTGCACGTCCTCCGCCATTGACTGCTACAGTTAACCCACCGTCACCGCTGCGATTGCCATTACCATTGCCAGCATTACTGCCACCAGCTAGTGCGACTGACTCATCGGCTGCTGCTGCTCCAGCAGGATCATTGTTTGCTTCTGTCCCGTTTCGATTTTGATCAGCGGCAGCAGTAGGGGCCGCTGCTCCAGCATTGGGACCAACAATTGTTTGATCCCCCATCACAGATTATTCCTTCTCCGCTTCTTTTTCTCTTACTTGACAGTCAGTTAGAATCGAAAGTTGTTTTTTTTTTTTTTTTTTTAGTTAAGTTGTGTTTTGAGTTTTGATATCTCAAAAAAATTCAAAACGCGAGAGCACACTCTTTGCCTTTGCACTAACGTCGTAGTCGAATGTCTAGTAAGAGTTTGTGTGTGTGTTTTTTTTTTTGTTAAGTAAATTACAACACTTACATATGCACTGAAAGTCTGAATTAACCTTGCACTTGCACTGCTGGCTTTAAACACTGAAAATTAGTTAGTCAAGCACTAATTCGCTGCGGATATAATATTTTTGGTTTTTTGTAGATCCCTTCCGTTGGATTGTTTTTCTGTTTTTTCTTTTCTTAAATTTTTATTCACTCTGAACTCTGTGTATCTGTAATGCTGTGCCATGAGAAAAGTAAAAATAAATTACATTATAAATAAATACTATTGTGTGAGGGATGAAGCGAATAAGGAAAACCGTGTTTTAATGCGTCGCCGAAGCAATTTTTCTGCAGCAGTAAAGTATCTGTCTGGATGAATGACTCATGGTTTGGGAGTTGTTGGGCTGGGAGAGGGAGTTGTGCCCTGGTAAATACATGAATCGATCGATGAGGACAATGCCTCACGTAAGGAGAACGTGTTAGTTAGAAAGTATCTACAATAGAAATTTTCAAAGAAAAGAAGACTTTAAAGTTGTATAGTGTATCCAATTTGTGAAAGGAAAAAAAAAACTGAATTAATTTCACCAAATTACACGGCTTCTTTGCCTTTGCATTTGCCTTTGCCTTTGCATTTGCCTTATCCAAAGGGCAAACGAACACTGCAAAATACATTTAAATTTATTTTTGTGTCACTATTACACTGCAGAGCACAAGGGCGTAATACATGAGTACTTATATGATGTTTCTCCAGCTAGAGCCGGCTCTTCCAAAAATAAATCCAACTCCAACTTTATGCATCTGCATCTGCATCAGAGAGGAGCCAACGACAATTTTAGTTTAGTATTGGCAAATGAGGATTTATTTATTTGTTTTTTTTTTCGATATTCGCTTCACCCGTTTTGTTTTACACTGGTTTTGGTTTTGGTTTTGGTTTTTTTTTTTTTGGGTAATTTAAAATAGAGAGCCACACTAAATTGTATCCTACGAGTATAGATATAGCCCTAGTGATGACGAGGACGACTACGACGCCGAAAATGATGAAGAAGAACCGCACCCGTCGAAGTACAAAACTGAACTGTGACTCTCTCTGGTTCTAAAACTAAAACACTGCGTAACGAAAAAAAAAAAAACGAAACGAAAAGAAATCCTTTTTGGGGATAGTCGTCGTGTCTGGTTCTGTAGTACTACTATTGGCGTGTTTTTTTTTTTTTTTTTTTATTAATATTGATTTATTTGTCACGAGGTGGTGGTGCAATATGTGGCGCCTCGGTTATGTTCTTGAACAAAGCCAAGAGTGCTTATTATATACGGTTGGTTGAATGGTTGAATGGTAAAAGTTATAGTACCGCCGCGGTTAGTTGTTCCAAAGTGTGAACTGTATTGGATTAGTTACTTCTGGTCGAAGTGAAAGCTCAACAAAGACTGACGATGGCTCTGCACCGTTGCAGTCACTTCGATGAGGATATCCTATTTCTATCCACCACTGTGTCGGCTGGAAACTAACCGGAGGGTTGATGGAATGTGAATGGAAGTTCTTCAAAGCTAATTCCACTTCCAGTGGATTGTGGAAAATGCACACACCACGAATCTAATGACGATAGCTACAACTGTAGGGGCTATTCAGAACGGAACTTCACTTGGAGCCGTGCCAAGTGGAAGTTGGAAAAGCCGCAACGAACGCGTTTATAGTGCGATTAACTTTAATGATGACACGATTGCCGAATGCGGTATTTCTTTTTGTTGGTTATCCATTGATTTTCTCTTCGTTTTGATTTGCACAAATTCTTACTGTAAAAATAACTGTTTTGAAAAAATACATTAGCTCGCGATGTTAGATGCGGCTCGACTGATGATGGTTTGCGGTGAGCCGGCCCTTTTTGTACACACTTTGCCGGCCGAGATTTTTGGAAAAATCCCAAGAAAAAATCCTGCCATTGAGTGAGAATAACTGTTTTTTTTTTTTTTTTCTGATTGTAACTCAGTTTTGATAGAGATGTTTAGTTATAAGTCAGAGATTTTATCTCAAAGCTTTTGAGTCTAACTCACAGTTGATTATAAGTTTTCGAGCTGCATTCCATACTTGAGGTTTTCATTTCATTTCCGTCGTCGAACCGTGTGGAAGGCGACAGCAGCAACAGCAGCAGTAGCAGCTGATTCAACAGTACTACACACTACGAGAAACATCTCTCTTGGACAAACATTCTAGATACGTAAACCGATATTGTTCGATAGGCTAGTTAATATCTAGAATTTTTAACATATTTCTAGGCAAAATAAATATAACCCCGTAATAATGCGTAATAACTACGCAGAAACAAAAATTATGGCTGAGGAGGATATCTCAAGAAATTGCGGCTCTAAAATCTCCGACCGGCTGAAAAGCACTCTGGCGCACAAGCACAAGCGCACGGTTAATTTTCGAGTCTTTCAAAAAGAGAACTGAGAGCCTTACTCGTCGAAGAGAAGGAGGGATGAAAAACAACAAATACGAAGACATCACATGTGCACTTGGAAAGTTCATGAGGAAACTGTCTGCTCGCAACCATCTGATTCAATATTGATTTTCAAGTGAAAACAGCTGGCTGGCTACCCAGCGTGGACTTCCCCACGGTACCTATATTGGCACCGCTATTGTTGTTGTTGTTGTTTTTTTTTACAACTACACTCGCAAGGCAGGGCTGTGATGGCTGGAAGGAATAATTTTCTGTATACATATTTATGCTTGCGTGCATGTGAAGGTAGTTTCTTTTAAAAAGTGGGGTGCACTGTTCGATTTTTTGTTAACTCCTCTCACTAGGGCATATAGCTACACCAAAAAAAAAACAAAAATGAAGTAAAATACATACATTTTCAATTTTCAACCCAAAATGCTCACCTTTTACACCGTAATTATAATGGACCGAAAAAAGCTTTAATTTTTTTTAAATATTGTCCAATATTTTGTTGTAATTTTTTTTTTTTTTGGCGACTAAACTTTATATATTCTTACGAACTAAGTGAATAAATGGACTTTTAAGCGAAGAAGCAATTTAATTTTTTTGTTTTTTTTTTTTTTAGCTATTGAATAGATACTTAAATATATATTAACTGTTGTGTATATTATTTGTGAATTAACACTGAAAATCAGCAGTCTTAATTAAGCACTTGAGTAGAGTTTGGAATTAATTTTTTTCTATATTATATTTTACTTTGTTTCATTGGAAAAAAACAAACTTTAATTTAAATTTATTTCGCTTTTTGGTATCTGATCTACTTGCGGGAGAGTGGGACAATGTGTGGTATATAAGAGTTATAATTTGAGTTGTTCACTTTGAAACCGAAATAAACTTTAGACGGATTTTGGTGCACACGCAATTTTGTTTGTTTGTTTTTTTTTTTAAAGTTAAAGTTTAATTTCAGTTTTCACATTTTTTGTGTTCTTCTTTGATTGAGGAAAAGTTAGAATTTTCACTTGGAATCTATATGTATGTTTTCACACAAAAAAAGTGGAGTTGCGTCAACCGGCTTCTTACTTTGCTTCTTAAATAGGTAGCAGTTTGGTTGGTACTAGGTGCAGTTCGTGAAGATTTTCTCTTCCAATCGTCAGAGTCTAAAATCACGACGAAAACATTTGGCATGCGTCCGCATTTGGACGGTATTTTCCACTGACGTCGGGTGTGCGGGGCCTAGTCGAAGAAAGTTCCCCTTACATTGCGTGTGTGTGTTTGGAAAATGACGGCGGCTCGAATGTGGAAGAACACCAAATTGTAGGTTATGATTTTGCCTGCCTTGTAAAAGGATATGAAATGATGGTGGTGGCTTTGTGGAGCATGCGCCTTGCCTGTACAAAAGTCGAGCTTTTTTTTTTTCTCTGTCGTCGCAGGTCTGGGGGAGAAAATTTGCGACAAACACATGGTTAGAGGATCCATTCCACTAGTGGTAAATTCTAGAAGACCAAAGGAATTGGCAAAAATGTTATAGGTATCAAGGTTTGCTCGATTTTATAAAAAAAAACACATAGACACTGTAGTTGATGATTGTAATTAAATGTTATTAATTCAAATTTAAAGTTGTATCATATTCAAGCCAACTCTGCACACCACTGTTGGCTGCGTGTCAAAGTCGTCATACCGACTACGACATAGGTATAATAAAAACAATGTTATTAATGACCAGAAGGGACACATTCATTTAAATGTACCCTTATTTTATATAAGTTTTACGGCAGCATAGAAGTCGCATTATCTACCTCCAAAAGGGTCTAAGCATTATCTTAGGTTATATTTCCCTTCTGTGTTATAATTATCTAATGAAAGGGTTAACTTAGTAAATATTTGAGTCTTATGTCTCTGAGAAGTATCCGACTCAGTAATCCCTGTCTTTTGAGTTTTTTTTTGTTTACTTAAGAAACTAATTAATTGAATGACTAAAACACGTTCGTCTCCTATATAAATAGAAACACAGTTGCAAAACACTATACCTACCCTCTAATTGAATTATTACTTGGTTGGATTTGCACAGCACGATTGAAGAGCAGAGAGAGAGGGAATTAACTTGTGTGTGTGTGTAGAATCCAGCTGGGCTACCAAAAAAAATGCACTAAAATGTATTCTATTTTCAGATAATAGCTACCGTTAACTTGGCTTCTTAGTTTGGTTTAGTAAATTTGACAGATATGCATTTGAATTCAAGTTGTGATAGTTGCAGTGTGTTCTTAGGAAAAGGAATGCCTGAGTAAGTTTTAAGTCGGTTTGGTACCGTAACTGGGGAAGTACAAATGTTATGAATACTTAAATAATTTGTTTTCAAATATTTGAACATCTGCTTATGTCAATATATCCATTGACGAAAAAGTTTACAATAAGCATCGATTAAGGGTTGATACTTATCACGCAATATTTGTGTGTTTGTTCTTGCAAAGCCTTATTTTTCTTTCCGTTTGTTTCTGCTGCTGTCCCCTCCCCCCCCTCCCGGGGTTGGATTCAAAGCCGCTTTGAACTGGGGCTTTCATTGGTTGATTCACTTTGCATATCTCCGGCTAATAAGTACATTTCAAACGAATCGATGTATAGCTCGTAGAGCTCATTGTTCAGTCCACTTGCCGCGGGCTGTAAAAACCCCTCTGATAGTGTGGAACGTAAGGCTATTGTTGGCCGTACGACCGGGGCTAAGTCTTATGGATTAACGGGGTGGTAACGTAGTTGAATTAGTCTTTTTTTCGAATATTCCTATTTTCCGTAAGTACGGTCCGGTGATTAATATCGCCTTAAGTTGCTGGCAAAGAATCAAGTCCATCCTATTGCAACTCGAAAGTGCAATAACTGACTTGAAGTATAATATTTTAGTTTGCTTCATAGATTTAAGAGAAACAAATGGGTTTCAAAATCAAAATCTTAAATTTAAGCGTCTTAGTGTAAATTAAATTTTCACTAACAAATTATTTTGTGCTTTTATCGACTTACTGGTCGATGAAGTCATCCACAGTTTTTTGCTGAACGACTATAGATCCCAGATATTTGTTAGTTATGTGTATTTTGTTGTGAAGGTTTGTTTGCCGCGGGTTTGTGCTGACATGTTTGTTGTCATCCTGAACTCGTCGGTGGGCGTGGGACCTTGTCCAGTCTTCCGTCCAGGTGGTATTGACGCTGGCAGTAGTAACGCTGTCTTTACCCACCGCACCTTGGCTGTCTCACTCTCAAATGCGACAGCCATTTATGCCGCCATCTTTCACTTCCTCCACTTTCGTTTGTCTCTGCCTTCCTTCCCTAACCAACCGTCGTTCATTTAAAAAAAATATAAGTACTCTTTGTACTTGGGAATGATTTGTCCTTTCAAATAAATTTTGGAAATAGGTCGGAACGGGTCAGACAATAAGATCAGAAAGACAGATTTTTCTTGGGCTAATAGCCACCCAAACATCAAATCAAATGTGAAGATTCGTTGTACGAGAGTATAACTGATATATTTTAGGGCTCGTCCATACCCACCAAAACACGGAAGTTTATTCCCGCTCCTCGAGAAAGTCTAGGACAATTATAAAAAGGAAACGAGAAGGATGGGTGAGAGCCCAACAATGGCCACAACCGCTGTCCGTTCAAATACTTTTGACCACCAGACGACAGCCGCATACGAGACGATGGGTCTGACGATGGGCCTGACTATCATTTTATAAACCAGGGTATCATTCTGGGACTAAGACCCCAAGTTCTACCAAGTTTTATATAGGATAATGCCAAGATACTTGACTTCATTGGAGTAACTCATCAAGGTGCCTCTATAGTGATGGGTTCAAGGTTGACCATCTTTTTCTAGTGAAAGGCACTAGAATGATCCTTCCTTCTTGGACCAATCAGAAACTTGTAGTAATGCTTTCTCCACTACTAATGGTTGCAGACTTCCTCGGTCATCAGCGTAACCAATTGCGCTAAAGCCTAGTCTGTTTAACAGATTGTCCCTCCTTGTGGGCAACCTTTAACTGCCGTCACAGAAACTGACACATCTCCAGTGGAGGAGGTTATTATCCGACATTCCAGCATGGCTTTGTTCCATTACCACTGTAATTCTGTACTTTTACCACTGATCGCCCTGGCAATCGCGGCGTATCTAAGAAGGCACATAAGCCAATTTCCTTTTGCTATAAGTGTTTTTTCTATCTTTCTTACTTTCTTACTTTCTTACATAGTGAAGAGCACCTTTAGTGGAGTTTCCCTTTTTTGTACGCAAATTGACTTGATTGAAGGGGGTTCTATGAGCATTGATAAGTCTTTCCATAATTTTAAAAACAAAAGACTGTTAGACTAATTTCTGATCTGATGCTCTATTTAGCTTTACCTATTTTTGTTTACATTATATTACTTAAAACTAATTACTCATTTTCTTATCAATTATATAAATTCTTTACATGCAACACCGGCAATTTCTTAAAAACAATTACATTAACTTCCATCTTTCAAGCGTTAGGCAAACTATTAATAACTATTATGTTGGAAATAAAGGAAGCCTGATATCTTCTCTATTTTTTAGATAATAAGGCTGTACATTTGAACAATTTGATTTAAAAAATAATTTGGTAGTATATCATTTTTTATTTTAAATATTGATTAATTGTAAGCCATTGTAATACGTCTAACATTAATCATATAGGAGTCAATGTATTACACAACAAAATACATCTCATACCTCTATTTTGCAATTTTTGCAGTATCTAACATCTGAATTTTTGAACAATATTCAAAATGTGGTTCAATCACAACATTGATAACAACGTATCTTTGCTATTTAATTGCAAATATGTCTAAGATTACTCCTAGGTACTTTATTTTATTGACCTTTTTAATGTTCTCATTTGCATTAATAACAATATTTTTATCCGAATTACCTTTAATCAACAAAGCTTTGGTTTTACTTGTGTTCAATTTCAATTTATTCATCTCTTAAATACACTTCCCCCGCTTTTAGATCTGCATTTAGTTGGTCGATGCATTCTCTAGAAAAATGCAATAGCGTATCATCCGCAAACATTCTAATTTTTGCATTCTAATTTTTTGCATTATGAAAAGAAGAGTTCCCAATATAGCTCCTTGGGGAACCCCAGCCTTACAGGTAACTGTTCGGAAAACTCATTTGCAATTCTGGTTCGTTACATTCTGCTCGATAAATAACTTCTGAACCATTCCAGTTCAACTCCTTTTACATCGTAATTCTCCAGTTTTTCGATTAGTATGGTTCTGTCTATTGTCTCAAACGACTTAGATAATATTTATAATTAAACGTAGATCCAAAAAAACAGCAACTATTACATTCTTGTCCTGCAATTCAGTTTTCCATTGAGTTACTACAAGATTAAGAAATGAAGTAACGAAAACCTGATTGAAAGGAGTGTGATCTCAGTTGTAAAGGGTGATCCATTTCGAGGTTCCCTACTTTTTTAAAGAAAAAAACACAGAAAATTCAAATTTAATGGAGAATGTTTATTATCATTTGAAAGAACATTCTTTGGCATTTATTTTTTGAAGATTATGTCTATCAAATGTTGGCCGTTGCTACGTCGCAGATGGTCCATCCGTTGAGTCCAATTTTCGATCACTCGTTCGAGCATTTCGACTGGTAACTGGTGAATGACACGCGTGATGTTGTCGGCATAAGCTTTTGAGTTTACATATCCCCACAGGAAAAAGTCTAACGGTGTGATATCACACGATCTTGGTGGCCAATCGACCGGCCAAAAACGCGAAATGTTCTCTCAATAAGTCCATTGATTGATGCGATGTGTGGGAAGTGGCGCCGTCTTGCTGAAACCAAATGTCGCCGAGATCACGAGCTTCAATTTCAGGCATCAAATAGTCGGTTATCATGGCACGATATCGGTCGCCATTGACGGTTACGTTCGCACCGGCATAATTTTTAAAGAAATATGGACCGATGATTCCACCGGCCCACAAACCACACCAAACCGTTGTTTTTTCTGGATGAAGTGGCAGTTCTTCAATCTCTTCAGGTTGCTCTTCGTCCCAAATGCGGCAATTTTGTTTGTTTACATACCCATTGAGCCAGAAATGGGCCTCATCGCTAAACAAAATTTGCCTCGAAAACGTCGGATCTTCTTGGAACTTTCCAAGAGCCCATAGATCGAAGCGATGTCGCTTGGGAAGGTCGAGCGGCATCAGTTGTTGCACAAGCTGTATTTTGTACGCTTTCAATTTAAGATCTTGACGTAAAATGCGGCAAGTCGTTCCATACGTCAGTCCGAGTTGCTGCGAACGGCGCCGAATCGACTCTCTACGGTCTTCGTGTACACTCTCAGCTACGGCCGCTATATTTTCTTCACAGCGTGCTGGACGTGGTCTATTCGGTCGAATATTATCCAATAATGAATGCTGGGTCTCAAAATGGGTGATGGTGTTGCGAATAGTACGCTCCGTAGGCCGATTATGTTGACCATAAGTTGAGCGAAGTGCACGAAACACATTCCTCACAGAACGTGAATTTTCATAATAAAGTTGAACAATTTGTAAACGTTGTTCACGCGTAAGTCTTTCCATTATGAAATGCCAAACATTAGTATTGTAAACAAAAATAACATGACAGCATAACACGACTCACACGTGATCTATCAAAAAAGGCTATTGAAAAAAGTATCTCTACTTGGATCACCTTTTATTTTTTAAGAAATTAAATGAGTTGCTAGATCACCTAGCTCGCCATTTTAAACATCAATTAAGTAGATCAGTAACAACCACCATGTTGCTGTCGGTTGTTGAGACATAAGCAATTCCTGCGATAGCCATGACTAGGAACTGTTCGGAAAAAAAGAATATCTATTCAACCGAACTGGTTGCAATTCAATGAATAGCCCCCAATATAAATTTCGGTTAATTGCTAATAAATCGTTTTACTATGCACATCTCTTCAACTCGCAAGCAGTCGCTCAAGGATATTAGTTCAAATAACCTAAATTCAGCTCAGTCAATTAGGCTAAGCCTTTTGTGACTTTACCTGCACCAAATGGCTTAGCTATATCTATCTTGTTCGTTTTGTTTACGAATATACACTTGGGTAAAGGAATCTCTTCTTGCCATTTAATGCTTAGGACCCAGCGCGCCCTAAGGATTTAATATCTCTATACTGATTGGACATTGGGCATTTTTTTTTTTTTAAAGACTGAGACAAATAATTCGAAGCAATATTGATTGAGTACATATTCGCCGAGAAAGGCATAAATGCCAAAGACTAATGGAAAAATATGGTAAACGTAAATTTGTGTTTCTTACATTCTTGCCCATGTGTTGGATTCATACAATATCAATATCGGTAATACATTCTTACTTAACTGCGCACATTACGTGTTCCAGAGTCACTATATATTGTAATGGCACTTGAATCGATTTTACGAAAATCAACATAAATCGTAGTCAAATTAAAATTCAACTCCCCCAGCTTAATACGAAAAACACAATGTCCTTGAGGATACCACAACATTTTGATATTCTCACAGCACCCCCAGTAGAGGGAACGATTATTCTTCCATTAAGCGTAAGCATCGCCCATTTACATGTAATATTAATTAGTGGATTTATATGATGTGCTTTAATGTTTATGCACAGGATCTCTTTTCATTTCATAATTTTACTTATACTATGTCGTTAGGCTTTAGTTGATTTATAGCTCCGTCCATGGTGCGTTAAGCGCTCGTTTAAATACAAATCGATAGAGCATAAGAATCCGGCGAGTACTTTTTCATCTTGGTTTTCTAACTTGCTCCAGTTACTAAAAATATACTTCTGGATTCTTAACCAGCGAAGCGGAAGTTAATGGTTAAATACAATGCAACAACTTTTGATTGCTACCATTGAAGTGGGGGCCGACATAACTTCGGCTTCGTAAGATTGATTTTGCAGTCCTTGACTTTAAGTTTCATATCAGATACAAACAACTAAAAATTCGCAATAATTTTACGTTAAGTTAATTCCACTCGAGTGGAGCCGCATCAGCACAACAAAGAAATGTAAATATAAAAAAGTGTGGCAATTCTTCGAAAATATTGATGATTTCAATCAGTCTTTCATTACGATTATTGTAAAAGAGATTTCCAAGGTGAGAAAATAGTTGCACTTTGACATGAGCAAACAAACACCTAAAGAATCTCCACGAATAAACTTTACTCCGGCTTTTTGCTGATTCTGAAGAATCTCATATTTCAAAGCTGTGCGAAAGTTTCTCTTTTGATAAACT
Source organism: Ferdinandea cuprea (assembly GCA_963576555.1). NCBI lineage: Eukaryota > Metazoa > Arthropoda > Insecta > Diptera > Syrphidae > Ferdinandea > Ferdinandea cuprea. Next base: position 68,512,134 of record OY754958.1, read on the forward strand.
TGGCGGGTTCTTAAATTCCAATGAATTTCCACCAATTAGATGGAAATGGAACGTTAACTGACTGAAGTAACCTATTAATAGATACTCATAAATTGCGCTTAAATTATGCAGGCAAGGCCAATGCGGTCCTTTATTGTATTATGAAATATAGGGTCTGCCAAATAACTTTTTTTTTTGAAAATGCTATAAAAAAAAACTACTGAAAATTTTCTCAAATTTATTTTTTTATTTGAAAGTACAATCCTTCCGGTTAATAATGGAAAATAATTTCCTTCGAATGGCTCCCTCGGCTGGCCATGCCTACGCGATCGGTCCAATTTTTAAGCACATTATCGATTGTGTGCAGCTGTATTTCACCAACGGCTTCACGAATATTGTCCTTTAAAGCGTCAATTGTCTCTGGCATGTCGGCGTAACACTTATCTTTTACGGCACCCCACAAATAATGGTCCAACGGTGTTAAATCGCAGCTCCGCGGTGGCCAAACGACATCAGCTCTGCGGCTGATAATGCGATCTTCAAAAACAGGGCGCAAAACATCGAGTGTAGCTTCGGCTGTGTGGCACGTAGCGCCGTCCTGTTGAAACCAAATGTTGCCAATATCCTCCTCTTCAATTTTTGTGAACAAAAATTCGTTCAACATGGCCCGATAACGATCGCCATTGACTGTAACGGCCACTCCTTGCTCATTTTCGAAGAAAAATGGCCCAATTCCGCACCAAACAGTGACTCGTTTTGGGTATATCGGCTTTTCAATGTATGCGTGCGGGTTTTCTGTGCCCCAAATGCGACTATTTTGCTTGTTTACATACCCGCCAAGATCAAAATGAGCTTCATCTGAAAAGATAATTGTTTTGGCAAAATCGGCATCTTCTCTAAGTCGATCGCAGGCCCACTTAGCGAAGCAAAAACGCATTGGATGGTCAGTTGGCTTCAACTCCTGAACCAATTGGACTTTGTATGGCGTCATACCGAGGTCTTTATGCAAAATTCGTCTCAATGATGTCTCCGAAATGTTCAATTGTTGAGAACGACGGTGAATTGATGTTGATGGCGCTTCACGCACACTTTCTGCCACAGCAGCAACTTTCTCAGGTGTACGCACTGTTTTTGGCTTTTCACGCTTTGGTTTATCGATGAGGATGACAGTTTCTAGTAATGTCGCAATATTTCCCAGCGTTGGTCAAGCGTATACACAACCATATTCGTTCAACGGAAGGATGAAACTAATTATCTGTCAAATCAGACATGAGCTAATTGTAAGTGTTACCATTCGCGAAATAAGCACTAGTTGAAAAAAAAACGTTAAATGGCGGACCCTATATAATTGACACTATGTTGATTATTACCAAAGACATTTAAAACTAAAATTTCAAATTTTTGGTAACATAACTTTATTAAATAGCGTCAAGGGAATATAAAAATATTTTTTTAATTTTTAAGAAAAGTAGGAAGTGTGGTTTAAGCTGTACAATGTGAAAATATGGTTGCTAATTTCTTACATGAAATTTCTTAAAGCATTCTTTTTCGACACACAGAACTATATCGCGGAGCTCACAAACCCATCTGACTCGCATGTGACATACTCTGCATCTAAGAGGCTTTTCTATTCTCTTGGAAAATGGTGACCTTCAGTTAAAGCAACACTTGCAGAGATGTAGCGTTTTGATGTTGAAGGTTGCAGGATTGTGTATCTTCTAAGATAATATCGAGCAATATCTCTTTGAAACGAAAGCAAGTCATGTTCTGAATCAGCTGCGACTTTATATAGTTTCCAAGCGTTCACCAATGTAGAGCTTAGCATTGACGTAAACAGCGGCCACCACCACTTTTTTCCTCGAATTTTGATTTTATAGGCATTGACACCCTGGTCGTGTAAGTCAACGCCACCCATACCATTATTATAATCCGCAATAAGGTTCGGCTGCTGAAAGAAAACTTTTCTTTTTTCGACGTATGACCAACGTTTGACATAGTGCATTGGCTGGATGGTATCGAAGTTTGTTCCCATAGTGACAACACTATTATCATGCCATTTTACAAAAAGAATATTATTATTTACGTCATATACGTGCTAAAAATGCCCTCTTTTCTCTTTCTTGAATTCTTTTTTCAGTTTCAATGGGCATTTTTTTGATCGGTTTTCTCTTGATGTCCCAGTAGCTCTGAAGCCCTTTTCTCTCAACAATCGCAAAAGCTCATGAGAAGTAAAATAGTTGTCAAAATATACTATTTGGTCAGTAGGAAATGGAACTTTTTCTAGAAGCTCAAGTACAACTGGCGATCCCAGTGGGATTTGTAACACAGCAGCGTTCACATTTTTTGCACCACAATAAGTATCAAAGTTATACAGGTAGCCACAACTACTCGTCAACATCCAGTTCTTGAAACCAAAACGAACAGGTTTTTCTTATAATGTACGCGCACTAAAGGACTTTGGATACCCTTATAATGAAGTGACACAGTGCGGGCATTAGGGAAATGAAGGATTAGAGAATGGGAGAAACCGATGCACGTTGGTTTTAAATGTTTGTAAATTATAATGCAAAGGAAAAACAGAGCGTGGTAGAGCATTCCACATTCGTATTGTACGGTTGAGAAAGGAATCTTTATATTTCACAGTACGCCCGAAAACAGGCTCAAGGGTAAACTGATGTGCATTCCGCGCATGGCGAGTATTGCGGTTGAATTGCTGTAGGGGTGGAATGCAACTGGCTATTTCATTTGAGCACTTGTGGTGGAAATACCGATAAAACAATGACAGGCAGGAGACATTACGACGATGACTAAGAGAGTCAAGTGATTTCGCGATGTCTCGATCGCCAATAAGTTTTACCGCACGTTTTTGGATCCTGTCAAGTAGCTCCAAATATGTTATTGGTGCTTCAGACCAGATATGAGCGTTGTACTCAAGTTTTGGGCGATTAAACGCCTTGTAGATTCTAGCCAGATCAGAAGGGGTGAAATATTTCCTGCATCGCTTAAGGAAGCCTAGACATTTCGCAGCGTTCTTGGCGTCATCAAATATTTGTCATTAACACACATACCGAGAATGGAATGTCGTTCGGTTTCAGCGATGCAAGTGCCATTCATGGATAATGGCAGAGAATTATGGGTTCGCTTCAATGACAGCAGACAGCATTGCGTTTTGGAAGCATTAAATTCCACTCTGTTGGTTTTACCCCATTTAAGTATGCTGTCAAGATCGGAATTCAATGAGCTTAACACACGTTGCCGTTCCAGTTCAACGCCCGAAGATGAGGGGCGTTGTCCAGGAAACGAATATGTAAAGCTGAGGGTACTGTCATCGGTGAAGGAATGAGTAGGATTAGAAGTAACAGAGAGTAGATCATTTATAAAAATGAGAAAGAAAGTCGGAGACAAAACGGAGCCTTGAGGGACACCAGCATTTATTCGGTGAGTTGCAGACTTGTCAAATGCCTTTAAAATATCAAGCGCAACGACCTTGCTTTCGCCACCATGGTGAATAGATTGGTTCCACTTTTCGGTTAGATATGTCATCAAATCACCAGTGGACCTGTTGCTGCGAAAACTGTACGGTCATTAAGAAGTTTTCGGGATTCGAGATATTTCATAAGCTGACGGTTTATCAGCGTTTCCATGACCTTGGAAAGAAGGGACGTAAGTGCAATTGGTCGGTAGGATGAGGGAGAGGCCTCCTTTTTTTGGGGACGGGCTGGACAAATGCTGTTTTCCATCTTCTCGGAAGAGCCCTGAAGAATAGGACAGATAGAAAAGCTTACGCAGTGGTTTTGCCAGCGTGGAAGAACACCTCTTCAGAACTATAGGGGAAATACCATCTGGGCCAGCGGATTTGTGAATGTTGAGATCTTGAAGTACTCTTGCCACAGTACGGGTGCGGAAGTGGATTTGTCCCATGGATTGTTCTACTATAGATGCAATGTCAAACACGGCATTTCGATCATCTTCTTCGATTGCGTTTATTGCATTTGGAAGATTATCGAATCTCCTTCCATTAAATGAAAAAAAAATAATCAGATTTTCCCATTGTACCCAAGCACACCTTATTTTACGCGTACTTACCTAAATGAACACAAATAAAATGCACGCCTACTTGCAGAAAACATGTCAACGAACAAGTAAAAATCAAATTTCATCAAAACAAATTTGAAGAAGGACAATGGTAAAACCATAAAGTTGTTCAATTTTCTGTACCCAAGCGGGTACAGTGGTAGTAAATGTTAATTTAAACCAACTGGAAACGTTCATCTTTTACAGCATACCTAAACTGATAACCGTTACATAAGAGCCCAAGAACAAATTTTGGCTGAGACACGGACGCTGCTTTCATTATCCAAGATAGACTATGGGTTGTTCTCTTAAAGGGATGTTCGGTTTGCCTTGTCGTCCTCTTGGCTCGAGCAATTGTTCATTAGCACGACCACCATTGTTTAGGCCTTCCGTGTTGACCCCTGCTCCGTACACTATCTGTCCAATATTGAAAAAATCACATGAAAGCTCAACGATAAAGTTGTAATAGCTGACATTTGTTAGATGCTGGCGATTTGGTTCGCGGTTCTACCTTCTTAAGTGTGCCAGGTAACAACAGTGCCACTTATTGCAATATTGTAAGCTGCTGTGAAGTCAGTAAGTCTGTCGTCTTTTTGTGGAGGTTATACCAACTTACCCGCCAGATGTTTTCCTTTCCGACCTTAGCATGGTAGTATCCTAACACAGTTTTTACATCGTACTCCGGACAGGCTACATATAAGTTCCGTTCCGTTCTGTGAAAAAATGTGAAAATCCGCTGCTTTATCGAAAAGTTGTGCTCAGCGATGAGGCTTATTTCTGGCTCAACGAATACGTAAATAAGCAAAACTGTCGCATCTGGAGCGATGAAGAACCACACGCCATACAAGTATTACCGATGCATCCTGAAAAAACGACAGTTTGGTGTGGTTTATGGGCTGGTGGCATCCACGGTCCATTTTTCTTCAAAGACAACCATGGAAGAAACGTTTCCGTCAAAGGCGAACTATATCGATGGTTGACATGAGGTTTCAACAAGACGGTGCCACATGCCACACAGCCGAAGCTACACTCGATGTTTTACGCCCTGTTTTTGAAGATCGCATTATCAGCCGCAGAGCTGATGACGTTTGGACACCGCGGAGCTGCGATTTGATACCGTTGGACTATTATTTGTGGGGTGCCGTAAAAGATAAGTGTTACGCCGACATGCCAGAGACAATTGACGCTTTAAAGAACAATATTCGTGAACCATTGGTGAAATACAGCTGCACACAATCGATAATGTGCTTAAAAATTGGACCGATTATGTAGGCTACTGCATGGCCAGCCGAGGCAGCCATTCGAATGAAATTATTTTCCATTATTAACCGGAAGGATTGTACTTTCAAATAAAAAAAGAAATTTGAGAAAATATACAGTAATTTTTTTTTTATAGCATTTTCAAAAAAAAAAAAATTATTTGGCGGACCCCTTAGGAAAGCTATTAAATGTTATCAATGGTTTTGTAACTGAAAATCGATTAGTAGAAAATCATAATCCGTGGTTTAACAACCGGTTACATAAGCTCAAAGAACGCAAAACACAATCAAGACAAAAAGCTATAACTATGCTCACTGGTGGAAATATAGAAATGCGCGTAACTATTACAGAAGTGAACTTAAAAATTTTTGTCATACCGAGAACTATCAAGTTCGAGATTTTTCACCTCCTTTACATTTTCGTAAGGGCACAGAACATGGACTATGCTCCAGCCGAGCCTAACTCACCGTTTTTTACTGGGGTATGTAACGCCGAACAACTGGCGTTTGAAATTTGAGAAATTGCAGCTTAGAGTTATTGCAATGACTATAAAGGCGGGTCCGGTGCTTACAGGCAAATGTTTTTTGATAAGTCTCTTATTATTGTTTCAATGTTGGAATTTATTCAATTTTACAAAGATTCATTTAGCCAGCGGTTGTCGTCGTTCTTATTGCACCTTTGTATGCTAGTCTTTGTATTTTCGTCAATAACTTAACAGTGGTTGATTTGTCTTAGGTTCAATGGAACTTTTTTTGAAATGTTTCGTAAGCTTCGAGAATACTTAAGGCTATGTCGTTCGTTGCCCCTCTAACTTTTTTATAAAGTTTTTAATTGACAAATCCAGTAACTAGTCCTTCTTTTAATCGCCATATTTTTAACACTTGCTGGATAACTCCAATGTTTGATAACTTTGTTCCACATTGCACGGCTGTATTCCGACGACAGCTTGCCGAAAGTCGCTTTTCAAAAAATCCAAACATGTGGATTGTCGGCTTGGACCTATGTTGACGAACTCCTTGCATTGGGGTTTTGACGAAAAGAGTGAACGTTAATACCAATGATCAAGCCTGCAGAATTGATTAAAATATATTGATTAAATAATAGTTATACTACCGTTAAAGATTTCAAAAACTTTTTTATCAGATCTTAGACAGATCGAAGAGGATCCTACCCCAAATCTGGCCCGTTAAACGTGTCAGCTAGCTTAAAATGTATTAATAGCAAAATGAAAGACTTTATAGGCGTTAAAAAAGAATTAGTATCTAATATATAACCATTAGACGTAGTAGACCCATGCAGGAGTTAAAATAAAACCTATTTTCTCGAAACATTGTGTGTGACAAGATGTACTTTTGACACGAATGGAATCAGTTTAACCCATTTCCGGTGGCTACCAGTTCCAACTGAAATAAAATCGTGAAATTTCAAATAGTATTTGAAAAAGTTTTTATTTTTTCGGAAAATTTACAACGTTCGCCGAAAGGGGGTATCAAAATTATTGAAATGAATCTTTCTTAGGCTAGATTCATACAAATTGTTGGTTTTCATGCACTGGATTTCATCTGGAAAAAAATTGTTGACTGTCTCTTACCGTTTGGGCGTGGTACGCCCCAAAATTTCGTAAATTGCCTATGAAATGGTACCAACATTTCTGGATTTCAAATTTAATTTTATTTTACTCCTGACATGTATAGTTAATTGATACAAAAAGTTTCATCGTGATGGGTTAATGAAAAGATAAGTTATCCGATGAAATAAAAAATAATCGAAGAATTGAATAATTTCTTAATATAATATATTTTATTCTTATATAAATAGTACCTGGGTGGCCCCAATTGGTTGATTGAGTTCAGTGCACCAAAAGCAATAAAAAAAAAACAAAGAAGTGATTTCGGAGGTGGGGCAGTAAAATGAAATGTTGCCCTTTCTTTTAACCGGGAATATAAATGAACTTTATTTAAAGAAATTTATAAAAAAGTGTATATTACGAAGTTGCACGAGCGGTACCTTCCACCTGCGGAATGTTTGGGCCCATTTTTCATTTTGAAAAAATAGATCGATTTTTTCATCATTTTTTTTTACTAACATTGTGGCTTTCTATACAGAAACATAGCCTTTTTAACTAAATATAATCCAGTAAGTGCAATAACCTCGATCATGGCAACTGCCTTAGTTTCTATTAGTTGCGTAAGCCGAGTTTGTACTGTATATGGCTAACTATACTCTGTCCAACATAATAATTTTTAAAGCCGTATGCAGAGAAGACCTGCTAATTTGATGTTTGCATTGCGTCCTACCTTATGCAGTATTTTATCCAGCGTCCTAAGTTCGTTATTTGGAAAAAACTGATGCACAATTTGCCTGATGGCACACTTATCGAAATCATCTACTTTACTTCTGAGACCAGAATGGTTTTTCTTCTTTGGTAAAGAGTTATTTCCTTTGGTACTGTTTTCGTTGAGAACTCTGTAAATTGTTCGCTTACCCACAGAAAAAATATCTGCCACTTTCTTCACAAATTCGGTTTTATTTTTCAAACTTTCACGCATTTTTTTTGCCGCGTGCCTTTTTTCGGCACTTAAGTCCTTGGATGATTTTGAATCCATTTTTAACTACTAAGATTAAGATTATATAAAACATAAAAAAACTGACCGCGCGCTACGAACACCTACGCAAAGAAAACAGCTTACAATTTTGTAACTGCATTTTAACGTATTTTCCACACATTAACAGAAATGCAAAAGATCAAAACCAGATCGCCACGATAACACTTACCATCAAGCTCTTAAACCAAAAGCTCCTCAATTAAATGAATTAAATAGGCGTGAATAGCATCTACAGCCACAGGCAGCGTTGCCGCTAACTTTTTGAAAAATGTATCTTTTTCTTTTGAAAAATGTTTTTGATACATTTGTAATTTGTAGTTTTTTGTATGAAATCTGACGTCTCACGGCACTTAAGATGGATATAAATTTCAAAAGGGAAACCACCATTTCAATCCAATTATTTGTTTTTAAATATAATAACGCACTAACGCTTGTGATGTAAGAGTTATCACACACAAAACTATGCACCGAAGCGGACCTATTCCGATCCCTGGGGAACCGGTTAAATTTGTACTCAACCTGTAGACAAAAAACCTTAACACTTTCCCTTTGAAGTTTTTACCGCCTATTTCCTCCAAAGATTCAAAAAAGTGTCTCCCTAAGAATTTCCCACGACTACGTGAAATTGTCTCGCACTCACACAATATGTGCGGTATATCCATAACAGCCTGCAGATCGCCACAGAATCTGCAGAAGACAGTCCGAGTCTCTTTGAATGTTTTCGCAAGAGGCAATATATGCCCTATCAGGATTCCTCCTAATATTTTGAGCTTATACCTGCTAAGTTTTATAAACTTCCTGGAGCTCTTACAGTCGAGAAATAGCCATAAGGCTTTTGACCCCGTGTGTGCCCCAAGACTTGACCACCTTAGGTTGGCAGTACTTAAAGATATTTTCCCTGATTATGCAGAGAGGATGTTGTATGTTTGAGCATTGAGTAGCCCTCCTATTGTTGCAAGCCTATCCGCCAGCGCATTGCCTTCAATACCGAAGTGTCCTGGCACCCAGCATAGTCTCATTCGGTTCTGATTGCATTTCCTGACTATATCAGAATTTATGTTTGTTGATACCATTGCCTTAAGTGCGGTCTGGCTGTCGATGAAGATGCCCATATCGATATCCGGTTTCATCTGCATTTGTAACAAGCATCGTAACAGTCATCACTTTCGAAACTATAGTTTCGTTGGTGGGTGGAAGATCCGGATATTATCCGGGTCAAGTTATGGATATGACAAATCCACCAAATCTCTTTTATTTGATAGTCCATACTAGAATTTTAAAAATAAGTTGGTATTTATTCTTAAAATTGTAAAATAATTTTTAAATAGCAAAACACAAACTTTAGTCAGGTCGTATATACGTGAAATATTCTGAATGTTATGAAAACGAACAATTGATTCTACCAGATTTAAACATTGATTTAAAAACATTAAAAATTTATGACAAAAGATAGAAATTGCAGATTTTTGATGTAAATTTAAAAACGTATCAAATCGAAGAAAAATAGAAAAAAAGTATCTATGTATCAAATGTTTTCACGAAAGCAAAAATGTATCCAAATTGATACACTTGTATGCCACAGGCCAAACACATCAGTGCACACTCGGATCACAGATGAGAAATTAACCAGATAGTCAACTCGAGAGCGAATCTCTCACCTTGCCTACAAGCTAAGGCGAACTGATAAGCCCCACATAATTTGCACTTATATGGGCTTTTACGTGCAAATCAAATGGGAATCACGCACATATAAATCGAATTATATGGGGCTAATGGCCGCTCCCATGAAATGTCATTTTTTATAGCAAGAAGTTGGGAACAGTTGATGAATTTCAGCAGATTACAACTCACAATTTGGGTGTGTAAAATAAACATGGTCAATATGCGGTGAATATGGATTGATAAAAACATACTTACCACACAACTAATAACATAATAAAATATTATAATATTAAGAATAAAGCTGTGTTTTAACTAATTTATTCTAATTTTTAATGAAAAATAATCAAAATAATATTGATTAGCGTGACTAATATATAATAAGTAAGTTCATCATACATTTTCGGTTGACAATAAATTTAAGTATAACTTTAGAAAGACGGATTTTGTTATGGATGGTTATATTGAAGCATTTAAGTACTTTTATGCTAGGTTTTCACCATCAAATAAACCGAGATTAAGCACAAAAAATTGGTTACTGAGATTTATTTTCAATCTTGTGTTTAGCAGATTGAAATTTGTTTGGTTAATCTTGAGATTTGAACTGCATTAAAGTCGTCTATTAAAAAGAGTGGCTAATTAATTCAATATATATATGTATCATAATGTGCATGCTTATTTATGAGTTGTATTCAACTACCAAGCATTTTCGATAGAAAAATGCACCAACAATATATTTATGCAGTGCATTCCAGCTACCTTTTTTTTCGTTCTTTCGTCTATCGCTTACTTTAAATTTTAAAATAAAGCATATTAACTTATATAAAAAATTTCAAAACCGCCTTAGAAAAGAAACAGCTAAAAAAATTGATTGACTAAACACAAATTTTGCAACACAAAATAATTAAAAAAGGTATAAAAATACTTCTTTTCCACTTTATTTTATCAATGCATGGAACCCGAATATGTACATATATTCATTAAACTTTCATATGTTGAATAAAAACAATCAAAGAATTTAATATATATATAAAAAACTATTGCAAACTATTTACTACAAATATTTTACAACCAAACATTACTAATTTAGTAATATTTATGCAATAATACAATGAAATATGCATTTTATCTCATTTTATTAACCAAAATGGAAAAGTACAACAACCCAAGAATGTTTATTTTAAGGCAGATACAAAATAGAGAACTATTTCTTATAACCGCAAAAAATATTCCAACTAAGTTGTAACAACTTTATTGGGTAACTAATTTTTTGTTTCTTTATAAACATTTATATTAAAATAGCTATAAAAGTTGAATCACATAAACTCAACACTTCGCAGAATTTTTTATTTCCCAACACATCCGCCGTGACCAGCGATTTGCATATGTTGCAAAACTCCCCAAAATTATTTTTGGCGGGTAAACTAGTAAATTAGATCTAACTTCATGTGTCTGGCTCACACGTATTCACAGATGTGAAATTTGAGAGAGGATTTTGCGGCCGTTATTAAATATTTTTTGCGCGTTGAAAGTGATAGGGGATTTCAGAGTTGACTATCTGGTTAATTCCTCATCTGTGACTCGGATGTGCGTTGAATAAGACGTGAAATCTGAAGTCTGATGCAATTGGAAATTCACTGGAGGGTAAAAACTTTATGGGGGTTTCTTTCAATTTAGTATGGTAGAAAAATATGGCACGCTACTGATTTTTAAAAAGCTTCCCCATAAGACGTGTACTGCCAATTTATATTGGACAGAGTATAGTTTAAGTATAAAATTAAACAAATGTAATGTTTCTTTTACTTTTACGTATGATTGATTTTTGCTCTGACTATGTAGGTACTCATTTAATTTATTCACGCCACGCGACTGCTATAAATATAGACAAACTTGCACCAACCGAACCATTGAAAACACGCATATTGATCGCGGAATCAAGACACCATAAAAGCGAAAATCGCTCCAGTCCAGTCCAATTAGGACACAGCCATATTCTCTTTGCAACTCATTGTTACCTATCCAAAAATGTTATTATATTTATTCTGCCATGTGTGACAAAAAGTAACCTTCCCTGCCTCCGCAACCACTTCTTACATATTCCTGTAAATTTTTTATTTAAGTTACACATACACAGTTTTCCACTATCGTGACTTACTGTAATATGTATGTATGTATCTACCTGATTTTGCTTGGAAAAATGTCTTCTTACCGGATGTGACACTGTGTCACAGGTGATGTAATCTGATCGTGCACTACAACTACACATTCATGAACCTTGCGTTCCTCTTTTGCTGGCTTGCTAAAACAAATTTGTATTCAAACAAGAGACTTTGTTAAAATAAAAAAGTAACACATTCTAAAGCTGTAAAAAAAAACAGAAAAAAAACACCACATATGTCAATGAAAGGAGTTGAGTTGTCCTGTCCGTCCCTTTACCTTACCCACTTTATCGCAACCACCAAATATATTCTTCCGTAGATAGTTCCCTGAATACATCGCCTTAATGTCTGGCGGACCCCCATCGGCGGCTAGTGCGAGTGACGTCCGCTACAAATATGTATAACGTTTCAAAGGTCCCTTTTCACATTTTTGTTGTGGCATACGTAATAAAAGCCACGACATAGCGCACATTATCGATTTGTCCACACGTCCACAGCACATCATAGTGTTAGAGGGCGACGGAGTTCGTTCGTGCGAATGACTGCAGTAAGGATACTGCTGTCCCATATAATGACATCCTCAGTGTATGTACTTAAATCACACATGAGCATGTATGGAAAGTGTGTGTATACCGACGGCGACCGCGACGACAAACCTTATTTATGGCAAATGAGACATGTTTTCAGTCAGCGATAGATCTGAGACATACATGCACACACCTTTCTATATTAGGTAAAATTTTTTTTTTTCAAAAAGGGGGCCCCACACTCACTAAAACAAAACCACCAAAAAACAATCGATTCTGTCATTAGTAGTTTTTGTTTTAATTTTTATTTATGAACTATTTTTAAGTATTTTAGTTGCGCTGTAGAGCCAGCCACTCTCGCAAAGGGGAGGTTTTAGTTTCACATCTGATTTGAACAAACAAACAGGCATTTACGTCTGAGTTCTTACTTTCGAAGTGCTGATGGTGGGTTGAATTCACTTTGGCGAATCTAGTGTTGCTTCCGTTTTAAGGCTGTTTTGAGCTGTCATTTCCTGGAGAACAAAAAAGCACAACAAACAATCGCTACGAAATACCATTAACGTTTTACAAAAGTCTTAACAAATACCCATGTGTGCTTTTAAAATGTATCCTTCCAAAAAGATCAAGGTCGAAGTAAAAGCAATACTAAGCAATCAGAATCTGGCGCCCCGCACTTTTTGTAGGCATTTAAAGCGAATAATTCTCTTACGAAGAAGTCGTGACGATATCAAGTGTCATAATTGACATATGTACGTGATGATTCACTTCGTTCATATCAGACGGGAAGATCCTTTCTGGTGACTTGTCTCTATGCCAAGTAAACAGAACTGTCTTGCTCCGTTTTATATGCATATAAATAGATATGTCATGAAGTGAAGCCCAGCACAACGGTGCATCTGCATCTGCATGCGGTAAAGAAAAAAAAATCGCCATTTCGTTTGCGTTTATATGCTTCTAATGGAGTAGGGCCCTGTGCCAAGATTTCTTTCTATAGTTGTTGTGCATGCAGCGCCAGCCTCTGCTCCCTTAACTCTCCTGCGGCATTCGTTCATATACATATGTATATAATATGCAAGCAAACCACACACACACAAACACATTCCGACTCCGAGGATATGAAATGGCCTCAATTTTATTTCTTTGGCAGCTACTTTTGCTTATTTTTTATTTTTTTTTTTCCACATATTGCATGCTGTGGGGTTGATTTAATTTAATGCACCTTCCTATTTTATTTATTTATTTATTTATATTTGTGTTTTGCCCTTTGGAACGATGGCAAACGTTAGATTCTAATAATTGTGCAGGAGCCATTGCATCAGGTACTGGGGGCCTATTCAAAAGGGTTTTCGTTTAGTTGTCCCTTTAAACTTGGTTGAATTAAGGTGCACCAAAATGAATGATCCAAATAAAAAAAAAGGGAGATATATGCATGTACGTGTATATGCTCAGCTCAGTCAGTACGTGAGGTGGGACTATATACTATCTGCTTGCTCATAAAATAAATTTTTATTGTGTGTACATCACGATTATGGAAGAATGGAATGGTATATTGTGGTTAACTGAACTCGGGAGCAAAGATTAGCTTCCATGTCGACAGGAGGCCTGGCTATGCAGGTGCAAAGATAATTTTCAATAATTCGCCAAATTTGCCAAAATTTAAAGCGGCAACAGTTTCAGTTTCGAATGAGGATTTATGGATTTTGCGATAGTAGGTTTGTGTCCCTTGTACAGCTTTATACATTTATAAGGAAATCGTGTCTGTCTTGCTCTCAATGTTTTCATGGACACAGGCATTGTAATCTGGCGCAGGGACATACAGTGGCTCACAGCTTATTTGACCCACGACGTTTATTGAACACCTGCGATCGCTCGATCTGCAGGATAACGGTACTTATTTTGCCTATGCTTAAGTCATTATATTCGCAACTGGAGATAGCATTTTTAGTTTGATTTCGTTAGCGGAACACGTGTTACCACAATGGGAAAACGCACAACCATCGAACAGCGGGAGTTCGTACTAAACTAAACCACTACAAAAATGGTCTTTCTCGTCGGAAAATAGCTGAATTTGTGAATTTACCAGAGTCCACTGTAAAGGCAATAATTCATCGCTTCGTTTTTGAAAACAGAGTGGAAGACAAAGGGAGAATCGCTCCAAACAAAATAAAGGGTGATCCAAGTAGAGCTAATTTTTTCAATAGCCTTTTTTGACAGATCACGTGTGAGTCGTGTCATGCTGTCATGTTATTTTTGTTTAGTATTGTTTGGCATTTCATAATGGAGAGACTTACGCGTGAACAACGTTTACAAATTATTCAACTTTATTATGAAAATTCACGTTCTGTGAGGTATGTGTTTCGTGCACTTCGCTCAACTTATGGTCAACATAATCGGCCTACTGAGCGTACTATTCGCAACACCATCACCCATTTTGAGACCCAGCATTCATTATTGGATAATATTCGACCGAATAGACCACGCCCAGCACGCTGTGAAGAAAATATAGCGGCCGTAGCTGAGAGTGTACACGAAGACCGTAGAGAGTCGATTCGGCGCCGTTCGCAGCAACTCGGACTGACGTATGGAACGACTTGGCGCATTTTACGTCAAGATCTTAAATTTAAACGGGTAAAAAATACAGCTTGTGCAACAACTGAAGCCGCTCGACTTTCCCAAGCGACATCGCTTCGCTCTATGGGCTCTTGAAAAGTTCCAAGAAGATCCGACGTTTTCGAGGCAAATTTTGTTTAGCGAAGAGGCCCATTTCTGGCTCAATGGGTATGTAAACAAACAAAATTGCCGCATTTGGGACGAAGAGCAACCTGAAGAGATTGAAGAACTGCCACTTCATCCAGAAAAAACAACGGTTTGGTGTGGTTTGTGGGCCGGTGGAATCATCGGTCCATATTTCTTTAAAAATTATGCCGGTGCGAACGTAACCGTCAATGGCGACCGTTATCGTGCCGACTATTTGATGCCTGAAATTGGTCTCGGCGACATTTGGTTTCAGCAAGACGGCGGCACTTCCCACACATCGCATCAATCAATGGACTTATTGAGAGAACATTTCGGTGAGCACATAATTTCACGTTTTGGGCCGGTCGATTGGCCACCAAGATCGTGTGATATCACACCGTTAGACTCTTTCCTGTGGGGATATGTAAAGTCAAAAGCTTATGCCGACAAACCCGCTTCGATTCAGGCCTTGGAGGAAAACATCACGCGTGTCATTCGCCAGTTACCAGTCGAAATGCTCGAACGAGTGATCGAAAATTGGACTCAACGGATGGACCATCTGCGACGTAGCAACGGCCAACATTTGATAGACATAATCTTCAAAAAATAAATGCCAAAGAATGTTCTTTCAAATGATAATAAACATTCTCCATTAAATTTGAATTTTCTGTATTTTTTTCTTTAAAAAAGTAGGGAACCTCGAAATGACCACAGATGAGCGATATATCGTGCGAAAAGTTAAGGAAAAAAGATGGGGGAAAAGTTGGGAAAGTCATGTTGTGCAGAAACCGTACGTCGAGTGCTCCGAAAAAATGATTTACATTGAAGAATTGCACGCAAGAAACCTTTTATTAGTAAGACAAATCAAAACCGTGGTCTTCAATTCGCAAAAGACCACATCAATAAGGATTCCAGCTTCTGGGAGCACGTAATACTTGCTGATGAGTCGAAATTTAATATTTTCGGTTCCGGTGGGTGACCCTACGTCTGGCGTAGAGCTAATACAGAGCTGAAAAACAAACATTTAAAAGCAACCGTGAAACATGGCGGTGGCAGCGTCATGGTTTGGGCCTGTATGTCTGCGGCGGGGGTCGGAAAACTACAGTTCATCGAAACTACAATGGATAAGAATGTATACGTTGATATCCTTAAAAACAATTTGCTCCAGAGTGCTGAGGATCTAGGCATAAAAGAAAGTTTTCGATACTACCAGGACAACGATCCCAAACATACGTCGGGTATAGTCTAAACCTGGCATTATGAAACCACCGGCACAGTCACCTGATCTCAATGTAATAGAGAAATTATGGGCAATATTGGACACAAATATCCGGAAGCGCAATATATGTAACAAAAATGATCTCAAAGCTGCCATAATCGAGGAATGGTCAAAAATCACTCCTGAAATTACCCAAAAATTGGTGGCATCGATTCCTAACAGGATAAAATCGGTTAGACATAACAAAGGGGGATATACTAAATATTAGGATTCTTGAAATGGTACCTTAATAATTATTTTTTAAGCTGGGCCAAAAAAGATGTGGCAATGAATTGTGGATTATTTTTTGTTTTGTTTTGTTAATTATGAAACCGTATACGAATACAAATAAATGAAGTTGTTTTGTTTAAGTTTAAAAATTAATTAAAATATCTGCATTTAAATTTTGTTCATATCTTGTTCCGTTCAAAAGTTCTACGTATTTCAAATTTGTAATATGTGATGGGTCAAATAAGCTGTGAGCCACTGTAAGTCCCGAAGACACTTAAGTGAGATATAAGTCCCCGAAAAATGAATTCGGACTTATGTTTCACCAAATAAAAAATTTTAATTTGTTTTTGGCTCCATTCTTAAGTGGAAATAAGACCTCATGAGCTTGATTTCTTTTTTAAAATTCTTAATGATTTTGTGATGGTTATGCAATATGGGGGACCATGTTGGCGTCCCCGCAACCCCCCTGCTTGGTTTCATTGATAGATTTGGAGTAGGCGCGAGTTTGGGTCTATACAAACTTTGTTTATACCCAAACAATTTTTATAAACCAATTTACTAACTTATTTGGGATAAAGTGGACTTATCTCTATGTTGATGTGGAAATAATACCACACTTCCGTTTTTTTTTATATAAAATGTAGTTTTTTATATTTTTATTTTAAAACTTTTTAACATTATCCACGGTAAATGTCCTAATTACTTGCTTGCTCAGTCGCGTAGGGCATTAAAGTTAATAATTCCGCGCTTTGAACACACTATTGGAGAACGGTCCTACTTCGTCCAAGCAATACGGCTGTGGAATAATCTTCCACAAGATTTGGGAAGCATTACATCACCATCCAGAGACACATTTCGTAAAAAACTATTTCTAGCATTGTTGAATCAGAGCTAACAACTGCAAACATGTCATATTTGTGAAGCCAAACATTTTTAACTTTCTTTTGCAATTATTTTAAATTTTTAATCATTTAAAATGTGATATAAAGTTCTGTAATTTACATTTAAGATAAATATAATATAATAAATAAAAAATAAAAAATAAATAAATAAAATAGCACAGTCTTCTATATTTTCTGAAGAATCCAGGTAGATTAATTCCTCCCATATTCGGTGTCCTGAATGTTAAAATTATTCATTTTCTGGTAAAGAGCAAGACTTCTGCCTTAGAAGGGTTAACTCTTCAAAAGCTTTTCGTCTAATAATATTTCTCCTAGGTAACTTATAATTCGACGTGTGCCTAGCATGATTCCAGTCCAGTCGCATAGATTTATAGAATTAAAGGGAGCGATCGGGAGTGATCGGGAGTTAAAGGGAGTTGATCGCCCAGGCAAATCTTCAATCCTCGATCTTTTCCTACCCCATTCCTCCGAGAGCCATGCGATTCTGTATCGTATTCCGCGTGGGCCTCTGTGCGACCTGCAAAGTGAATCTCTTTAGTTTCTTTGCCGCGTTTCCTCTTGAGACTCAGTCCAGCTGACGGTGGTTTTCCTAAGCTATGACACCGGGATTGGTGCTTTGGATCGTCTGTTGTGGGTTCGATCGATTCGAAAACGACTCCTCCATGAGTTCTTCTTAGCGTATCTGGTTTTTTTTTTTGGAGGATTCTTACGCTTTCATTGTAGGTCGTCAATTCGATGAGCCCCTCTTTTGCAAGGTTTCATCTAGAAATTTTAATGAGCTCCGCAATCTTGGAGTTCCAGGGGGGCGTTTCTTCCCTTGCGGCTTGCTATCGAACAATGTTTCCATATGTCACACAACAGAAGTGCACGTCCACAGAATTATTTTGAGATTTGACACCCACTTCCTGCGAAGAAGCGGGCGCTTGCTTGGAATGCATCACGTGCTTTTCTCGCTCGTTCACTGGCATTAAACCCGCAAAGATTATACCGAGAAAGGGCACCTTTTATTCCTAAACAGAACAAGTTCCATCTTTTGGCGCAATTTAAGCAATTAACTTAAACACACTGTTTTTGTTTTTAATTTCATGATGAGGATCCATTTTTGTCGGAGGTTGCTACTATCCGATAGAGCGCTCAGACACAACTATAGGTCCATTGTACTACCATTCAGACACCTTACATTAATGTACTTAGTTTCCCGTCTTTCGAAGAAAAACGAGAAGGAGCTTCAGTGATAAAGAGCTCAGATGTTCGGCACTCACCATGTCAGCCCCGAAGATCCGCCACCTGATGCGAGCATGGGCCGGACAACTGCAGAGAAAGTGTTCTGCTGTGTCATCCTCCTCCCCGCAAGCAGGACAGGTAGTGGTGTCGCTTAAGCCCAACACATTTAAGTGTTTAGCATAAGCTTGGTGGCCCGAAAGAACGACTATAGTCGATTCTCCTTAGAGATAGAAGAAAAGATGCTGACCTTTTGCAGATGTCCGGGCGCAGTAGTTTGGTTTGTCTACATCCACCGCAATCGCGCCACCGAATCTTGTGTTCACAAGAAACCCAAGAATCGATAGAAGACATGATTAAAGATGCAGGCAGACCCAACACAGGTTCGGGTCCTGAGAAAACTTCTTCTGAACCTTGCCTAGTTCATCCGAGATCTCATTTCCCTGGATGCCAGTGTGACCTGATACCCAGACAAGATTCACTGTGTTCAGTCTTCTGACCAAATTCAGAGAAAGCTTGAGTTCTAGTACTAACTTGGACGAGGTAAGAGGGTTTAGAAGCGCTTTTAATGCAGCTTGGCTATCACTGCAGATGCAAATGCCTCTAGCCCTCCACCTGTTGTTCACAAGATAGCTCATAGCCATTTGGATGGCAAAAATCTCAGCTTGGAAAACAGATGCATGTTTACCCAAGGGGTAGTAAAGTCGTATATCATCGCATTCCACAATGACTCCAGCACCAGACCCCTGCCCGGTTTTGGAGCCATCCGTGAAAATACGATAGCATTCAATCCATGGTTCAGATTCTTACTGAAGCCATTCCGTTACCTGTGGAAAGTTGACGTGGTAGTTTTTTCGCAGAAGGATTGGATCAGACGGCATATCCGTAAGACAGGGGTCAAAGGATAATTCTCAAGCAAGTTCTTCAAACTTCCAGTGCGCATGGTACCAAAAACCAACTCTCTTCAAGCGAAAGATGGTTTTTAGCGTACACCCCATGATATATAAATCAAGGGAAGGAAGATTCATCAAAGCATCTAGAGCAGAGCCCGGGGTGCTAGGGAAGGCCCCTGATGAGGACCCATATCTCCATATCTCCTCGCAGGTAACACAACGTCTTAAGGTGAACCGCTGTATGCTAAAAATAACTCTTAGGACATCGTCGCACAGCCTTGCATCTATATTTCTTGCGCTGAGTAAGTTGATAATGACGTTAGTAAGAGTTGGTCAAACTTAGTATCTTGTAATGCTCCTTTCGCATGTTTGACATTGTTCAACGCTCCTTTAATATCTACAAATGCTGCTTGTGTATATTCCTCCTCGTTCAATGATTTCCTTACATGAAGTGCTGTTAGTTACAAAGTTTCAACAAAATTTGTATGACCGCAAGTTTGACCTAATAACAGACCATCAATCACGGGTATTCGTTTTCAGTCCGTTTAAATGTTACTTCGCATGACTATTAACGATACACACTGGTTTTTTTTATTTACTTAAACTATCCTTTAACGTTTGCTTATGAGCCCCGTGATTAAATATGATTAAACAAAGGAAGCCACCACATCGACAATAGTGATACAACTGCTGTAGATTGTAGAAGATGTTCATCTTCGAAGAGTTTTGGAAGTCGTGCAGAATGATTGGCCGAACCGCTGAGCAGCTACCGAAAGTCAATTTTTACTATTATTTCGTGAAGGTCTTTGAGTCCTGGGGAATTACCTACTCGCATGAAGCCGATGGCCTGCACGTACTTTTGGTGGCGAAACATCGATGACGCCACTGCAAAAGAAGTTCACCCAGAGAGTAGTTGAATTGAAATCCTATTCAAAGATTTGTCAGGGCCATATTTGGTCTATTGGGTTGTTTGCTTTCATAGCTTTCAACTCAAATTTCCATTCCCTTATTTTCGTCCAAGTAGTTTCAGTAATTCTGTCGAAGCGTTACCGAAAGGTTGGTAAAGACCTTCCAAACAGCTTTTCTCAAGAATATGAAGGGCAAACGCAAATAATAATGTATTAGCCACGTTTCTATCGACGCGACGTATTGTATCACGTCGAGAAGAGAGAGACACATGACCAGCAGAGAAATTATGCAGCCATCACATTGAACGATGCTTTAAGCCTTTCATTCAGAACCTACGCAAACTTAACCACCTAAGCCGATCCCAATGAGTACATCAATAGCTCAATCAAACCCCATTCGAAGGCCTTATAATTCAAATTTCCAGCAAATGTATTGCATGAAGTAGAAGAAGAACAATTCGAATATTTTGAACCCCATTTCGTAAATAGCGAAGATCAGGATTTTCCTCAACTCCAGAGCCCCCCGAACAAATTTAACAATTCATTTACTAATCGACAATTATCGTACATCCAAATGAGTAATCCAAATTTGAAACTATTAATTAATACAGGAGCAACAAAATCCTTTCTTGACCCACTATTTATAGATAAATATTTTTCAAATTTAAAAAAGTGTGAGCCGTTCGTTGTCACAACATCTTTCGCTTCTTCAGCACACGACGTTACCGTTACCGTACCTGCTTTCGAAGAATTTCGTGAAGATAAAGTAATTAAATTTTACGCGTATAAATTTCATAATATTTTCGACGGACTAGTAGTTTTAGACTTGATTCAAATTTTAAGAGCCACCCTAGATTTCTCAAATTCTCGATTTGTAACGCCTAAAACAAATCTACCCAGCGGTGGGCATGCCTGTCGTAAGAGGCGACTAAACTTCACTCTCCGTATACCGATTGTAAACCGTATACAAAAAAAATGCAATGAACAAAACAAATAGATATAATAGGCCAGGTGGCAGTACAGTTCTACTGGAAAATCCACACTCTTCAGAGGCAGGCTCTACGGATTCTGGGGAGAGCCACTTATTGCAATCTATCGACCCTTTAAGAAATAGCAAAAAGGTCTCCAGATCGCCACCATCCGGATCTGTAATTAAAGAAAACTCTAAAAGAAGCCCAACGACGCCGAATGTATGAGCGCTCGTTACTCGGGATTCAGCGCAACTTAAAAATGCCTTGAGGACGAAAATATTGTACTCCGTGCAAAGCTTAATAAAATAGAACAGCTCTATGAAGAATTAAAGAAAGAGCTAGATCTAATCAAAACAGAAAATAAATCTCTTAGGGAGTTTCAACTCAAAAAAAAAAGTCGAAGAGAAATCGTGCCACCCAGTCATCCGCAATTATTGCACTGACGAGGAGGAGCTCGCGCGTGAAATTGATTGGGTCAAGAAGAGGCGACCAAGCAAAAAACGAAAAGCCGGTTCTTCACCAGAAATTGAGGTTCCAAAAAAAGAAAATTCTAAAACGGTGCTTTCGGGTAACGATGGCCCAGAAATGGGCCTCTTCGCTAAACAAAATTTGCCTCGAAAACGTCGGATCTTCTTGGAACTTTTCAAGAGCCCATAGAGCGAAGCGATGTCGCTTGGGAAGGTCGAGCGGCATCAGTTGTTGCACAAGCTGTATTTTGTACGCTTTCAATTTAAGATCTTGACGTAAAATGCGCCAAGTCGTTCCATACGTCAGTCCGAGTTGCTGCGAACGGCGCCGAATCGACTCTCTACGGTCTTCGTGTACGTTCTCAGCTAGGGCCGCTATATTTTCTTCACAGCGTGCTGGACGTGGTCTATTCGGTCGAATATTATCCAATAATGAATGCTGGGTCTCAAAATGAGTGATGGTGTTGCGAATAGTACGCTCAGTAGGCGAAGTGAGCGAAGTGCACGAAACACATTCCTCACAGAACGTGAATTTTCATAATAAAGTTGTTCACGCGTAAGTCTTTCCATTATGAAATGCCAAACAATACTAAACAAAAATAACATGACAGCATGACACGACTTACACGTGATCTGTCAAAAAAGGCTATTGAAAAAAGTATCTCTTCTTGGATCACCCGTTATATCCGATCCTATATGCCCTTTTCCATCAATACCCTTTACCCAACCAAAATAAAACAGCCATTCTACCGCCCAAACCTTTTTTGGTCATAACAACCGGACACCAGAATACCAATAAAAAATGATCCATTCAACATATTATTTTAAAGAGCTAGAACTATCACAAACGCACCAGAATGGAGAATGCATCGCAAACCTTCTTGATGTCAAAAGCACCAATTCCAGCCCCACGAACTCATCAAACATATTACCACCAAATTCTATATTGCAATTTTTCCTAACAAGATAAAACTACAAACAGCATGCCGTCAAGTCGACACAATTTCACTACAAGGAACTTTCTTAATAGAACTGCCAATCAATTGCTCATTTCGCACTTCGAAAAATTTATTTTCAAACAATCAAGAGACACCTATGCCCTTTTAACACAGCACTAAAATTCGAGGTTTCCACAAACAGATTTCGAAATCTCGAAGCGAATAAACAATTATTGCGTTCAAATTGCAAGTGCACTACAAGTCCACTATAAGCTAACAACGCCTATGACTTCATATAATTCGCGTGTTCGTCGTTCAAGAAATCGGTAAGCTGACTCTTAGGTGACTTGTAGTTGACTTATAACTCAGTTGAATATCTGCCAACCACTTGTCAACTGCTTTGTGTAACTTGTGGAATGTATTAAAAGGTGCGTTTGCGTTGACAACCTTACCATTGAAACCAGATTCTGAGGAGGTTTCATCGAAACCTCATACAATATCGAGGTTTGGAAATCTCGAAAATGTATGGGAAACCTCCTGATTTCGTTTCATGAGTTTTGGCGAAACCTCAGATTTAATAAATCGATGCGGTGTGTAAAGGGTATTAGGGAACATCCCCTCCTTTTACCACATCTCTCTATACCACTAAATCAAAAGGACACACGAGAAATATTAATAAATGATCTACCCTTAGATGAAATCCATCGACTTCTCCGACACCAACAAAATATTCAAAAAATTCAGACTAGCACACCATCGACACAATGATTGTAATATTTGCCACAGCAACAGCAACTCTTTATTTTTGGAGACGTTAACGTGCATCCGTTACAGCAAGTAAAAAAGATCGATCGTTTTAATTTTATATATCTCGGGCCAACTCAGGCGAGGGCTTCCTCTACTGAGTTTTGAAGTTGAAGATTCGCTCTAAATGCCCCAGCTATCGAACACGCTGTACAGCTTGTAGAGTTCATCGTTGAATCGTTTCCTCTATAACGCGTCAACGCATACAGGACCAAATATCCGACAAAGAATTTCTCTCTCGAAACGACGAACAAAAATATCTTTATTCGCCTTAGAAGGAGTCCATGCTTCGAAACCATAGAGACCAGACCGCATATAGAGTTTCCTTAGTTGTTAGGCAGAGGGCTTTACTACTTAGTTGCCTTTCCAGCCCAAAGAAACAGCGATTGGCGAGCGTTATTCTTCGTTTGATTTTTGCAAAGCCGAGGTAGACAAAGTCCCTTACTAACTCAAAGTTATAGCTGTCGATTGTGACATTCTGTCCGAATTGTCGATGTTGGGTGTTCCTTCTTGTTGACAGCACATATACTTTGTTTTGCCCTCGTTTACCGCTAAACTCATATTTCCGCTTCTGTTCCTACACTCGCAAATGCACCAGTGACAAACCAGTTCGCAGTGTTCTTCCAAGGATATCTATATCGTCGGCGTATGCAAATAATTGGCAAACTGGCAACATATTTTTGTACCTACACCGTGTTCAACAACATAATTTCTTCTCTCTCTTTTTCTATCACTCTCTTTGATGTGTTTTAAATCATTGATGGAGGTGATAATACCCTAAAAATTTATCCAATTAAACGCGCAACAAAACTGGTCAGATAATCCAATGGCAGCAACTAGGTCGCACAAACGACTGCGGGCCTCGCATTTAAAGCAATGAACAGGAGTCAAACTTTGGGATCCTTTTGGCGACATCCCCAATCAGACTAGATTTTTTTTCTTCTGCGAATAAACATGCAATTCTAGAACTGTGCCTGCCGGCAGTCTGTCTGGCCGGGGTGGCAAGAAAGACGGGCAAAACTTGCTGGTTGGTAATCGCAAACTGCTTAATACAACAAATAGCTTGCAGTTTACGGGTATGATGCCGCAGCAGGAATAGTTGTGCGGAGCGAGAAACGAGACACGTAGTCTTGTGTTGTTTTGGTTGCTCTCATAGCGGAGTCCTCTGCAACCTTTCAACTTTTCACTTTACTCAAATGTTGCGACATACATAGAAGGGGAGCCGAAGCTATTTTCACTCCAACACAGAATTTTACTTGCTATTGGGTGGGTAATAATCATAATTTTCCATGGGATTTGTGAGCCCATTGTGTGTATATTCTCAACTTTTTGTATATTTGTCCAGCAAGCGCTTTTGTTGCACCACACAATGCGGTGGGTGGGTGGCATTGTCCTGCGTGAAAGTCTGAAAGTCCTCGTTCTCGTCTCTATTGCTTGCCCCCTCGCAAAAGTTTATATTAATGCGCGAGTAAGTACCTACCTTCTTGTATTTAATATACATTTTATATGGCAGTTTGAGGAAGCAAAAAAACATTCTCGTTGTTTTATTGTTTGAGTTATGCATTTTTAATTCCCATTTGAACACGTTTGGTGTGGAACCCTTTTTTGAAGCGTTTCTCGTTCGGGGACGTAGATAAATGCACGTGAAGTTATATATCTGTTATATTTTGACTGAGTCTTAAATATTTTCGATATTCTGGAATAGAGATATCTTATCTTTGGCCCTTTGGAAGAAAATATAGAGAGCAGTTGGGTGCTAGCTCCAGCTTACCTTCGGTTTGTTCGTAACCCGTGTATCATAAACACTATTCGGTGCGAAACTGAAGACTTCACAGTGAAGTTAAATTTAATGGAATAAGACCTTGAGCTAGAATCTTCCTTTCGACCTGTGACGCTTTGGATGTCGCTAGGCCTATTGTTTTAATTTTTGTGGGGGGGGGGGGGGGCGAACCTCCATTTATTCGGCTTAACACATTATGTAGGGTCCGCCAAATAACTTTTTTTTTTTTTTGAAAATGCTATAAAAAAAACTACTGAATATTTTCTCAAATTTCTTTTTTTATTTGAAAGTACAATCCTTCCGGTTAATAATGGAAAATAATTTCATTCAAATGGCTGCCTCGGCTGGCCATGCAGTAGCCTACACGATCGGTCCCATTTTTAACCACATTATCGATTGTGTGCAGCTGTATTTCACCAATGGCTTCACGAATATTGTCCTTTAAAGCGTCAATTGTCTCTGGCATGTCGGCGTAACACTTAACTTTTACGGCACCCCACAAATAATAGTCCAACGGTGTCAAATCGCAGCTCCGCGGTGGCCAAACGACATCAGCTCTGGGGCTGAAAATGCGATCTTCAAAAACAGGGCGCAAAACATCGAGTGTAGCTTCGGCTGTGTGGCACGTAGCGCCGTCCTGTTGAAACCAAATGTTGTCAATATCCTCCTCTTCAATTTTTGTGAACAAAAATTCGTTCAACATTGTCCAATAACGATCGCCATTGACTGTAACGGCCACTCCTTGCTCATTTTCGAAGAAAAAAGGCCCAATTATGCCTCTGGACCAAAATCCGCACCAAACAGTGACTCGTTTTGGCTATATCGGCTTTGCAATGTTTGCGTGCGGATTTTCTGTGCCCCAAATGCGACAATTTTGCTTGTTTACATACCCGCCAAGATCAAAATGAGCTTCATCTGAAAAGATAATTTTTTTTGGCAAAATCGGCATCTTCTCTAAGTCGATCGCAGGCCCACTTAGCGAAGCGAAAACGCATTGGATGGCCAGTTGGCTTCAACTCCTGAACCAATTGGATTTTGTATGGCGTATTTTCTCGGGTGTACGCTCTGTTTTTGGCTTTTCACGCTTTGGTTTATCGATGAGGATGCCAGTTTCTTTCACTTTTTTCACAAGATAACGAACATACGGAGCTGACGGTGCTTCTCTTCTTCCAACATAAGTACGCAATTTTCGCACACATTCTGCAACATTACCATGATTTTCAAAGTAATGTCGCAATATTTCCCAGCGTTGTTCAAGCGTATACACAACCATATTCGTTCAGCGGAAGGATAAAACTAATTATCTGTCAAATCAGACATGAGCTAAGTGTTACCATTCGCGAAATAAGCACTAGTTGCAAAAAAAAACGTTAGATGGAGGACCCTTTACATAAAAAAACTAAAACTAAGCTAAGTCTTAAAAGCTACAATTGGTGAAGGAGATCCGATTTAAGGCGGGAAGTACTGCGGGTAAAATCGAACATGCGAGTTAACTTTTCGCATACGGGATTTGGTTCGTTAGAGCCGTAAGAAGTGCGGTGTGACGACAGATAAACGAGACGAGGACAATCGAGTTGTACAGAGACGCGCAATCAATTATGAATGTATAGGATGTCAGCTACATCTCTACGTTATTCGAGGGTATTGAGTCAAATACGGTTTATCCTTAGTTTATCCAAGGTTGACTTCAAAAGGCGAATCGTAGAAATTGACGGTAAATAATCGACACGTGAACACGCTGCAAGGGACATCATGCTTGACTGGCATACTCAAGTAGGAGGTTAAGGTAAAGCGCTCTGTTGACGTTGGAGAATTTCTTAGACAACATTTTGAAAAAAACCCAACGATGAGTTCACTATCTCATCATCTAACTTCCTGTCATACCAACTTCCAAGGTTAATTTATTCTACAACGAACCTTAGGATCAATTTCCACGTTAAATTTGGAAATAAAGCCAAAAAAAAAGGTTTTTTTAGCGTGATTTCCATTTTACTTTTTGGCTCTTTTTCCTAAAATTTTGGCGAAATATTCAAACCCTTTGGCGTTTTGGTAAAAAGAAAATTAACGTCAAAATTATTTCTGCCTTAATTTTTCCAAAACACTTCTTGGCGTCATTTCAACAACTAGAAATATATAGATATATAGTTTTTATCATAAAACATTTTGTATAAAACGATTTAAGTATTTCTTATTTCAAGAACCTTTTTATCATTTTATTTTTTCTTTGAAATCATTTAAATTTGCTCCTTAAATTGGTTGGGTTCATTCTATTCTGCAAATATAGTCTGTGCTGTGAATTTTACTCAGATCCTTATTTTTATTCGTTCATTTCAGCTCCTTTTGCCCTCACTCATTGTTTTGCTGTTATTCCTCTTTTATTATTCCCTCTCTAGTAATGTTGAATATCTACAAAAAAAAAAACACATTAGGGTGTGTTCGCATGTGCGACCCTTTTATTCTGCTTCTGTGGCCTTTCACTCAATTTATTTACGTAATAATTTAGGTGTGTATGCTTGTATAAAGTATATTTTTAAGACTCAAGACTAAGTACATTTGAATTTGCTCATCACATTTTATTGCGGTAAACTATTAATTCCCAGTGCGGAATATTTTTTAACTCTTTAATGCCTTCGAGATTGTATCTCAACTACTCGTGATTGTGATACTATTCCTGTGGGGTCGAATTCGTTAGCATATTGCCAGCAATTAGAGTTGATTTTAATTTTGGCTGGATTTGTTATAGTCTTGGCTGAAATATTCATTGATTTGTACTTTGGATGGTTGTGGAACTATCACAGAGATGACACAGCAAGATTAATTTGGATTGTCGTGTATAAATATTAAAATAAACCTCCCTTTATTGATTATTTCGATTTGTGTTCATAGAAATAAAATCAATTTTTTACAGGCGGATTTTACGCACTGCTACTTGTTTAATATATAATATTTTCAATAATAAGATCCTTCAGTACCATAAGAATATTGAACGAATTTTTAGAATCTGTAGAGTAAAATATATAAATATTAGCCGTAAACGGCCCATGCAGGGCCGTTGTGGGTTCAAAGACATATTTTTTGACACGAATGGAAGAGACTTACAGTTAAATACCGATTCTGAAAGGCAATTTTATTTTTGAGAAGCTTCTCATGACAGTTCTTACTCCTGAGTGAGTAAAAACTTTTAGGTGGTACAGATCGGATTTGAACCTTGGGCCCCCTCAATAGTCCAACACACTTAACCACTTAGCAACTACATCCACTTCCACTGTACCGACAGCTTGTACTCTTCCCGCCTTTATCCCTGTCCCGTTTATCATTAACCTCTTTAAACCTCGCCCTCCCTTCATCTTATTCAAAGAACTTTTAAAATAGGGCGAGCAGTTTGAGAGACTCCTACTCCTACTATCTTCTATATAAAAGGGGTCTACGAAGAATTTTAAGGGGTATAACAAACTATGTGCCAAAAATTTATTTACCCTTATTAGGATAGGCTATTAACACACACATACCTGACGTAACACTAGAACTCGCAATTCTTAGCATCCACCTGTCGGTCAAGCGATTTATACCACAACAATTCCCTATTTCCTACGAAATTATGATCAGAAATGAAGGATCATAACTATGGCACTTTGCAAAGCATTACTACTTGTCTGCTTGTCGGATTCGCCGTACTTACTTCGGCGGCACTACAGTCAGTAGTCGACTTGGGCTGGGGTCCAATTAGCGCGGTCTTTGACTAAAAGCCTTCAAGTTCCTCAACTATGTTGTAATACAACATTTTTCATATGTCGCTTTAAAATCGCTCAAAAGGTGGTGATTATCACTCTTATCTTCTTTGATTATCTCCAGGAACAGGCGTAGTGTGAGTATTTGGTCAATTTTGGACTTACCGGGCCAGAAACCGCATTGACAGAGGTCAATCCGATCGCTGGCAAATAGTTTCATGCGCTTTCACATTACGGCAAAACTTAAACCGCATACAATTGTTGGCGTAGTTTAAAGGGTCTCCTTTCTTGAAAACTGGACAAAGGATGCTGAAGTTCCATATATCAAAGATACATACAGACCAAATCTTGAAAAGTTGGTACACGGTAGTACGACCTGACCAGTAGCTTTGTTGGATTTCATTTTATTTCAGAATCTCTGTTTTTCTATATCCTCATCACCGACTATCTACTCTACCAATGTTTCCGTATTCATCTCTTCAGGTCTCTGTTTGGGTCTTGATCCCTTGACACAGTTATTTTAACTTTTGTTAAAACTTTAGAACATAATTTCTGGAGTATTTCTCATGCTCGTCCGATGTTCTTTCAATCTTTTTACCACTTAGAGCTTACAAGCAACCCTCGCCCCTTTTGTGCAGTGCCGCTTTGTAGTCATGTAGTTTTCCTACATTTACCCCCAAAAATGAAAACAGCTTAGGCATTCTGATGGCTTCTCGTTGCATTTGGTGCATAAGAAATCCAGCTGTCTTTAAAGTATGTTTTCCAGAGTGCCAATCCTTAAATCTCCTCACAGTACTTCCCGGTTCCCCGATGTTAAGGCGTCTGAAATATCCGTAGACGTACGTACCTTGGCTGCAACTGGCTAGTGAGCCGAGTCTTACTTTGTCCGCTCCGTCAGAAATCTAAAATACTTGAGGAGTCGTCGATCGTTTGACAGTTTGCTGACCTGAATGAAGTTATTTCGACAAGATCGATTAGCCTCAGTCGGTTTTTAGACGGCTGTCGTCCTCTTAATTTTAAAATTCAAATCATACTTCGGACATTACTGGTAAGTTTTGTAAAACTCTGTCAAATCGACCAAATCTCGTAAAATCTCGACATTATTATGTTAAATAGTCCAACAATTTAGTGATAGATTAAACATGTTTCGCCTGTTTAGCATAAGGTCAAAATTCCCAAATATATAACTGATTTTCGTTAAATTAGGTCTTTTAGATTTTAACTCCCTTTCACCAGGCGGGAGGCACCGCTCACGGAACTTCGTTGCTTTGCTCATTCTAGTTTTTTTTTTCTTTTTTCCGCTTATGACAACTTAGTCCAGCGTAACGTGCCATCCATGTAGTTTTTGCTTTGACATTTGAGGGTTTTCTCGCATATCACGGATATTTCGACAATTTCGATACGAATTGTTATAAGGCGTTTACCAACGTGTCGAAAGATCAAGATAGTGATGTCTGCTTTATAGCCGTCTGGGGCCACACTCGGACTGTTAAGGGTCCGAACTTTTCACGTGCAGATTCGAAATCTGTTGTTTATTTCTCGTGTTGCAGGTTCGTCAGTAGTGATTCCGCCCTTATCTTGTCTAGGCTTTTTGGCGTTTGTAATATCATCAACTAACATCACTGCCGCTTACCACAAAGTCTTCGAGATTGAAGATCTTTTAAGAGCTGACGATTTATCAGCATTTACCTTAGCTTGGAGAGTAGTGATGTAAATGCCATTGGTCGCTGAAAGAATGAATTAAATCGTTTCAGTACGACAGAAAGGATACGTTTGCAGATCTCAAAGTACATCTGATGAGATGCTGCAAGTTCTAGACGATTTTGCTATTGCTACTATTAAGATCTCGCCTGGTGTCCTTCACCTGAACTATTAATCCTAAAACAATTGACACGAATAATTATTTACTTGTCTTCATTTCTGGTTCATTTGAATTTTATTCGATTGCCCTTGAATGACCGAATAAATTCGATAACTTACGCATTCTGTAGAAAATCCCTTTCCCTTTTCTCAACCGTCAAGGACCGAAGTTATTTTTATTCTAAAAATTCAATATAAAATCGAAAGTGATATTACAAATTCAAAGGTTAGAGAATAGTGATGGACATTTTATATTTAATGAGAAAAAAAGAGGTAATGTCACTTTATTTAAATTAATTCATTCATGTGGAGGGGTAAGTTAAAATGAAGAAAAGAAATGAAAGACAATCACAACCAGAAGGTACAATTTTGAGTTCATATAATTTGTAAGTTGAATTAGGTGATGAAGTGCAACAAGATATCGATAAAAAGCCACACTTTTTTAATTTACTTAAAAAGTTTCTAAATATTCGAATGTGTTCGGGGTGTGTTTTAAAAAATTTACAACATACAATTCTGTAAAAGCTTCTTAAACAAGAAGTGCGAACAGTTGGTATGCTAACCAGGCAACTAGAATTGCTTCGAAGGTTATGGTTACTGGAAGAATTCTCAATTTATTAAAAAGGACGAAAGTGAAAATAAGGGCAATAAAAAGCAACAGTAAGTTGTTGGATTTTATTAAAATGAGTACCACCCCAGCGGCTTTTAACTTCTTGTCATATAAGAATGGAAGATCCTAAAGTCAATGTTCTTAAAGATGATTTTAAAGCAGTATAGGCAGATATGAGCACGCCTAAGCTAAGAGTACATAAGTCCTTCTAGTTCTTAACAGCCTGTTTTATCAATGAAATACTGCATCTTAATCTGTACCTAGAAACCAGACAATATTAAATTTCGAAAATTCATTCCTTGGCGGTAAGGCTGAAGAACATGAGCTTCGTCCTACTGCTTACTATTAGCATATCATTAGCACAAATCATTAACATTGAGGTTGATTTCAGCAAGAATGCTGAGCAAAATTATCTGAGCCGTTAGGCTTCTCACAAAAATTAGACCGAAGACTGAATTTATATAAAGGGTCCTCCATCTAACGTTTGTTTCATCATGGTAATGTTGCAGACTGTGTGCGAAAATTTCGTACGGATTTTGGAAGAAGAGAAGCACCGTCAGCTCCGTATGTTCGTTATCTTGTGAAAAAAGTGAAAGCAACTGGCATCCTCATCGATAAACCAAAGCGTGAAAAGCCAAAAACAGTGCGTACACCCGAGAAAATACGCCATACAAAATCCAATTGGTTCAGGAGTTGAACCAACTGAGCCATCCAATGCGTTTT
Source organism: Ferdinandea cuprea (assembly GCA_963576555.1). Lineage (NCBI taxonomy): Eukaryota > Metazoa > Arthropoda > Insecta > Diptera > Syrphidae > Ferdinandea > Ferdinandea cuprea. The sequence continues at coordinate 68,544,428 of OY754958.1, forward strand.
CGCTTCGCTAAGTGGGCCTGCGATCGACATAGAGAAGATCCCGATTTTGCCAAAAAAAATCATCTTTTCAGATGAAGCTCATTTTGATCTTGGCGGGTATGTAAACAAGCAAAATTGTCGCATTTGGGGCACAGAAAAAAAAAAGCCGATATACCCAAAACGAGTCACTGTTTGGTGCGGATTTTGGTCCAGAGGAATAATTGGGCCATTTTTCTTCGAAAATGAGCAAGGAGTGGCCGTTACAGTCAATGGCGATCGTTATTGGACAATGTTGAACGAATTTTTGTTCACAAAAATTGAAGAGGAGGATATTGACAACATTTGGTTTCAACAGGACGGCGCTACGTGCCACACAGCCGAAGCTACACTCGATGTTTTGCGCCCTGTTTTTGAAGATCGCATTTTCAGCCCCAGAGCTGATGTCGTTTGGCCACCGCGGAGCTGCGATTTGACACCGTTGGACTATTATTTGTGGGGTGCCGTAAAAGTTAAGTGTTACGCCGACATGCCACAGACAATTGACGCTTTAAAGGACAATATTCGTGAAGCCATTGGTGAAATACAGCTGCACACAATCGATAATGTGGTTAAAAATGGGACCGATCGTGTAGGCTACTGCATGGCCAGCCGAGGCAGCCATTTGAATGAAATTATTTTCCATTTTTAACCGGAAGGATTGTACTTTCAAATAAAAAAAGAAATTTGAGAAAATATTCAGTAGTTTTTTTTATAGCATTTTCAAAAAAAAACGTTTTTTGGCGGACCCTTTATATAGTTACGGCAATGACTGACGTCACGCCTTCCCAAAGCATACTCAAAGGTTACAGCAACCGCAAATAATAATGCTTATCTGTCTCTACAAGTGTTCAAGCCGAAAGGTGGTGCTCTGGCTCCCCTTTTATGTTAGACTCTCTTAATCTTTCCTCAAAGTACACTCAAGATGTTCAAACGTAGGGACTGTCAGCATTCAGGCGCACAGATCTCTAGATTTGATCGAAGTTTGGTGTACTCAGTAAATCCTCTTTAAACCACGGTTGTTGTCATCACGAGAAGGAGAAAGGTAGGTCACTGGTCTGACGCAACTCGTGCTTACGAACATCCCGTTCTCCCATGAAGTCAAATATGTGGGAGTAGTCCTCGATAGAAAACTTCGATGGTCGACTTTCTGGCAGTGTAGAGGCAAGACATGAGGCTTACCTTCAAAAGGGGTCATTTGGATTTATACGGCCATGATAAGACCACTCCTCTCATTCGCATCGGATGTGAGGAGGCTTTCGCGAAAACGTGTTACCGCCTCTTTTGTCAAACTCCAAAGAGAGGCCTTCTCTAGCACGCCGGGCTCTGTTCTTGAGGCTTTGATAAACCTTCCCGACCTTGATATATACATAATAGGGTGCAACGCTGGAAAGCATCTCTCGCATAAAGAGAGACGCATTGAAATTTTGAAGAACTTGCGCGAGAACTATCCTTTGACCTTTGTCTTTTAAATATACCGCCTGACGCAATGATATCAGATATTGGTTTCGGAATGGCTTCCATCAGATTCGGAACTAGGGTAATCAGGCGTCTGTTTTTTAAGCGGAGGTATTCGCCATCCTAATGGCTATGCGTTATATTGTGACCAACAGGTACCTCGTCAAAGATAGTATAAGATAGGGTTTTTCGTGAACATAAGACTCGGCGGCGCGACTGCGATTGACATTTGCAAAAGGTCTTGGTCTTTTCTTCTGTCTCTTAGGAGAATCGACTGCAGGCTGTTGGTAGGCGTCTTTCGGGTCACTAAGCCTTTGCTTAACACATAAATGTGTTAGACTTGTAGTAGTAGTTGAGTAGGGTCTCTATAGTTGTCCTGCCTTTGCTCGCATCAGGTGGCCGATTTTTGGGACTGACGTCTAAGCTCTTTATCACTGAAGCTTCTTCTTATCATTCTTCGAAAGACGGAAAAACTAGATACATTTATGTAAGTTGTCTCCATGGTAGTACAATGGACCAGCAGTTGTGTCTGAGCGCTCCATCGGAAAGTGAAAAACTCCGACAACAAAAAAACCCTCTTAGAAGATGGATACCGAGAATATGAACCATATACATATGACGCGATTCTTTTTAGGAAGAAATCGAAAATTTTAGTTTTTAAGAGCGTTGATAATTTTTAATTAATCTAAGCACGAAATATGATTAAAAACGAAGCTGTAAATGGAAAATGTGCGATTAAAGTGTTGAGAAGCTAAATAAACCCCCAAGACAATAAAAAGTTGCACGACTTTTAAAATTGCTTTATTCGTAATACGAAACGACACCATACTCCAGATATTTAATAATAGCCAAGTCAATTTTATTTCCTCTGTAGTGCGTTTCTGTTCGAATCAAAATCACTCAGAAACTGTAAGTTAAGAGCATTTGTAAGGCCTACAAGGCTGAAATACAGGAATACACGTAGATCATGACCTAAGAACATTCTTCTTAAGTTCAAGGCCAAGACTACATTTAATACATATAAGCATTTTAAGTTTACAGCGACATCAAGTTTGGATAATGAAATACTCAAAACACGTTTATAATACAACAAAAACCACAATAGTGTGACTCAAAGTCAAGTTACACATAAAAACTAGCGCCATCTAGACTCAAGTGGGGATTGCAATGGTTAGGAAATATGTACATAATCGAGGTTCAACGAGTATAGGGGGGAAATTTATCCCAGATCCCTGGGATATAGTTATAGTTAATATAGTTTCCCACGCAATACTTACACGTTCTATGCAAAACAGGAGATTTGTCAACATTTCAATTAGAGTACAATAAGTTAAGCCACTTAAAATAGTCAATATTTAATAGTAAACCTAATTTCTATTAACACGACGGGCTAGTCCGGGCATTCAGCTAGTTGATTATAAGAAGTTTCGATTTTTAGCTTATTAAAAACGCTTCAGATCTTAAGATATTTGACTTCACAACGACGGCCAATTATTTAATGTCAAATAGGTGTCTATTCTTTTTCTTCTCCACCTGCAAGAAGGAGACACTGGGAGTACCTAATAGCGGAAGATCGAAACGATAAAATCAGCATGGGACCAAGATAGCTGCCTTGTGGTATACCGTGAAGTATTAATTTTCACAGATTGAGTTCGATTTTGGGGGATATGATTCCAGCCACCTTAATAAGGTTGAGTGAAAACCCAAACAAAATAATTTTCGAATAAGGAGAATATGATTAACTTTGTTTGAAAAATCAGTGAAAATTACATCAGGTTGCAAAAAAAATTGTCATATTAGTAGCTGTTGATCTAAAACTGAAATCACATTTTTTAAGTGAAATGTTATTTTGTTATAAGCAATCTTTTCTAATAATTTGGGCATCGAAGAGGTTTTACGTTCTTTTTAGAACCCTACTTGTGAATTGTGAATTATATGTGATATTTTTCAATCATTGTCGTCGAGAAGTGATACTTCTTTTGATCGTCAATATACATAAAAGTTGTGCAGTCCTTAAAAATTATCATTGATTGGGGCTACCATCAAAACTATTCGAAGGAAGAAAAGTCTCATCTTAGAGCAAAACAAACTCGAAAACTTCATTCACAAGGGGAAAAAAAATTCTTACTAATATAAATGCCTTTATAAGACCCTTGCTGTATTTTAAGAGATCTGGTAGTAGACAAATGATGGTCATTGCACCCAAATTGCAGAATATAAGCCCATTGTTATGTAATGATGCATTTTTATGGTGTTGCAGTCATAGCCGGTTGCCACTCGATCATTGACCTTCATTGATCTCCATGACATCCCTATTCAGTGGTGGCAGTTTAGTTGGTGAAATGAGCTGCGATCTGTATTGATATCGACACGTTAATAACAGCTATTGATTTGCTGAAACGGGTTACAATTCTCGTTTCCTTCAATAACTTTGCCTCCAAACGATCGAAGTTTGATCGAAGGACGCAGTTCGGAGTTATGTCGTTCCCCCTTAGTCGAAAATTTTTTTGTTTTTATTTCTCAATTGTTATTATACATCTATTTTATATAGACATTTAGTCCATTTTGGAGCAATTTGAAAGTAAAGGGTGATTCATCTTTTTTTGACAGATCACATGTGACTGCTATCAAACTGCTTTGTCATTTTTCTTCAGTATCATTTGGCAAGTCTTCATGGAAAGACTCACACCACAAATGCATCTACAAATTGTTCAGCTGTATTACGAAAATCAGCGTTTTTGTGCGATTCGAGGAACTTAAGGTGAGCATAACCGACCTACTGAAACCACTCTTGCCAATACTATTCGCAAATTTGAGTACCAGTTTATATTAGTGGATGATACTCGACCATTTCATGCATGGTGTGGTTTATGGGCTGGTGGAATCATTGGTCCATTTTTCTTCAAAAATGAGGCAACAAGGCAGCGCTACGAGCCATACAGTGCGTGAAAACTTTTTGAGAAATAAACTTGGTGAGCACTTAATTTCACGTTTTGCTACGGTAAATTGGCCTTCTAGATCGTGCGATAACACACCTTTTGGACTATTTTCTCTTGGTATATATTAAGTCTCAGGACTTCAGGAATAAGGCAGCTACGATTGACGCTTTAGGAACCCAACATTCGCGAAATACCAGTCGCTATGCTCGAACGAGTCGCCCAAAATTGAACCTATCTTATGGACCACTTCCGACGTAGTCTCGTGGCCAACATTTACATGATATCAAAAAGTAAATGCCATTAATCTTTTGACTGACAATACAAATTTTGACTTCACTTTCAAATTTATGTGTTTTACCACCCTCACGGATGAATCACCCTTTGCAAATTCATGACTTCGTAGAGGACGTACACATTTAAAATAAACATAAACGACTTACCTGAAGACAATTTATATGTTCTGTGTCCAGGGAATGAAACCTTAAAAAACATAAACAAAAAGTTAGATAAATAATTCGCAATGAAAGTTTAAGGCATTTCCTAAAAACAAAAATATTTTATTCGATTAAATAAATAAATAACACAGGACCTAAAGCCTAGCTTCTCCAACCACAAATGCCAGGGACCTACAGTTTAACGGCGATTTTCAAAAGTGTGTCTAATATTTATTTATTTATTTTTGAAGGAATTACATTTTAAGGTCACGTGCAACGCAGCGCTGACAAATAGACTTTGTCGTTAAAAGCGACACATCTAACAATAAGCAATTTCAACATGCAGATGAGCTTAGCAACACATATTTTAACATCTTAATTAGCCTACTGAATACATGCTGCTAGTCTATGGTTTGACACGACTGAAGATCACCGATGTCCTCAAAGATAGATCAAAGAAACAAAATGGAAGATTGCCAGCATCTGAGGTTGGTTTTCTAAAGGACATCTGATGGTCTAGAGCTAAGCGTTGCCTGACCAGCTCATCGGCATGTTTGCTTCCATAAACGTAACTAGCGAGGCCATATCCTCCCGACATTCATTTATATCTTTTGCTATCTTTTGACCCGGGTCTACTGTTCTTGAGTTGTTTTATTCAACAAGAGGACTCGAAGAAAGAACGTAGTATTGTTTCTAACACATTAGCAGTATCCGAAAATCTAAAGAATTTTGAGATCTCAAAGACTAAGACACCGTCTTCGTAGAGTTAGTAAGAAAGATTCCTCAACCCTCAGTACCTAATGTCGATAATTATTGTGTTTTGACTAATCCTGTAGACCTTCTTGTTCTTTTTTGTTTGTCGTCAATATTCCAAAAATACACGTACAAATATAAAAATGTATTTTGTAGATAACATCAAATCGAAATGGCCCATCCCAGAAAATATTGTAGCTTTTCCTAAATTCTTTTTATACATAGCCGATTGTAGCATGTAGCCCCACATTGTTTGTAACGCCGAAAGCATACAACAAACAGCAAATTACTTAATTGATGATAGGAAGAGTTAAGAGCATTTGTTGTACACTAAAGTCGACAAGGGACTCAAAAACTACCCTGACAGAGATTAATTGAATTGAGTTAAATTGCTTCAAAATTTAGCTCTAGCTCTAGCTCTAGCTTTTCATAATGACATACATACATCTTGCATAGGCAAGTTGAAGTTTACCTCTTCTTTTTTTGTCATCAAATCTATTAATATAGTATATTCGTGTGTGTACAGGAAACACCTGTAGGATATAAGTATAGCGCTACATACCTACATAATGAATACAAAAATCATCAACAAAACATTTATGTAATTATATTCGCTTCAAATTTATTATTGTAACTGAGTGTTTCCTGGCATTTATTTGGTTTCATCATATCCATTACTCAATCGACATTATGTCATCATCATGATTTTTCACAACCGGCATTCGGTGAACTTTTCTCCGTAGGATATACCTAACCAAAGTAAGGAAGGGGTAGCAAAGAAAGTCCTCCAACACAGAGCAAGCATACCGCATGGGAATATATCTATGCTTTCCAATTTGAGCTTTTCGCCGAACTGCTGCAGTGAAATTATATTTCCATCAACATTCTGGAAAGTATCTGCAATTGTAAGGCAAGGACTAAAATTGGAACACGATATAGTGCGCATATTCTCCCTGGAATAATTTTTGTACAATATGAAAAGTGTTTGCTCTCGTATATGAGCGAATATTTTGTCCTGGTAATATTGGTGGCGCGGCACGGCACGGCGGTGGGGTTTAAATCCCTTTTATCCGCATTTAAGCCATTTCGAATGGTTGTGTTGTTTTCTTTTTTTTTTATTAAGATTTTACACTACCCGTATTATGAAATGAATTTCTAAGCACTGAGCCGACTGTATGTATTTATAATAATATCATACTGTTGTAATGCGTGTACTGCCTATTATGTATACGGTATATGGTAAACGGTATACCTACCAAAATTGTGACCTTTGAAATGAAACACTTGGATGAGGGAATTTTGACACGCTAGAGACGAGCAGTAATGCAATTAACATTTTAATATAGTATGATGTTTTCATTTGGGGCAAAATGAGGCATCATTTAGAATGTCGTTTTAAAAGGCATTATTTTAAGTTTTAAACGTGCAATTTAAATTAGGAAGGTACATGTGTATGTGGCAAATATGAATTGAAATAAATTTACATTTTGTGTTTTGTTTTGAGTTTTAAAGAAATCTTTACTGATTATAGTGGTGCACACTAATTATTTTTACTATTTTTACTATTCTTTAGTTCTTTAGCAACTTTGGCACTTACAATTATCACAACAAAGCTAGAGACATAAAATTTTCAGGATTTATTGAGACGCACAGAAGCAGGCTCCATACCAAACTGTTTGAACTGTTTAAGGCCCCAAAATTAGCAAAAATAGCAACCATTGACTCCAGGGGGCGGGGCAGGCGCCCACTTCTCTTAACACAGCCCCCAAAAGACCTACAATTAGGGTAGATTGGCCCGGAGACTCTGGGAATTTGCTCTAATCTTCGGTCCGCGGGCCTAGCCGAAATTTCTCCGGGCCGCCAGGTTTCATATGTTTATAATTTCTTTAAACCTAAACATATCGTTTACTGCGATTGAAAATTTGTTCGCATTCGCTTAGAGTGATAAATATTTTGACAGCAGTAAATGCACAAAGAACAAACCTAACCTAAGCTAATACACACAGCATTGAAACTGAGATTTCGCAAAAACTCCTGAGACCTCCATCGAAATCAGGAGCTTTCCCATATATTTTTCAGATTTCCAAACCCCGTTGCAGAATCTGATTCCAATGGTGAGGTTGCCAAAAAGCAGGTGACAAGCGGGTGACAGATTTACAACTGTGTTAAAAGTCAACCGCAAGCCACCTAAGAGTCAGCTTACCGATTTCTTGAACGATGATCGCACGAATTATATGAGAATATAGTGGACTTGCAGTGCACTTGCAACTTCAACGCAATAATTGTTTAATCGCTTTTATTTTTTCATGGTTGACTGAAACGTCAAACAGACCCCAGGTAGTGTTCGCTGTGAATGCTTAAACGAGATTTCGAAATCTTTTCGTGGAAACATTAGTTTTCTGTGCGGTGTGAATAGGGCATGCACCTTAAATTGGAAAATAATTTTTTTAACATTTCTCAACGAACTTACGAACTTAGCTATGGTATCCTTAATGTCAAAAAAATCCGTGCATGCAGATGCATTACAACTAAGTGAGACACAGAATGTGTCCGACCAATAGTGTATTGAGCGTATTCCATCTTCCATGTGTCTTTTTCCTACTGCACCAAAATGCTGATTGGTTGAAATACTTTACGAAATTAGGGAGTTTTTTGACGTCTTTGGGTAAAAACTTATACTTTATTATGAGGTTTCGCCTCCTTACTCCTGTAATCACCATCAAAATCAGGAGGTTTCTCATACATTTTTAAAATTTCAAAATCTTGTTGTGTGACGTTTCGATAAAACCTTTTCAGAATCTGGTTCTTAACACATTCTACAAGTTCCAGAATTCTTTTGGGACTCTTTTATTTAGAACCTTAACTTTAACCGTGCCTACAATTATGATATCTTACATGAGGGTTGAATCTTCCAATTTGAAGTTTTGAAAATAAACTTATATATATAAAACACATGTCCCAATTTCAACGATTTTGAAAACTTGCCAAGTATAAAAATGTACCTAACTACTATTTGTGAAATTTTTAAAAATTACAATACAAACTTGGCGTTCGTTTTTTAGATCTAAGTACTTTTTGTGGCTGACTTGTAAGGCAAAATAGATTTTTGTATAAAAGGACTTGGAGACTATCCTAATATTTAAGTTGTTGGGTGTGATTTATAGACTACTTATAAACAATATTATTAATAACATAAAAATATAGAAAAATGAACAAAAAATAAGCAATAAAATACATTTTTGCACAATTTTTGACATTAAGGCCCGATTTATTCACTCTCCATTAAAAAGTAGACATTGTAGTTTTAGCTAAATCCGCCATTACGCTATTGGAGTCATTAACTGCTCTCCATTAAACGCAAATTAATTTAAATTTAAATGAGTATTAAAATAGTCCCAGGGATTTTTTATCAGTGTGACAGAATTACTTTCAAAAAATAGAAAATTGCTGTTATAATTTTGAATAAAATCCGAAATAAAAGAAAAACATAAGAAAAGGCTACAGTCCGCTGGGGGCGAACAGTATGATACCCTATCCATATCCCTATATGCCCCAAAGAAAAAAGCATTAAGAAGATTTTATTTAATTCTATTAATAAAAAAAAAATTGTTTGAAAAAACGCCCCAAAAAGTGGGCATGGCAAAAAACTTTGTATGGGCGATATGTTGGAAAATATATAGGGTAAATATCTTGTTAAACATTTTTTTTTGCTTTCTATGAACATTTTCGAAGAAAACAGCATTTTAAAAGTAGGCGTGGGAAAAAACTTTATATGACAAACTTATAAAGGGGGGCAGTGCCTACATATCTTGTGAATGATGTAACACTCTATCTCTCTAACTTTAGACTTAAAACGGTTTTTTCTAAATTGTGGGCATGGCAGTGGGCGTATTCAAAAAAATTTTACACTTAACCATTTCGGAGCCCTAGGGAATTTGTGGTCCAAATTTGAGCTTCCTAGCTTAATTTTAAAGGCCTAAAAATTGCGTACGGACAGACGGACATTGCTAGATAGTCTTAGGATTTGGTCCTGATCATAAATATATATACTTTTATGGGTCTACGACGATTATTAAGGGGTTTTACAAACTATGTGTCAAAATTAATATACCCTTAGGATAGGGTATAAATGTATTGTAAAAAAGCGTATACGTGCATCAAATGTGATCATTAGCCGCATCCTCGCTACCAGGATTTTTATATGAAAAAATTAATAAAATAAATATTAGACGTTTTTAATATCGAGCAAAGGAGTTGGGGGCCTGGGTTTTATTGATGGCCACATGGAAGCGAAGCCATATTTAAACATTTAGCGTTTTAAGCTGCATAATAGCGCACGAGGAAATTTGGATTTGATTGCGGTGATTGCACCAAACACCGAAATTCAAATTTTGTCAGGAAAATGATCCAAAGCATAAGTAGCATACAGTTTGGATGTGGCTGCTTTACAATTGTACCAAAAGGTTCAATACACCTGCCCAAAGTCCTGATCTTAATCCTGTAAAGAATTTGTGTGCACATGTGAAACAAAAAGTTAGTAAAAGAAACCTAAGACCCGAAATCAATTAATACAATTTATTCAAGAGGAGTGGTCGAAAATATTGGTATATGGACCTTAAAAATTAATTAGATCGATGAAACGCAGACCACAAGAAGCAATGCTTTAAACTGAAAGCGGCAACACAAAATATTGAATAAAAATTATGTGATAAAATTGACAACAATATGTAACAAGACTTTCTTGATTTTTTCTTATGTTTTGAGTGTAAAAAAAAAATTAAAAAAAAATTTAAATTTATTAGCAAGGCAAAAATAAACTGAAGCAATATTTTTGCTTGTAAAAACACAAATTGTATCTTAAAAACTTCAAATAAAAAATTGCCAAGTATAAAAATTTAAATACTATAGTCAGGGACACTAGTATGCGGACACTATAGCGTTTATTTGAAATGAAAAAACAAATTTTTTAGAAATTGTCTAAAAGTAATATTTTATAACAATTCTTCGCGTATTATTCAAACGCATGCATTTGAGGCCCGGAAACGAATATTAAAATATGTAACTTTTTCAATGTCCGAAGCAGTGACGGTGCGTCATAGAGCTATTTCGGACAGTGTCTACCCAAAAATAAATGAAAAAAATTTACACCTAAGATCAAATAACAACAAAGTTTGATTTTCCTGTAAAAAGAAAACAAAGTCAATTCTGATGTTTAATGTAAACCTTCCGCGACTAAAGATCCACACAGCAACCTGGAGCTCTCCAGACGGTCGAACCGCCAACCAAATCGACCATGTGCTAATCCAACAACGTGCGAGACACGCATCCAACATCTTGAACGTGCACACTTACCGAGGGGCAAACGTCGACTCTGACCATTTTCTTGTTGCAGCTAGATTCAGAGCTCGACTATCCAAAGAGAAGAAGCTGCGAACTGCCCAAAAGAAGAAAGTCGACGTTGGACGCCTTAGCACATCTGGAGTCGCCAGAGCCTACAAAGAGCGCCTGAGTGAGAAACTCTCCACCTTGCATTCACCTTCTACAGACGCCAACAACCAGTGGTCTCAGTATCGCGACATCATCAAGGAGGTAGCCGAAACCACCCTAGGATACCAGCCACCCCAGAGAAAAACTCTCCCAGCTCGAGGAGATCGAAGAGTCCCGCGACCGAAACAACATCCAGAAGTTATATAAGAAAGCCAAGCAACTGGCTGCTGGCTTTAAGACCGGAACGTAGGCTCTTCGTAACAGCAATGGAAACCTAGTCACCGAAGCGCAGGGAATAGTAGATGTATTTAAGCAGCCCTTCCAGCAGCTGCTAAACGGACAAAATGTAGAGAGAGTGATGGGCCAAGAAGAGAACCCACGTCCAGTCAATGAAGAACCAGTCCCTCCGCCCAGTATAGAAAAGGTTGGCTTAGCTATAAAAAAACTAAAGAGCAACAAGGCCGCCGACTCTGATGGTCTACCTGCAGAGCTTTTCAAATACGGTGGTGATGTTATGGTGGGGCGCATGCACGAAATCATCAACCAAGTTTGGGTGGAAGAAAGCATGCCCGATGACTTGACCATCAGCTCTATATGTCCCATCTACAAGAAAAGCAATTCTATGTCTTGCAAGAACTATCGAGGCATATCCCTGCTTAATGTCGCATATAAGATCCTATCCAACGTACTGTGTGAACGTCTCAAATCTTTCTGCAACACACTAATCGGCACGTACCAGTGTGGCTTCCGGCCCGGCAGATCAACTGTAGTCCAAATCTTCACACTAAAACTAAGGCAAACCGCAACGAGTTTCAAGTCGGGACACACCATCTCTTCATCGACTTTAAAGCCGCATATGACAGCATTCATCGTCAGGAGCTTTTTGTGGCGATGGCCGAATTCGGGATCCCGTCAAAAATGATCCAGATGTGTCGCATGACACTAGATAACACGCGATGCAATATGCAATTTGGCAGCAGCTAATCTGAACTCTTTCAAACATGCACCGGATTTCGGCAAGGAGATGCGCTGTCGTGTGATTTCTTCAATCTTGTTCTTGAGCAGATAGTGCGCAGGGCAGGTGTCAACACGGAAGGCACTATCTTCAACAGATCAGTCCAAATGCTGGGGTATGCGGACGATATAGATATCATCGGTCGATCCCAGCGGGCCTCGATAGAGGCTTTCACGGCTATTGAAGAACAGGCGAAACTATTTGGCCTTGAAGTGAATGAGGACAAGACTAAATATATGCTATCAACAAACAAACAATCATCTGTCCACCGACTAGGACAAAATGTCACTGTTGATAGCAGCAACTTCGAGGTAGTTAAGGAGTTCATCCACCTCGGGGTAAACATCAACTCCACAAATGACATCTTAGTGGAGATCCGTCGAAGAATTACCCTAGGAAACCACTCCTAACTCGAAGGACAAAGTGCATGCTCTACAGAACGCTTATCCTGCCAGTGCTGGACGATAAGCAGGAAAGGAGAGTTAATACTGGGATCCTTTGAAAGAAAAATCCTTCGACGGATATTTGGTTCTGTGTGCGAGGAGGGCGAATGGAGGAGAAGATACAACCGCGAACTCTATGAGCTGTACCAAGATGTGGATGTAGTCCGAAAAACTAAAACTCGTCGACTACATTGGCTCGGACACATCGAGCGAATGGACAACAACGCTCCAGCCAAAGGATCTTCGAATCCCAGCCCCCAGGTTCGAATCGACAAGGAAGACCGATCCAAAGCGCTTGGTCTGGACAACTGGAAGCAGCGTGCTCGGGATCGCAGAGGGTGGAAGCCTGCCGTATCTCAGGCAGGGACTCTTCACGGGTCGGGAGCCCGGTAAGTAAAAGTAAGTAATGTAAACCTGGAATTGATGAACATGTCAACATGAAGCCCTCAGTCATTTTAAGGATCAAGAGTGAGAGATCATAACTTTCCACTTGAACCCCTGTTTTACTTTAACAAAGTGCGTCATTTTAACTGTGGCAAATAAAAAACCGCTGGTGTTATTTTTGTGTGTTCTTAAGGCTGCTAACATATAGAGGACGTTAAGAAGTTCATAAAAAAACATCCAGAGTTTGTGTCTTTTTTGTTAACAGCGATTTGGACTTGGATGTTCACTTTCAACAAGCATCCTATAGAAGTGAAAGGCAAATTTAGAATCAATGTCTCACGTTGTTGTCGCACGTTACTGGCCCGGACATACTGTCCGACTGAAACTGCCAGAGAAATATTAAACTGTTATTTAAACACACTTCTAATTGTAAGGTAGATAAGTATATTTTGCATTTAATTGAATTTCTCTTACTGATCTTCTGGATCAGTGTTGTCACTTCTACCACAATGTGGTAGATCTATCAGTATATCTGCTTAATTGTCTAATCTACCACATCTACATCTATTTATTAATCTACTTTAAAACGCTTTTTCGTATCCATAATTCTTAATCTACATAAAAAAGTTAAACTCAAAGCCGTTCTGACTGCATTTATCACCATTTGTGACGTTCATCAGTCAAGTAAAAACTGTGCCTTTAATAAGATGAAATTACATTGTAATTAAATTACAAAAATTGTGAAATGATGAAAATTTTACTGAAAACGGTCCAACAATTTCAAGTTTTTTATGTCTACAATTTTGGCCAAAACTATTGCTTCTGTGGTTCAGTGTGTGATTTAAATGCAGGTTTTTCAATTCATGAATTTAACATTTCATAACAAATGTTCATAGGGCTTGAGTTGGGACGATTACAAGTTTCGTAATTCAGCAAATTTAAAATTGCTTTCCACGACCTGGCAGTACAAAACTTTCTGTCAATATTCGATGCGTTTTTGAATCACAAACTTATATTTTAAAAATAGGAATTTGCGCCTTAGTTTGATCCAAATTATATTGTGATGTCGAATACCAACTTAGTCTAAGATCGCTGTGTCTGATTATGAGGTTTAATTTCTTTGAAAAACCTTGCAAAATTTCGTGCACTTATCTCCAAATTAGGGTTCAAAATACTTAAAAAGCTAAGATAAAAGCCTCAAGATTTTACCCAAAATCTTTAAATACGACCTTTGAAGTAAGTCCGTCGAACCGAGCAAAGGCTTCTGGACAAACGGACTGAGTTGCGGTACCCTACTTTTGGATTTCTTTATAGTCTTAATATTAGATATCCCTCAATCACTTCACAACTTTTCAAACAATTCTGTGCATCTTTTACTTACTTACTTACTTAGGTGGCGCTACAGTCCGGGGTGGACCTGGGCCTCAACCAATACGCCCCTCCAGTTAGCACGATCTTTGGCTAACTGCCTCCAGTTGCGCACTCCAAGTTGGCTGAGGTCCCCTTCCACTTGCGCGCGCCACCTTAGGCGAGGTCTTTCTCTACTGCGTTGTCCCTCCGGGTTGGATTCGAAGACTCTTCGGGCCGGAGCGTTGGTGTCCATTCGCTCTACATGTCCCAGCCATCTTAGACGACTAATCCGTATTTTTCTGACCAGGTCGATGTCGCTATACAGCTCGTAGAGTTCGCTGTTAAATCTCCTCCTCCAAAGCCCGTCAACGCAAACGGGACCTAAAATCACGAAGAAGAATTTTGCGTTCGAAACGACCAAGGAGATCTTCATCCGCCTTTGATAACGTCCATGCTTCTACGCCATACAGCAGGACTGGGATGATGAGGGTCTTATATAGAGTCTCCTTGGTGTTTCTCGACAAGGCCTTACAAATCAATTGCCTCCTTAGGCCAAAGTAACAGCGGTTGGCAAGTGTAATTCTTCGCTTGATTTCTGACGATATGTCATTGTCAGAGTTAATAGCGGAGCCGAGGTAGGTAAAGTACCGAACTACCTCGAAGTTATAGCTCTCTATCGTGACGTTCTGTCCGATTCGTCGATGTTGTGCGTCCCTTCTTGTTGACAGCATATATTTCGTTTTGCCCTCATTCACTTCTAAACCCATTTTTGCCGCCTCTGTACTGATACTTGCAAACGCACCAGTGACAGCTCGCTGTGTTCTGCCAATGATGTCGATGTCGTCGGCGTAAGCAAGTAGTTGCACAGACTTTTGGAAAATTGTGCCCCTGGTGTTGGCTTGCGAGTTTCGCACAATTCTCTCAAGTATGATGTTGAAGAAGTTACATGACAGCGCATCGCCTTGTCTAAATCCTTTTTTGACATCAAAGGTCTCGGTGAGATTGTTTCCGACCTTAATGGAGCAGCGAGAGTTTCCATCGTCATCCTGCACAATCTAACGAGTTTGGCAGGTATGCCAAAACTAGACATGGCTCTGTATAGCTCGTCTCTATAAATGCTGTCATATGCGGCCTTAAAATTGATAAAAAGATGGTGAGTATCGATCTGGACTTCTTGGGTTTTTTCCAGGATCTGCCGAAGTGTGAAAATCTGGTCAGTTGTGGACTTACTGGGACTAAAATCGCATTGATAGGGTCCAATCAGTTCGTTGACGAATGGTTTCAGGCGTTCACACATCACGGCAGACAGGATCTTGTATGCGATGTTGAGGAGACTTATACCTCTATAGTTGGCGCAGTTAAGAGGGTCTCCTTTCTTGTAGATCGGGCAAACAATGCTGAGGTTCCATTCATCAGGCATACTTTCTCTGACCAAATCTTGGAGACGAGCTGGTGTATGCTCTCTACCAAATCATCTCCGGCTGCCTTGAAAAGTTCGGCAGTTAAGCCGTCCGGCCCGGCAGCCTTGTTGGATTTCAGTTTGGATATTGCTATCCTCACTTCATTTTGGTCAGGTGGGCGGGAGTCTTGGCTTTCATCACCCATGTTCAATGGTTCATTCTGCCTGACAGCGGAATTTGTGCCGTCATCGCCGTTTAACAGTCTGCAGAAATGGTTTTTCCATATCCTCAGCACCGACTGTGTTTCCACTACTAAGTTTCCTTGTTCGTCTCTACAGGTATCTGCTCGGGTAAAGTTGCGTTGACACGTTCTTTTTACCTTTTGGTAAAACTTCCGAACATTGTTCCTGGAGTACCACCTCTGTGCATCTTTTAGACTTGTTAAATTGACTATGTCATTTCGTCTTCAAACACAGGAATAGTTCTAGAGAAGCCTCTTTATTTAGAACGTGGTATTATTCAGCATTATTTTATTGAAAGTGGCGTGTAACCCACGAAGAGCCATTACACCCGCTCAAAGTCACTGTATGGTGTGCTGTTTTCGCTGGAGGAGTCATCGGACCTTTTTTCTTCGAAGACGTCGCGGGCCAAACGGTTACTGTGAATGGTGAGCGCTACAGAGCAATGATCAACGAGTTCTTTTTGCTTCTTTTTTTGATGAATTAGGATTGGAAAACATGTGGTTCCAACAGGACGGTGCAACGACACACACTGCACGTGCCACAACCGATATGCTGAAGGATGCATTTCCCGGGCGCCTAATCTCCCGTTTTGGCGATTTGCACTGGCCAGCAAGATCGCCTGATTTGACCGCTCCAGACTTCTTTTTGTGGGGCTTTTTGAAGTCGCGGGTTTATGTCAACAAGCCTCAGACTCTTGCAGCTCTTAAAGACAATATCCGTCAAGAATGTGAGGACCTATCGCCGGAAGTTTTGGCCAAAGTGATGGAAAATGCCATAAAAAGGGCTCAAATGACAATCAACTGTGGCGGCGGCCATTTACATGACATCATATTCTCGACTTGATACAAAAAATTAAGAGACCAAATAAAAATAATCCACAAGAAGAATCAAAGTTTTTCATTTTATTTTAAATTACAGCCAAAAAACATCGGAAGGTTATTTTTGCGCCACCTTGTATAATATAAATTTAAGTCATGAGAAGAATAAAAAAAAAACCATAAATATAAAGATATATTGCGATTTATTTACATAAATTTAAAACGATCCCTATTTGCCCATTCAACATGCAATAATAAAACACTTGTTATCCCCATATTATTTTAAATGAGAATGCAAATAACTTCCTCTTTGTGAAGAAATTATCATAGCTATTCATTCAGGATGGGGAGCAAGTATTCACCACCACCAAAAGTGCTTATTCTTAAAGGCCAGTCCAAGAGTGTTCGTTTCAATTTCAGTGAGATTCTCTTTCGTTTTTTTTTTATAATAGTATAACAACAATAAAACCACTTGACATGGTTATGACAAGTAGCCCTCGAGTTTGCGCTAGCCAAAGCGATATAATGCAGACTATAGCAATTTTGCGGTAGTGCTGCTGCTGGAATGATTGAAGAATCGATGAGTCCTTATCGAGTTAATCTTATGACGAACAACAACGGACGATGAGTAAAACTTTTGCATTTGACTTTTACATTGTATACAAAGGAAGAGTCCATTTCTAGTTCAAGGTGTAAATATATCCATTTGTCATTTAGACGAAATGCAAAAGTACTTATCGGCTACGGTAATAGTCAGTCGTTCTCAAGTGTCTATTTTCAAGGTCTACACACAAATGCAATTGACATACGGCATGGAATGTGCAGAATTTGCACTCAACATGTATTTTGTTCAACAAAAAAAGAAACAAGGCGCTGATTTATATACAACCACTAAAGATTGTATCCTTGTTATGTAAGATATGGAACGAGATATTATTTTCTACATGCTTGCAAAATAATATCTTTATATAGACTTTTTTAGGATATCTTTTTGGCAGCCCAAATATGTGTCCTTAGCGATGATGGTAAGGACACATCAGATAATGTACTATTGTTTGCCTGAATCACTTACCAACATAATGAAACAATACCGGGAGCAATAATCCGATTTTTGCCTGCAGATTATGTTTAGGTATACCGAATTGTTGCCTGTAAAAAAATATGCTCTTAATATACGCCTTGTAGAAGGCCGTGTCTTAGAAGGAACAGTGCGGTGTGAGTGCGCTGCAAGTACAAAAGAATGGTATTGATTTTCCTGTTTGTGATAAGTGGTGGGATGTTGTGGATGTAGTCATGTTGTAGTACGGAATGTTTTAAGTGTATCTGGGGTTTGGTTCGAAAAACTTTGTTGGACAGCAGCCTTAATAGCGTCCATTTGAGGAGAAGTGAAAAAGATGGAAAAACTTTTATATGTGGTATATGTATTTCGTTGGACTTTATTTCTTATTTGCTGTTGTTAGTCCTTGGTTTGAATCCAAAGAATAGTCAGATGAATTGCCAATTTAATAAGCCACAAAAGGCCAAGCAGATGACATGACTTGAATCTATACTACAGGATGCAGTAGACTTTTTTAAATGATTTTTAATTTGATAAAAAGTCGAGGCCAGCAACTAGCAAAGGTTGGTCAAGTCTTATTTGAGATTGAGATGGTTTGTTAGTCTTTCCCGCTTATCCGATTTTAGCATCGAAGAAGTTTTCATTTTTCGAAGCCTAGTTGATTGCAATTGGTTAGGTGTAAAACCGTAAAAGGCATCAACACCGAAAGTACATAAATAAAACTCGATCGCCCTCTTCACCACCCCCAAATTAATATTTTTGTGCTTCCTAGGCTTATGTTGGTTTGAATATGACAGCAAAAAAAACGGTCGATATAAAATGTGCAGACGCAAGAACATGGTGTTAACCCTTATGCTTGAAGCCTCTTACGAAATATTATTTCCTGAGGCAGTGGCAAGTAACCAGACGCAAACTGGCTTTACAGATTTTACGAATAGATTTGCAGTGCACATTCTTTGGTTTTGAAGCACTTTTGATCTGTGACATTTTAATCTGTGTTCCCAATTTTAATATTTCCTTTTTTATGGGTTCCCTGGGAAATCGAATATAAATATGACACAACGGCAATGTATAAGACATAAACTGGAGTTTCACTATCGTTTAAATGGATTTTTCTACATAAAGGATTTCTTGAACTTGGGTTACACTTATAAGTAAACAATTACGTATGCGGTAGAGGGTTAACAATGTCTGTCCGTCCGTCCGCCCGTCACCAATTTTAAGACCTTTAAATTTAAGCTAGGAAGCTAAAATTGAAAAATACACTCCCTAGGGGCCCGAAATGGTAGTGTACACATTTCGGGCCCCCACGCCTACCTTTACGAAAAAACTGTTTTAAGTTTTAACAAATTTTCCATATTTTTTCCAACGCGGACTGTTGCCTTTCCATATGTTCATCTGTGCACTTCGCAGCTTCTTCTCGCTGAACAGTTGAGCTCTGAATTAAGCCGCAAGAATGAAGTCGTTGGCGTTGACGAGTGTACTTCGGAAAGCAACAAAGTTTAAGATTTGATATGCGCCGGCAAACACGAATGAGTATTTTACCTATAAGTACTTAACATCTTACTTACTCACGGACACATGACCCGTGAAAAGTCTTTGCATGAGACAAGTTTGTCTTCCATCCTTTGCGACCCCGAGCAAGCCGCTTCAGACCAAGCGCTCTGGTATCCGCGATGGCTTTGTCTTTGAAACGGAGGTTCGATCTTCCTTGTCATCTCGAACCAGGGGGATGGGATTCGAAGATCCTCTTGCCTCATTCCGTATTCGATTGGCTGGGCTTTTTAGACTATATCCACATCTTGGTACAATTCATAGAGTTCGCGGTTGTGTCTTCTCCTCCATTCGCCCTCCCCGCACACAGGACCAGGTACTTAACAATCAGTCGCAAAGTCAAATAGTGGGTAGCCATAGCCATTATTTGTTTTCGTTTTTTGAAAACCGTTCTGTGTTTTTTTAACATGGAAAGCAAGTTTTTTTTTTGTTCCTTTTGACGTATGGAGCTCTGCCTAAAATACACTGCGGACTTTTTCCCATATGTGTTTGTTTGGTCCGTGGATACTTACTCCCACCCCAGAGTCCATTTTTTAACCATCCGTATACCATTTTAGGCCATTTTGGCAATTTTGTGGGTTGTTGTCAACTCTCGCTTCTCTAGTTGTGATTTCAGTGGAGAATTCTTTGTTGAAGCATACTGTTTTTGTTGTTTGATCTGTGAACGAGCAGATCAGGTCGAGTTCCGGGATTTCCGATAGCAATTGCATGAGTTCGATGTGTTTACCAATAGCTCGCTCTTTCGTTTGTTTCAAACTTGCAGTGTTGCATATTGCTTTGACTTTTTTTTATGAAAATGGAGATACCAATGCATTCGACTCGCGGGGCTGATGACCATGCCGTCGACGTATTCAACTATGTGGAAGCCTAAATTACTAAGATCTTGGAGTAGGCTGTCAATAACCAGCTGATGGTGCTCTGATCCTTTTGATCGTAGGTTGGTCTATACGTCTGCGTCCAAAGCGTTTGATATAGAACTATATCCGGTATTATGAAAAGCATCAAAGCGCAGTACAACCTCTTTTCAACTAAAGCACTCTTAATCTACTGCGATAAGCTGGGATAATATTCACCCGAACTTTTTCAAAATTCTTCTCCCAGCCGTATTTAAACAAACACCTCATATTTTCAAAACTATCCTGATAGCTGGAAAATCGCAAAAGTTATTCCTCTGCCTAAATCGTCTTCACCCAACAATATAGAGTACCGCCCAATTACAATCGTTCTTTTCATGAGTAAAGTCCTTGAAAAAATAGCGAGTGTTCAAATCAGTCAGTATCTAAGCCAAAACAAATATATTTATAAAAGGTAGGTATGCGTGCTGGATTGCATTATGATGCATACTATTAGATTACTTATCACGCTTACTAGTTCCTTCAGATGTGCCACAAGGCACCGTTCTTAGGCCACTTTTATTCGCTTGCTTTATTAACGATATATAAGATGGTCTCACATGTAGTGAACATCATATACAAATATATGCAATTCCCTCTTCTTTAAATCTAATAAAATTGATACAATCACAAATATAAATCGAACTTTGAAAGCTATGTACTCTTGGTCCGAATTGAACATCTAAACAATTCACCAATTGAGTATGTACATAGTTTAAAGCATCTTGGGATTGTTTTTACCCTGCAAATTTACTAGATGTGGATAAAAAAATATTCTTCATAAAGTGGAATTCGATTCTTCACTTTAGTTTATTTCATTACTTCTAACGCAAAATTCTGCTTACATTATTTTATGGTAATTTGCGTTGAAAGAAACTGAAGTACAGTAAAGAACGTGGCACATAGAATACGTTGTGTGCGTTCCGACAACAATGAGAAATCAAAGCGCGACAAAAGAACCTACATAGTTCCATAGTCATTGAAGGTTTTTGTTTGTGGTTTTTACGAAGTGTAAACATGAGAGCGGCATAAAACTTTTTCAGAGAATATATCAAACTCGACGAACTCTACCCACACGATGGATTCTGCGGGTCGGGGCCTTAACAAGATTTTATTTTCTCAGCAGATGTTAGTTTTGCACTATGTGCAGGCACCAATATACAGAAAGAATATAGGTTCCTACATACATGTATATATATATTTGTTTTATTTTTTTCCGAGAGTAGGTGAAAAATGTTCCATGAGACACTTTGAAGACCGCACGTGAGATTCTTACTTAATAAAAACACCTCCCTTCAAATAACTTTATGCTGCAACTAGGTTATTTCCTATCTAGTAGTTTAGGTTTAATGATATATATACTCGTTTACCACGCAGCTTCCCGGAAGAGGCTTAATACGGAAGAGGCTGTCCGCTTGATAAGAACTTCAACTTCATTGGTTATTCGATAAATCTGGCCGATTGTTGAGTGTTTAATTCTGAACCCGAAGCCGATGGTCAGGTATTAATCGGCGCTCTTCGACTATCGGATGTAATCGCTTCCATAAATTGTTTTCGAATACCTTTGACATAATTGGTAAAAGAGATATTGGTCTATACGATTTCTTGTCATATGGGGATTTTCCCGGCTTTGGGACCATTATGACATCAGCTACTGTCCATTGTCGTGGAACGTATAATAGCCTAAGCGAAGCATTGATTACATAAACGAGCATGATTAGTGCTTTCCTAGGCAGCTCTTAAATGACCTGCCCCATAATCAAATCGTATCCAGGAGCCTTGTTTAATTTCGATTTTTGAATTTCATATCGCAGTTCAGCCAGCGATACATTTTTTTTATTAAAATTGTCTGGTATCCCGGCTAAGACCGTGTCCTCAATAAGCTCTTGACCGTCAAAGGGCTTAAATGTTTCTTTTAAATGCTCGGCAAATATGTCGGCTTGTCCGTGGGGCCTTCAAGATATGAAGAAACTTCGCGATTTTTTAAGTCCTGAATATTTCCTTTTTAAGAGTGCTACAAAACTTATGGAATATCTTTTTATGCGGCGGCGCGCGAGATTGTTGCCATTTTTTACGCGCTTTTTCAGTTATTTCCTAAGGATATTTTATTTCGCTTTTTGCTTTTGTTATTTTTTTGTAAAGAGTATTATACCGAATCTCCGTTTCACAGACCAAGCCATCGCGGATGCCAGAGCGCTTGGCCTGGATAACTGGAAGCAGCGTGCCCAGGATTACTGAGGATGGAAGGCTGCCGTGTCTCAGACAGGGACTCTTCTCGTGTCGGTAGTCCGTTCTGTAATTAAAGTAAGTATTATGACGGCTCCAGGAAATAAACTGCCAAGAAATAAGTCCCTAAAAATAAATATGAAATAACCCCCCAAAACTTGTATGGAAGTGGGGACTTTAAACCCCCAAAATTGGGGATTTATTTCATACGATTTTGGGGACTTATTTCATCTTTGATTTCACAGTGAAATTATTCCCCAATTTTGGGGAGTTATTTCATTTTTCATTTGGGAGGTTATTTCCCAAAGCCTATTATGACTCCTATAAATTGATCGACTTCGACTTCAAGTTCAAATGGCGTTTGAAGAGGCACGTTATGTTGGATTTTATTTTCGCAGTCTTTTCTAAAGTCCCAGTTAGTTGATAGATACCCTAGTAAGTCTGGGTGGCCGTCCATTTTCAAAATGACAAGCGAGTAATCAGAAGACAGATCGAAACATTCTTCGACTTCAGCATATGTATGTAGCTTTCGGAGATCCCTTTTAGAATGTTAAAATCGATAAGGTCTGGAGTTTTTGCCTACTCCAAATTGCATAGGTACAGGATTCGTAGAGAATTTTACCTTTTGGTTAAATGCATCGTGAACCCCAGAAGGTGTGTGTTGAAACTTAAGTCTACGCAATCTGACCTTCCTATTAGATTTTCCCAACACACTCATTCCCAAATGCACGATTCAATATTTTCACCTTAAGCACATTAAGTTTCGCACATTTCATACAATAAAATAGACACCTGCCCCAAGCCCAGACATTGTATCGGATTTCGTCTGACGCTGATAAGCAAATTCCCAATTTTCCCAACTCTAAAAATGTATTCCCACGATCTAGGTGTAAGAAAAATAGTATTTAAGCTTTGGAAATTTGTAAATAAAATCACTTGTCACAAATCAGTCCAAGTCTTTGTTTATAGATCAAAACAGATCTATTCATTTTTGGTGACCCCGACGTGATCTTGCTTCCCCCCACCAGTGGTAAGGGGCAAATCATTCTATCCGAAATAAGCGTAACCAGGGCTTCAAACATTGGTTCCTTTTTTTTGTTGTTTTCTGATCGTACTCTCAGAATAAATCAAAGCGTAACCAGGGCTACAACACTGGTATCAACACAACATATATCAACGGATAACTACAGTCATGGATGAGATTGAAGTATTCCGCATCATTGCCAGGCAGAAGGCGTTATCGGACGAGCTGCAGAAGTTGCAGATAAACACTGGAAAAGATGGTCCCGGCAGGAAAACAAGCTCATACCGGGACAAGAGATTGAGTCTCATCGAAGGCATATGGCTGGAGTTCAGCGAGAATCATGAACGAGTAAAAGATTCTGTCAAGGCTGACACACCCTATATGCAATGCAACACCTTCGCTAAGGTAAAGCAGATTTACGAAGAGATAAAGAAATATTTGCTCTCAATTCCAGACGACAAAGATGCGAATCCCACAAGCGGCAAGCAACTATTGTCTGGATCAACTGAAGAGCTATACACAGGCATCAATCCGATACCCGAGGTGGTAAAAATTGTTCGACGGCAGAAGTCGATTGCACAAATATTGCAACGGGTGTTTACCAAGCTTGACGAAAGGTCTATGGAAGCATGGACTACTACGTTCTGTCAGCTGCAGTTAAATACAATAAATAAATATTGGGGCCAAATAGAGGAAATACATCAACAAATCGCAGAACTATTAGAAGACACTCATGCAGAAGAATACCAATGGGAGGGATATCTAACGTTGGAGGATAAAGTAAACAGCAATATGATTGCGTTATCCACACGACTAGAAGAGTTAACAACTCATCGAATGACATCCCAAGCTACATCGACATCTGCAATAAGCATGCCTAGCGCCACATTGAATTTACCTAAAATCACCCTACCGAAGTTCGATGGGAACTACCTACAGTGGCGACAGTATAGTGACTTGTTCACTGAATTAGTGCATAATCAACCAATTGCTAACTGCCAGAAGTTGTTCTATCTTAAGACAACACTTACTGGGGAAGCCGAGAAATTAATTCGGCACTTCACAACCTCTGACGCCAACTATATTGCTGCGTGGAAAGTAATCACAGAGCGGTATGAAAATACACGGCTGTTAGTCACCGCTTTAATAAATAAGCTTATGGCCCAGCCCGTAATTCAGCACGAAGGAGCGAGTCAAATAAAATCATTGCACGACACGACATTGGAATGCCTATTGAGTCTGCAAAACCTCGAAATCGAGACATCAAATTGGGATCCACTTTTAATGAATATACTTCTGAGGAAGTTGGATCGAAACACACTGACCATTTGGGAACAATCCCTGAAGAAACCGAAGGCGCTACCCAGTTTCCATGAGTTCCTTTCATTTTTGGAGACTAGATTCCAATCATTGGAGGCACTGGGTACTAAAACCAACAAATTAAATGTCGATGATACCAAACGATTGGCGCGAGTAACTCTTGCAGCGAAGAAAGAGACAGGTATTAGATGTGCCATTTGCGATGAACATAATCATCCCATTTTCAAATGTCCCAAATTTCTACAACTCACGCCAGTGGAAAGACTCAAGCAAGTGAAGGTGTTGAGCAGATGCTTCAATTGCTTAAGATTCGGTCATCAAACCTCAAATTGTACTTCGGGACATTGCACTAAATGCGAGAAATTTCACCACACACTGCTCCATATCCAAACACCAGAGGTTAAAGAGAAACAAATGAACACTCAAATACCAACAATCGACAATAGAACTAGCTTGTCAACAACTAATTCAGACGATATGGTATCAAAATATGTTTTCCTGGGAACAGCTGTAATTAATGTTCTTTCACGGAATAACAGTCCTACCAAGGCAAGAGCATTGCTGGATTCGGGATCGCAAATGAGTTTCATCACCGAAAAACTAGCAAATCAACTTGGGCTAGCTTCTAAACATGAATCATTGCAAGTTTCTGGAATGGGAGATTACCCTATCCAGGTCAGTAAGACAGTGAATCTGTACCTTCAGTCACGCGTTACTGGCTACAGTACAAATTTACAAGTTTATGTGCTGAAAACGATAACATCCAGGCAACCCAGCCAATACGTCGATAATAGTCAATGGCGACTACCAAAGAATATCAAACTAGCCGATCAAACGTTTAACCAACCTCAAGAAGTGGATATTCTCATCGGAGCAGAACTTTATCCCGAGCTTCTGTCGATAGGACAGATAAAAATCAATAACGGAGGGCCCACGTTGCAGAATACTTTACTGGGATGGGTAGTCATTGGAAGGACTACATTTGAAGTACCATCAACATTATTTTGCGGCATCGGAGTCGACACTTCATCATTGGATAATCTGGTGGAACGTTTTTGGAACTTGGAGGAAGCTCCAGTTACATCTGCATTTAAACAAAAGCAATTGTCAAAAGTGGATCGGCAGTGTGAGGAAGTGTTCACAACATCAACAAAAAGAACAAATTCTGGTCGTTATATTGTGAAGCTGCCGTTCAAACATAACCCAAGCAGTCTTGGGGAATCGAGGGAAATAGCTACTCGAAGATTTCTCAGCTTGGAGAAGAGATTGAGTAAACTGCCGCTAATTCGTCAACAGTATTCTGAGTTCATGACGGAATATATCGAATTAGGTCATATGAAGGAAGTTGATGGAAAATCAATAAAAACCCCTAATTTCTTTCTACCACACCATTGCGTGCTGAGGCCAGAAAGCAGTACCACAAAGTTACGGGTGGTATTCGATGGATCCTCAAAGACATCAACGAATATATCACTCAACGATATTTTGCACACTGGACCAGCATTGCAGAATGACCTACTCTCCATTCTTCTACGCTTCAGAGTCCATACGTATGTATTTACGACCGACATCTCCAAGATGTATCGCCAAATATTGATGGATGACAACAGCAAACGTTCTCAACAAGTCTATAACTGCAATAAGTACCCAGTTCATTATTGTGAAACAACAATTGACTCAAACGCACCACGCTGTCGATACCCTCAACCAAACACTAATAGAAGCAGAAGTACTTAGCTCAGTTACAATTTATGTGTCTAAGTTAATAGACAGATTTCAACGGACTCAACTAGCGATTCTCGAGGCAGTTACTGATACTCACCAAGGAAGAATTAGTTCACTCCTTTTATCACCAAGCCAACTGTACAAGGAGCTCAACAAAATCCGGAAAGATATACCACCCAACTTAACCTTGCCTGGATACGATGAGCACAATCTACCAAAGTTATACGAACTTTTAAGAGTGAAGGTCCGTATAACCTCGACCACAATACTGTTTCTCGTCAAACTACCACTGTTAGGCAACCAAGTCTTCATGCTGTTCAAACTGCTACCATTACCTGTTCCACACAACGGCTCTTTCGTATTCATACAACCATCGACATCGTTTCTGGCCATAACCCCATATAGAGACCAATACTTTCCAGTTTCACAAGTCGAATACCAAGGATGTCTACAAATCGATGAGCGGAAATATATCTGCAAGCAACGCCATCCAATTTTTAACACACATTCAGTGGAAAATCAGTGTGAAATACATTTGCTCAATCACAGAAAACAGTTATCACCTTTCTGTACCATCAAAACTACCAGTCCAGGAAAGATGTGGATCCAATTACACAACCCGAATCACTGGATCTTCGCCTTTCAACAAGAAGAAACTATTTCTATAGTGTGTGGATCCGATATAAGCAGCACCAAGTTACTTGGAGTAGGACTATTAAAATTGGCCCAAAATTGTGCCATAAAGCAACCAACAATGACAATCAATTCTCACAATTTCTACACAGCAAACTCATCGTTCTCATTTTTACCAGCTCTAAACCTTAGTCAGCTCTTAGGAATACCACTTAGAAAATCACTTCAAGATAATCTTCAGGAGACGATTGAAGTAAATGAATCCATCATTCGCGGAGATGATGACCTAGCCCTATTAATTAAGAAGATTGCAGATCAAAAAACTCAACAAAACCTACCAAACTTATTAACTCATCATGACATACATCAATACACCATTGGATACATATCGTTTTTTGCTGTTTTGTTGCTGATTTTTGTCATATTTTCCCAAAGAAGAAAAAACAAGATAGATCTTAATCCAAAAAACATAGTATTTGAGCTCCAGGATCTCAACGCCGGGGAGAATGTTGAAACTTAAGTCTACGCAATCTGACCTTCCTATTAGATTTTCCCAACACACTCATTCCCAAATGCACGATTCAATATTTTCACCTTAAGCACATTAAGTTTCGCACATTTCATACAATAAAATAGACACCTGCCCCAAGCCCAGACATTGTATCGGATTTCGTCTGACGCTGATAAGCAAATTCCCAATTTTCCCAACTCTAAAAATGTATTCCCACGATCTAGGTGTAAGAAAAATAGTATTTAAGCTTTGGAAATTTGTAAATAAAATCACTTGTCACAAATCAGTCCAAGTCTTTGTTTATAGATCAAAACAGATCTATTCAGTGTGCTTTGCATTAAAATCACCACCGACAAGAAAGTTCTACGTATTTGTGAACTTTTAAATTTGAACCTTTTAAATAAGAATATTATTTCAATTATATTAATAGTGAAAATCCAATTTGAAATTGACCTTTGTTTCAAAATAAACACTTTATTTTGCTTCAGAATAACTTCAAGTCAATGATAAAGCTTTTCTTAGATAAAACACAATACACACAAAAAGGGTTTTCCCCTTATTGCCACCGATACATTAAAGCAGACAGCCTACTTTCAGAGTTCTCACCTTACCACAGATGAGTAATTATACAGAAAGTCGACTGAGAGGATTTTTGGCTCTCCCGTCTATCGTTTTTTATTTGCTTCAAAAAGGCACAGTACTGTGTTCGTATATGTTTTTACATGCAAATCAAATTGAGCCAGCTCACGCACACAATAGCAGTTCTCATGTTGACATATTAAACGTCAAAACTGGGCTGTGTCCAATAACATCGTAATAACATGCGACGATTTGTAATGAATTGGCAACAGAATAAAATTTTGGTGAATGTTTTTAATTATTATGTAAACTAAAATAATAGTTTTACCAAACAAGCCTATTTTTTGGTTAAACATTTTTAAGCAGTTGCGCAAGTTAAACATAAAATAAGGGTTATCATAATTTGTTTGCCAGTAGTTAAACTAATTTAGCAGTTTTAAATTGTCAGTAATAATCAAATAATTTTGGTGGTTGACTTATCGAATGTCGAGTAAAATAATTAAAGTCAAATAATTTTTAAACGGAAGGTTTAATAAATATTTCAGCAGTGAATTACTGAAATATTCTGTAAAATTACTAAAATTGTAGGTGAAATAAATAAAAGCTCAATGAATGAAATTAATGAGTAACGCGTGATTAGTTAACTAGCCATTTCAATAATTTAACATAATATTTCAAAAAATTCAAAGATAATAACGTTTTTAAATTTGTTAAACATGATGAAATAAATTTAATAACGTTGTTAACTTGGAATTGAAATAGTCAAGTCTACAGTTTGTGTTTAAAAATGCATTTAAAGTTATTTTGTCGCAGTTAGTCAATTCGCTCGCTCGCTCTCATATGAACGTTCCGAATATGTAGGTATGTAAATATATTAAACTTTCATATGTTCAATAAAAACATAATAAACAACCAAAGAATTAAATATACATGAAAAACTAATCCAAAACTATTAACTATAAATATTTTGCACCCAAACATTACTAATTTAGTAATATTCATGCAATTATAAAATAATATATATACATTTTATCCCACTCTAAAAACCAAAATGGAAAAAATATAACAACCCAAGTATGTTTATTTTAAGGCAGATAAAAAATTGAGAACTATTTCTTATAAACACAAAAAATATTCACATTTAATTGCAACAACTTCATTATTTATTATATATATAACTATTTTTTTTATTAACATTAAAATATCTATTAAACTTGAACTACGTTAACTCAATACTTCGCAGCACTTCCCCAACACATCCGCTATAATCAGCTGTTTTTTGTTGCCATTTGGAATTCTTGCAAAACTGCCCGCGCTATTGACTGGCTGGTTCACACGTATTCACAGATAGAACATTTGAGAGGGGATATTTTCTCCATTTTTAAAATTTTTTTGCGGGTTCAAAGGGACAGAGGTATGCTGAGTCGACTATCTGTATAATTACTCATCTGTGCACCTTACTTAATAGAGAAATATAGCGGGAGCCCATTTTGCCCTGGGTGCCTGTTATGCTCCGGCTTCTCCTATTTCTATTATCAAGTGGAATATATACATATATGTAGGTATAACTGGAATAAAAAATGCCGAATTGGAATATGAATAGGTAGGTGTGGCGAAGCTCATGGTCACACTGTTTGCATTCTACCAAGCATTCCGTCCGTCTCCATCCAAAAAACTGTGTCATCGAAAAATTGTCACGACTTCTTTTCTTGAAAAGTCTTCTGAGGAACTACCTAACCTAAGCCAATATGTTTCAAATATGCCAACAAATAGTCAGTACCTAACCTACCTACATAACAGCAACTGATGACTTCAACAACAATTACGTATTTTATTTTTTAGTAGCAACATAAATTTAACAACGTGTAGGTACCTACATATTTACAGTGCGCACATATGTCACAAATGTTGCTACATGCAGCAAGCAAGCAGTAACAAAATTTAATTGGCCTTATATCATGTCATTATATTTATGCTCTCCATGTCTGCCCGTCCTCTCAATTCATTTTTTGCTTCTTTTTTTTTTAATTCTTCTGATATGATATTGTTCGCCACTTGCTGTATCAGCAGTCAGCACTCAGAGCAGCCCAGCCCCCAGTCCTCCGTCGGCGTTGTCGTCATCGTCATCGTCATTTAACTGCTCCTTCTTCGTTCGTATCGTATTCATTTCATATTCTTTTCGTGTTCTTTTAATGTTGCTGCCTTTCCCTGTCCGAGTTTTGTGTTGTGGCATGGCAGTGCCCTGCTTTACGTACGCGCCACAATTTTGAACGAGAAGCTGGGCGCTGTCAAGAATCATGCGCGCCTGGCGAAAGTAGAGCATTTATTGTACAACAACCATATTTTACCGTAGGCCATAAAATGTTATTTAAACAATAACAAGTACCTAATAAACATAATGACAATAACCGATTGACAGCTTGTACAATGTTTTGCTGGCGACCGTTCATTATTATGTTCCACACCGTCATTATTTCGAAATTTGTGTGTGACGCGATGTAAGAGAGAAAAACTCGTGTATGTATGTATGCATTTGTGGGAGGATTTGTTCTTGATTTTTGACTTTTGCTTTGCGCTCGCTACCTTACTCCAGCAGAGGTTGTTTGAAATCAAACAACTTACTGGCGTGACGAACTTCAGTGAATGATGCTCAACTAGGAGCACAACAAATTCAGCAGCTACTACTCTCTGATATTATTTATAAATGACAAAGAAGCAGAGCGGTATGCGAGAGTGCTTGCTGTGTCGTCAGTGTGTTTGTTTGTATAGTCGACATTCCAAATTCCAATCCACACAACTGACGAAGGAAGAACGTAGAAGATTAAATGAATTAAATTAAATCATCGGCCATGTCTTTACAACATCGAATTCCCGAACCGCCTCCCTTGTTTGTATGCTATGCCCTGCCAGTGGCAAGTGGCACTGCGTAGTACATAAAGAGGCGTTGCCTTCAGCTGGTGTTTTGTCACAGTTACCGGCTGGTTTTTCTGCGTTCCTAGTGCATTGTCTAGGGCAGGTTCCTAGATGGTTTAAAAAGTGTCGTTTTGCAACCACACTCTTTTTTGCTTCGAAGAAGGCGTTACGAAACGTAGTTTTCATCAGACTCAAGTGGATGGGACAACAGAAATATTGTTGCTCAAGAGTAGTACATGTAGTTGCAGCAAACAAATCGTTTTCACTTTCATCGTTTCAAACCGAACAATAACTTCAGACAGCTGGCTGTACTGTGTTTGCGTTTGTTATTCGCAAAGAAAATTATTTGTAAATCCATTTCGAGGTTCCCTACTTTTTTAAAGAAAAAAACACAGAAAAATCAAATTTAATGGAGAATGTTTATTATCATTTGAAAGAACATTCTTTGGCATTTATTTTTTGAAGATTATGTCTATCAAATGTTGGACGTTGCTATGTCGCAGATGGTCCATCCGTTGAGTCCAATTTTCGATCACTCGTTCGAGCATTTCGACTGGTAACTGGCTAATGACACGCGTGATGTTTTCCTCCAAGGCCTGAATCGAAGCGGGTTTGTCGGCATAAGCTTTTGACTTTACATATCCCCACAGGAAAGAGTCTAACGGTGTGATATCACACGATCTTGGTGGACAATCGACCGGCCCAAAACGTGAAATTATGTGCTCACCGAAATGTTCTCTCAATAAGTCCATTGATTGATGCGATGTGTGGGAAGTGGCGCCGTCTTGCTGAAACCAAATGTCGCCGAGATCACGAGCTTCAATTTCAGGCATCAAATAGTCGGTAATTTTTAAAGAAATATGGACCGATGATTCCACCGGCCCACAAACCACACCAAACCGTTGTTTTTTCTGGATGAAGTGGCAGTTCTTTAATACATATCTACATATCTAATCTAAAAAATGTTTAAGTATATTTTATAGAAAAAATAAAATTAATAATAGTTTATTAGTATTGTATAAAAAAATTGAAATATTATGAAAAATTATTATTTAAAAAGAAAATTTTATTTATTGTATCTTGTGTATCAGAGTGTATTAAATATAAAATAATTAAAATTATTAATCTCGATTTTAAAAGATTTAATAAATTATAAAAGTTAATGTAAAAAAATTATTTTAAATAATTTATTAGAAATGAAATGTTATTCGTTTTTAAAGGTATCTAGTTTTTTAAGAAATAAATTTAATTTAGTTTTTTAAAATTTATTAAATTAATTTTTTAATTTTATAATTTTTAAAAAATAGTATTTTATGGGATAAGCTATAAAATAAATTGTTATAAATAATAAATAAAATTTTAAATAATAAGAAATAAGAAATAACTCCAAATAGCGTGCCACCCAGGTACTGTTGCTGCGCAGAATCAAAGCATTTTAACTCTATGCAACGTCGAAGGCAGCAGTTATCTTGCATTACAAGTCTCTTTCCACTGGTGGCAAAAACCACTCACGCGTTAAGTTACCACCACACTATTTCACAAATAAACTAAAATTCCTTTTTTGCTTTAAGTTTGCTTTTTTTTTTCTTAGAATACATTTTAGAACGGTAAAATACTGTTATTTTGGGGGCTAATTTAATATCTATTGGAATCCAGAGAGCCTCAGCGAATTTTAGTTGAAATTTTCTGGTGGTAACTTTTTTTTGGTCCACTACTGTATATTGCACTAAATATTAAAGTTACAGTTACATTTAAGATCAAAAGACTGTTTGATTCAGTCAGTATGCAAAGAAGCAAAATAAATTGAAAACCAACTATACAGGTAACGACTCATAATTTTTTTTGTATTTAAATAGGCAGTTCTTTAAAAGTGCTGACTTCAAAAATTACCAGCAGGTGGAAAATTCTGCGGCAATTTTAAACAAAAATTATTTAAATAAATTATTTATTATTGTGCCCAACCACAAAGGCATAACTCCGCTGGACGAATTAAAAGTCCGGATTGGCCTTGGGCAATAACACGCCGCAAAAAAGTAGAAGAAAAGCAGCAACATCGTAGGTTCAATCAAAACTTAACAAGAAGTTGATTTCTTTTTTATTTTATGTATATTTGTAAAGGAACGCTATCATATTTAGTTTGCCGAAGAAAAATGGCTTAATTATGTCGCAATATTTCCCAGCGTTGTTCAAGCGTATACACAACCATATTCGTTCAGCAGAAGAATAAAACTAATTATCTGTAAAATCAGACATGAGCTAAGTGTTACCATTCGCGAAATAAGCACTAGTTGAAAAAAAACGTTAAATGGCGAACCCTATATTTCTAATTAGGTAATTAAGTATAATAAATTGTTACTAGATGGACCGACAGCCTACACACATGTATTAATATGAAGAATTAGTGCTGAATCAAATAAATTATTTCGAAAAATGTAATTCTTGCGACGCGATTAAATGAAAGGCCCCTACGCGATAGACAAGTGCTGCTGAAGACCGACTTATCACGGCTTGTGTCAAAAAAAATCCATTTAGCACTTCAGCAGAGATAAAACAGGAAGTAACTACAGTACAGGGAATAGCTGTTAGCAGCAGAACAATCCGAAGAAAGCTTAACGAAAACCCCTTTATCGGATACGTAGCCCAAGCCACTGGTTTTAAAAAAAAAACAAATATTTCAGCGAGGTTGCAGCTCGCAAGAACCTATGGAAATAAGCCTCTATCATAGCTTCTATCAGAATGTCTAGCAATTGTATTTATGATATATGTTAATATTCCATTCCGACTTGCATTTATATGTAAAAAACAAGAAAACATAAAATACATTTGATTAAAGTAATATGGCGATCATTATGCGTAGGTTGTAGCTGGTAAAATTACCGCCTCAAAACACGTCTAAAAAAAACCCCCTTCATGCGATGCGATATGATTCGCCTTGCGTACGAATGCCCTCACCTTTCAACCCCATTTCTGGCTACAAGCAAATCTACAAGTTTACTTACTGTTGTAGCGCTGCTTCAACTGAGAGTGATGATAGCAGCTGGCAGCAGGCAGCATGAGTGGAGTGAGTGCCTTTGCCTTACCCAATCCAAATGACTTTACTTATATAACGTTGCCGGCTGGTAAGGCTTAGTGCCTCACCACACAGTGGTGGTGGTTTGACTAATGCTTTGTTTCTTTCGCCATCGTCAGTGAGCAGAGCAGTTGTGGCAACATTGGGTTTCTCAGACACAAGTTTCGCGCGTAAAATCCACCCGGATACACCAGGGAATCAGAAGCATGCAGCAGGTAAATGTTTCCATGGTTTTCGCTTTCTCATCGCATTTTGATTATAGAGAGAGAGGATTCATGAAATGCCCATAAGCCAACCGGTTTGCGTGTGCTTGGGATTGGTATTGCGACTTGCGATAGATTATAGCGTTCTCGCTCTTTTTTAGTAAGTCGATAACATAATGACAGCGGGCAACACCCACGAAGAGGTGTTTTCGTGTTGGTTGGTCTGACTCACTAAAGTGCTTGGAGTCATTTTTGTTACCGTAGATTACGAGACCGTCGCGTCATGTGAGTCACTAAACTATTAGGCGAGCAGACGTTTCAGCAGTGTGTGTAGTGCTTGCGTTATTGCGCTCTCAACGTCGCCCGTCAAGTGTCGGTAAGTTAAGTCGGTTGTCGGTATATACTACTTATTCATCTGTTTTGTGTCAATTTTTTTTTTCATTTCAATAGTTTTTGTTTGTTTGTTTGGTTCAAGTGTGTGTGGATGCGGCGGATGCGGCTGGCTGTCTTTCCCATGACTGTTTTTCTCACCACTAAAGTCGTCATGTGAGTCACTAAACCACCAAGCGCCCATGATTTCTCACAGACAACTTCAGAAACGCAAGAAATGGTACCGAATGTCGGCACGGAAAAGGCACAAACAAAGCAATTTCACACTTGTATAGGTACATAATGCGTGTCAAATCACTCACTCATTCAACAACAACGAATGTCGTTGTTAAAAGAAAAGCATTCCCTGCTAGGGGAACTGATTATAAAAAATAAAGCACATGCGCTCTACTTAACATCCCAATACCTCAGCTGGTTTATGGTTATCTGGATGGATTCTCTGCAATGACCTCATTCATTTCATCGTTGAAACTTAACCATGCCCATACCCAAGGAATTCATATGATATGGCAGCGGGAGCGAGAGAAGCAGATAAGAGTGTGTAAATTGAATGTCGACATGAATTAGTGAGGCCAGAGCAATGCACAGCAAAAAAAATTAAGCCATGCATATGAGGTTGAAGTTGGGTTAAAACGATGATTTTAAAAGTGAATGAACTTTGAATAAAAAACAGCAGGTTTTGAGATAGACTGCTGCAATTCTTTTAATTTTATGTTGATAATTTAATGAATATGGATAACAGATATGGAAAGGAGGTGAGGATAAAGCGTGAAAAAGAGACTACAACGTAGAAGGCCGATAGTTGCAATTTAAGAAGAAATATACTCCAACTCGGTTCTACCCGAAAGTTTTTTGTTTGTATGATTTTTTACAGGAGAACACAGCACCTAACTTGCAAGACATTATTGAGGTAGCTGGAAATAAAGTAGTGACGATGAAGCCCATTAACATTCCTAACCATGTCGTTTAATGCAACAGTAAGTTTGTGCTGAGATTGGAAATTCAGTTTGCAATACACCGCTAATGTAAAATTAATGAAGGAAACTAATAAGGCTTTGACAAGTCTCATTCTCGTATTAATAGGACTACAAATGGCAAATAATCAATGTTTGCGAAGACTATCATAAATTCGTCCCACAGTGTAGTTAATGTGGCTTGCTGGGGATATAGATCGGTAAGTTAATCTTAAATCCAAAATTGGTTACCTTATTTGAGAACTGCAATTGTGTAGCGTTAAGGTAAATAGGCCGCATAATTTCAGTTATTCCAAATTAACTTGGATTTAGCTGGATTGAGAGTCAGCCAATTACGAAGGGACGATTGACAGGTAGATCCTCATTCAGCGGAAACAGAATAGAACTCAGTATATAGCCCTGAGGCACAAGTATATTTTCCACGTGAGATGATTTATCATCAACCGCGACCCTTTGACAGCAATTAATTGAGTAATTATTGATAAAACGAACCTAACTCTCACTAAGTGATGGACCGTTTCAAAAGCTTTTAAAAGTTTGAGCCTTAGCTGATCCTTACGTCACCAAGAATTTTAACCATATCCGTAGAACAACTGCCTTTAGTATTCTTTTGTACAACTTTTTAAAATTGCTAATAGATGTAGTTTCAAGGTATATGATTCTTGAACTGAACCCTTACCTGTTAAAATTATTTTGAACGGATAATTCTCAATTTAGCTGCGCTGTTACAAACAACAGAAACAGCTTAACAAAATCCCCCGACAAAGACTTGTGACTTTTCGGCTTATGTTCGTTGAAGTTTTAGTACACATAGCAGTTTATTACCGAATTTTAAATAGTGTCAAACTTTAACGAAAAAGTAATCGAACCTATGGAACAACGAAAAGTAATCAACTCTGTAAAAGTCAGAAATATACACACAACAGAGCAAAAATTATCCAATGTCGCTAGCAGTAGTAAATCTCACAACTGACAAGGGTTTGACAGTTTTTATTAATTAGCCTAAATAAATTTGTTTGCGGTATGGAAAAAAAGTTAACGCTCTTATAAGTGACAATATTTTCCTACTTTGGCGAACACATTTGCGTTTAATTTGTAATTTTTCGTTAAAACTCGCTGGTTTACGCCAACAGGCCTGATATAATCTATACATTAAAATAGAAGTGGCAAGTTACGAAGTCATTCTCTAAAACTAATCCAAACGCTTATTGCTATTGCTTCCTTGAGCCGAATGAACAACTTTTACAGAAAAAAGTATCCCCAATTTTTCTGTCACGATCAACACCCGCGAATCAACTAAGACAACGTCCTGACTCGTTGGTGACTTCAGGCAGAACATTCACAAAGAAAATGCTCCGCTGTGTCTTCGCCTTCTCCACGAGCATCGCAGAAAGGAACAGGAACTCAAACAAGACTGAGACTATTCATCGAATTCACCGAAATTCAAAGAGTTTTGAGTTGGATCGCTAACATAGAAGTGATTAAATGCTTAAACAAGCAAGAACAAATACTTCGACCTCTCCACCTGCATAGAGCATAAATCTCCGCCCGGAAGACCGACGCAGATAGGTACGTCCAACGAGGAGTATCTAAATCATTTAGGAACCATTTGTAGTCTGCTTGGATAATCAAATGATATTGTCAACTCCTTTTCACATAATCAAAAACAAATCCTGCAAAGCTGGTCACACCAACATAACCTTCACTGCAGATTGTATGTGCGAGCTCTGGTGGCAGTGCCTTTTATCACTTGCGAAATGTGTCTCCGACCGAAGGAGGCCGAGGCCACCCAAGCAAACCGTAACCGACATATTTACCAAAATCCGTGTGCGATAGTTCTCGTCCGACAACGACGGCTGGCCGTATGTGTATTGGCAACATGTGTGGTGTCGCTGCGGCGGCTAGTTGAGAAAGACACGACACCACTTTCGTTTTCTTGCTAGGAACTTTGGCTAGCCGTTGATCAGGGGCCCTGTAAATTTAGCAAGCAATACGCGGCATTCATGTATGAACTGTGAACGTTCCTCTTAGCAACAAACAGAAAATATTATATCGAACGAACATAATATAAAACAAAAATAATGAATAAAGAAGAGTAAGTAGCGCCGTCGCTTTGCCTTGAAAGTGCAATAGCACCACATGACATGGCAATGTCCTTGTATGAAAAACGGTGGTCGTTATCAGGCGAATATAAAAAGCAGCAGTTAGTAATTGTCTTCTGATATTCCAAATCAAATCACGCGCGGGTCATTAAACGAGCGTTCTTATCTCGCATTCACAATTGAAAAGAGACACGAATAGTTGAGAGAGCGACCAGTACACTTTGAATGTGTTAGTGGATAAGACAGCCCACCATTGTGTGCTACCGTGAGGGTAGATATATACACATATATAAAGTTAATGGGGGAATTTCGCTGTTTCTCTGTCAGACTCATCGAGGTTGCTATTTGCGTTCGCAGTCATCGTAATTGCTGGGAGTAATTTCAAAAATCCCAAGCACTCAGCTAGGAATTCACAATAATGCCAACTGCTGGCTCTGTTGCCCTGATACCAAGCATACACTTTGAAGACGACTGACGGCGACGAATTTGTCGATGCCGTCGTCATTGCTGGGCTGTGTGTTGTTGTCGATGGCAACCAAATGGAGTTGGGTCTCGTATTCATGCAGTAGTTTTGTTTGGAGAACGACAGACGACATGTGTATGAATTGAAAGGATGAATGAATGGGTAGGCACTTTAATTCTTCAGTTGTGTAATTAATATACATATGTCGCGGCTATGGCTATCTTTCTATATAAGTTTGACTGACCTCTCTTCAGTGGGTTGGTTTTGATTTCGCTTTCTTGTACGTTTGTCGGATGGATTGTTGAATTGAATCACGGCCGGCGTAGAGGATCGTTTGGCAATTAGTAAGCCTAATTCACCTGTGCCTTGTCTTCTACCTACCTACCTATCTATGTGGCGCAAATTAACAGAACTGCAACATTGCTGGGTTTCTGTTTCTTTTGTGGCTGCGGGTGGGTGTGGTGTAATAGCGCGCGCGATCATGTGGGTTTTGTGCGAGTGGGAAAGCAGTGCTAAATTACAACGCTCTCTATCGAAAGGGCGCAATTTCTTTTATACGAAATCTAATGACAATGACAACGGTGGTGCGGCTTTTCATTTCCTACCCACCACCACCAGAAGAACACAACCACCATACAAAAAGGAAAGAGCCCACCCACGAGTTCGCTTCTGATAGGCTTTAAAATGTGCACCCCTCCATCGCTGGCAGGACTCGTTGGCGTGTTCGCATAAACTTTCCCGAAAACTGCCTTCAGCCACCCAATTCATTCAGCCAGCCAGCTGACAGCCGCATATAAAACCAGGCAACGTTGAACGGCCAGCGACCGATACTGGCTATATGACAAACCATTGGGAACGGACACAAAGTGTGTGTCTGACGACGGAGCCAAGGTCGGATCCACCACGCCCTAGATACGCCTCAAATTCATCATTTATACCAGGCGTGCAGCATTTCCAGGATGTATCTCTTGAGGATTAAATTTCTTGTGCCTGATGCTGCTGCAGTGAGAGTGTGTGTATGCGCATCAGCGGATGAGGAGGTTTTCCGTGTGACTATCACACCTCTTATTTGCTTTAGCTGCAGCTGTGCGACACGACACAGTGGTAATGATAACCACCCCACTTTTGGATTAATACTCTTGGCTGGCTGGCTGAGTGTTTGCTGTATTTTGCCGCCTTGTCTCTTGCTTGCCAGCCAGCCATTTGATTTGGTGCGGCGGGCGGTGGTAGTTTAGTTACATTTAATGCAGGAGGTAGAACCATTCATTCCATTTAGGTATACACGTTATTATAGTAACATAGGCAGGAACGTACAATTGTATCTATAGAAAGGTTCAAGGAGTTGTTCTAAGTTGATGTAGACGACAATATGATGAGGTGCAAAAAAAAAAAATACCTTCTTCAATATTGTAGGCGGATTATTTGTGGGGACAATTCTCTCAATTCGTTGTTCGGTTTATTGTCATTTGGGATTATCCGGTACGCGAAAGGGAATTATGTAGGAAGTAAACTATAGAAAATTCCGGCACCGGAAGTGCAAAAACTTGGGATGGCTTTGAAGGAAATGAGAGTAGCCCTTTAATTGAAGCACGTGTAGAGCACTCTCGGAGTTTAACTATCGAAATTCGAACAGTTTTCGACAAGACTCGTTTCGAAAGTGAATTAACTTAAAATGGGGAAATTAGTAGAATACAAGTAATTTGTATACCTTAATCAAAATGCAACTATGCATGTTCTTGTATTGCAATTCTGTGGTTCGCCAAATTGAGGTCCCCCACACCAGCAATGGTCGGTAAAATCTACGTTTTGATAATGGAGCTTGGCGAGGCCTATTACATGCATCTGTGATTCGGACTTTTTTTTGGACATGAAAAAGCTTTTCACAAGGTGGGTGCCGCGTTTGCTAACAATCGACAACAAACGCAATCGTTTGAGTCCTTACTTCAAAGGAGTGGTTGGCGATGTTCAAGAATAATTCGACCCAGTTTTTGGGCCCGTTTTGTAACCGCGGATGAAACATGGATTCACCACAACACACCAGAGACCAAAGAACGGTCGTAAGTGTGGGTTATCCTAGTGAATCGAAGCCAAAGAAGACCAAGGCTATAGTTATCGATCACCTTGAGCGGCGCACACTTTCGCAGTCGCAATAGCAAAATTGCAAGAGTTAGCTTACGAACTCCACCCCCTTCCAGTATATTCCCCAGATTTTGTCGCTGCAACTAAGTATTTTTTGTTTCCAAAGAAATGTAAGAGGTTTGGCTCGAATGAAGAGGTCCATGGTTTTTTTATTTTGAGGACATCGAAAAATTGGAGGAAACGTTGGAAAATATGTTGAGAAATTAAATATTTAAGGAGAGTGTACCCTATTTCATCTTTCAGGGACTTACAGACCAACCCTCGTTATAAAAGATATGAAATACTAAAACTGAGATTTTGTTATGGTTTTGGGCGATACCGTGCCGTATATATGGGTTACTTAAAATTTGTTTTCAAATTTGAAATATTGAAATTGCTTAAGTCTTTTATTGAAAGGCCTTTTCTAAGTGTAGGTATACCACGATCCGAATTGACATCTACTTTTTATCCATGACTTAAATTGTTCCGTTTGTATGACCACATCCTTTCACAAGACTTACCAACTTTTCCTGCCACAGAGTTATGACAGGTACCTATTTGACTTGGGAAATCCTCTTCAAAAGCTATAAAATTTGCACTTTAAAGGTCACCGAACTATCTTATTACTTCTTAATTGGGACATCCTGATTCCCAACACTGGAAGAAAGCCCGCAGTGGCTTAGTGGTTAAGTGAGTTGGACAACTAAGTAAGGGGTCGCTGGTCCAAATCCCGCTTTGTGAAAGATTTTTATTCGCTAAATAAATTCGTCTTTAAATGAATGAAGGAACCATTTGTGTCAAAAAATAAATCTTTGCACACACAATGGTTGGAGAAGCTATAGTATCAAATAAAGTCGGCTTTCAATCTCGAAAATCCAGGATTGGTGAAATAATTGGTGATAATAAGGGTTTGATCAGTAGAATGTGGATAAGTTACGCGACGTCATCAAGCGACACTTTGATGGAATGCTCTCCTTTAGGTTTCAAAAATCGTTTAGTTAAACATCTTTTAAAACATCTATACCACCTTGCTTCCAATACGTGTCTTTTAGGAGCGTTAAGCCATAATGCATTGGGGACAATTCTCAAATCACCCGACAGGTGCGAAATACTATTTGACTCAATTGGAAACTGATACTGAACGTTATGGATGTATGCGGCAATTGTAAGACTTATATTGACATACATAGGGAGGACTAATTTGGTGGTGGCAACCAACAAATATGGATACTCAAAATGTATAAAAAGAGAGAATGTGTCGGCACGACTAGTCCAACTAAAGTGCTGGCAGAGGGATACATCCAGGACCATGGGCAAACAGCAGGGTTCTCTACAGTCTACGGTCTTCTACAGAACATTCTGCATAATTTGCATAGCAGAGAGGAGGTAGCACAGGTGGCTCAATAAAAGAGTTGAAGTATTTTCCGAAACACTGATCACAGCAGAGATATTGACAGTAAATAAGATTGCCAACAAATAGCCTATAATACCAGGCGATGATATCAACATGACCATTGATGCAAGTCAAACGGTGTTGCGAAGAGCTTTAGGTCCTTGACGGTCAACTTAATATTAAACTCTGCTGGGAAGCTACACTGATGGGTATATAGACCAAGAAAGGGATCCACCGTCAGCCCTGAACAAACGGACGCGTCTTCCAAAACGCCACTATTCGACGCTCAAGTTTTAATTGAGCAGAAACACTGAGAATTATTAAAAACAAGTTGATTTTACTTTCCACGTGTGAAACAACCAACACACAACTTGCTAAGGAACCAAAAATGTAATACGCATCTTTCGGATAAGGACTTCTTAGAAGCTGCGGTGATGAAAAAACATATGAGGATAACCTTTAATTTTCGTGCCTCAGCCCTAGTTTCAGCCGATACAGAAAATCAGCTTTAGGAAGCGACTTGCTCAATGCCATGACCTTTAGGGATTTATCCAAAATCCCAATCAACTATACCTTTACATATTTGTTGCAAAACTTAGATAGTTGGAGGGAGACTGAATGGCTGCGTACATATGTGGAACCCCTATGTACAACACAATGTGTCAACATTGGCCTGAGTGTGATGAGGAAGCAGCAACCTAATCAACCCACCAACGTCCTAAAAGGGCCTTAACCTAAGGTTCTCCAAGAAAGTTTATATCGGTGCTGTTAACACTTTGTCTTCACTTTTCCCCTAAATGGTAATGTTCCCGTTTTCTTATTTTCATTCAACCCAAACTCCCACAAATTATTTGCTAAACATATTTTTAATTCTTTTTTTTTGCGTTTGGGGGCGTTCGCTGGAAGGCAAAATCATCGAAAGACTGGTGTTATGGTATTATTTGTTTTTTTGCAAAAGTGTTCTTGCACGGTTGACGCGTTAAATGGATTTCTTGTAGAAAGTAGGTATGTGCTGACTTTTTATTTAGCAGATGTTCTTCTTCATTTAATATGATTCTCTTTATACCCTATTCTAAGGGTATAAAGAGTTTATAACACCCCTTAATATTCGTCGTAGACCCATAAAAGTATACCTTTATATATTATCCGTCCGGCGGTATCAACTTTTGAGGCCTTTAAATTTATGCTAGGAAGCTGAAATTTAGAGCATATACTTCCTAGGGTCCCGAAATGGTAAAGTGTTAAAAGTTTTTAAATCCGCCCACTGCCACGAACACAATTTAGAAAAAACCGTTTTAAGGCTAAAGTTAGAGAGATAGACAAGATATGTAGGCACTGCCCTCATAGAATGAAATTAAATAATATTTATCACCGTCTTAAGTCTTAATGCTTTTTCTTTGGGGCATATAGGGATGTTTTTTTTATACCAACGTGTTTTTGTAAGAATTTTTGGAATGTGATGGAGCGCAGCGATATTCAAATACTTTTTTCGCAGCTAAATTTAAACTTTCGGGAATACTTTTTTTATTAAAAGACGGATTGTTAAATTGGCGCATTGCACAGGTACGTATTGAGAAATTTTTTTTTACCTTCTGCTAACCGCGATTTCTTTTCTCTCTTTTTTGGTTTAAAAGGGCAAACCTTTGGCAGGATCAAGTTTAACCGACAGGGATACACTTTCAGTGTTCAAGTCGGTCATTTTTAAGTTGGATTGAAAACATTCAGCAGTTTTCACCTTAAATATCTTCCTCAGAAACAGTGCCTAATGTACATAGATACAATAATTATCGAAATTGTTTATTTAATTTATTGAGCCAAGAAGGCCTTTCCTCTGACAAGGAGATTGTTCCAGAGCAGTCAACTTGCTTCCATCGCTTATGGCAGTCCATTGAGGTTTAATATAGCGCCATCTTATATGGAAAGGATTCGGGTTTTTGAGAGACAATGTCTTAGGACGTGTCTCAGGTTGTTTCGAACACCTGAATCTGATTACATAAAATATTATACCAACAAGGCACTATACGATGGGGCTTTATTGAACAGGATTGACAATTTCCTGAGTAAGGTGACTCGTAGGCACGTTGCAAGGGCGATGACCAACGAAAATAGTCTGATCTTTGAGCTTACTACCCAATGAAATGCACATGGAAAGAACGCTCCGCTCTGGCTTTGTTCTGCTAGAGGCTTTTCTCCATATAGATATGAAAGGACTAGAACAGACGAGGGATGGTATCCCGGTATTGTACCACCGCTACCGCAGCGCGACTGACAAGCGGCTCATCCACGACGGGGACGTCGCTAATGCTCCCGACCTCCTTCGGTTTAGTACCGCGATAGGGGAGAGGGATCGTATAGATACTGAGACGCAATTCGCCGAATTTTGGTGGCTTGCGGAAGTACGGGAAGTAGATGACATATCCTTCCAGGCCGGTGCGTTGCCTTAGGGTAGCTCCTCTTAATTTAAATTTAGTTTTTAAGTTATTTAGATAAGGTAGGGGGTTTCTGGGAGAAACCGATTCGTCGACTTGGGATGATGTTTCTGAGAGTTGATTGATGCTTAACAGCATCGGTCAACTTAAGGTCCCGCATGTTTCTGTGTTGGCGACAATTGGGCTCCCAGAACGCAATTGGGATGGTGACCACTCGGTGAATACGCAGCGATTGCTCACCATCCTGATTTTATTTATATTTATATTTATATTTATTTTTATTATACTTGTAAATATTGTTAGTTAAGTAGAATAGGTAGTCTTAAGTTTCTCCTGTAAATATTTGTTCTTTTTCTTTTCATAGATGTAAGTTTAGTTTTAGTTTTAGTTCTAGTTTTAGTTTTATATAAAATAAAAAATAATATCGTTAAGTTCTTTAAATATTTTTCTTAACAGTAAAATAAAAATGATAATTTAATTGAAAAATATGTATAGTTTATAGGCCGAAAGGCAATTACTATTAATAATATGTTTAAATCTAGAGCGTCCGCCTGAGGACCA
Source organism: Ferdinandea cuprea (assembly GCA_963576555.1). NCBI lineage: Eukaryota > Metazoa > Arthropoda > Insecta > Diptera > Syrphidae > Ferdinandea > Ferdinandea cuprea. Next base: position 68,589,304 of record OY754958.1, read on the forward strand.
GTAAGCTAGTTGTAAAAAAAACCAATAATTTTAATTTAGATTTCATCATTTTTGTCTAGTATGTAAGTTTTATTGAAAAAATTAAAAAAATTATCGAAATTGTTTTAAGAAAAACGCTAATGCTTCGTTGACGAGTGTATAATTAGGGGAATTGTATTAACCTATATTTGATGAACAAATTTCAGAAAGTATTGTTAACATTTTCCAACTGAGAAACAGGTTTTTTGTTGTTTAAAACTGTCTTAATTAAACCATTTTAAAAAAATATTAAACATACTTTATGCAAAAGAAAAAGGATCAAAACTGGATCCGACTGGAAAACTTCATTCTAAATGGTCGAACATTAAAGTTCGTATGAAGTTTACGAAACGAGCTCGACCCGCAGCACCAGTACGTCCCACCAATGTATTTATTTACCGATTTTATAATAGATGAGTTGGACCAATTCATTATTTGGTTTGCAAATCATGTGGGAAACAGTTATTGACTATTGGAGAAAAACAAGACATCTTCGGTTAAAGCGGTTTAAAAACCAGAACAAAACATTAAGGGAGTTATTTATGGATTGGCCTCGTTACAATGATGATTTAGGATATTCTATATGTTTGTGCAAGTAACTATTTTTTTTTCGTTTTTTTCCTAAAGATCGATATTGATTTTGAGTACATTTATCCAAACAAGTCGAATAAATTGTTATCTCAATATCAATTCAGATTCACGACAAGTACAGCTAACAACTTTTTGATAAAATTAGAAACGAAAGTGTTAGCAAAGGTACTATTCAAATGGCAATACACATTTTAAATTTGTATTCATTAATATGTTCTATAACAGATTCAAAAGACTGCGTAATAGAGCGCTTTTAATGCACGCTGTTCTTAAAACCTGGAGCAAAACCTACCTTAAATTGAAGACGCCCAAAGTAATTTTATCTTACACGTATTGAACATTAATGACGTTGTGTTGTACAGATCAACAGTACAACCAAGAATAATCGCGCGGTAGGTCCTGATTTGACTCACATTACAGATTTTTTCGTATATTGTAATAGTATAAATTACAAACCGGCTACATTTATTAAATGTGTAGATATAGTACATAAGATGAACGTATGTTTTCGATTTAAATTAGTCTGGCATTTTTGAGTAATATTTTTTGATATATATCTTCAGAACATTATTAATCGCATTAAGAATTTTTAAGAAAGCAACAGAACAAGTGTTGTTTCCTTGTCGTTTCCGCATGCAACTTTATAAAGGTTTTTCCAGCCCTTAGGAGCCAAAACAACTCCGGATTTTGGAGACAGACTGAAGGATGTTTCATCTCCATTAAAGATTCTGGAAGGGTCTTCCAAAATATTGGATGCATTTACTTCTTGTAAATGTTCCTTTAATCCTCGAAACCACTTCCTTAGCGATTCTTCTGTGACATTCACTCGTCCTTTTGAGAGTCCTTCAGCTGTTCTAAGCGACAATTCTGGATGGCGCTTGAGAAAACCATAGTACCAGGTTTTGCCGGGTAGGCCATCTTTAAAAGGTGTCTTCCGGTTATCTTCCTAGTTAATTTTTTGTGTCGTGTTCAAAAGATCCGATGGTTTCTGTGGAAATCCGCATTTGGCCAAATTTATTAGCCAATTAGCAAGAGCTTCTTCTTCGACTATACTCAGGACGGTCTCGGGTTCCGATTTTCTGGGTTTTTCGACAACTCTGCAATGAATGCGGTCTTGCAGAGTACCCCTAGGGACATTGTATTCCCGACTAGCTCTTCTAATTGACCAAATTTCATGGCGTATTTTTTTTAAAGCTTCTGACAATGCTTCTTCTATATATTTATAAAATGAACGTTTGCTTTTTTGATCAGGGTTAATTTTTTTAAAATACCTGCATTAAATATAATTTTTGATATGTTTAACTATGTATTTTTAATCTACAACATAAGTGGCTGAGATAAGAAAACTCGTCTCCTAAAGTCAGCCACCAGTTTACTGTCTATGTAAATACGTTTTTTTTCGACATTCTTAGTGAAAATTGATATGGAATTTAATTTCCTTTAATATGACATACTTATTTAAAAAAAATTAAAAAATATTTAGTCTTTAGTAGTCAGCCGGCTGGCCTTAGGAGAATCATTAAATAATGTCTTCTGATCTAAACAAATAACATTTTTAGCTTTTTTTTTCAATAAACAAAATAAACAATCAATAACATAAAAACGATCATATAATGTTCTTACGATCAATAAATTGTTAGCTGTATCACTTTTATAACTTCATTTCAACTAACTTTTTTTTAACAAATAACACTCGCGTCCTGCCCTTGAAATACTTGCGCAAACTAAATTTTTTAAATCGAAAAGTGACAGCTGCATTGTAGCAATTTTTGCACGCAGTCAAAAGAACCGTTATTCAAGTGAAAAATATTTTTTGCCTGGAGGTGAGACAACAGTATTTACTATTACGATGCACTTTGTGCTGAAGAGGCTGACTACTGGAGAGGGCTGACCTCAGGTGCTATCACCCTATACTGTTTTTTCCTTAAGTGATCAAAAAACGACTTATGACTTTATAAACTTCCTTAATAATAAAAACATGTTTGAAGATGATATTTTACCTACATCACGCCAAAGAAAAGTGTATAAATGCCGCAAAATGTTACAAATCACAGTTTTCAGTGCGCTGGTTTTTGTTTATTTGGTTTTGATTCCATTTTGTTAGCTTCCGTTTTTCCACAATTCTTTGTTATAATTTTTCTCAATTTGTAGAAATTTCTGAATAAGTTGTTTGGATATGTCAGATGTCAGCCGTAATGTAGTAGATTTTAGTACAATTTATGTCAGCGATATCAATTTCAAGCTAATTTTTTAGGAAAACAGTCAGTTAGTTTCATTATTAATAAGAAAAGTTAATAAACGAAAACGTTTTTTATCCGTGGGCTATCTAACTAGGGTTACCAACAGGTGTATTTTGGCCCGGAGTTTCCGGGAATTTTTAGAAATCTCCGGGCTGTGGGCCTATCCGAAATTTCTTCGGGCCGCCAGGTTTTAAATGTTTAAAATTTCTTTAAACCTAAAAATCGTTAACAGCGATTAAAAACTTGTTAGCATTCGTTTACAGTGATAAATAATTCAAATGTAACGGGTGATCCAAGTAGAGATACTTTTTTCAATAGCTTTTTTTGACAGATCACGTGTGAGTCGTGTCATGCTTACATGTTATTTTTGTTTAGTATTGTTTGGCATTTCATAATGGAAAGACTTACGCGTGAACAGCGTTTACAAATTGTTCAACTTTTTTATGAAAATTCACGTTCTGTGAGGAATGTGTTTCGTGCACTTCGCTCAACTTATGGTCAACATAATCGGCCTACTGAGCGTACTATTCGCAACACCATCACCCATTTTGAGACCCAGCATTCATTATTGGATAATATTCGACCGAATAGACCACGTCCAGCACGCTGTGAAGAAAATATAGCGGCCGTAGCTGAGAGTGTACACGAAGACCGTAGAGAGTCGATTCGGCGCCGTTCGCAGCAACTCGGACTGACGTATGGAACGACTTGGCGCATTTTACGTCAAGATCTTAAATTTAAACGGGTAAAAAATACAGCTTGTGCAACAACTGAAGCCGCTCGACCTTCCCAAGCGACATCGCTTCGCTCTAGGGCTCTTGAAAAGTTCCAAGAAGATCCGACGTTTTCGAGGCAAATTTTGTTTAGCGATGAGGCCCATTTCTGGCTCAATGGGTATGTAAACAAACAAAATTGCCGCATTTGGGACGAAGAGCAACCTGAAGAGATTGAAGAACTGCCACTTCATCCAGAAATAACAACGGTTTGGTGTGGTTTGTGGGCCGGTGGAATCATCGGTCCATATGGTCCAATGGCGACCGTTATCGTGCCATGATAACCGACTATTTGATGCCTGAAATTGAAGCTCGTGATCTCGGCGACATTTGGTTTCAGCAAGACAGCGCCACTTCCCACACATCGCATCAATCAATGGACTTATTGAGAGAACATTTTGGTGAGCACATAATTTCACGTTTTCGGCCGGTCGATTGGCCACCAAGATCGTGTGATATCACACCGTTAGACTTTTTCCTGTGGGGATATGTAAAGTCAAAAGCTTATGCCGACAAACCCGCTTCGATTCAGGCCTTGGAGGAAAACATCACGCGTGTCATTCGCCAGTTACCAGTCGAAATGCTCGAACGAGACTCAACGGATGGACCATCTGCGACGTAGCAACGGCCAACATTTGATAGACATAATCTTCAAAAAATAAATGCCAAAGAATGTTCTTTCAAATGATAATAAACATTCTCCATTAAATTTGAATTTTCTGTGTTTTTTTCTTTAAAAAAGTAGGGAACCTCGAAATGGATCACCCTTTACAAAGAACAAAATGGCAAAGGGCGCATTAGGTCTTATTTAACCTAAGCTAATATCAATTTCACACCGCATTGAAATCTCCTGAAACCTCCATCGATGGAGGTTTCCAGAGAAGCTCGTTTCAATGGTGAGGTTGTCGAGGCAAATGCACATTTTAAAACATACTACAAGTTCCACAAAGCAGTTGACAAGCGGTTGACAGATTTTCAACTGTGTTACAAGTCAACTGCAAGTCACCTGAACCATGATCGCGCAAACTACATGAGGATATAGGGATTGTTAGCTTATAGTGCACTTGCAACTCGAACGCAATAATATTTTATTAGGTTTAATTTTTAGATGGCTGACTAAAACGTCAAACAACTCCCTGGTAGTGTTCGAAAAAATGTTAGGTTAGGATAGTCATAAAACTATCGACGAAATACACCAATTTCTGGCAGTAATCAGTTATCTGTTTATTTTGCTGAGGCATCTGTGCTGTTCTTAATAAATTTCTTTCTATCCCCGAGAAATTTTCTATAAAATTTAAATTATAAAGTCATATGTAGGCTGTAAAGGTTTGTTTTTTTTAAAATTGATTTAAAATAAGAAGTTGTAAGCCTCGATTGTTTTATTAGGTTATAGCCATGCAGCTTCTTGTTAGTTAGATAAAATCTCATGATGTGCACAATTAAACTTGCAAAACTTCCTGCCAGTTTCACTCACCACTCTATGAACATACCTTAAATTTTTTTTTTTGTCATAAAAGAAATTATAATCAAAAATAAATTAAAAAATACATTTTATATCTTTTTGGAAAAAAAGACTCTTTTATATAAGGTATGCATTGTGACAAACACTTGGCAGAAAAAAAAATCTCCGGACTGGGCCTTTGATAGAGTTGGTAACCGTGTATCTAACACACGAGTTAACAAGCGAGTAGGGTTTTATTGTTAATTAGGCTGGTGGAATTTAAGTGTCAGAGTTTTTTTTTTTAAGGAATGCTCTTGAAATTTACATGGGTTTCACTTAAATTAACCTGATATAAGTCTCAAAAGAAAATGATATTCTTATAAAATAAAACAAAATCTCCTAAAAACAAACTGCAAAACACTTACAAAAAATGAAGGTGATTTTAACACTTATTTAAACACTTATTTTAGCAAAAAACCATGCAGAAAACCTTTTAATTTAATACAGATTCTATTTGTTCTAAGCTGAATCTTGTTATTAGATTCAGCCGTTCAGTTCATTTTTGATATCTATTTTCTCTAGCACTTACAGACTCATTTATCACTAGTTTGATGTAAAGTAAATGACATGAAAATGCTTATCTATTTTTAAAATGTTGAACTATTTTATTTACTTTAAAATTTTGTTGACAAGATCCAACTAGTAGTAGTGAGCGAAATTTTACTGGAAAATAAATTGTTGCGTTAAAAAAACGCCACAAAAATTTGTTTCCCCTCCAACCCTTCCACTCCCATACCCAATCCACTTTTGCGCCCTATCCTCTCATTTTTATTTCCGTCATCCTGCTGGGAGATTGGTTAACTGGCCGCCTCTGATTGACCTTTAATCCCAATCAAGCTGGCTCGTTTCCATGAGACCCGGAGGATGACAAAAGCATCTCGACAACGATGGGTGGGGGAGGACGATCCCTTAGCACACCCCAACGTGATTCCAAACGGGTCGGGATGAAGACCCCGTTATAGCCAGACAGACTGTTTGCCTATACAACGATGGGTGGGGGAAGATGAGAAATAATGATCTCTCCCCCAACGAAACAAATCGATCTGGCAGACGACCCACACATTAACTTCAACAACATTCACCAACCACTCACATAAGAAAACCTAACGAAGACTTCCATGGCCAAGAGCCCAACAATTAAACATGTATGTAAGAAATAGCACGCTATACAGATTCCCCTTCCCCCAAATCTGCGCGAAAGTCCACCGGGTTAGAATAGTTTTTCGGTCATTGATTTTACACTCCTCCTCAAAGACTCCTGGGGTTGTACTAAATTGGGACACCAGCAAATATTGTCCCAAAACTAAAATCCGTCTTCGTTTCTTCTTTCTTTTTCATTTTTGGTTTACTTCGGTATTGTTTTGCTATTAACTTTTATTCGTTGGGGACATTTTCGCGTTTCAAACATTTCTCGATTCTTTCAACCTTTTATCTTGTCGAATTGTTTAAGTGTTTGTGAACACGTCCTCTTGGGAAAACTTGTGTGAATGTGGTCATCGATTCGCTCAGCCCCAGAGTTGCTACGAATTCGAAAGAGAGTATGAGACGGAGGCGGTGGCACACTCCAGTAAAGTGACAGAGTGCATGCTAGAAAAAGCCGCAGTGGATTCCGTAATTGCTGAATGTGGGGATATGAAAGAGAGAGTGAATGGTCCATCACGGACAAAGAAAACCTGGAAGTGGACAAACCGACACTTCTTGGTTGACCATCAAAGGTTGTAGTAGTTTTGGAGAGAATCGAGGAAGTTTTTTTAATATAGTTTTGCGGATTGCGCTTGTTTGGTTATATATATATTTTTATCTGGGACGATCAGAAATCCCACACAAAAAAAAGAGGAGAAAAAGAAAGAAGACGGCCGACAAACGATATAGCGGCAGGACAGGCAGCTGATTCCCAGGGGTACAATTATCAGGAATCATAGAGGAGCAGATTTTTTTGTAAAAGCTAAGTATAGTGCTTTGGTGAAAAAAAAAAAAAAAAAAAGTTTCGTTTAGTTAGGCATTTTATTTAAAGAAAATAATTCTCAAATATTTTGTGAGTTTGTTAAATTCACACAAAAACTCTTTCCCACGAATGTCTTTTTTGGCACCAAAGTTCCGACGAAATCCCACGGCGGTTTATACTCTCATGCCGTTCGTCGGTCTGTCTGTCCGGGCGCCGTATGGCGAAACTATTTAGCGGATTTGCTTCAAAGTTCGTATATACATACATATGTAAGGTTTTTGGGATTACATCTCGGGGCGATTTTTATTTCCTACTTTATTGTTTCAAATAACGGTTCCTGCCATACATTTTTTTGGGTGAAAATCAATTATCGCAATTTTTCTAGGAAATGGTTCCAAGGATTTTGGTCTTATTTTGTACTAAGGATACTTGGCATGAGGACAAAAATACTGCATACTCAATTTTTGGAAAAAATAATTCGATTCGAATAACTGCAATTTTTTAGAACCTTTTTTGTGAGGTGTACCTACTAATGTCTGTCCAGAGCACATATCACATCTTAACGCGCTCCTAAGAGATCTTGCCTTAGGTCATATCAAAACGACAGATTCAGAAATCATTTAGAATTTATCTTAATTTATCTTGCTAACAATAGGTGATCTTGATTTTTCGATACTTTGAAATATTGGTGGGACCAAGTGTGGGTTTATGAGTTGTACCGCGCAATCTTGCAGCTTAACTATGGTTTGCTCCAAAATGTTAGAAGGCAGCGGAGTTTGCAGAAGGGTGCTTTCTATTCGATCAAACTTATCGTTTGAGTAGAATCTTTTGAATCCTTTCTATCTAACCAAAGTTAAATTTCATTCCTTATTACACATACTGGTGCTTTGAAAATATTCACCAGAAGGCGGAGGGTTTACGTAAAGTCTTATTTTGGCTTAGCCTGTCCCATATTTTCGGAATAAAACTTTCGCTTTGCATACACCCAACTTAGCAACTACTCCAAATCAAACAGTGACACCAAGCAGGGGGGTTGCATATTGCATTCAATTTTTTTGGCTTTATTTCCATTAATTTTTTGACATTATTTCGTTTTGAATTTTTTGACATTATTTCGTTTTGAATGGTGAAATAAAGCCAAATTGTTCTTATTTCGTTTCTGAAATAATGCCACGTCACCCATATTTAACTTCAATGTTTTAAATCTTCTATTTTTTTTAAAGAAAATGTGGGGTCGCCGGATACTGGTTCAATGTTACTGGCCGGTTACTGAATTCTGGTGGCCGGCTCCTGGTACTGTTACCAACAGGAGTATTTTGGCCCGGAGACTCTGGAAATTTAGTTCTATCTCCGTGCTCCGTGCCAGTTTAACACTTTAATTCTTAAATTAACCAAAAATATTTACATAGGAAATAAAATATTTTAATAGTAAACTAGGTAAATTCATGCAGTGCCAGATTTCCTAACAACATCCAGGAAGCAAGGGCCTGTTTCGGATACTTTAACCTTGAACCTTAATTGCAAAGGCAACCCGATAGCTTAGCCATAGGAATTATCTTATTTCTTTACAGCATGCTATAATATCAAAACAACATCAGAAATTGATTACGATCAATACGAATAATAAGTTTTTGTTCGAGAAATTTCAGCTGGTTTGACTGGTTTTCGAAGAGAATACGAAAAAAGCCATAAGCGATAACTTTAAGACGGATATATCGAAAAAATAAGAACAATCAAATAATAATTGTCAAGAAGCCTCTTTCCACATCGGGCTACGATTTTTTGCGGTTTGTATTAAAGCAATCTGCATGACAGTGACAGGGACTTATTTCTTCAATATTAAAGCTGGTTTGATTGCTTTTATAGATGGTTTGTGCTCTCAGAATAGTTATTTAATATAGGTAGAAGAATACATTTTTTGTTTTTGAATATATTTTATGGTCTTCTTTTATTTACCTACTATCCCAAGGGTACCTATAATAATTTTGGCACATAGTTTTATATACCCCTAATATTTGTAGTAGACCTCTAAAATTTATATATTTATGATCAGCATTAAATGCCATGAAGATTAAGCAATGGTCGTCCGCCCGCCTTAAAATTTTTAGCTAGAAAGCTGAAATTTCTAACAAATACTCTCCACTATCCGAAATGTTTAGGTGTAATTTAACTGCCACTCACATAATTAAGAAAAAAAAAACAGTATTAAAGTTGACGGGAAAGGGTTAAGATATTCACAAAATCTGACCTACTTAACAATTTTTTGGCCCATGATTTTTGTTATTATTTGCTATTAAAATCCGTATTAACTTAGAACTTGACGTTCTTATTTCTTCTGCCCAAAAAAGCGCTCGTTTCCCTGTCGTGTTGTTATTTTTGGGGTAAGGACGAAATAGGTTTTTTAAATCTCCGGGCCTAGGCCTAACCTAAGTACTAGTGAAAATCGATATTTTTCAATAAATGAATAGGTAATAACTAGAAATGCATAAAAACAATAATGCAAATTTTTTTTTCTTTTGAACTTAAATTGTCAAAGTTGTAACCCTCTTCCCGTGTACTGTAAAATTTTAAGAGGTCGTGTGCTTGGGCACTCAATATGTCGAAAAGAAACCAATTATTTTTTATCTAAATTCGAATTATTACTTTAAAATATAGTAATCGAAATTTTCGTGTACTAACAAATCATATCTTTCTTGCATGTCATAGACAAATATGCACGTTAAGACTCGATTTGAAAATTCCTTTGGGCACTCAGATTAAAAGGATAGTTTGAGCATATGTGATTAAGTGAATTTATTATTCTGCTGCACAGTTGAAACAAGAGTTAGGTCACTTAGCTTACATTGATTTGATTTTAGCGGCGTGAGTGTATAACCTACCGGCTTCAGAAAGGTACTTGCGCAAGTAAATCAATGAACAATTGAAAGTTGAAAGTATGTAGGTATATCGAACATAAGAACAACATTTAAAGTGTGGCTTAACCCGTTTTTGTTAGGTTTTCCACTGGAGCTAAACTGTTTTTTAAAGAAGATTTTCATCGCAGTTTATGTTGATGACATACTGTTCACCTGCTCCAATCTTGGGACGATAGTGGATGTAAAGGGCAAAATTGGTCAAAAATTCGATGTGGTTGACAAAGAACCAGTTGAGCATTTCCTTGGCATGGAAATTACAGACGAGCGAGACGGATTACAAATTTCCCAACAACAACTGTTTCGTATTCTACTTGGGGACTTCAATATGAAAGAATGCAGAAGCAGTGCAACACCCTTGGAACCAGGAAAAAAGTTTCAAATGATTCAGACTGGGGATCAGAAGCGGTATCAATCATTTATTGGGTCTTTAACTTATTTAAGTACTCATTTGTTTGCGTCCAGACACCATATGCATTCGGTCTGCAAGCTTGCTCAATTTAATACTGATCTACAGGTCAAACATTTGAGTGCTGCAAAACATGTGCTGAGGTAGGTACTTAAGTTCAGACAGGTGAAAAATTAAAGGACTTCTCCGATGCTGACAGGGCCGGTAATAGTGTAGACCAAAAGTCATACGCTGGTTTCGTTTTCGCTCTTGCCTTAAGCAGTAGGTACTGAAGTAGAGTACGGTGCATCATCAACTGCATCGAAAGAAGTTGTGTACCTTCGCCGTTTCTTAACGTTTACACTTTTTTATTGTTTTAATAATTTCTACAATATCTCAATAATATTATCCTAAATTTTCATTCCAGTCATTCCGAATAAAAGTTTCGGAGATACAGCCTTGGGAAGGTGCGCACTCAATTGAATCACGACCACGAGGTTTATTTGAGGTTATCCAAACTTTAAACGCGTTTTTCTCGCTTTTTAAAGTTGTGTTGTCAATAGTTCTCGAAAACCACTAAACCGATCTTGATGAAATTTTACACAGGTCTTTGAGATACAATTCACGAGTACTTGGACGAAGAATTTTTCAATCACAACTATTTAAAAAAAAATGTTGAGCAAAATTTACCAAAATTAGCATTTTTTTGTGAAAAGGTCTGCCAAAAATCCAATTTTCACTTTTTTTTTCCCTGTCACGACACAATGACGGAGTTTTGAATATTTTCCTTTGAAAATTTCAGAATTTCTTTTTTAAATGTATGTCTTTAAGACAGTTAAAAGTTTGAATAATATATTTTATTTCGCCGAATAAACCCATTTAACCCCTTAAAGGAACTTGGATTCAAGCCCACAGCACTTTCGGCGAAAACATAGCTGCGCACGGAGCACATCGACATCTCGGCGCACTATGTTCGAGAAGTCTATGACAACGGACAACTTGTGCTCAATTTTATTTCAACTGAACGCCGATGTGTTAACAAATAAAGTGCACGACTGCGTCATACGAAACTTTCTCGGTACATGAGATGCGTTTTTAAATCGCAAAAGGAATCGAAAATTAATGATGAGAAATTTATTTAAATCACTTTTTAGGTTTTAAAAAATTTGATTTTCTCAAAAACGGCACATACGATAATGATGTAATTTCGTACATTGGACACTTTTAACATAATTGTTCGAAATACAAAACATTTTCAAAATCGTTAGAGCCGTTTTCGAAAACACGAATTTAATTTAAATTTAATAAAATCGATTAAAGGAAAAAAAAATTTTTTAAAAATCTAAGTATGCAGATTTGTTTGAATTTATAGTATAGAAAAAATACTAAATATTTTTGAAGTTCCCTTTATTAGTTTTCGAGATATTGCCCGTTTTATAAATTACCGTTAATCGATTTTGTTCCAAAAACTGAGTATGCCAAATTTTTGACCCTATCCCAAATATCCTTAATACAAAACAAAAAAAAAACCGAAATCCTTGGAACCACTTCGGGGACAACATTTCAAAAGATAAACCAAAAAATAAAAAGATGCCCCGAGATGTAACCCCAAGATTCTTATATACGAACTTTGAAGCAAATCCGTCGAACCGTTTCGCCATACGGCGCCCGGACAGACAGACAGACAGACCGACGGACGGCATTGGCGGACCCACATTTTTGGACTTCTCTATAGTCGTAATATCATCCCTCATACTCAGTTTGAGTTCGAAATTTCCGCACGATCGCAATAACTTTCTCTTTAGTATACTAATGTATACGAGAAAGTTCAAAATTCGAAGAAAGTTAAGCATAGAGAATTCACTCATTTGCTAGGGTTAAATAAATATATTAAATGAATTGCAAACATAATGAATTTGTTAATATTATTCTTAGATATTTTTTGAATTTTATTTTACATTGTTAGTGGCCAGTTTTGAGGGAAGGTTTGTTAGGTTTTCCATTTATACATTTACAAGGATTAAGTACATACATTGTTCCAACACTTTTCGCAATCAGTCCAACACTCAGCAAACTAACGTCGCTCCGCTAAAGGAAAGCCAATAACTGTCGGCCGAGCGAAAGCGATATTAGGCCATCTACTTGCATTTAACCTTATTTATGAGGATGTCATAAAGTCAAATGTTAATGTCGCGGCACTATAGGTAAAGGGTGATCCATTTTGAGGTTCCCTACTTTTTTAAAGAAAAAAACACAGAAAATTCAAATTTAATGGAGAATGTTTATTATCATTTGAAAGAACATTCTTTGGCATTTATTTTTTGAAGATTATGTCTATCAAATGTTGGCCGTTGCTACGTCGCAGATGGTCCATCCGTTGAGTCCAATTTTCGATCACTCGTTCGAGCATTTCGACTGGTAACTGGCGAATGACACGAGTGATGTTGTCGGCATAAGCTTTTGACTTTACATATCCCCACACAGGAAAAAGTCTAACGGTGTGATATCACACGATCTTGGTGGCCAATCGACCGGCCCAAAACGTGAAATTATGTGCTCACCGAAATGTTCTCTCAATAAGTCCATTGATTGATGCGATGTGTGGGAAGTGCCGCCGTCTTGCTGAAACCAAATGTCGCCGAGATCACGAGCTTCAATTTCAGGCATCAAATAGTCAGTTATCATGGCACGATAACGGTCGCCATTGACGGTTACGTTCGCACCGGCATAATTTTTAAAGAAATATGGACCGATGATTCCACCGGCCCACAAACAACACCAAACCGTTGTTTGTTCTGGATGAAGTGGCAGTTCTTCAATCTCTTCAGGTTGCTCTTCGTCCCAAATGCGGCAATTTTGTTTGTTTACATACCCATTGAGCTAAACAAAATTTGCCTCGAAAACGTCGGATCTTCTTGGAACTTTTCAAGAGCCCATAGAGCGAAGCGATGTCGCTTGGGAAGGTCGAGCGGCTTCAGTTGTTGCACAAGCTGTATTTTTTACCCGTTTAAATTTAAGATCTTGACGTAAAATGCGCCAAGTCGTTCCATACGTCAGTCCGAGTTGCTGCGAAAGGCGCCGAATCGACTCTCTACGGTCTTCGTGTACACTCTCAGCTACGGCCGCTATATTTTCTTCACAGCGTGCTGGACGTGGTCTATTCGGTCGAATATTATCCAATAATGAATGCTGGGTCTCAAAATGGGTGATGGTGTTGCGAATAGTACGCTCAGTAGGCCGATTATGTTGACCATAAGTTGAGCGAAGTGCACGAAACACATTCCTCACAGAACGTGCATTTTCATAATAAAGTTGAACAATTTGTAAACGTTGTTCACGCGTAAGTCTTTCCATTATGAAATGCCAAACAATACTAAACAAAAATAACATGACAGCATGACACGACTCACACGTGATCTGTCAAAAAAGGCTATTGAAAAAAGTATCTCTACTTGGATCACCCGTTATAATGGAAAGTTACTTTTCGATTTATTTTTATGTATATCGAAAAGGCGTTCACACATGGTTACCAACTCTATAAAAGGCCGGGCCCGGAGATTTTTTTTAGCAGTGCGATGTGAATAAGGTAAAAGTAGTTGACAAAGACGTCAAAAAAAACTCCCTAATTTCACAAGTATTTCAGAATGCTCTCAATTACACTATTAGGTGCATTTTGTGTGTCACTTACTTGATTTTCTTTTTGCCATTAAGGAGGAACAGCTAGGACGGTTCGTTGAGAAATGTTAACAAAATAATTTTTCCACGGCACTGAAATCTGAGGTTTGCACAAAAAGATTTCGAAATCTCGTTAAAGCGGCCGTTCAAACACCGAACACTACCTGTGTTTTGTTTGACCTTTCGGTCAACAATGGCAAAATAAAAGCTAATAAACAATTATTGCGTTCAAGTTGCAAGTGCACTGCAAGTCCACGATAAGCTAACAATCCCGCCCTTTGCCATTTTGTTCTTGATACACTTACTGCTGCAAAACTATTAATCACTGTAAACTAATGCTAACAAATTTTCAATCGCTGTAAACGGCATTTTTAGGTTTAAAGAAATTATAAACATTTAAAACCTGGCGGCCCCGCCAAATTTCGCCTGCAGATTAGAGCAAATTCTCGGATTCTCCAGACCAAAATACTAATGTTGGGAACCCTACGGTACACATATAGCTAGAGTTTAAATAATTTGCAATTAGTTCCTACCAAATTCAATATTTGTATTGTTAGGCAGCCATTTATGTATGTAATCAACCTTTTTACTACACCCTAATTAATTTCCACGAATAGTAAGCATGAACTATCAAACAACCTTCTAATTATCTGTAGAGAAAAACATGAAATTTTTGCGAGTCGCCAACACATGTTGTTAGTGTTGCACGAAACGAACATCAGAAAGCCAGCTATGTCTGAATGTAGCTACCTCCCCTGTTGCTATTGCGAGCACATTCCTACGGAATGATAATCGCATACTTTCAGCATACTTCCCATAGCTGAGCTGCCTAAACGCACTGTGCGCCTGTTATCGACCAAATAATTCGAATGTCATGTCCGTTGTTAACAACGACGACGCACGGCCGGCCGGCCGGCCGGTGCGACGACAACGTACTTGATGATGATGATGTGGTTTAGGTTTAAATTCTGTTTTTATTGTTGTTGTTGGAAATTTATTTGTGTGTTTATGATAAGCCAGCCAGCAATCACTATTCGGTCGACTGGTCCGTTGCGCAAACACGCCCTCCTTTTGGGTTTGATTCGATAATTAGCTTTGAAGAGCCAAAATTCAACAACCAATGTCGTCGTTTTTCTTTTCCAAAATTGCTAAAACAAGGAATTGTCGGCTGCACCCACCACGCTACAAAAATACTGCGAAACAAGGATTAGAATGAATGAAATAAGACCATTAAAATTAGGCGGTGGTGCTGCTACAGGGGAACGACCATCATGCATGCAGCAGCGGCCGTTAGTTATATATATATTTCTATATATCTTCTTCCACACTCAAGGGATTATAAATATTTATGCAAATGATTATCAAATCGTAACAGGATTACAGCGGGCCACAGAAAGGACGACGTTCACCGACATTCAATTTTTGGTAAAAGTAAAACCGGGAAAAGAAAGGTGTTAACTTGATTCACCACCAAAGGGTTGGTTTATTTTTCCTTCTCCTCTGTGTTGTTGTGGGTAAGTGCTGAACTTTTTGAAATGGGCGGTCGTCGTCTGTCCACACACCTATGCATTACGCAAGTTATACGAGATACCACAAACACCATTTCTGGATAATGGCGGCGGCATTCGGCTTATGAACGCTTTGATGATATCTTGTTACAACAACACACGTTGAAGAGGCAAAAGAAGAGACTAAGTGCTTGTTTGCTGGAAGGAAAGCTGATGTATCGTTGGGGAAGGGTGGTGGGGTGTCATTGGAAGCTTTGTATTCTGCTGATGTGTGTTCTTAGTTCTTAACGCCTGGTAAAATAAATAGAATTTTTCTGGAAAAATTTGCAACACACGAAAACTAAAAGAAACTGTTTTCAAAGTTGAGAATGCGTGTGTGGGTTGTGGTGCCACAAGATGTTTTTTATTTGAAAGTTTAAAAATGCCGTTTTGTTTTAATTGCAGCTGTCAAAATGGTTGTCGTAAGTTGTATTTATTTAAATCAACACTTGAGGAGGTAGGTTAGGTACCTGTATCTTTTTTCGATCTAAACAAACCTACAACAAATCAACTGTTGTGATTGTCTACAATCACGATCAGATAACTATAATCATTATAATAATTTTGTTTTATAGGTATAGGTACCCTACCTATATTGTGTATCGATTCAGTGACGGGCACGTTCTAAAGAGTGTTTCTAAGACCAGAGTATTAGGAGTTGGTAGGTGTTAACTTTCATTTTTAACACAACACCCTTTCCTTCCCCTTTCTGCGTTTACCTCGTACTTAGGTTAATTAGAATAGGTTAGGAGGGCAGTTTTGCACCCGATACAAATTTCACCCGGAAGCCATGAAGGCCGATTGCGAGTAGGTACTCTGTTTGTCCATGTAAGGACATGTAGCTGACAAAATCACATAGAGGAATATTTTTATGTCGCATAGAGGTACCCTAGCCAAATCGTCCAAACTTTCAAAGAACCATGCACCCATGCAGGACCTCGTACCTAACTACTATCTTTATCAAACTTCGTTTTTTCTACATCAACTCTCGTCCCGACTTACCACTTAGTTTTCTTGCACAACCAATATGATTTGTCGTTTTTAAGAAAAAAAAAACATTTTCGTGGCAAGTTTGTTGGTGAGAAAACCACACTTGTAAAAATTTCATACTTTACTTAACGGGCTCCTGACCCTTGAAGAGTCCCTGCCTCACACATGGCAGCCTTCCATCCTCTGCGGTCCCGGGCACACTGCTTCCAATTTTTAAGGAAAAGCTCTCTGGCGTCCGCGATGGCTTGGTCTTTAAAACGTAGGTTCGGTCTTCCGTGTCGTCTCGAACCTGGGGGCTGGAATTCGATGATCGTCTTAGTGCGATGTAGCCGATCCAATGTAGTCGACGAGTTTTGGTTTTTTGGACTACATCCAAATCTTGGTATAGCTCATAGAGTTCGCGATCCATTCGCCCTCCTCGCCCACAGGACGAAGCCAAGTCTTTCCTTTCCCGCTTATCAGCATTCCAGCACTCGGCGCGGCACAACAGAACTGACACAATAAGTGATCTATAGAACATACACTTTGTCCTTCGAGTTAGGGTTTAGTAGTTTTCAATCCATTTCTTTCGCCAAAATCCGCTGATATTCCCAGGGTAATTTCTCGTCGAATCTCCACCAAGTTGTCATTCGTGCAGTTGATGTTTACACCGAGGTAGATAACCTCCTAAACTGCCTCGAAGTTGCTGCTATCAACAGATGATTGTTTGTTTGTTGATAGCATATATTTAGTCTTGTCCTCATTCACTTTAAGGCCAACTAATTTTGCCTGTACTTCAATAACCGTGTTCTACAGCGTAACGTGACACAATTGGATAAGTTTTGACGGGATCCCGAATTCGGCCTTTGCCATGTAGAGCTCCTCGCGATGAATACTATCATATGCGGCTTTAAAGTCGGTGTGTCTCTACTTGAAATTTGTTGGTCTTTTCCGGGGTTTGCTTTAGTTTGAACATTTGGTCTATGGTCGATCTGCCGGGCCGGAAGCCACACTGATACTTGCCAGTTATTGTGCTGCAAAACGGCTTGAGTCGTTCACACAGTACGTGGATAGGATCTTATAGATCGTGCAGTGTTTGTTACGCAGAAAGGGGATGTTTTGTAATTTCATTAAGTTACCATTTATTTGTCGTCAATCGAGAGAAATTAATATACATAGTTTTTAAACACAACATTCGGGATTCAGCACGGCATACGTATACGGCTGGATCTTCTGAATTTCATCCCAGAGATAAAGTATTCGACCACTTTTTAAAGTAGTTTGTCCTCAAAAACCTGTCTGTTGTTGTTTTAAAAGCGATGCGACTTAACGCATCCCCAAAGAAAATAATCAAGAGGCGTCAAATGACAAGATCTTGGAGCAGCCACGATGCATCATTGAGACGTTGCAGGCACTGACTACCCAAATAATAGGTTTAAAAAAAAACAAAGCTTAAAATAATGGTAAGAGACATATTTATTGAAGATCTCGAATGTGTTTTTTTTCCCGGATCCTTTGCTTATAGCGTCACCCAATTTATTTATTTACTTATTTCATCGTACAAAAGTGAACGATCTTATTTTAGAATACATGAAAAAAATTAGTCTTCTCTGGGTCGAAGGACGCGTGAAGGGCAAACATTAAACATTCAACAACAGCAGCGAAAAGTATCGAGTAATATTTTCTTCTTTTAGACAGAGACGGCGTATCCAACAACAAATCTTCTCTTCAACTAATCCGAGATTATGATCAGGATTATAGCGATCATAACCCTCCCACTTCACTGCATTTCTACTGGTCCGCCTGTGGGGTTCGCCGGTTTAACCTCAAAAATATCTGCAGGCCTCCCGATTTTCAATCACTTCATCATTGAGGCCAATCAAATGCTGGTGTTGCTGCTTGTATTAATTTGAGTGATCCAGGAGTTTTTAGGCCTGCCTCACTTACGCGATTGTAAGGGAACGTTGATTGCCATTGCCTTTTTGACGGGGTTCGTAGGATCCCTCCTTTGAACATGACAATACCAACTGCGTCGGTCGTGCTCCAATTTTTTCGAGATGGGCTCTTTGAAGTGAAGGCTTCCTCGGATTCTGGAACTTCTAGTTATGCGAAGCATATTCGTCTCAGCTGCTGTCAACTTGCCCTCATACTTTTTGTATATTGTCCTGCACTGTGAACCGTATGTGAGCGCCGGACGCACATATGTGGACTGGACTGTGGACTTTTTAAAGTTAGTGTGCCATTTAAAAGTTTGTCCTGTTCTATTTTATATGATTTGTTTATTTCATATACTTTTAATGCGTCTAGTAGTCTACCTTTCTTGCAAATGTGCATTGGTGAAAGGTTGTTGTTAAAGTTTGAATAATTTTGTTGGTTGTCGTAGAGCGTAATTTGATCTTGTGTTTTCTTTTCGAATGTGTTCTAGAAATCTTTTGTAAAATGTTCTGCCATGTTTCCAATTTACGATAATAAACATCGATATTTTAGGTGGAAAATCTTCCATAAGACACTATGACACTAGACCGACCGCACGTGCTCATAATAGTGAGAGATTCTTACTCAATAAAAATACTTTCCTTCAAATAACTTTATGCTGCAACTAGGTTATTTCCTATCTAGTAGTTTAGGTTTAATAATTTATATTCTCGTTTACCACGCAGCTTCCCATCGGAGGCACCTGCTTGTACCGCCAAAAACACGCGGTTAAATTTTATTGTGCTAATTCAAATGGTTTTATCCGTTGAAGTCGGCGAACTTAATTCGTATCGTTTAAAATATATATCATTTCGTTATTGCAATAACCGCGAAGGCGAGTCCGTTGCTTACGGGCAAATGATTTTATTTCATCTTCGACGGTTGCCACATCCAAATCTATGTGGATATCACTATTTCTGATATACCACGGGGCGTTTACAATTCTTCTTAACACTTTGTTTTGAAAAGTTTGTAAAATTTTGATGTTGTTTGCCTTGGTACAATCCCAAAGTTGTATACCGGTTTCAGAACTTGCTTGTATAAAAGCAGCTTGTTTTGCATGCTGCGTTTGGAAAACCGACCAAGCTCTTCACGTTTCTTTTTTACGTGCGATTTCCATTTGAGTTTCGCATCTAATGTCATTCCCAAATATTTAGCTTCATTTTGCGTACGGAATTTCGACGGAGTCTATAAAAATGGGTAGCATAGTTACATTTCTGTAAGTTAAAATAATGTGCTTAGATTTTGTTTCATTAAGGACAATACGCCAAGTCTTCGTCCACTCAAAAACGCTGTTGATAGCCCGTTGAAGCTCAATTGATGAACGTCGCTAGAGTTGTGCCTTGTTCTTGCGAAATATCTCGAGTATAGATTAGAAATAAAATCGGACCCAGAACACTTTCTTGTGGAACTCCTGCCACGATTTCTTTAAATTCGGAATATTCGTTTCTGTGCTAAACACGGAAGAGTCTGTCCGCTAGATAAGAACTTCAACTTCATTGGTTATTCGATAAACCAGGTCGATTGTTGAGTGTTTAATTCTGAACCCGAATTGGTGGTCAGGTATTAATCGGCGCTCTTCGACTATCGGATGTAATCGCTTCCATAAATTGTTTTCGAATACCTTTGACATAATTGGTGAAAGAGATATAGGTTTATACGATTTCTTGCCATATGGGGATTTTGCCAGCTACTGTCCATTGTCGTGGATCGTATAATAGCCTACACGAAGCATTTATGAGATAAACAAACATAATAAGTGCTTTTCTAGGCAACTCTTTCAGGACCTGTCCTGTAAGTAAATCGTATCCAGGAGCTTTGTTTAGTTTCAATTTTTGTATTTCATAGCACAGTTCAGCCAGTGATACACTTTTAATTTTAAAATTGTCAGGTATCCCCTCTAAGGCCATATCTTCGATTAGCTCTTGACCGTCAAAGGGCTTAAACGTTCCTTCTAAGTGATCGGCAAAAATGGCGGCTTTTTCTTTGTTTCGTTTCGCCCATTCGCCATTATTTTTTCTGATAGAAGGCGCTTGCGATTTTGGCTTTTTGATGCTTTTTATAGCTTTCCACAACGAGTAGTTCGAACTCTTGTCCGCGGTGAGACCTTCAAGGTATGAAAAAACTTCGCGATTTTTAAAGTCCTGAATCTTTGCATCTTTTTTTTTTAAGTGCTGCATAGATTATTTAATATCGTTTTTTACGTGCTTTTCGTTTCTCCTTAACCAATTCGGTTTTTTCCTGAGGATATTTTATTTCGCTTTTTGATTTTGGTATCCGTTTATAAGGAGTATTATACCAGGCTGAACTTTGTATGACTCCGATAATTTGATAGACTTCGAGTTCAAGTTCAAATGGCGTTTGAAGAGACACGTTAAGATCGAACTTAGTTGATACGCTAGTAAGTAAACATCAATATATCGTTTAAAACAAACAACAACATCCATAAAATAATGCAGCCAAACAACAAAGAAGAAACCAAAACATGCGCAGAGAGAATATTCATCAATAGTGGAATGGCAACATTCAACTCTTAAAAGAGTGTCCTTAAAAAAATGCATTTAAAATGAAAAGCTTAAAAACGTAGTTTTTTAATTTTTACTTAAGGCGTCATAACTTTTTACATGTTTTGTTTAATTAAATTAGGTCTACAAAATATGTAAAGTGGTTTTTCTAGCTGTATCTAATATTTCTGAAGTTATATCATTTAGTAATTATTGACTTTACCTTGACATAACTTGAGTTGGGGCAATGATAGAACCCTCCACTGTACCACAATTTTCGTGTCTGATCTTCAGTAATATCTATCCATATGATCACTTTATAATAAAACAGCCAAAAGTATAGATACATCAAATTTGCTCTCAGCTGTATATGTGCGAACTAAATTTGGTTGCTTATGTTTCGCACAAGATTGTATCGACAGATTTTTCAGGGGATTTCGATTTTTTTCTGCTTCTTCCTCTATATATCCGAAGATATTACGCTCAAGAGTAAGAGATGATAACTATTCACAGAGAGTCAGTATCATAAAGGGTCACCCATATAAGGTTTTTTCCAACTAGTGCTTATTTCGCGAATGGTAATACTAAGCTCATGTCTGATTTGACAGATAATTAGTTTTATCCTTCCGCTGAACGAATATGGTTGTGTATACGCTTGAACAACGCTGGGAAATATTGCGACATTACTTTGAAAATCATGGTAATGTTGCAGAATGTGTGCGAAAATTGCGTACGGATTTTGGAAGAAGAGAAGCACCGTCAGCTCCGTATGCTCGCTACCTTGTGCAAAAAGTGAAAGAAACTGTCATCCTCATCGATAAACCAAAGCGTGAAAAGCCAAAAACAGTGCGTACACCTGAGAAAATTGCTGCTGTGGCAGAAAGTGTGCGTGAAGCGCCATCAACATCAATTCAACGTCGTTCTCAACAATAGAACATTTCGGAGACATCATTGACACGAATTTTGCATAAGGACATTAAATTTGCCATACAAAGTCCAATTGGTTCAGGAGTTGAAGCCAACTGACCATCCAATGCATTTTCGCTTCGCTAAGTGGGCCTGCGATCGACTTAGAGAAGATGCCGATTTTGCCAAAAAAAAACATCTTTTCAGATGAAGCTCATTTTGATCTTGACGGGTACAACCAAAATTGTCGCTTTTGGGGCACAGAAATCCCGCACGCATACATTGCTGTTTGGTGCGGATTTTGGTCCAGAGGCATAATTGGCATAATTGGGCCATTTTTCTTCGAAAATGAGCAAGGAGTGGCCGTTACAGTCAATGGCGATCGTTATCGGGCCATGTTGAACGAATTTATTTTTCACAAAAATTGAAGAGGAGGATATTGGCAACATTTGGTTTCAACAGGACGGGGCTACGTGCCACACAGCCGAAGCTACACTCGATGTTTTGCGCCCTGTTTTTGAAGATCGCATTATCAGCCGCAGAGCTGATGTCGTTTGGCCACCGCAGAGCTGCGATTTGACACCGTTGGACTATTATTTGTGGGGTGCCGTAAAAGATAAGTGTTACGCCGACATGCCAGAGACAATTGACGCTTTAAAGGGCTATATTCGTGAAGCCATTGGTGAAATACAGCTACACACAATCGATAATGTGCTTAAAAATTGAACCGATCGTGTAGGCTACTGCATGGCCAGCCGAGGCAGCCATTATTAACCGGAAGGATTGTACTTTCAAATAAAAAAAGAAATTTGAGAAAATATTCAGTAGTTTTTTTTATAGCATTTTCAAAAAAAAAAAAGTTATTTAGCGGATCCTTTATATACCTCAGCGGAACGAAATGAGTCGCTGCGTAGTCCAAACAGTTTTGGCCGAAATGAAGCAATCACCGCGACTGCTGTACGCAAATTTGTTGCAAAAAGTTCATGAGACTGGTATGCTAGTGGCTTGGAAAACCCGCACGTTATTATCGAGAAGCCAATGCGTCCACAGAGTGTGACAGTTTGGCGCAGATTGTGGAGTAGTGGCATCAGAATATGTAAAAGAGATCATAACCCTCCCAACTTTACTGGCCCCTACGTGTAGACTTCCTTTAATTTTGAACTTCTTATTCAGCTTGGGGGCAATTTTTCGGTCACAGAAGATGATAGATTTTTACGGCCACTTCATCAGCCCTACGCTTACACGATGGATGATTGTTGTCGTCATCCACAAAATACAACAAGCTTTTGTTGAACAATTGAAAGTTAATATTTAGAATGTGCAAGAGCTGAGCGTGTGATGTCTGTGGTATAAAGCAAACGGATAAGTTAATTATAGAACGAATGCTTGGCTAAAACACGCATCGCAGAGACGACCGACGACCGACGCAATGTGTCCTTCGATCGTTTTTACCTTGCGCAATGAGAGACTTCCTTTCAAACTTTGAATATAGACTCGACAATAAAAATAATTAAAAACATGTTTTTCATATCCCCAAATTCGAGCCCTTTCCTCATATAAGACACACTTTCGTAATCTAAAAAAAAAAAAAGACGCACAAGTTTATAGCTAGCATGTTTCGTATGTCCCACTCCACTTAATAAATAAGACTACTAAAGCCAACAAGCAAGCTTTGTTTGTATTTTAAACAAAGAAAGTTCAAAATCTTTCGAATTCTTTTGATCAGAGCGAAAATATTCAAAATCGATTTGTTCATTTTTGTTTGGTCAACTTGAAAAAAAATATAAGAAATATATAAAACTCTCATCCTACTCCTTACACTCCGCAACATTTTTCTTCTTGTATATCGATAAAAGGTTAAAAATCGACTTTTCTTGAAAATTTCACCTCATCAAACTCGACTGGGTTGTTGGCCAAGATATAGTTAATTGCTCATTTGTAGGTAATGAAGTGCACACAATATGGTTCGTGTATTATATAACTCGTTGAATTTGTGATAATGTAGTATATATTCTCTATTTTAGAGGTTGGTGTCTTAATGTAATATGTCTATCGTACTAAAGATGACACTTAAATGTGGTGAATACAAAATAATATGTTTAAGGTGGTTGATATTTTTTGAAAATAATAAAGTTACCTATTTATTTGACCTTTCTACCAAAACTTACCAAGATTTGTGAAAACAGATAAATAATAAACAAGAATTTATTGATAAGTAAGCCGAAATGACCACTTATTGTTAGACTTTATGTATATCCTCAATGAAGCGCGTCCTTAAAGTCCAATTGGATTTAATACTTCGGGTTTAAAGTTACCTGCGATTGTCGACTTCTCAATGGTTCTTAATTTTAGAATTCTCAGTGCTCTTTGGATTCTACGTTTTGTAAAAGCCTTGTAAATTTAGCACATAGTTATAATAACTTCTATAATGTCTTGACTATCCGAATGCAGGAATATATATGGACTATTAAAGAGTTTCAACTTATAAGTACGAAGAATTCATTGTGGATAAGAATGAAAAGATATAAAATAAAAGTGTTTTTCGATATTCAATTGGTACAACCTCAGCAAATGCGGAACTACATATCCACGTAACAAAATCAACTCGTCAACGTAAATGATGACCAGTGCAGTGCAGAAGATTTGCGACCTTGCGTTGATTCCAAAAGGCACTACCAGTCGCCATGACAAGAAGCATTACTGGACTGCCACCTTTATGATGATAAAGTTTGTCTTCTCTTCGCCAAGACGAGAGAGTCTGCATGGTGAACTAGAAAAAAATCTTCTTCGCCTGCTGATATGAACCCGGCTGACTCAAAAAAATAACCGTACATAGAAGAAGAAAAAATACTCAGCAAATTCTCAATGCTTTGGGGCAACTCGTTCTAGACAGAGTCTCTCTGTAAACGAACAATTTCCACTGTTGTACTTTTAGGACCCGATTCTTATTATGAAGAAGTAACTTACACTACACTCGAAGAAGTTGGGAAAGCGGTTGGCCCGGACGAGACACCCTCTAAGTTTTGAAAAATAGATGGGAGACACCGGGACTGATGGCCAGTGCTGGTATCCATACTATAAGGGTCATACTGGAAAAACTTGTTGGTTCCTTAAACGATTTGCATATAGTGTTGATCGATTTTGAAAAAGCATTCAATAGACAATCAAGAGATTTGATATGAGTGCGGGCCGTGCCGAGATAACGAGAACTTCCTGAAATCTAAGCACCTTTAAAGGATTGTGGACTTGAAAGAGGGCGAGTAAGATGTGCCTCTGGAGTCGCCGAAGAAATCCGAATCAAAGTTTCCTAAGTCCTTTTCTTTTTATTACTGTTCTTGGTTATCTGCTTGAAGGAAAAGTTTACAATGGATTGTTGTGTGAGTGGATGTTTTGGAAATGAATGTGAATGAATCAGTATCTATACTATTCTTATTCTCAGAGTCACTCCAATGTACTCCAGTAATTTTTTTGAATGAAAAAATGTATCACAACATCGGAAAGTTCAAATATCTATGAACTGTGCTCAACAGCGAATGACAATCAATAATCGAATAGTCGTGTATATCATGTATTTTGCTATCTTTTAGACTTTTATATTTATAAAAAGCATGGGGAAAAATTGACAGCAGCCGAGATAAAGAGGTACCGAAATCTTGGACGAATTAGCAGTTTCCGAGGAAACCTTCACGTTAAGGAACCCGCCTCGAAAAAATTTACCACGATCGACTCATTTGGTATTCCCATCATCAAAGCAGTGACTTTACACACACTGGTTCAACGTTCAATCAACGTTCCTATACATTCAGTTATACAAACTAAGATGGTTACAGAGAAGCATGGGCTGGCAACAACTTACCAAAATATCCAAGCCGGCCTAAAGTAGTATACGTATGGTTCAATAATTAACTCTGGGGTGGGAGCTGGCATCCACGGACCAAACAAAAATGTCTCAATACATATGGGAAAAAGTCCGCAGTGTATTTCAGGCATATCTCCATGCCAGTAAGGAATCCGCAAAGCTTATTCACGTGTCAGGAATTTAAGGTGCTAACACCCAGTCACGTGTGGCACCAACATTTCTAGGGTAGACATAATGATTTTCATGTGCCTCTCACTTTTAGGTTGCTTGATCACCGGTGCCTACTAAATTCTAATCGCGCAATAATTCTGCACTCAGTTTTGTGCCGCAAGTTGTCATATAACATATAACTTTGCGCCTCGTGCCATAAAATTAGTAGCTTTACACTTAACTCATACATCTCAAGCTGTAGAGGTAAATCAATTCCTCTTAAACCCCCTGCCTATTAGAAGTGGTGTCCCTCAGGGATCCATACTCGGGCCATTATTTTTTCCCCTATTTAATCATTACTTCCTAATGTCATCAAAAACAGCTCAATTCATCTGTATCCTGATGATGCTCAGCTTGTATTATGCTGTCCTCTGGGTTTAAAAAAGCACTCCGCACAATCGATTCATTGAAAATACCTTGATCTTGCCTATTTTCCTATCCTCACACTCCATGGGTATGTAGAATCAGTGAAAAGCCTTAGGGTGACCCTTAATCGATTTTTAACTTGGGATAACCACATCTAGCAGTCGGTAAGACTTATGGAGTTATACGGTCGTTGTGGGCAACTCACTCTTTTACACCCATTGGAACACTAGTCTTACTTGCTAAAAGTCTGGCCATACCAGTTATGGGTCTAAAAGGAAACCCAATGTGGCATTTAATTGTATTTTGCGATATGTGTTTGGATTGCGGCTTTTTGATCGAGGATCGAGTAACACTATATAATTTGACCTTTTGCAATCTTCTCAAGTTTGGACATACTTCTTCTTCTATTTATATACGAAAAGATACGATTCCCCACCGGTCTTTGCCCTACTCTATCCGAAGTTAAAGCAACACAACTAAACTTAAAAATGAATTTAAATTGTATCTCTCCTTGAATTCTTAAATATTTTCATTTATTTTATCCATAATTCTTGTTTTGTAGCTCATGTAGCTTTCTATATAATTTTAACTATTTTATTTCTTTCTCTGGTTTATAAGATATTACATCTTACTGTGTATAGGGAAATCACTAAATAAAAGAAAATAAAACATTGAATATTGATTTCGATTGAATGAAAAAAAAAAACCATTCGTTCATTACATGGAAAATGGTTCTTTTGATGATCCGTGCTTAAAGTAGAAAGAGGCCTTGTATTCATTCTGTTCTTATTTGTACATTGTGACTCCTTAAGAAATACCATTAATTTTTTTTACACATTTTGAGGTACTTAAAAAATGAATTTATTGAATTTTTAAAGTTGATGACTTATTTTTTTTTCAACCCCTATTAATTTATAAGCGTAAAACCAATTTAAAAAAAAATACATATCTCAACTAGTAGAGGAAACATCTTAAGATTTAACAACCCAGTAATTTGTAATGGTGATCCAGAACAAATCGACAATTACTGCAAAGGCACAACTCAATTGCTGACTAATTTAAATGTTTAACCGTCATATAGCGCGAGTGTTGCTGATGCTCTCCAGACTGTAGATGGACAAACGGGAAGCTCTGAAATACTTTTACAGTTTTAAGTTAGATGGCTCGCTAAAACAGTTCTTCGAATAAATAACTTTATGCAACTTTATAGAACAAAGCAAACCTAGTTTGTGGATTTACGTAGCATCACCTTGTTGGGACGAAACAAAACTGGAAATAAATACTCTTGGGGGAAAGAAATTAATGCTTAGTGAAATCTAACAACTCCAAGAAGATTTTTTTTATTTTTTATAATGTACACGCACTAAAGGGACTTTGGATACCCTTATAATGAAGTGACACAGAGCGGGCATGAGGGAAATGAAGGATTAGAGAATGGGAGAAACCGATGCACGTTGGTTTTAAATGTTTGTAAATTATAATGCAAAAGAAAAACAGAGCGTGGTAGAGCATTCCACATTCGTATTGTACGGTTGAGAAAGGAATCTTTATATTTCACAGTACGTCCGAAAACAGGCTTAAGGGTAAACTGATGTGGATGATCTAAACCAAGAAATAGATCAGCTCAGAGTCGAGAGTTACTATAAGCATTGTAATCAACTCATGCCGTAGTAAGAGGATCATTTCGCCCGTAATTAGTTCTATGATTAGAAACACGAAAAAAATACTATTCTCTAGGTCGAAGATCAAACATTGATAGTAACACCGAGCTGAGATATTAATATTTTCTTCTTTTAGCCATAATTTATTAGCGCACATCTCGCTTCATATCAAGGCTTTCATTTTTCGAAGTGCAAATTTCGTTTTTGAAATTTTCCCAATGCGATATCCTGCATTACGATAATATGGACTCCAAGCAACACAAAAATACTCTAATATAGAACGCACTAATGATTAAATAAATACTTTAAGATGTAAGGATCATGAAAACCCTTTGAGTTATGATATAAGAACCCAGCATTCAATTAGCTTTGCCAATTCCATGTAATCCATTTGGGGCGACCTAATCAAATATGACACCTTAAACTTTTTGTTCAGTAACTCTTTTCAATACTGTTCTTGGGATGCTGTAATCAAATGCAAAAATTGACTTTTTTCGGTAAAACCTTATAACCGACGAGCATTTGTTGATGTTGAAATTTAACCCGTTTATAGAACACCAATAATTTACACAGTTAAGATTGTCTTGTAATTTCAGCGCATCAGTAACAGAACTAACGGATCTATATATTTTTAAATCATCCAAATATAAAAGGCTTTTAGATTCAGATATAACAGAAGGTAGCTCATTTATAGAAAGAAGAAAAAGAAGTGGGCCAATATTACTTCCCTGGGGAATGCCTAAACAGTTCAAAATTTCCCTGGAAACAACTGAGCCAATTTTTACATATTGTTTACGATTTATCAGATAGCTACCAATCTCACTTAAAATAAGAAAATGTTTTTTTTTTTTTGGACGCGTTCAAAGTCCTTTGAAAAATCTGTGCAGACACAATCAACTTGAAGACGATTTTCAATATGAATAAGGTAACAGTTTGCCAAAATCGATAATTCTTCTTCTTCTTCTTTTTCAAAACAGCTTGGAAAAAAAATTGCTATTTAGCTATTGGGGTATAATTAAGGTGACCACCTGTACCGAAATTACCGGTACATTACCGAAATTAGGCACTGTGTACCGAAGCTAAGCGTCGGGAATTTTGCGATTAGTCGATGTGGAATACAACCAATTTACATGGCTACTCCAAAACTCGCTTCCGCGATAAAGTAGGAAAATAGTTTTCATAAATAATAAAAAATGTCCATCGAATCTTTTACTCTTTGTACAGTACAATAGTGCAGTTAAATTAATTAAAAGTGACTCCGTCTCGGAAAACTCGATGTTTTCGTAGAATCGCGACAGAAAAATACTTTTTTTTCCACAGCTGTGCTGAACGCCATTGAACAAAAGAACGAGTACTAACTTACAATAGCTCGAACTGCTCAGTGTGTGTCTGATGGTCTTTTTTAATTCTCTGATTAGCGGAGTGTCGAATACATTTAAAAGTCTTTCAATCTTTCGATTCGATCTCTACAGACCAACTGTACTCGACCAACCACAATAATGGAACATGTTGCAACATTTGCCAGCGCAAGCTTCAATGCATCAAAGACCAGTTTTGACATGGAACCGTCTGATACCGAATTTTTCGATCAATTTACTTTTTTAAGAAAATAGCATTGCTACTGGGCAAAGGCAAGTGGAATGCTTTCAACAGTTCAGGAAAAAAAACAATCCATTTAATAAAAATCACTGGACATATGGGTGAGAGAGTGATCTTTTTTATTAATGAAATATGGTCCAACGATAAAACCAGCCTGAGTATTGTAACGGAAAGAGACTTTCTGTGCCACATAAAAATGTCATGCCTTGAAAATGTAATGTAATGCTCGAAGAAATCGGCTCTGACGGAAAGTAGTTACTAATTCAAATATCGCGACAATTTTAAACACGTGTTGGAAGTTGCTGCTATCCGATGGAGCGCTCAGACACAACTACAGGTCCATTGTACTACCATTCAGACACCTTACATTAGTGAACTTAGTTTTCCCGAACGAGAAGGAGCTTCAGTGATAAAGAGTTTAGATGTTCGGCACTCACCACGTCAGCCCCGAAGATCCGCCATCTGATGCGAGCATAGGCCGGACAACTGCAGAGAAAGTGTTCTGCTGTGTCATCCTCCTCCCCGCAAGCAGGACAGGTAGTGGTGTCGCTTAAGCCCAACACATTTAAGTGTTTAGCATAAGCTTGGTGGCCCGAAAGAACGCCTACAAGCAGCCTACAGTCGATTCTCCTCAGAGATAGAAGAAAAGATGCTGACCTTTTGCAAATGTCCGGGCGCAGTAGTTTGGTCTGTCTACATCCACCGCAATCGCGCCACCGAATCTTGTGTTCACGAGAAACCCAAGAATCGATCAAAACATCGAGTGTAGCTTCGGCTGTGTGACACGTAGCGCCGTCCTTTTGAAACCAAATGTTGCCAATATCCTCCTCTTCAATTTTTGTGAAAAATAAATTCGTTCAACATGGCCCGATAACGATCGCCATTGACTGTAACGGCCACTCCTTGCTCATTTTCGAAGAAAAATGGCCCAATTATGCCAATTATGCCTCTGGACCAAAATCCGCACCAAACAGCAATGTATGCGTGCGGGATTTCTGTGCCCCAAAAGCGACAATTTTGGTTGTACCCGTCAAGATCAAAATGAGCTTCATCTGAAAAGATGTTTTTTTTTGGCAAAATCGGCATCTTCTCTAAGTCGATCGCAGGCCTACTTAGCGAAGCGAAAATGCATTGGATGGTCAGTTGGCTTCAACTCCTGAACCAATTGGACTTTGTATGGCGTCATACCAAGGTCTTTATGCAAAATTCGTCTCAATGATGTCTCCGAAATGTTCAATTGTTGAGAACGACGGTGAATTGATGTTGATGGCGCTTCACGCACACTTTCTGACACAGCAGCAATTTTCTCGGGTGTACGCACTGTTTTTGGCTTTTCACGCTTTGGTTTATCGATGAGGATGCCAGTTTCTTTCACTTTTTTCACAAGATAGCGAACATACGGAGCTGACGGTGCTTCTCTTCTTCCAAAATCCGTACGCAATTTTCGCACACATTCTGCAACATTACCATGATTTTCAAAGTAATGTCGCAATATTTCCCAGCGTTGTTCAAGCGTATACACAACCATATTCGTTCAGCGGAAGGATAAAACTAATTATCTGTCAAATCAGACTTGAGCTAAGTGTTACCATTCGCGAAATAAGCACTAGTTGAAAAAACACGTTAGATGGCGGACCCTTTATATCATCTTCTGTTGCAAGAAGTAACCCCTTATTCAGTAATTCGGTCGCAATTAGGCAGTGCATCACAATCTATATGCTCATTCACGAAATTCGAATGAAAAAATGAAGGAAATCCCGTCAAATGTCATCATAGATGTTATACCGATCGATTTTCGCTTGGCGTTTATGAAAGATCAAAAATCTTTAGAATCACGCTTAATCAGGAACTAGATGTTGGAAATTGTAAGGAATAACAGCATAAATCGTTTTATGTCAAAATTGACGTTACCATTAAAATCCAATATGTTCGTTACGTATTCCACATTTTTTTTCATTTATAACCGAATAAATACAATTGCAAGCCATAAGCTGCAACTGAAAGTTAAAACGGAAAATACGTCTCTTAAAAAGTAACGTAAAGTGACTTATGCTGCGGATCTATCAAGCGTATTCCGTGTACGTATATCATAAACAGAAACTTTTTTGAAAGTCTATCATTGAAAACACATATAAAGCTCATTTTGTTGCTTTTTAAATCAAAGAAAATCACCCGTTTGCAACATCACACATGAAAAACAATCAAACCAATAATCAATACAGGCAGCGGAATCAGTTTTAAGGCAGCTATACGACTACCAGATACAAGAAGTGTCTTCCAAGTAGTGCTGTCCTCAGAGCGGCTGAGCTATTGCAGATGAGATCGGTGGAACCGGAAGAGATATCGCTATCTATATCTATAGCCAGACCGCACTTAAGCCAATCGAATCAACCAACATCAATTCTGATGCAATGCTGAAAGCATTTCGCAGTCCGAACCGAGTGAGACTGTGCTCGGTGCCAGAAGACTACGGTATTGAGGGAAATGAGCAGGCGGCGGAGCTTGCAAGAATAGGAGAGCTACTCGTTAAAAGTGAGGTTGCAGACGTCAAACATCCCCATAATACACATGCAAATGTACTTAGTTAATGCGAGGCAATAGCGCGTAGTCGAAGAAAATTTATAGAAAAATACTTTTGTAGTGAACGAAACGAGTAATGCGCTAATTTTTTGAATATATTTTGTATGCCGATTTTCTTATTCTTGGTGCCCTAAAGTGAGACGAACATCATGGGGTGATTTGTTAGATATTAGTCATTTGAGCTAGAACATAAACGATCAAATGGACTTCAAGAATGAGCTTAACAAAGAAAACCCTCTCTACCTTAGTATGGTAGCCGCACATTGTGTGGTGCAGGGATGCCTGCAGATACTTTTTTTAGGTCGAACCGGCGAACCCCGCAGGCGAACCATCGTAGGAATGCAGTGAAGTGGAAGGGTTATGATCCCTATAATCCTGATCATAACGTCGTCGTTAAATGGAGAGAAGAAGAAGAAGGTCCATGGATCCATGGTAGAAATCCCTTAATTCTTCGTTACTCCGCTCGGTCGCCCTTGTCATCAGTACCTTGGTTGCCCGCTACGCGGGATTATGGGCTTTCAATCCTCTTTCCACAGTCGGCAGGTACCTATCACCTAACTTCTTTGCTCCGATTTTGAGGTCATTTTAATTTTTGTTTTGAGGCCATTTCTTATTTATTTTTGAAAATTTTGGGGTATTTTTTTCATAATGAAATTTGACAACAAACTAAAATATAAAAAATAATGAAAGTTATAAGGATCTAGAATGTTTTTCCAATGAACAGAACTAAGCTATTTGTGGTACTGTAGTCAGCTTTTGACATTATCAATATCCGTGAACAATGTATTTAAAACTGAAATATTAAGTTTTTACTGCGGCCTTACGTATTTGTCAGGGTACAAAGAATTAATGGAGTACCTATTCAACGATTTTGTTTCGAGAAATATGCACCTACACAAAACATCGCCAAAAGCATTTAATCGACAACACCCTGTATGTAAGCCATGAAGTTCCAAATATAATCTCCTTCACCCTGCAAAGAAAATCTTATCGCGAATAGTAAAGCAACAATGTCCGAATCGACGTAGGTTATCCATCCAGATACTTACCACTGTTATGTGCAATTTTACCTCTGTCAATTAAATAAAAGACCGTCATTTTGTATTTCAATACAGTTATTACATTATTTATTTTTTTTTTAAATTTATTTTTTTATTTAATTAGACTTTTTGTTTTATAATAATAAGAAATTCTTAAAGAAGAATATTTAATAATTTAATAATAATTATAATAATAATGATTATTTGTTTTCACTTATTTATATACTTTAATATATTTTCGGTTGCAATATTTTGTTTACTTTGAAATTGTCTTTTAATGGCTGCTGCTTCTTTCTGTCATCTTAGATAATAAAATGATTTCCATGTTTGTTTGTTTTTTTTTGTTTTTTTTGTTTATCAAATTTTTTAATTATGTAAATAATTTTTGCGTTCTTTACTGATTTTTTTCTTCAAACTTTTTATTTGTTTTGTTTTTTTTTTTTTGTTATTTTTTGTTTTCTTAGTATCTTTCTCTACTTTAATCTATTTATAGTTTTGCTACATTTTGTCTATTTTTCTTTTCCTTTGTTTAAAACTGATTTTAAAATTTTAAAAATTTGCCCTTCGTTTTGCTGGTGGTGGTTGTTCACATGAATCGAAAACTTTTCTTCTTTGTTTACTTTGTTAAAACAAACTTCTAATAAAAAAATTATTCTACTTTCATCTTGATATGGATAGAATTGTTTACTTTCTTAATTTGTATTATTTTTTTTTTTTTGTTTTGTTTATATATACATATTTTCTTTGTATGAATATATCACGGTTTTATTTATGTAACTTAATTAATGCCTAAAACGAAAGATTAGATAACGAAACGATTAGATACAAAGTACTCAAGTACTCAACAAAGTCTGAAAATGGAAGTTAAAAATAAAATTTATAATAAATATAATAAAAAAATAAAAATAAAAAATACTTTCATGTGTATGTATAATTTTTGTTTTAGCTTTTAATTAAAAAGTCTGGAAGTATAAAAAGAGTGTTTTATTTACTTATACTGAGGTTTAAGTAATGGAAGGAAATATTGAAGTTTTTTTTTTTTTTTTTTTGTGTTCTACTTTTTTTGTTTTTTTTCTTATTTACAAATATAAATTTTTCAGTAATGATAAAATTTTGATTTCGCATATATTTGACTTATAATTGAATTTACGTATTGTTGTTTGTTAAATATACTCGTATATATATATATATATTTATGTATATCTAAATTTAAAACTTTCTCAAATTATAAGACAACAAAACTTCAAATGCTCTTTTGTGTTTGTGTGTTTGTTTGTTTGTTTGCGTGTGTGTGTGTGTTTCTGTGTTTGTGCTTATTTAATTTAGCACCTTCATTCTTAATAAAATAAATATTCATCAAGTGTACGCTAATATTTACCTTTTCTGCAATTATCTTTAAATATTTATATACACATTATAATTTATATTTTATATATTTTGTTTTTTTTTTTTTTTAAATATTTTGTTTGGTTTTGGACGAAGTTTTTAACAAAATCTGTCTAGATGTTATATGTTTGCGTTTTTATTTTTATTTTTATTTTCATTTTTATCTGTAAACAAGAGAGAAGATTGCAATACTTATTTATTCGTTTTTGTTTTCTTTTGAAAGAGTAATATACTTACAGTTTAATATTAATTTCATTAAATCTACATTTATTTTCTATTTTTTAATTAGTTTGCTTCAATGAATTTTAATTTAATAATGCAAGGATAACGGTTCCTTTTTATTTTCTTATTTTTTATTTATATTCCGCATGTGTCACAGAAAATGAAAAACAGAGGAGAAAAAAGAAAACTCAAAACTGAAAATAAGAAAGCAAAAAATCGAAAAGAAAAAATAAAAAAAAAAACCCAACTCAAATTCGATTGATTATCTGTGTGTGTTTTATTTTCAGCAAATATAAACTAAATATAATAAATTCCTTATTACAAAAATAAAATAATAATTGAGAGAAAAGTAATAATGATAAATGTTAAAACAAACGTCTCTGTAGAATATCCTAAATTAATTAAATATTAATATGTAACTTCTAAAGTTTTTTTTTTTTTATATATATATTTACGTGTATGTGTGATAATTATTTACACTATAATGGGTTTAACAACTAATAACAATGAAGAATATAATAATATTTTATATAAATGTATCGATATGCGGTATGCTATTTTTATTTTTTATGTTTTTTTTTTTTTGTTTACTTTTTCTTGAAAATTATTTTATATTTCTTTTGATTTAAAATTATTATTTTTCTATTTACAGTCAATATCATAATATAATAATAACTTTCTCCATGGTTATTTGTTATCATTTTATTTATTTGGTTGTTAAATAGATATTTTTTTTTTTATTTTACTTTTTGATGAGATCAAAGGAAGTTAAATGTAACTATAAATTTCCAAAGAAAATAAAAAAAATAAAAACAAAAAAGTATTTACAAAACGAACGAAACGAAACGTACAGCTATGTACAGGAATAAGATTAAGATTAAAACTTATGCGGACAGTCTTATAAACCTTAAATCTGAGACAAAGATAACGTTACTATTATTTACACCATTCCTAACAGCGACAAACTAAAGTGTAGACTTATGTTTAACATAAAACTTAATCACAATATTTTTATTTTTATTTTTATTTTTTTATTATTTGTAACTTTTCTATTATCATCATTTTACTCATAAATGTTAAATATTTTATCGTTTATTTTTTGTTTTGTTTTATTGATTGCACAAGTTGTGGGATTATTTTGGATCGAACGAATGGATTATTTTTAGTAGTTCCATGCGCCGGGAGTATCATCCTCGTCGTCCCGGTGGTGTGTGGATTTTCTTAGATCAGAATCGTGATGATCGTCGTGGTGGCTATCATTGCTGTCGCAGTCTTCTTCTTGTTTGATTCGAACCTCGGGTTCCATGAACCTTTGATCGATGTCCGCAGGTTGGTCCTCGCAATCTGATGACTGGGCACGATGATGATGATGGCCAGATGGTTCGTCATCGTTGGCATCGGACGCGTCTTCGTCATCGTCATCAGCGGTCGCAGATTTTCGACTATAGTCGGCTGCTTGCTGTTGCATCACGCATACGCCATTGATGATGACCTCTTTGTCGGTGGCACCGGTGGGCATTGGAGGCATAAGTCCTCCAGACTTGCCGTCTCCCTGCCAGTCGGGATTCACCCATTGGGGAGCTGCCGGCTTGCGTCTGGATGTTCTCGATTGCATGCCTGCTCCAGATAGGGAAGACCGCGGAGTTTCACTCATCTCGGACTTTTCGTCGCTTCCGTTTATCGATTCGTTGTCGGAGAGATGACTGTCACCTTCGCCGTCATCCTCGAAGTCATCGTCGCGTTCTCGCTTAAGGGATAGATCAAGTCCACTCATTTGTTCCTTGAAGGCATTGTTGAGGGCTTGCAGATCCGGTTCGCCACCACCGGGCAGGAGACCACGACCGATTAGCGCCGCAAGATTGGGATTGGCGGCAAAGTACGGTGGGTAGGGAATCGGGGCGCCACTAAGTCCCATGCGCTCTTTCTGCAATTCCATCAGTCTTTGATTGAGGAGTATACGGAATTGGACGGGATCGAATGGAGTTCCGTTGGTATTTTCCCGACTGGGAACCGGCTCTGTGGGTTGTCCATGCGGCACCTGTTGCTTAAGTCGCATTCGGTGGTTGTGGAACCAGTTTGTGATGGTGCGCGTTATTAGGCCCAGTTCATTAGCAAGAAATTCAATTGTTCCTACATTTGGGTACGGGTCGAGGGCGAAAGCCAGACGAAGGGCTTCTTTTTGTTCCTCTGAAAAGAGTACACGCTGCTTCTTATTGGGCGGAGCGCCTACTGAACCCACTGAGCCTGGGCCGGGGCTGCTGGTGTAGAAGTCGGCCGTGTCATTGCTGCTGGTGTCGGAGCTGTTGTCCTGTTGATTCGGCCCTGTAGAGCGACGACGTTTGCTGGCTTCTCGACGCTCGTTTTTAAGTACCTGCAGTCGCTCGACATTATTTGCATCTGAAAGCCACAACTGCATTCGAATGAAGGGTTCTCTACCCTTTATGCTGAGCATATGCCACGGTTTTGGCTTGGACAGCAACTCGGACACTGAACCCTGCGATAGGCCCAACACAGCCTCGCCGAAAATCTTTTGGCCAATATTATTAGCAAGAAGAGCCTCCTTAATTTTTGTCGTGATAACCTGTGTGTCGAGGTCTTGAGTGAGGGCAGCCATTTCGTATACCGTTGGTGACATGTGCTGGTGCATACTGCTGCGCATTGCGTTAGCTTGATGCGGAGAGTGGATCGGCATCATCATTGGCTTCTTTTCGTTGGCGGCTTGTTGCAAGCTGATCGCATGCTGTGGCGGAAGTCCGGGAGTGGTAAGTAGCATGCCCTGGTGCTGAGCATTTTGCATGTGACCAGCAGCGGCGGCGGCGGCCATTGCGGAGGCAGCCTGCATTTGCTGCATGATATGCTGCGCTTGTGGTTCTTGCATTTTTAGCTCGTTCATCATCTTCTGCATTGGAATGCTGTTCATTTTGTTGGCGAGCCCCTGTGGTATTTGCGGGCTGCCACTGTAACTGCCGGTGCGCATCAGTTTCTCAGGAGCGATCTTGTATTGGCTTGCAACTAGTTTGTGAACGGCGTTCTCGTCCTCAAGGAACATTTTCATGCGAATGAACGGTTCACGGCCTTTCTGAGTCAACATATGCCAGGGTTTCGGTCTAGCCAGTAGATCCGACACAGATCCCTGCGATAGCCCAAGAACTGACTCCCCGAAGAGCCTCTGGCTGATGGAGTACTGGGAAAGAGCTTCTTTCACTCGGCGAACAATATCTTCCGTGTTTAAGTTATTAAACATGTCGAACTGCTGCTGGGTGATGGGTGGCAGCACAGCCTTGGTGGGCCTCTGTGGCTGTGTGTGGTGCGGCGTTACTGGAGGCTGTGTGATCAGCGAGTTGGTGATTGATGCCATCCGTTGAAGGGGGCTGGCAGCTGTCGAGAAGTCTTCAGTGGGTGTCATAGCCGGCGGCAGAATCGAATTGCTAAGAGGGCTGGGCGCAGCCGAGTTTGTATTGGGGTTGGAACTCGGTACTGGTGTGGAGTCGGGCTTATTACGAACTAAACTAAATGCACTTGAGTGACGCAGGCCCGCCTCGTCGTTGGCTTCTTTGGTTTGATTTGATTCGCAGCTTTCCATGGATTGGCGCTGACCATTTATCTTCATTTCGTTTTCCTTTGGGACCGACAGGTCTTGTGCTCCGTTGAGGACCTGCTGCTGCAATGCCATCAAGGTAGATAAATTCGGGAAGTTCGGGACGTTTCCATTGCAGAAAGCCATGCGAATGTTTTCATCTAGCGGCATCGCACTATTGGTGGGCGGTAAGCCACCACCCGCACTAAAAAAATGTGGAAACAGAAAACTACATCAATTCTAGCATGTCTGTCTCTAAATTTAGTTAAGCTAGTCATATGAACTTACCTTGGGAACGTGTCTCGGGGTGTACGGGTCATAAGCTTTGCTAGCTCTTCTTGATATATCCTTGCCATTTTGTCCTGTGACATCTCATCGGGCTTTGCGCTCCGCCGCTGTGCTTCGTCTCTACGCTGTGCCTCGTCTCGTCGTTGCAGTTGTTGCTGCTGTTGCTGTTGTTGTTGTTGCTGGTGTTGTTGTTGTTGTTGGTGCTGCTGCTGCTGTTGTTGTTGTTGTTGCTGCTGCGCTGGTGATTCCTTGTAGAATGGCGAAGTGCATGATGCGTGCGGTGACTTGGAATCCTCGTTACTGTGCGAATCCTCAAGTGAGGAAGAGTGCTGTTGATGCTGCTGCTGCCGCTGAGCCTCATGCTGCATTTGTTGTAACTGTGCACCTGGTCCCTGAGGTGTCTTCATAAGGCTTGAAGCTTCATTTAAGATGTGTGCAATTCTATCATCAGACATTGAGTCCTCATTGCGGCCATACTGGGGCATACCCGAGTCTGTGGGAGAGAAGCAGAGGTTGTTTTCTGTGAATTACACATCATCATAGCAATAAATATCAAATTATCAAACACGTCTCGATGAAAAGAAGCAAACAAACACGCTCAAGGGGGCAACCGAACGCGATTTTAATGACCCTGCGAGAATTGGCTGGCAATCACATCACAGACGCTGCCCAAAAAAAAAAGAACAGAAACCGCCGTTGCACCTACATATGTATACATGTATCTACTCCAAATGCGGCCGATTAAAGTCGGCTTTTTACGGCTTCTTAGTGGTTTTATGACACCAAACTCCGACCAAACCCAAACTCAAAGCCATTTGTTGTCAGGTGCAAAAAAAAAAATTGACTGGATATTGGATTTATTGATAGGAATGAGTAACGATTGCTCATGGCTGATACGACCTTCGGAAATTAAGTAATAAACTTGCAATTAAGACTTGCGTTTCTATGGATGGTGCGGCGCATTGTTGGATTGGGCTCTCTTTTGTTGCGAATTGCTGATGCAATTTTCTTGAAAAGAATTTCGCCGCCGCGGGATATTATAAAAGTTTGAAAACCAATAAATGGGAACGGCAACCGCAGAACAAAAAAAAATCAAAGTGTCTGCCTGCTTAATTGCAAAGAGAAGAAAATTATTAAATCGTCAATGGAAAAAATAGCCCCCAAAAATAGCCCGTGTCAAGTACATGAATGGCGAATTAAATTTAAATAATAATTACGCCAACCGCCCTCAACAAATACCGTATACCATACATGTACATATGTAGCGGCTAGGTACGCTGCGTCGTGTGTGTAGGTTTTTTTTTTTTTTCATTTTTCGGAGGACAAAAAAGATTAATACATCAAAGGGATAATTTCAGCGCTGATTCGATTTGAATTTTCTGCTTGCGTTGGCACGCATTTTTACATTCATATCTGAGTGGGTTTTTATTAATTTGAATTTTGGTTTTTTTTTCCTACTCGCAGCAACGATACCACATTTAATTGATTGATACCCACTAAAGGTTGAACAAAAAAAACTGGTAAAATTGTGTTTGATCCTTGGAATGCTGCAAGGAGCAATAAGCCCCGAGTTTTCCGCACTCGCTTGCGTTTATCGATGAAAAAAGCGCAAAATTATAGTCATGCTGCTTGCTGCATGCAATATCGTATCGTATCATATCCTGTGTATGTATCTAGGTCCCACGCAAAAACGTAAAAACAAACATCCAATCGTTCTATGTGTGCATTCGTACAAGTGGTTGAACTTTCCCCCAAATGCGACATACAAGTGGGAGTAGGTATCATGTATGCAAAAATCCAACACACAATGACTAGTACGAGTACGAGTACGGCAATGAAAAAAAACCGAAAAAAAAACAAAGACCAGCAGGTTGGAAAAAAATACAATTCCTGCAAATAGCTCTACAATTGCATGGATAATCGATTCCCAAAGGACTAAACACTCTTTCATCATCATCATCATCAACAACAACGGCGTTGTCGTCGTCGTCGTCGTCATCATCATTGTCGTCATTGTCATTGAATTTCTGTGCTGCTCCTCTTCAGATCATCAATGGCAATGATGCTTGCCCTTTATGAGTAGCTCACTCGCTCCACACACGGTTGAATGAATATCGAAGGATTGCAAGAGGATTTACAATGAAATGATTCTCACAGGAAACGGAAACAGCAAGAGCAGCAGCAGCGGCAAAAAAATGCCAATTGTAATCCAAATTCGAATCCAATTGATCCCTGCGGTGGAGGAAAACAACAGAGAAACAGCAAAAAAAAGAAATGCAAACTTTTTGCCATCCTTTCTCTAGATCATGAATCTTAAGGATAAAATTCATCGCATCGACCCGGCTGACGTGTTGCCAAGCTATCACCCTCTAAACAATTACAAAACATGGAGTAACCTAGGACACTGGATTTTATCGCAATCAGTCGGTCACTTGTTTCATGTCGTCTCGTCACATCGTGGTGAGGGCTTTCATCATACAAAGCTCATCTTTTCAAAACAGTTATCATTATTATTATATTAGCAATTGCAGCACAATCAAATGGCGATAGGGATACTTAGCCAAGAGATATTGAATTGTGTCATCAACTTCGTCGTTGTTATTGTTTGCAGGGGGCTCTTCACTTTGTATTAAGCCGCCGCCGCCGCCGCCGCCACCACCCTAGTTGCGCTCCTTTGAAAGAAGTTTTCCAAGAGAATGAGAGAGACATGTATGTAGGTTTTTGTTTTTTTTCTCTGAGCGCTCTGTTGTTGCCGTACGAGATAAGGCGAAGGTGGACTGTCAACGATCTGACCCTTCACAGAGCTAGATGGAGACCAACCATCACCGCAGGATTAAAAAGGAGATTTTATTATTTTCAATCATCGTTTTTATGACGGAAGTCCTTTTGTGCTAGCAAGGATTATTGAAAGACAATTTTTGTTGCTGTCTGGACGATCCCAGAATGCCATTGTATCCGTCGCGTGGTCAGAGAACAACTGGCTGGGCGGGTGGTGGTGTTAGTATGTGTTCTTTGAATTTTGTTTGTAATCATTGCAAATGGTTTTAATGAATGACATCACTAGATGAGGAACCACCTACCTACCTACCTAATTGCAAAGTAAAGATTTTCTCCTAATTATGCATGTTTGACAAAAAACATCAAAACAAAATAAAAGTCCTCACAATTAACATTCGAATGTAAATTACAATACGTACTCGTATCAAGTAGATCCCAAGCAAACGTATTTAATTGGAAAATTGCAATCGCGTAAAGGGTTCTTGTGTGTGTGTCTGTGTGTGTTTGTATAGCAAAAGCCCACTCACTCACTCACTTCCGCAGATGACATACACCGAGCAATTGAATAAATGAATTCTGAAATCGAATTTTGATTCACAAAACCAAACTGAACGAACCTATATCGCATTTAATCGTGCCGTAGCACCTACCTCCATGTCTAATTGCAACACACATTTGACACGCAGTTGAAGAACAACGAAGAAGAACCAAGAAGTGTCGGAGTAGGCTTCGAAGAACGACCCCCCGCCTTTCGGTTAGAGGAATATACTCGCGTTTGACTTGTTATAAGACGCACAGTTGCCATAAATTCCACGCATATACTATGTATCTACCTACCTACCTATGTATGCATATTGGTATAGGCACACTCGCATTCCGGTTTAGAATTTGCACGCATCGTTTGTGATCTCTTCTAGCATAAATCGAGTAAATTGACACTTTTGCTAATAACAATAATAACTCGAAATGGGTGGTTGTTTGGCGGTGACGTATACGAGCGCACCTCTCCGCATCTACTGTCTATTTGAAGTGTGGCTTATTTTACTTCTTAAGAATGCATTATGTGTGTGTGTGTGTGTGTGCGTTTGAATATCAATTTTTTTGCTTAGATTTTTGATAGGCATTTCAATTATCTTTGCAGGGCGATTAACATTTTGTTTGACTGAGTGTGCGTGTGTGTGTGTGTATGTGTCTGTTGCGTAATTAGCAGAGAAATCGATTGAAAAACAAACTGTACACACTGCACACACATGAGGCAAGGGTAAAGGGTAACCCTTCTTCTTTTGAGAGAAATTTAATCCTCTTTCTTTGTACCCTTGTGTCGGGACTTATTATATCAAAAAGCTATTGTAAAGGGTTGACCGTTGTCGCTGTACCTACTGTTTTTTTTTTGAACTTATTTTAGTGGGTAGACTGTTGATGGTTGTATCAAATGTGTAGTACTCGGAGCGCCTCTGGGTGCTGCTTGTAGCTGGGCGCTGAATTTTTGATTTTTAAGATTTTTGTGGAAAGGATAGAAACTTGCAGTGATTTTTAGACTTTTAGCTTTAAACCGATTTCAACTTGCTCACAAATGGTTCCACTAATTGGATGAGCAAGTGCAGGTCTTTAGACTTAACTAGAACATTGTTTCGATTCTGACTTCTATTGTATTGAGCTTGTGGAGCTATTAAATATTCTACCGCTTCTTTGGAGAGTTTCAAGTCACCTGGCACAGCTGACGCTTTGAATTGGCCTACATTCCATCTTACAGGCGAATGGTTAGAGTGGTATCCATGCCAAAAGTTAGTATGAGGAAGACTACTCCATTCTGTTAAAAACCATCGAAAGAGTGGTTGAGCTGTACGTGCGAAAAGTGGCTTTGAGGGCCCATCAACTTTCTGAAAAGCAACATGCCTATCAGCGAGGCTTGAGGATAGAGTATGCACCGGTCATTTTTATTTATATGAGTGTTACTTTTGCCTTTTCACAGCTCAGAAGAACGAGGAATGTTGAACAACAGAACGATACTTGCAGATGCGGTTTACGGCGGATATGTTATGATAGGGCTGCCGACAAGGTTGCGTTCTTCGTCCACTTTTATAGTGGCTGTTGGCTAAGACTTATGCTGATTATGTCGTCTTTTTTGCTGTCGGATTCTGGTTTGGCTAATGTTTATGCCGAAAGCGCAGGCCACGTAGGAAATGATCGACGGCTGCTCTTAGGTTGGGTTAGGTTAGATTGAAGGGCAGTCTGATTCACTTAAAACCTCTTAAAACCAAAGTTTTTTCTTTAAGACAAGGAGGCTATTAAGCTTCTTTATATTTAAATCTCTTATATTCAATAATGAGTAAGAGCCTTTTTAACCACGTGAAGCTTCTCAAACTGTGGGTCCCTTGATTCGGTTTGCGAAGATAGGCTTTAGGTCCTGTTATGTAATTAATGTTTTGTTCGACAATTGCAATATTTAATTTTTTTATGTTGGTATAAATGCGCCCCCTTCAATTAGCGCCGTGTCCCAATTTGACATAAAACATTTCCAGCTTGGACTTTTTGAATTTGCTACTTAATGTTCGTCGTATTAATAGGTGGAGAGTTTTTGGACAAAACTAATAATTTACTTTGTCGCCCATTCTCTATAGCTTAGCTATCCTCCGAAAGGTTATTGTTAATTGCTTAATAATGAAAGGCTTGACCTTAAACACCATCCTCTCTCGATGGCCTGCAATTTTTGACTTTGGCTTTGGCTTTGGCTTTTTCTTTTTCGGGGATAATTGCTTAAATCAAATTTGACACATGTGCCATAGTGGTGTGCTGCCTTTTGGTGCTAATGTTTTTAAAGTAATTTTCGACCTCTCTCCTACCTACATCTATAGATATATTTGTTTGTGTGTGTGTGTTTTTCTGATGAAAAATTGCAAATTAAATTAATTACACCAACCATGCAGTAGGTACACAAAACTGCAGGCAACGAGGGCAAAAAAAAAAATAAAAAAAAATAAAGGAAAAATCAAAGAAACTTTTTTAATTGTATATACACGAAAGGGTTCAAATATAGACCTTAACTTGCTCCATGTTCCGTTTCGTTTCGTTATATTTTTGTAACTTTTTTTTTCTGTTTTTTGCATTGCAAATTGTTAATTGTTATATTTGTGTGTTTTCTAGTAAAAAAAAAAAAATGAAAAAAACAACAATCAATGGGAGTAACTTTTTGCACTTGTGTGAGTGTGCGCCGCAAAGAAATCAATTTTTCAATGGGGAAAACAAATTATTACCTTTTTACTTGTGTCGTATA
Organism: Ferdinandea cuprea; assembly: GCA_963576555.1. Lineage (NCBI taxonomy): Eukaryota > Metazoa > Arthropoda > Insecta > Diptera > Syrphidae > Ferdinandea > Ferdinandea cuprea. The sequence goes on from OY754958.1 coordinate 68,634,087, forward strand.
GTTTGTTGTTTCTCTACCATGTTTCTCTAGTTCTTCAACAAAGTTGTGTGTAATGGAATCCTTTGAGGAATGTTGCTCAAGTTTTTTTTATTTTTTCTTTCATGCTTAATAGCGTATAGGTAGGTAGGTAGGTGGGGTTTTTTTTTTTTTAATTTTAAACTCTGATTTATTGCTTTGTGGTCTCTAAGTGACCCTGGGGACGCGAATCTATTTTAAAAATCGATATAAATTTCGTAAAAATTCCAATGTTTTGGAGAAGCGCACATTTCATATCATATTGTTGTCTTAGCAAATTACTTAATGCAGCAACAGCAACAGCAGCAGATCCTGTGATTTTGTCGTACAACCACATGCATGTGATGGTGAAAGCAAGAGTGCGACATCGTTGTCAGTGTGCAATAGACAGACGCGTCAAACCCGACTAAGTGGTGTCGGTGTGGCGGGCAAGTGCCAGAAGATATTATCTCTGGCTGCGAGCCAAAGTGAAATTCATAATACAATTTTCAAACTTTTACTAAATAAACATAAATAACATAATTTCTGTTTAATTATTATTTGCCACCATCATCATGATACGCATATTGTTGTTGTTGCCATTTCGATTTCGTTTGCCGGTGCAAAGAATTGATTTTATTTTTGAAAAATAAAATACTGTATCAGTTGACAGAGAGAGAGAGAGAGAACAAGAATGTTGTATGGTTTTTTTTTTGTTGCAGTAAAAGATTCGTGATTTTTAATTGATTTAATTAAAGTAGCTGTGCAAGTTTCCTTTGTTCGTCGACGTCGTCGTCGTCGTGTCAGTAGATTTCATTTTGTAAATCCAAATCCAAATCCAAATTCAAATCCATTCGTAAAGTTTGGTTGAAACTGAAACACGAAGGGGTTTGCACTTGCAACGGAACCAAAAATAGCCCAAAATGAGAAAAGAAAATCAAACGAAAAATGACAGAAGGAACAAATGAATGCACATCCATTGTGTAGGTATGTGTGTGTCTGTCTCAGATAATGGTGTGGTGTTTGCTGCACTACAAATTGGCAGGTTGGCTTTTCGTCGTTTTTTATTTTGCGAAATTTTTAATTACTGACAGAGTACAACAGATAGAAGTTTCCCTAAAATAAATAAAACAAAAAAAAACAAAAGGGAGACTCGGCATTGCAGTTTGCAACTGCTGATAAAGAGCGCGCGATTGCCTGCTTTATATTCCGCGGGGTTAGACACACTACAAGATTCCAATCAGCATGTTGGCGTGTCTTATATTTACATTCGATTGGGTAACTAACTAAACTACTGTGTTCGTCGTCGTCATCGTCGTCGTCGTTCCTCGTCGTTCCTTAGAGATATGCCAAAACAAATGTTCTCGACATATTTTGATTGCCCTCTATCAGCAATTTGCTGACCCTCGATTTTGGTCGACTGCCAGCGGGAGAATTAAATTTATTTTGGCGCCAATTAATTTTATGCGAACCAAAATCAAAATGAAAATGAAAATCTATAAATATTTGTCGCTGTGTCTTGAACTGTGCTGCACTTTCTGTGACCCTTTTAACGTCGACGTTAGTCAATCGGTGATGGTGCCTTGAAAGTTTCAACCGAACTAAAAAGGAGGATGGGGCGGCGGTTGGGGTTGTTTGAAACATTCCCGCCCGCCCAAGTACGAGCCCAAGCATAGCAAAAGCATAGCCCCCTTCTTCATGAGTAATCGCTATAAATTAATTGTCAACTTTAGTAGCAATTGTAATAATTGCACTACGCCATGTGGAGGCAACTTTGATTTTGCATGTAAGATTTATGGAAAAGTTAATATATTTAGTAGGTACGTGAACGTGAACGTGCGCGCGCGTGTGTGTTTTTGTTTGTTTGTTTGTTTATTTCCTGAATGACATGCAATTGTGAAAGTTTTGTTTTGTCCGTAGCGGAACACTGTAATCCATCGGATGACAAGAGCTCGCACAGGTTAGATTAGTTACATATATAAATGATGATTAGCACTTACCTTTTTTGGGTATCAGAGACTTTAGTAACATCACAGCGTTATCATCACATCCCCAGGCGTGCATTTTGCGGTAGCTGTCACGGCCTTTCTCCGTTAATTTATCCCACGGCTTTGGCTTGGACAACAGCTCGGAGACGGTGCCCTGCGATAGGCCGAGTATGTACTTTGCAAAGAGCCGCTGACCAATGTTGTGCACGGAGAGGAGCTCACGTACTCGGCGTGATATGTGCAGCGTGTCGAGACTTTGATTGGCATACTTGTCCATGTTGTAGCGAAGCATTTCCTGGAGCTTGGCCTCCATTGGATCGCCCTTGGGTATGAGTGATTCGCCGAGGCGGCCAGCCATTGAGGCGCCAGGCGGCAGTTGGATGTCTTCGGCGAAACGGAAATGACCACGATCTTGGAATTGGAATGGCAGGCCTGGCAGGAATGCTGGTGGTAGATGTGCTAATGAGCCCAACGAGTTGTTGTTGTCCTCTAGAGCCTTGGCAGCTTTAGAGCCATTCATATGACCATCATTGGATCGCTGGTCCTGAAGATTGGGCGTGCTCGCCGTTGACGAGGAATCATGATGACTGCTCGTCTTCTCGTAGTCCTGCTGCTGCTGTTGGTGGTGTTGTTGCATGCCAGGATGCTGATGCTGGAGCGGATGATGATGTTGATGATGATGACCATGGTGATGGTGCGTAGACTGTTGCAGGTGGGAGCCCGTGGTTGTTGTCGAAGATGACGACGACAACAATGGATGTGTATCTGTTCGAAGAGAAGGGGTTGAATTGGATGAGAAGGTTGAATTGACTAGCTGACTCAAGAGAGTGGTGGTTGATGGTCCCGTAGCCGACATTGAGAGTGGTGGAGGCGATCGGCACGAAAGAATTGATGGGAAATTTTGGAAAATCGATGTTGGCGTTTTAGAGGTTGTATTTGTTGTTGCTACCGATGGTGGCTGCTGCGATTGGGGTGGCGGTGGTGGTGGGTGAGCTATCGAAACGGCGGCTGTTGCTGTTGATGGCTGTTGCGTGGGCATCGAAGGCGGTGGCGCTAATGGCAGATGATGTGGTGGCGGCGGTAACTTAAGTTCCGCAGACAAGTCAAAGCCACGACGCCAATACGAATTGACCAACTCACCGCCCAGCAGCGAACCGAACTGATCGACGCTTGCGAAATTCGACGACGGAATTTGTTCAGATGCGCCGCCTGATTCCGATGGGGGTCGTACTTCTGGCTGTTGATCCGAATCGTTCGGGTCACTATCCAGAACCACACATGCTGCAGGCTCAATCTCAGAGGCCTTGGAGGCGACTGCTGCGGTCGAGTCACTGGAAATTCCTGTGAAACGCACGAATTTTTTTTTTGTTGTTGTTTTGTTTTCCATTTTGTTAACATTATTTTTTTTTCATTGGGACAAGGGGGATTATGGATTATTTTTTTGTGAATAGTATGAAGCTCAAATACTATGACACCTAGATATCTAAAACGCCAATTTTATCTGAGGTACTTTTTTTTTTTGTTTTTGGAATTTAAATTTTGCAAACAAATATGCAGAAAAACTGATAACTACAAAAGCAAACCGCGGCGCACTCAATGACAATCATATATACTATCATCGATGGGCTATAATACGTGATGATAACCAGCTTTGATTTATATATGAGACTGTAATAAATGCAGGCGCCACTTTAAGAAATGCCGCGCCACGTGCAATAAAAGGAAAAAAATGTTGCTATAAATTCCTGATCTGTCTGTATATGATGTTTGTGAAAGGGGGTTGTGGTGGTGATGGTTTTGGACGGGATGGTTTACTTTACAGTTACTCACCTTCAGATTTCAGTGTCTCGCTGGAGGCATGAGCGGCGGCGGCCGCCGCCGCTGCCATAGCCTTGGTTCTTTCGAGCAGCAGTTCTTGGAACTGCTTTGGGTCATTTGCAGCGGCCGCGGCAGCAGCAGCAGCAGCAGCTGCAGCCACCACTGATTGGCTTGTGATGTCGAGTGTTGCTGGTATTCTAATAGAAGACAGACAATTTTTTTTTTTAAATTTGAAGTTTAATTTAGTTGCGCTTGAGAGCGATTGTTTTACTCACTGAGTTTCCTTTTTGATAGTGATCTCCTCCGGCAGAAGCGCTGGTGGTTCAATAGCTGTCACTAGCGGCGCTATTTGTTGCTGCTCATCATCATCTCGGCATAGATCCACACTTGGCTTCGACGACGACACTGCCAAGATATCACTCTGGAAGGGTTGCTTCTCCAGACGGTCTTCCAGATTGAGAATATGTTGACGCTTCGCTTCTAGATTATCTTCAAGTCTTTGTATTTGTACAATGTGGGTTTCTTGGAGGGCTTGCAGTCGGTTAACCTCGTCGATAAGTGCTTTAATCTGGAAATGACACAAAAAATAATCAGTCATAATTTTATTTCGTCAATTGACGGGGGAGGCATTCGAAATTAGAGTTTGTCATGTCACCACTACAATAATTTTTATTGTGCAATCAAATGAAATGAAACAATGTCAAGTTTTGCATGAAATACATGAGCTATGCCCATCGATATGTGATATACACGATATTTGCTAATTTATATTGCAACCTAATCCCCCCCGTGTCTCGTCACTGCCTAACGATAAATGTCGTTTTATGTGGCCCCAAATGTGCGTGTACGAATATGTTTATGATTCGATCCTGCGTGTGCATAACTCAATGCCCAACGACATATGGCAATAATTTCCAATCACAATGATATATGAAAAATGTGCTATGGGAATTTGTAGTAGAGGTTCCTCGTCTGCGCCGAAAGTTGGTACCGAAAGTTGTTTAGATACTTAACAAATGAGCCATCCGTCCCCCATCGCCCATACCGGTTTCTCTTGTCACCGTACAAAAGGGATTCATCATTATTTCATTAGTGACGAGCGGCATACATACGGCTATATGGCTTTCGTGTTTTGTTTAACTGAATTTCTTCTATACTGTACTGTCGGAGGTAGGTAGGTATGCACGTCGTCACGTAAGGACGACGTCTCGCTAAAGTAGTAGGAGACAATCATCATCATCCTCTGCACTACAGCACCACACACGGTATGGTGTGCAGAATTTCTATCGACTTTAATTAATTGAATAAATTTCCTGAATGTGTCTTCAGCGACAAGGGAAGAAGGGTTGATTTTATTATAAAATATATAAAAGTCCTCGAAGGGTCTGAAAAATGTTTACCTACACACGGCGACGACGAACCCCGATCTGTGTCTATATTTTGAAGAAAGTTGTCTGTTCGAAGCCAACTTAACTCGACAAAGGCGCAATGTCAATAATAAAACAAGTCCCCCGCGCCGCTGTAAAATGAAAGTATGTGGACTTAATCTCAAGCAAAAGTTTGTCTTGGCTTCGTGCTTGCTCGTCTTCAGGGAGGCCGAGCTATATATCCACACGTAGAAATCTCTGTCGAATTTGGAATTTGCGAATCATCCAATTATCATATTTTCCCTCCAAACAATACCTATAACTGAGGTTTATCTATATTCTGGGAGGTTGGTGGCATTCCTACAAGTACTTTAATACACCATAGGGGTGCGTAATTTTATTAAAAAAAAAAAAAAAAAAAAAAATATACCCAAGTACCTATGTTATGTTATTTTGATGTTAGACAACAACGGTGGTGGATGGCTGTTATTATATTTCATCTATAAGCCACAAGAAGCTATATCTGTGTTTTGATGGGAGCGAATTAAAATGCTCCAATTACAAAACACACAAATAGATGTGTAGGTACACGGGGAATGTCAATTATAAATTTTACGTTGAAACAGATGATTCCATCGAACTGATTTGGTATTCCGTTTTCGTATATACTATAGATACGTATATACAATTCGATTTCAGACATTCTCTTTGATTTATCGCTTTAATATTGAACCAGATACCAGATACCAGAAACACAGCAACCACCACCATCACCATCGCTGTAAAGAAATAAAATTCGAATCTAATATAACTCGAAGCCAATCGCAATCTTCAAGCTCCAGCTCGCTTCGAAATTCCTCCCCCCCCCCGCCATCAGCACCACACTTCTATTAATTAATGAATCGAATCAAAATTTCAAAACGATGGCAGATTTTCCGTTATTTCTTTATCAATCCCATTCCCATACCCATTGCAATTTTTGAGAGTCGTCGTAACTCGTAGTACACTCTTGTGTACATTTTGTACACCCCCATCGTTGGCAGATAAACAAAAATATACTATATGCTTTGTGTATGTGTGTGTAGGTATATCCATCCGCAAGTCTTCGCAATGAATCCTTTCATTTTCATTTCATTGAAGCCGATGGAATGGGTGCGGGTGCGGGACTGTCATATTATAATCGAAGACACACATTTACAGCAAAATCAACCCCCTTCGCATGCAAATTGTAGAAATGTAGCGCAGAATTTTGAATTATTGAGCAAATACACGGATTTCAGTAAAAGGTAATTCATTGATTTCCATTGTTTGTATACATATAGTATATCCCCAGATACAACTTGGTTTGTTGCTATAAATCATTGTCCTACGGGAAGGGGGGAAGGGTGTATAGAAGGCGGCCAGACCGGGTGCTATGCCGAATCGGAAGAATTATACAGAAAAGGGGTAGTGGATATAGTGCACAAAGCGACTTCCTTTGCTGCTGGGTTTCCTTTTAATTATGAGCAACTTTCATATAGTTGTAGTTGTAGTTCTTGTAGAAAGGTGTTCTTGTACTCTTGGTAGATAGACATCTTTTTGATGGTCAAGTGAATGACAACAGTGTTGCAGATTTTTTATGAATTTTTGATTAATTATTTAGAATGAATCTGACAGCAGCAGAAGCAAATGTTATCCTTTTTTTTAATTTTTTCTGTTGCTAAACAAATGTATAGATACAACAAAGACAAAGAATAAAATAAAAGTACCTAACCCTGTTGGGTTGGTCGGTCGTAGACTCTTCATAATAAAAGGGAAATTGCGGTGCGAGAAAAAGGATCTGCGTAGGATATTAGATTAGAGCTAATGTCCTTCTGTTAATACACAGATATGGAATCAAAAATCAATGACATTGCCTCGGTTGTTGCCGCTCACCTCACCTCACCTCACCGCACCGCACCACACCGCACAACGTCTTCTTTCACTCGCACTGTGTTGTAGTGGATATATACTTTTGAAAATATCCGCTAGAATGAGTTTTAATTCCTTTTACTTGCTGCTTCCTGTTGAGTTGAGCAGGCGATGTATAAAGTATAGCGCGCCCAGAAGGAGACCGCGGGGAGGGGTTACAGCGCGTGGGTGCGGTAATATGGGGGGGCAAAAAAGGATATTTGTTTCAATGCGCCTTTAGCTGATTACTACTTATTGTGTGTGAGTGTAGACGAGAGAAGATTCCGGCAGAAAACCAGCGGGAGTAACAGCAGAAGACCCCTTTCGGTCTTTTGATTGTTGGTCCGGGTGCGTACAGACATATGAAAAGGAGTCTATACGACGACAATGAGGATGATGATGTTGATGTTGATGATGATGACGACGATATGATGGTGATGTTTCGTGCTTTTTTTTTTTTTTTTGGTACATTGAAAGCAAAAAATATATATAATTTATATATTTTGGGGTTGATTTTTGTATTCTATTGGTTTTTGGATGGCGCTGCCTGGCAATTTTGTTAATTACACAACGAGTGCGTTCGATTGTACACACTCAGACAGGAACACACAATAAATTTTCGCAATAATTCACATTTTTTTTTGTCGTTTTGCATAGTCAGGGGATAAAAAAAATATGAATTTTATCAGGTTTTTCAAATAAATCAATGAGTTTTGGCCGTGTTTGTTTGTCTCCTCCGCTTGTGACAAAAAAAAGTTAAAATCTGCGAAATATTTCGCCAAATTAAAGACAATTCAAACAAAACTGTGTCCACACTCATGTTCCACAACATGTTTCGCAATATTAAACGAAGACACAACATTTGCCTTTAGTTTAAAATATATTTTCATTCTCTATTTTGCTTTTGTATAACAAAATCGCTACTATTGTTTCTTTGTTAGCGTTTCAAGGGTACCATTGGGATTACATAGGGAATCTGAATCTGAATCTGAATCTGAATCGGAATCCGCACATTGACTGTGTTTCATCTCCCTCTGGAGTGCAATTGTTTGTGCATTGTTGCATAGAAATAAGGATTTCGTCCTTATTTTTTTTTTTTTTCAACTACTTATTATTTTATTTGCCATGCGATTGTTTTTCGAATCTTGGAATAGAAAAAAAAAAAAATACAACATCTCTTCCTGCATGCACTTGCATATGTCACCACACTTAATGCCATCGCTTTATGAAGGTAGAAATAGAAGTACGTATAGAGCGTCTGGTGCAACTTGTGTGCCAGTTCAGTTCAGGATGCTTGGCGTTTCTATGTTGTTTTGTTTGAACTTCAATTGCATTATTATTCCCATATAAATCTGCGAGCAGTATTGCGCTTCCTAGTGCCAGCTATATGTGTGTGTGTGTGTGTGTTTGTATGTTTGTTTGTATGTTTTAGTAAACAATGAAAGAAGCTTTGCCCCGAGGCAAGAGTCTCAATTTATTCATGTCGGAAGAAGAGCTGCACAATACAATAATATTTGTTATACAAAAATACACATCTCTTCTTCTTCGGCAGAGCAACAAAAAAAAAACAAACACAAAATTATATACGATGAGCAACCCAACAGACGTACAAAAAAAAGCACAGAGCTGCTTCTCTCTAAACGCTAAATAGTTTGTGCAAAAGTTTTTCATCCCCCGCTCGGTTCACGTTGCTACATCGTCGCTTTGGCAAGCTAGCTAACCCCTTCTTTGTACCTAATGTCGTCACAGATCAAAAATATTTATAAAATTCATAAATTTTCATATCTTTATGCATGTATAATGATTTTGAATAGGGGGAAGGATACAATGTCTGTACCACATACCAGCTACGTCTATAATTTTTCATTGAATCATCATCTCCTGTTCCATCAGAGAGAGAGCCAAAAGGTTGTTGGTCTCCTCCGACTCGAACAAGAAAAACTTATTTGATTGCCGCATGAGTTTTGTGCAGAGATAAATGCCAGTGGTGTAGTAGGACTTTGATTAAGGACTATACCGTTGGGTTGACGGTGGTGGTGAACAGGAGGCATTCGCATTAGGTAGGTAGATATGTATGTGGTGTTGGGTTGGATTAAACTTGTAACAAAATATTGATAATCAGTGTTCTTTGTTTTTTGTGTGGAATTTTTGAATTTCAACCAGACTAGCATGGCAATTAATCAAATCATAATGTCTGTGGAAAATCCACTTACTGGATCGTTTGGACAAATTCAAGATCCTGTGATGTGAGTCCTCCATTCTTAATCTGTCATAAAGTCGATTTAGATAGCGCTCTTCAAATGAGATATTGATTGAAGCTCACAGCCACGATAGTACTTAACTGCGCATCGACATCTTCAATCCTCATCATCATTACCAGGTTTAATAGACCGATGCTAAAAACGATAATAGGGCGAAACTTGCTTAGGTCTACGTCTTTCGCGTCTCTGTCCAGAGGGGAGATTCAGTTTTTTTTGGATGGTGTGTTTTTTTCCCCCGCAAGGAAAACGGAATTGAAAAACACGCAAAAGAATATCCGCAATAATGACAAATTAATTTGATGTCCTCCTATAAACTCGACGACTTGGCGAGCTGGTTTTTCCGCAGTTATTTACCCCGCGAATCAAAGTTAGCTGTTACCAATTAATTAGTCGCGCTGCATAAGAAATTACTCCGGAAATTGGTTTGCTATAGTGTCCTTCAGATGGTGTAGCAAAAAAAAAAAATATCCAATTAACATAATCTGCAATCAATTTGGAACACATTTTTAGGAGACTCAAATAATTAAGTTAATTTGACTGTTTAATAAACTATAGATAATCCCAGTCCCCACAAGACTTTGATGTCCTTTAGATTCTTATCAATTAATTTACAGACATGTATGAGTGGTTTCCAGTTTTTTTTGTTTGGGGTTTTATCTTATTTTACCAAAGTCTAGACAGTAATTTATTTGAGCACTGATAAAAAAAAATCTCCACCTTAAACTCTCGACGATAAGTCGTCGCATCGTCTCTCGCAGTTCAGCATTTTGACTATAATATCCTATTGCGCGCGTGTGTGTGTGTGTTTTTGTGTATGTCAACAATACAAAGTAAGCATGGAATCAAAATTTTGTATATTTGGATTGTGATCTCGGTTCAACCAGCAAAAAAATACAAAAAATAAAAACATATTCCCCTTACTTGTTTCAATATAACCCAAAAACAAAGGCATCAAAGTCATTTTCTCGTTAGCAATTGGTCGAGTTTATTGGGCCACACACAAAAACAAAACCCACGTAGGTAAGGAAGCGAAAGGATTGTAATCCGTTTGCTGTATAGTATATCTTTTGCAGAAAATTTCATAGAGCTAAACCGGAATCGAATGTGAATTTATGATTTCCAGGGCGAGCGCGAGCGGTGCGCATTCACATTTTTTACATTTAGTCACATTTCTATCAAAAAAAAAAACACAAAAAATATAATGAAAGCAATCTAACAGACAGTACTGCTGTTGTTGTATAGGTAGTGATGGAAGGATTCCTTGATATTCCACCTACATACATAACTCTGAATGGTTGGGCTTCTTCGTTTAAATTATCCGACCGTTATTTTCTGAACTGTTACAAAAATTTGTGTCTACATCAAGGAAAAGGAACAAACATTCTACCCAATAATACATATTTGAGAGCACAGCATCCTTATCATCAACATTATTATTTGCCTCGTGTGATGATATATTGAGAGATCCGGGACGACTCTGACCATTAGCCTTGTTCGCCATAGAGAATGGGGTAAACAAAAATAAAAATCCCCGCGACGACGACGACGATGACGACGATGAACTGAGAGAAGAATTGAAGCGAACAACACGCAAAACGAAAATAAAAATCCTCTATTTAAAGTGGCTTCCATTTGAAGATACTACAGCACCAGGATACCCAACCCGGTGGTTTTAAGAAAGAGCAAATAAATCCTCCGAAATATGATGGGGAAATGCTTTATCTTCAACGAATTGATGAGAACGATGATGATGATGATGGCTATGGCGATGGCAATGTTGATGTCGACCTGCTACAAAAAAAAAGGAGTACGAAAACCGGAAAGAAGAAGCAGAATAATAGCACAAACAAACAAAAATACATGATTTTTCAATAATCCTAATGATGATGACTCCGTAGGAGGTACTGTATATCCTCCGTACCGCACCATGATATCTCGCAATGGCCAAAAAAGGACATAAATATAAATTTACGAGATGAGTGAATACCTGTGTTGGTTTTTGTTGGCTAATGTTGCCAATGGTATGTTATTTTGAAGATATTTTAACGGTAATGACCGGTTTTTAATGGCGCGTCTGACTGAAAGCATCTCGCGAAGGCTATCAAAAGTCAGGGATTGTATCGAAAAAGTTTTTTTTTATAGAATTCATACATGTAGCTGGCCTGGCAGATGTTGTTATTTCCGGTAGATGGCGCGATGAGCCACTAATTATACATTGAGTGTCTTTGTTAGATAAAGATTGTGCGAATTTAGTTTGTCTTAAAGTAAAGAAGCCAACATCTGTCCGGCGACTAGAACAAAACGTTACTGTTAAAAGCAGCAGAAACTTCGAGTTTATTAAGATGCTAAGCTGCCTGGGGGTTAACATCAACTCAGCAAATAACACCCAAGTGGAGATTCAACGACGAATTAACCTAGAAAATGGGTCGTGGCGTGGCGTAAGCTCTATTAAACACTACTCCAAATCCTACTGGACGATAAGCAAGATACTAAACTTTTTAAGAGAACATTCCGTCGAAGAATGGTTCTGTGTGCCAGGCGGGCGAATGGAGGAGAAGCTACAGCCGCGAACTTCAATCTATGTTTCAAAGACGAACCCATCGAGGGTGACCAAGCGTTTGGTCTGGCTAACTGGAAGCAGTATGCACGGGATATGAATAATGGAAGACTACTGTGTATAAGGCTACTACAACTCCATAAGAGTTGTTCGTCAGAATACGCATCCACTGTAACCGTAGCCTAAATTAGGTCTCCTAAGACGTTATGCGATTACAACTTCAGAGAAGGGCATTGTGGCAACAACTCATTCTCAACGTCCAATCTGATTGAAAGGATCACTTTGTGTACATATCTGAACTGTGTGCTTTTATTGGTCCACATATATTTTTTTTTAAACGTATCTCATGCGTATACCTATCATTCGCCATAAATCCGAAACCCCAATTTAAAACGTCGCGTCGCTTCGTCGCATTACCTATCTTATTTGTTTGGAAATCAAAAACAAAAAATGTGTTGAAATATGTATTAAAAAGATTTCAATAGTACGAGCAGTTAAATAAATTCATAAAAGTATCTTTTTATATCTGTACAACATCCATAAGCCCTCGCTCGTAAATTAATTGGGTATCTGCGACACGTAAATGGGGGTAGTGTTCACCTGATTATGACAAGTCATTGCTTTTCTTTTTCCACGTACATAGATAGATAGATACAATATAGTTTTGAGTAGATTGTGCTACATCTCAGATATATAGCAGTAGGAAACCTAATCCATATTTAGAAATGTTTAATAAATTCCTAAAATTCATCTTGATTATGAGAGATGAAGATGCGATGATGATGACTTCCCGAACAGCGATAAACATGTCACACTGTAAATATTGTGATTATTTTTTTGTTCTTAATAATTTTTCACGAATTATATATACTTCATCTTCATCTAGAGACTAGATGTAGGCATGTAGGGGGGGAGTGAATACAAAAAAGAGAGATTTCATTGATTTATAGTCATAACCTAAATTTACAATAAAGACAAACATTCACTGTATTGTGAGCTGATAAAATTTATTGACTTGGTTAATTCTTTTGAAATGTTTTGTTTAAATATTGCGTTCGGAGCTTTATATTATCTTTTAGATACGTGTCATATTTATTAAATCTGTCCTCTCATGTCCTCTGAGTCAGAGCAGTAGGTATACATATAGATCTATATAGAATTTTCTTTCCATTATTGACTCTAAACTAATAAAAATTTTACATACATACACCTGTAAGTTTTTTTTTTTTATTTAAGTAAAACAGAAAATAAAACCCGCATTTATACTAATTTAGCAGATTTATCATCATGATCACCGCCATCATCGTCAATTTGTGAATTGCAAGAGGGGGGGAAGAAAACAAATATTCATCAAGTCATTGTTTCCGGTACATTTAATTAAAAAACAATAAACATGAAGTGGTCATCTTATCTTACAAGGAGGAACAAAAGTTAAATGGAAAAATAAAAAATAAAAAATAAAAACGCTAACGAAGTATCTATGCCCTCATGCGGGTGGTACTGCCCACCACCACACCACCAGCAACCGGCACACGACGACATCTTGTACTTGTTGAAAGAAATTAAAAGTATATGTTTATTGAAAAATAATTGGCACAGCATTAATCATATAATCGGATGCAAATTTCATCCACATGAATGCGCATCGATGGGAAAACTTAAATCAAAAGATGAACCTCTAATTGAATTACAGCAGCTCGACATGTGACATGTCTAACACATGGTCTCTCACTACACTTCTGTGTGTGTGTGTGTGTGTGTGTTTGTGACTTGGGATGGATGGATGGATTGATTTATCAATCGATTCCCTTCTAATTTATAAGCCAATTAGTCGAAACGGCGAGGAATCAGTAGTTGGCATGCTTTACAGGAATCTGCAGAGCATTCAATCATCACCATCACCATTAGGTACCACCTTCAGTCAGCCAGTCATATCGTCGTTGTCGTCGTCGTCGTCTCAAGGCAGCGTTTACCATCACAAGGAATCTTAATCAAGTTGAACATCATCGCACACGAAATGGGAACTCAATTACAAGGCTGAACGGAAATTTACCATAAATTGATGCAAGCAAGTTGGAAAATTCAAGTTTTCCGGTAACAAGTCGTCGTCGTCGTCGTCGCCATCGCCATCGTCATCGAATCTTACGTACAAATATATAGTAAAGAGAGAAAACTAAATTTTAAGGCGTGAAAAATCTTTCGAGTGATTTATGATTGCTTGCCTATTAATCTCGTCGTCCGCCCCAACTAGTACTATTACTCAATCAATTATGGTTAATTGAATTGTAATGTACTATGTCTGTTTATGGATGTCTGTGTGCCACTGCATTACTTCTTTGTCATGCTCAGCGCGCGCAAATCAAAAGGCCAATTATTCAATTCAACAAAAAAAAAAAATACATACATATGTATATGTAGATATGTATTCCACTTATTTATGACCGACAATCCATTTCCTTTCAATTTCAATTCAAATGTCGTTTCGTGGCGAATCAATCTACTCTACCTACTACCTACGCTTTAGAAGCAATTTATCCGCAACTAAATATAACAGAACCGTCAGCGAGCATCATCCACTTCGATGATCGTCTATAATACATATACTATGGCTTAATTTTTTTAATATACTATACACACTTATAGATTGTTGCATGCATAACAGAATAACAACACCAACGACATCAGGTCACCGCGAACCAAGAACGTTGTGATTCCATTCGAGTTTGATTTTTTTAAATTGATTGCTTCCTTATTTTGGTAGATTTGCCTACATATGGATGTGTGTAGGGATTTACAAATATATTCGAAAGATTATTAGCAAATAAAAGGATAAAAAAATAATTTACTGCGAAGTACGCTCTCACACACACACACACACACACACAGATTGTCATTATTACATTCATTATTGAATTATTATTTTGTTTAATGAATAGACTTGTGTCTGTGTTATAGTTGAATGATTACACTCCACTCATGTCGCTGTGACCCTTTGACAAAGCATACGACAAACTTGGCAGTACATACATATATACCTACATAGTTATTGCAAATGTATAGTGAAGTGGCTCCCGCATGAAATGCTGCACGCACTCTAGATGCATGGGAAAACAATTTCCCAGTTTCCCGCCCCCGTGTATGTACATAAACAAATGATTCGAGATACACATGTGTCATTTTGTATGGTTATTTAAGAGCAAACAAATAAAAATAGTAAAACGACGACAACATAAAAACATAATCGTTACGTCAACTATAGAGGAGCCAACTATTTGATGGGAACTTCATCTAGCTGCTGCCACTGCCACCCTCTATCGCTCTCTGTAAACAATCGATTGGTATAAATCAATTGTTTGGCTTAAATGATGAGACATCAGTCGCGCAGATGAGCGTGGGTAATTAAAATGGAGTTCACATCTGATTCCGCGGAGACCCCTTTTAAATCCTTTTCAAATACTCTCTCTCTATACGAAAAAGGGGTTACAACATTATACGAGTTGGGGCTGACGCTGACAATGTAAAATAATTAAGTTTCGAAAAGTTTGTCTCCCACATCTTGTACACACAGCGCACAACGACGAAATAAATGTACCAAATGATTGGGTAATTTGATTGAAATAAAATTATTTAATTCGATTGCTGCAGAAGGTGTTCGTTTGTAAGGCAAACAAAAAAAAAATACAATTTATGATCTTCTCTCACCAATTGATTGTGGTCCTCGCCAGATTCCATTCTCATTTTCGTCGTCGTCAGAACTAGAACTCAACACTCAAAAGAAACTCCAATCGAATACTAAATTCATTAGTTTGACAATAGATTAGTTTTAATCTACTAATTTTTCTTTTGAAGAAAGCTCAGCAACAAATTCAATTTCATGATTATCTCTTTAAACACACGACAAAAATCGAATGTGTTTTTTTGTTTTTCTGTCTATAATCAAAAAATATTTCACGCATATCAATCGATGATATTCGACCTAGGAAACAAAATAAAACAAAAACAATTGATAGATAGATTCACTACATCATCGTTAAGATGCTAGAAGAAGCATAAAGTCGAACCCAATTAAGGCGAAATTTTTGTCGGCGCGACTGAATATTTAATAAGATTAAAAACATATCGCTGAAGATTTGGTCTCTGGGTTTCTGATTTCAGCTTTTGGCTTTTCAAATTATCAATTATAAATAATAATAATGGATTGGATTGGATTGGATTGGATCGTGTGTTTTAGTTGTCGATCATCTGTCGAACACATAAGTGATGCTGCTGTTGCTCCCCTGGATAGCTTAAAGGGTTCTCTAATAAGTCGGTGTCTTGGAGCACAACTTTGGATTGATTGGACATATTTTTCCAAAAAAAAAAAAAAAAACAAATTGAAATGACTGATTAGAATCGAACAACGAACATCGGTGTGGGTATAATTTTGGTTTTGTTATTTTCATTTTGTTACATATGAATGAGTACGAAATAGCGTGCGATGATAATTTTAAATATATTAACACGGTTCATAGAGTTTTTCGATTAGTTCGATTATTTTCAGTGTCTATTCTCTTCAGCACTGTCGATGTTTGGTTTGGTTTGGATTCAGTTCAGACTCTGTCGGGGTGAAGCGAGAGTTCAACAACACAAACGTTGGTATGAGAGGGAAAAATAATTATGGTTTTCAAAATTTGATTGCTTCCGATCACGTAAGATTTTCTATGAATTGATTTTTGGACCCAACAGTGAGTAACAATTTGTAGATAGAATAGAATAGAATAGCAAAGGCGTTATCCGACATTGATGCAACCTGCGTCGTCTCTAGAACAAGTGCATAGTCTATGAATGGAGTCAATTGAAATTTCTAAAGATACAAGAAGTAATATACGGGAGAGGGGGCGCATAGGTAGGAATTCATGAAAGAAAACAGAAAAAAAAACGTTTTTTTTTTTATAAGAAATATGCATAGATACAAGTAGTAAGTGGCATCCACTTTCGCATTCCTGTGTATACCTATGTAGGTATCTATGATGAGGTGAGGAGACGTCAACGACGACGCAAACGACAACGACGACGATGATGATGGGTAGGTATGTGCTGAGTGTCAGACTATAAATGAGATCCCTTTTATGCGGATGATTGCTTATTATGCTGCTGAGATGAAATATAATGCATACGGTGCACAGAATGAGAAACTCTAATTTCGGTTGAACGCCAGAAAAAACAACAAGCCAAGGCGAAAACGGACGCGAATCGATGTACTTATGTAACTTATGAAGGTAAATGCAAAGGAAAAGTGGAAGTACAGTCGAGTCCAGTCGAAAAGAGACAGCGCTTTTATTTCTATTCTTCTCACAAAACAAGAGGCCTAAAATTTGTTGTTTTTTTAGCTCATATCGCAGTTTTGTGAAAATCAATTTAAATGTAAATTGCAAAATACTACTTAATTAATATAAGGCGTAAACGGCAATGAAATTAAAAGTACAGAGAAGTGTGAGCAGAAACACTTTGAAAGCGATATTGAGGTGCACTCAAACCACCAAAGCTGCGCTCAAAGTGACTCTTTTGTAACCTATTTCATGGGGGCTATTTTCTTGCCCACCAATAGAAGCTGCCAAGCTAAAGTACCTATTTATTGTTTTTTTATATTCGAACCTTTGGCTATTTTCGCAATTCCATGCACACTTTGGGATATAGAAAGCGTGTCGAACCATTTAGGTATAACCTTTTAATGTTGATAAGTATATAACCTATTTAGCTAAACGCTAAAATATAATAGAAAATAAAAATTCCAAAAATATACCTGAGACTAATGTCGGCGGCTTGCACTGTACGTGTATTATCCCAAAACGTGTGTTTACTTTGATGCTGCATCAGCGATAGATTGTTGGTTGGATGCGTCCTTTCACGCGTATAAGTAACCCATCATCTTTGCCAGCAGCAGCACTGATGATGATAGAAGGATCTTAATGAGACATGTATAGCAAAAATGCATCAAAATCCATTAAAAGCCATTTTCGTATTATGGCTGCCACAAAAGAGAGCGAAAAATATACTCGCGGTGGCAGAGGCAACAACCCAAACTCCACATTCGGCATTCATTCTACTAAACATCACAATAGAGACTATATGCATATAGTATATATATATATACATCCACCTAATGCATTGTGTAATCATCATCTTACCCATCATCATCATCATCATCATGATAATCATTTGCAATCAGAGGGTGGAAGCGCAGTGTACAAATAACAAAATGACAACATTTTTGAAACACCACCCATCATCCCACGCCGCGCATTCAAAAATCATAATAGATTGGAAAATATTCATTTTTTTGCAAGAGTTTATGTCGAATTTATTTGTACACTTCAATGAGCATAGGGATATGACAAAATCTGTATATACTATATACAAATTGTAAGCAGCAACGAACCACTTAAGATAATAACCTGCAGCGAAGCAGCAGCATCAGCATCAGCAGCATCGCGTTTTGAATTTGAATTATATTTACTTTTATACACACAGAAGACCCCCATCCATAGCAAAGGGCGGCGCTCGCAATCATATTCGCATTGGCATTGCATTCAAATTTAAATTCAAAGAAATATCATCCTCATAAAACACATTATGGTACATAAAAATCAATTAATAAGCTGCTACAGTGTGAGCTGTGAATATTTGCTGCGAAGAGATAAATTCAATTTTCAAATCTCAGAGACATGGTGATTCCTCAGCCATGTCGACCACGTTGAACTGGTCCATTTCAGTGAAATGTTAGCCAGCCACCGAGGCGGCTAGTAATTGAATTTTCATAATTTCCACAAGACGACAACGATGCACGTATGTGTGTAGCTAGCTGTATTTTTAGAAGGACTAATGTCTTAATTCCCATATGCGACAATCTGCTGAACTCTCGAATGACTGATAAGTTAAGAATTTTCGATATTTTATAAATACACCCAAAATGTCCCGATAAACAGAAGGTTTCGGCGCACAACCCGTTATCGCCTATACATCCGTTTTGGCAAAACAAAAAAATACAAAAAAAAACCCACATAATCACCAATCCTCCTTCTTCGTTCTTTGTTTTTTTTTTTTTTTGCTGTTGTTGAGTGGTGGAAGAGAAAAGAAATTTAAAATTTAATTCCTTGAAAAGTGATTGATAAGGAAACCACTAGCGAACACTAAATACCATACCACCACGCACCCGAATTGAGTTGATTATAACAGAAAAAAAAAATAAAAATAATAATAATTGCTTATCGCATTCCGGAGTTTCTCGATACATCGTTATCGAATTACCATATTTGCCTATAACCGCTAAAGAATAATATACACAACATCCACATGTACTGGTACAAGTAATAATTAAAATAATAACAAATGGAACGGAATGAGGGAGCTTGCCGACTACCAGTTCTAGTTCAAAATACATATATACACGATATATATGATGATGAGATGTGAAAAACCGGAAAACCATTCAAAATAGACCGGATGTCACATTGTGCGCGGCACTATAATAGTATCTGTATTTTAATCACTCGCTTCGAACAATATGTTAGAGTTTTACCAATAATTTAATATTGCGACAATATCTATCTAGGTATAGGCAAAAGCAAATAGTAGATAGATGTGGTAAATTATTTTCCATTACCTATACAAAATGCAGAGTGTATTGGGGGGGTGGGCGGTATGGTAAAGGACGACAGTAGGGAAAGACACATTATTTAATGCGAAAAACTATCCGAAACTTAATTTTGCACAGCATCTCTATCTGGCATGAAGAAAATATTTGTCTCGTTTGCAATGTATCGGAACGATACTGGTGTACCTATACCTCCTCGTCGATGTCCGCGCGCAAATAAAATGCAACGGAAAAATCGCAGCGACGAGAGAAATCCCCCAAAAACTCAAATGGAATTTCTCGTGAATAGCGGCACACAGGGAAATTTTCAATTTTAATTAGGGAGAGCGCGTTGATTTGGTTGCCTTCATTATGTGTCGGGGCTGTGTTGTTCTGTGTTCTGCTGTTTTGGCATCCTTTAGTTTCGCGCATTTGATGCGGATGATGATGGGGTTTTTGAATTTTTTTTGCATAAATGTATCTGCTTTAGATGTGCTGCTGCTGCGTATTTATATAGATAGATAGATAGATACTAACAACAAGTCACAAATATGTGAGATAACATGCCGATTATTTCTCGGAATGAATGAACTTCGAACCGAAGGGTTAAAGAGAAATTGTTTTATTGCTGACATTAGTCAGAGCATCAGAGCAGGCAGGCCTCTGCCTCTGCCTATTCGCATCATAATAATCTCGTTTCTTGGCTCCGATGATCATTGTGACTCCGACGATGATCTACAAATTGTTCGTAGATCCCAGGGATAAGATATGGAACACATGTGCTCTGCAGATACTTTATATTTATACAATGAGCCATGGCCGCGCATGGAAACGATGAAGATCCTGAGGGAAGAGGACGGAAGAAGGGGCGCGCTCACATTGCAAATAATAAATGAGCGCGCATGTTCTCCGGATTAATGTTTTAATACTAAATGAGGGCCAAAAAGTCGTACGACTGTTGATGCGTTATTGAGATGAGTTGTATGCAGCAGACAACGTCTATACCTATATATACATAATCAAACATATAATTAAGGATGAGAAGAGTGCTGCACTTGGAATAGTAATAGTTTGTTATTTCTTCTCGTCTTTCGCGGGACAGGCAATGCTGCTGTTGCGCGTCTCAAGATCAATGGCATTTTTGACATTTTACAAATCAGAAGGTCATATATTTGTGTAGTCAGTTTCGCTTGAATGTTGTATAATTTTATTAAGTTTTGATTTCTCTACATGGTTGGAATAATCATCATCTAAAATAAAAAAATACAGGACCCAAAGACTAGCTGGAAGGGACCTACGGACCTAATGCCGATTCCGAACGGCAATTGATGAAGCTTCTCATGACAGTTTTTACTCTTGGATGCTTGTCAGCCGCCAGCGAATAAAAAGTGGCACAGGTCGGGATTTCAACCAGCGACCTCTCGCTTAGTGGTCCAACGTACTTAACCACACCCACCAATCCTCATCTATGGCTTATAAAATAAAAAAAACTGTATCCGTGCTTTTCCCACGGAAAAAAAACGAATCGTCTCGCCGAAATCTTTAAAACAAAAAAATCATCCTGCTTGTTTTCTCTCTTTTTCATTGTTTGTCCTATTTAGACGATTTAAAGATGTTGTTTCTCGCCTCAAAAACAACCACCGTACCGACCCAAACCCACCCCCGCCCCATGCCGCCGCATAAAAGTCGGCAGGATAAATCTGCGGCAGTATCATTTTCAGTATTGACATCTCCATTTTTGCGCCTTCAAATATTGTTTACATTCCTTATTGTGTGTTGTAAGGGGGAGGAGGAGGAGGATACGAAAAAAAAACAAAAAAAAGGAAAAGGATAGGGCTTGAGCTCGACCCGCACCTCGTAAATGTCATATTTATAACTTGCTACACGAGTCTTCCTTCTTCTTTTTTTTTTTTGTTTTTTTGCTGTTTTTTTTTTTTCTATGAAAGTTAATGCCCTTGTTGATGTTTGACTTGAACTGGAGTTTGTGTTCATCGAAAAGGGTGGAATCGGAGGGATATAAGTGATGCTTTACGCATTATTGGATAAATAGAGTCAAGAAAAACGAATCAATTTCAAGTGTTTTGGGGTCATAATGAGGGTTATGGTTTTTTTTTTTTGTTTTTGTTTTGCGAGTGCAAATAGAAAATGACTTACCTCTTTCTCTTTGGCAGCCAATTCATCAGCTAAATTATTATTACAACTACTACTGCTATTACTATTTGTATTCTTATTATTGTTACTAGTACTATTATTGTTATTATTGTTTCTTGTTGCCTCATGTCCACTGGGGCTATGCGACCGATTTGATATTTGATTGCTCGCCAGCGTTGCCGATTCGCTGGAGTCTTGGTGGAGATTCATTTCGGCGGTCATTGCCGTGATAAGTTTGCTAGCGTCTGTTATGCGACCGCTGGTTGCTGTAGTTGTTGTTGTTGGTGTTGGTGTTGTTGTTGCTGTTGCTGCTGCTGCTGTTACCAGATCAGTCGCTGTTGTGCTCGTACCAGTTGAGTCCATTATTTGATTATGATTGAAGAGCAGGTTTGCCGCCGCCGAGTTAAGGCAACCGTTGAGTGTGCTGCCGTTCTCGGATAGGGGTGGTGACGGCGACGGTGTTGCCGCCAGCAGATTTCCGTTCTGATGTAAATGCTGTGATATGGCAACACTGTTTAATTTGTTATTATTATTATTATTATTGTTGGTATTGTTATTGTTGTTGTTGTTGTTGTTGTTGAAACTAGAGTTGTTGTTTATCGTTGGCGATAATTTTATATTTGGTATAGGTGTTGTGCTCACCGACGACGGAGATGGTGGCGACGAATGTATCGAAGACGCTGTGGTGGTTGTTGTCGAAGATGTTGATGTTGTTGTAGTTGCAGTAGACGATGTTGACAATTGTTCCTTCAATGTGTTAACTTCCTTTTCAGCCAAAGTAGCCCTCTGCAATGAGACCAAGAAAACAATGAATTTTTTTTTTGTTACATTATTAGTTCAGCAAAAAACAAAGAAAAAACAATGAACAAAAATGTTGTTCAAAACGGTAGAAATATTCCAGACGGTATTCTAAACGAACCCCTCATGTTTGCTAAAGTATTCCCATTTTGATGTCTGCTGATAGTATCGGCCAGAACTTATAGCCCAATTAACCCCCATTTAAAATAATATTTTATAGGTTGGTGGATGATGGTATGTACAGCTATGACTGCCTAACTTTTTCACATGTAATATCCCCAAAAAAACCAACCAAAATTTCGGTGTTTTGTTTTCTCTTTTTTGGAACAGACGAAAATTTAACATAAATGTATTTCCGTTCAATTTGAATTGGACTCTGAGTTGCAACCGCCATCCCCACCCCCTCTTGCACACTCACTCACTCGCTCACATTTGTGGGCAACGAAGAAATACGAGCAAATTTACCGCTCGAATTTTAATAGTTTGAAAAAGTTTTCTCCTTGTTTGGGTTGAAGAATATGTACATATGTATGTATATAGGCAAAAAGGAAGACAAAAAAAAACGACCTCACCACGGACCCCTTTTTGCAGCGGACACACCCTCATTAATTTTACTTTTAAAGTCATTACGGGCTAAATTTACCCAAATTAATACGTTACACTGTTATAACACTCTGTGCTGGGCTCTGTATATGGATGCAAGTAGTGGATTTATCGATAAGCCAATTTGGGGTAGAGAGTCCAAAATAAGTTTGGCAAATTAGTCAGTCGAATCGAAGGACACCGCCACCATCGAGAACTCCATAAGGCGGGGGACAGAGGAGGAAAGTTTTTGCTTTTCCAATTCAAGAATCGAAGGAATTACCATTACCTCGGAGCATTTATCCTTTTGTATACTGTTGTTGTTGTTGTTGTTGTGGGGATACAGACAGAGATCCCTTTGTCTAGGATTGCACCTTCATTTTTAATGCTTTTCAATGCTTCTGGGAGGAATTATGGTTCATTTTCCTCTTGTCGTTACCTTGGAGCTCTATGTCCTGTCTCTCTGTCTCTCTCTGTGCTTGCATACAAAGCAAACGACAGCATCAAACGGACAACATTTTGGTGGATAGATACACAAGTGCATAGATTCTCACGAGGATTGAATTTCAACAAGTCGTGCCGTGATGGTATCAATGTCGTTTGTCGTCGGATGGACGACGAAAATAAATATTTACCAGAAACAAAAAAAAAAAAAACAATTTTGACTAAGACACAGCAACACACAAACAAAAAAGTTAAGACAAAAAATTAAGCTCCTTACGAGGAAAAATCGATTCTATACCGACGAGTTATGAAACCCGCATAAATCTACTCTAGCTGTATAACCCTTTTTCTCATCGAACCCCCAAGGCAGATAGCTATTAGAAGTAGATTTATCGCAATCGAAAAACTTTTGGCGAATTGAAAATTTCCCAAAAACAAAACCCCTTTTTGCTGTTCCATAGGAAGTGTGCGATGACAAGTTGCGCCGGAGCGTCAATTGACGGAGAGGCACGGGGTGGCTAGAAGTTGTACAACTTTTGTTGTCATTCCCAAAGTCGATAATGTTTAATTACAGATTACATCTGACAAGCACCGCCTGCCTGTGCCCCCATGAAAAACGACCAAGTATACGAAATATCTAGACTCATCCCCCCCACAGACAGAGCACGAAGAAGCAGGATTTTAATGATTTTTAAGCTTAAAGCCGTCGTGGTTATTCGGCGGATGGCGGATGGCGGATGGTGGATGGTGGGTTGGGTTGAGGATCAAGGGGAAGGATATTTTTTGATGTCTGATACTGATGGTTGAACCCTTTAGCATTTCAATTGATTTTACAAAAGTCTTCGACGCGGGAAAATGCGGGAAGATGCCAACTGTGGTTTAAAAAGATACTTGTTTTTTTTTGTCTTTGTGTGAGTGGCGATTGATTAAGCGAGGGATACACGCAAAAGGCGAATTTCGCCAAATAGTAATCCCTTGGCCCTGCCGCCCATCAATGGAGATATCAATTAACGAAAATGGAAAAGGGTTAATTAACTAAAATGCGGGTTTTCACTTCAAACACAAAAGACCGACCTTTTACATATATCGCAGCGCCACTCGCATATGCATTTAATGCTGTTTTTTTTGTAAATACTATAAACTCCCAAATTTTAATACAAATTTTTGTTTGGGGTAGAGCATCCCTAGACCACGAGAAGAGCGTAGGAGAGCAAGTCCTGATAAAGATGTTTTAAAACTCGACTATTATACTAGGGAAATTCATCAAATTTCCTTCCTCGGAACCAGTTTTGTATTCCCTTTTTTTTTGTTCTTCATTTTTGGTAGTATTTACTCGTTCCAAGTCCGGGAACAACTGCAGGATGAGTTGCTAGTATGAAAAGTATCGCTATCATTATTGGCTTCCTCGAGTGAGCCCTGCAAGGACGACGACTCTGTGCTATTTGGGGAAAAGTATAGTCTTTGAAGAGAACTTTACATACGTTCATATCGTTTCCAATTCTCTATATATTTTGAATAGCTATGGCTATGATGTGGATTATGGAATAATATTCTTCTGGTGGTCTTTTGTTGACTGCTGCTGATTTTTTGGCAGTAAAAGGGTGGATGCCATAAATGAAAGTTGAAATGAATATATCTACCTATTTTCTTTTTTTGTGCAATTTAAAAAGGATGCTATTAATCTTTATTGGTTCTATCATTCACTCGATTCAGAGTCAAATATTTTCCCTTAATTAAGAAGATGGAACTCTAACAAAAAAAAAAAAAAAAAGAAAAAAAATTGAAAAGCCAAACAAACAAACAAAGATAATTGAAGGCGAATGCGATGCAAAATGGATGAGTTTTCTATATATTTTGTTCTTCTTTCTTTTCGGTGGTTTATTGTAAGTTTCTTTGGGTAGGCGTCAAACCTCAGGGGGTCCATTAAAAAAGCAAAGAATAAGGTGTGTTTTTTTTTTTTTGTTCGTTCTGTTATTGTTTGTTGTGCGAAAAAGGATAACAACGACAGCGAAGCAACTGCCGCCTCCAAATCGGGGTGTAAAATTTAATTAATATTTGTCTTATAGTAGTAATGTAGAATTTATGTTTTTTAATTGATAAACAGAGTCGTCAAAAGTATGTACGTGTCAAGGGGGCGGGAGGAGGAAAAATTAATTAGAAAAAAAAAATATATAATAAACAGGAATTCGTAAAGAAGCCGAGAAACGGATGAAATAATAAAATCCTTGCGGCGATTTTGTCGCTCGATTTTTCAAAGCATTTCATATATAATAGCGCAGGCAAAATCAATGCTGAAATGTCAGTCTGTCATTCTGTCATATCCTTGTTTTGTTTGTGCGGTTATGCAAAAATGCTTTCTGTGTTTGTATATTGTATACACGCGCTCTGTGTACAAGTGTTTGTTTGGTATCGTGACAGTTTTTTTTTTTTTTTTAATATTATTTTTTGCAATACATACTATACACTCCTTATTGAATGCCTTTTGAATTGCTTTCCTGTGCGGCAATGTCCGTTTCGGTTTTATTTATAAAATTTTATTTCAATACACAGAATGGCCTCCCGCGCATTCTTTTACCCTTTTTTTTCTTTGATTATGAGGAGTTTTTTTTTTTTTGTTTTTGTTCGACCCTTCAGACGGAAAAAGTGTGTATTCAAATTAATCATGGTTGCACTGCAAGTCAGTCAATGTAGAAACTGACTGGAGGGGGTTTTTGTTTCTTTAAATTACTGATCGATTCTGCTTGATTAACGTTGGCACAATGACGCATACGAAATGCATGGTCGGTAATGTCAATTTTACAAATCAATGTCCGATACCCAAGCAAACGTCAACCACCCTCCCTCGTTTGGCATATTTAACCGAAACAAATTAATTTAATTAATTACAATCGCATCTTATTAGATATCCTTGCGCAGTGATTTTCCATTTTGCTGCTGTTCAAGGTGAACTCGAACCAAATCCATCACTCAAAGTGCTATCTATCTGTCGGGGAATCCTGTTGCTGTTTGTTCGGCAAGAAAATTCCACAGGAATTCTAACTATGTACCTACATTCTTTCTCTTTTGGGTAATTGTCCCCAAACGGAGCGATTAGAAATCGAATGTAAAAGGATGTCACATCAATTTGGCATGTCAAGATTTGACAAGTAAAAAGGGTGTCTGCTGATGTGTTTCCACAGTGATCTATTACAGCAGATGTATTCAATATACGAGAATGTGTGTGTAGATATACCAATCCAAAAATCAAACCAACCAACAGCAAATGGAGCACACCGATTGACATGCAAGTTTAGGCAATGGCGTATCCTATAATTTATATCGAAAGCATGTCGCTGCCGTGCCGTATCTGGGACACACTTTTGAAATTTCCTCAACCATTTGCCAATGTAAAACTGTCAAATCCTTTGTAAAACAATACTAACACGCCGCACAATGCCAATTAATCAGAAATTCTCAAATAATTGTCTTTAGTGTTACGATACGATGGCGACAAAGAGTGAGCGAGAGAATGATGACCGGTCCCACCAGAGATGGCAAGGGGCGGCTTTTGTGGCAATAATATAAGATTAATTAATGTTCATTTAAAATAGATCGAACCATGTCTAAGAGGAGCGTGAAGTGAACGTCCACCGAACTAAACTGAACCGAACAGAGCACAGCACTCTCGCGAGTTCTAAAATTATATCAGAATTAATTCAAAAGTATCTATCTATTGTTTGTTGTTCAAAAAATTTCGCGGCGGCGGCGGCGGCGACAACGCATTCAGTTTTGTCTGTTTTTCTCACTATTCATTCGAGATACATTTTTTTGTGAACACCACACATACATATGTATGTATGCATACTCGACGGGGTCTATAATGGGGGGACAATGATTCTGACGCGGCTGCCGATGACAAATGCCGCCGAGCCAAAGAGACTTTATTGTAATGGGGCGCGTTTTTCTCTGTACACGGATAATATAAATATTATGTGACTTTTTAAAGTACGCTTGCTAGACAGCGAGAACCGCAGAGCACCGGTCGCTGTCGATCATCTAATTGTGATTTGGTTTTGGCGTTACACTCGGAACGTTTGATATATATATATATTAGATACTAATCCTTTTAAGATGGGCAGGACTCTAAAGATGCTAATCAAATGTGTTGCCGATGTCGATGCCGCCTCCCTTGTCTCCTTTAATCAATTCCAAACATCAAATTTAAATGAATTAGAGAGTATACTGTATACACACAATTAAGACAGAGAATTATAATTTTCAAGTCTTTCTCATCCATTAAAAATCGAATCCTGTCATCTGGAAGGCCCGCACAACAACTCGCAGCACTCACCCCTTTCAGATATCGTTATTTTCAGTTCCAGGCCATGACAGATAGCTAATGTATATTTTTAACTGAAAAATAACACAGTCATAAATTTGCATACAAACATACGAGTACACCACCTATCCGTATCTCGAAAATGTAAGACATATACTCTTCTCCGATACACTTTATCCTTTCAAAATACGCAAAGCAAGGCAAAGCATCCTGCTGCTGCTGCTGCTGTGTGATGTTTCTGATGAGTGTTCCATGGTGGGATGAGGTGCGGCGTTCGGCGTTCGGCCTAGTTGACGAGGGCGAGGTGGGGTAAAGAGGCGAAGAAAACGAAGAAGGAATAATGGTCGAACTGATATACAAATGATGATTTTTGTGTTCTAGGGTGGCGGCATTGGAATGGGATATTCGTTCGGAAGCAGTAGATGGGTGGCACTGGGTTTTTTTTTTGTCTTATTTTTTGATGGTGTGTAACAAACAGTCGAGCAATATACACACATGTGTGTAATATTTAAATAAATAATTAGGAAAAAACGAATACGAGAGAGAGATAGAGAAAAGGATTTTTAATCGTTTGTTCGTTCATTTATTTGTTTGCTTATTTATTTTCTTTGAGTGTGTGTTGTACGTGTGTGTGTACGTGTACGTGTGTGTACACAAAAAGGGTGCTGAAGAAAGAATAACGACATTCTGTATTAATTGCTTATACAGTACAGATACAAAAGAGTCCTCCAATCAAGCAGTCGTGCAAAAAAATAACCAAACCGAAGCGGTACGATGACAATAAGGGATACAGGGATACAGGGATACACGCGTCGTACTAAGCACAGACGGTGACAAGAAGACGGCGAAAACACCCTTTTTGATGGTGTACTTGGTTGTACTAAACAGCAGCACAGCAGTATAAAAAAAAAAAAAAACAAGAAAAGGATTCAAAAAATAATAAATAAATACCCATAGTATGGTGGGACAAACACACACATTCGCATAGATATATGAATTGCTAATTAGTTATCAAAAGCAAACATCGACATCGACATCGACGACGAACGGAAGGACGCGAGCGTCATCTGCGAGAAAAGGAAAGCCAGCATCCTTTTTGAGAAGATAAGAAAATGTCGAGCCAAAGAGATACAAGACATGGTAATTCCATTGATTAATTCGGCAGGCGGGTGGGCGGCAGTAGCAGTGGCACACATGTTTAAAGTAGCAATACCTCCTTCTCTGATAAATCCTTTTCATTTTTCAAAATACACACATGGATATGGATACATATAAAATATGGAAAAGGGTACATATCTATCTATACCTTCAGATAGATGTGATGGAAGATGTATGTAGGTACCTCGAAAAATCCTGGAATTGTTAATTTTTGATGTGATTGCGATGTATGTATGTATGTATCTATAAATTTTCAGCCGATGGACCCAAAGTTATTATTATTATTATAATTATTATTATTTCACATATCCACACATTGAAACTTTTGTCAACCACAAAAAGGGTTGCTGCAGCATTCCAAGGCAGGGGGTTGAGAAAGAATTTCATCCCTTTTATACTTTTTACCAGTGGACATGGACACATTAGAAATACCTCGCAAAACATAATCATATGTCCACCCTTCCCCACAACTTGAGTCCTTTTTTGCGAGAACAAAGCTATAAAATCCTCGCCCCCTCACCCCCTCACCCCTGCACACACTCATTCATTAATTGTGAATGATTATTTATTTAGAAAATTTTGACGATTCGAGGCAGCACAGACAAATAAAAAAAGAGCATGTTACCCAAAAATTCGTTGGTCATATGTAGATGGCCGTGAGCTATCTAGCTATGGATGTGTATTCAAAAAAAAAAAGGACACAAATGCTTAAATATTTTAAAAAGGATTCTGCAAAAGGGATAAACATTACTTTGTAGATCTAGCATATCCGCATCACGTATCGATAAGCAAAGAACTATAACCGGTTTCATATAGATATGTAGATATGTGTTTGCCCGTAATCCTTTGGGTTAATTAGTCCTAATTAAAAATGCATTAAAGGAGCGAACATCAGAATAGATAGGTATGGAGCCGGGGAAAAGAGCTTATCGTACGTTTCCACGATGACGGGCGGGCAAAAAGAGAATACTATTTAAAAAATTTATGAATACATAGAGTGTATGTTGATTTTTCGATATTTACCTAATAAGGATGGTGTATGTATATTCTCCAATTAGCAGGCATGTGTATAGCTCTTAATCACAGAGATTGCATAGATTGCATCACTTGCAACGCCAACTCGAAATTACATATGCAACCGATTTGTGTGTCAAAGAAATCCAAGCGCATTCTTAGATGTTTCGATTTAATTCACAAATTACTTACTATATTTGATCATTGAAAATAGCTATTTGGAGAGATACATCATCAGAGTTCAAACTCGTTTGTCATACGAGACCATCCCCAGAAGTCATTGCCATCTTGAATTTTAATGTTTTTTCTTTATTTATTTTTTTTTGTTTTTTTTCCATTTCTGTGATCCTATTGTATCGCGTACACATCACTTGCAGATACATGCAAAAAATGAAACTGCTTGTGATGCTTTTGGAGGAGCCTCATTGTCAGACCTTAGAGCACAGAACATACACACGAGTGTACCTATACGTATATACACAGCAAGACGGATGTCATCAGCATAATGACAATTAGTTCATATTCTACTGCATCTCTACTGCACATCCTTTACAAGAGTGGAAAGGACTCTTGTACATTACTTTGCAACAGCAGTACCAGTAGCAGCACTGCAAACTTAAAGCGATGACGACGATGACGACGACAATGAGTGGAAAGCCCCGCTAGGTGTGCATGTCAAAAAGCACTTTTTCAATCACATTGCACACCTGAAAATTTGAAAATCCCACTCGCTCACTCTCGCTCTCTGTGCAAAAGTGTGCTTCTTCAAGCGCGTCAACACTGTAGGTACTGTACCTCTCCACCACCATGCTGTAATTGTAATCCATTGTAGCCCTTATTATTATTATTATTATTATTATTGCTTTGTTTTGTTTGTCTGAAATATAATATTTTATAATTTTCAAGATGAAGTGTTTTTTTTTAGAATGATGAATCCACCAGCACGCACCATAGGTACCATTTTCAATTGACCTTGTTTAGTCCCTTACACCGCAATTTGCCACAGATAATATCATCTATCTATCTATCTATCTATCTAGAGAAATGCAAAATTCCTACCCCATTTCGAAAAATTCGCGTGAAAATCAGAAAACTCCGCACTGCTTGACACCCTCAATGAACAGTGGATGTTGGCGCTGCAATTGATACGCGGGCTATGATACAGTTGCCACCAGTTGTCCATCCGGTGGGATAGACAAGCAAACAAACAAACAAACAAACAACAACCCCTTACAACGGTTTTAACCTATACCCCCCAAAATTTTCGCCAATTCACCATTGCGCGCCGCACAATGCTCGACCAAACCAACTCATGCACTCTCATCGCACTTGCGGTGCGTTGTGCTTCATATTCCCGCAGTGCTGCAAAAGGTTATCCCCTCACCCTGCTGCAATACTCACAACCGCCAATTATCCTGTACATGACAGGTGGTTATTTGCACGTATTCCATTACTCATCTGCGATGTACTCGCTGTTGCTATTCACTGCTACTGTTCCCATTTTAGTGTTGGTACGAATTCGACAAAAGTGACAAATCATCTGCCGAAAATCGCCGCGTTCAACACGCTGCATCCTGTGGAATGAGCATTATGTGTTTCTGTGCGTTGCAAAAGGACTAAATACACACTCGCACGTCCGAAAATTCAAGGTCACCAGCAGCCCCATTTTTGCGTTTGTTGCGTTCCATGCATTTTAAATCCTGCGTCCCCTCGGTCGGTTTGGATTGTTGTTTTTGTTTTTATTTTTATTTTCATTTTTTTTTTTTCTGTGAAAACAATTAACAAACAATTGCAATATTGTGTAATCCGCTTAGGGAAACAATTACTTCTGTAGGTGGAGGAGGATACACATATGATGCAATGTTGCTCTGGACTGTTGCACAAAGTGAATAATTAGTCGATTATGGGGATAACCGGATGAAAGAAATAACCTAAGAATGGTAGTCATGTTGGGCTAAGGTTGTTCACTGCATCGTCGATCCGCTATGGCTAAGATATGGAGGAGGGCTCTAACAAATTTGTTCAATAAAATCAGGCAATCGTTAAAAAAAAGTTCTGCTCATAAATAGGGCTTAAGCGTTGAGGGTCGAAGCAGTGAGGGCATAGATATTTGAACAAATCCGACTTGTAGGGTTTCCATAGGAACTTGGCGATTACGCTAACCTAACCTCGTTTTTTTTAAAGTAGACAAAAATGCTGTACTTGCTAAGAACATTACCAAACCAACAAAAGGGTTAGGTCTAAGATTCAAGGCCCAATTTTAGTAACTCATAAAAAGTGTATTGAACTCGTTAGCCCTGCATCAATAAATAATCCAAAACGAATCGGTTATCTAATAAACCTCAATCAATATTTAGATCATCTGTAAAAAATCGCTCAAAGTTGCGGAAATGGATTTCCGTTTATAGATAGATGTCGTCCAAAAACAGAAAATCCATATTCTTTAAATGAAAAGACAAAACTAAACTTCAATCAGTATCAACACAACCCACACAAAGCACCTACATTGTATATACTACGTGTACGTTAAAGTTCCCTTTCACCAACAAAAGAACAGGAAAAAAAAACCGTTCACCGAAATAAAAGACAGGAAATCAACGAAATTCGCAAAAGCGACCCCAAGAAACATTTGTTTGAATAGCGCGGATCAAAGCCCAGAATAGCAGTCACAACTCACAGCATCATTGTGCTGCGTTATAATATATATATATAAAATATAGAATAAAACACAGACAGGGTCGCTCCAACTGACGCGATCATCGAATTTAATTGAAAAGAAGTTATTGAGATTTGCATATTGTGCGAGGGCGGATCGCGTCTCTCTTGTTTGTGAGTTTTTTTTTTTTTGCATGAACTTGAACGTACTTGAGTATTGAATTCTTAAGGGTTACTTGCGATTGCGACCGAAGAAGTCCTTTTTCTCATTCAATAATGCTTTGAGTCGCATGAATGGGATAATTTTACAAGGCGTGCTAGCGCGCAGACATAGCCAAGCAAAATGTTGTACGTTCAACGAACAAAAATCAATCAAAACCATTCTTTAAAGGTTTGCTTAGGATATTCGCGCGCGACACTCGTTCATTCATCATTGAATACCAATTGTATGCAAATTGAGTTGATATATATTTATTTTTTTATTTTTAGTGATCGTAAGGATCGATAGCCGTCAGAGTTTGTATTGAATGTTTATGTAGGACTTTCAAGTACACCCACATGGGAGTAGGTACCTACCTATGGGTTTACGTGCCAGATCATGATTGTTCAAAGAAGTAGATCGTAGCGATGTGATCTTGAGATGGATGAAAGGGGCAAAAGGTTGTGTGTGTGTGTGTGTGTGTGTATGACACTTTAAGCGAGGCTTACTATTTGGAAAACTACATAGGTTAATACAGTGCCATCCAAAAGTTTTGCGGAATTCAAACAAAAAAAACAACCAACATCAAGCAGATTTTATTATGTAAACGCGTGCGTGGTCAATCGCTTAAAAAGCACTCTAACGTTGCTCCTTGTTACTACAAAAATAGCATGACAGCTGACAGATGAGAAATGTCAGATGATAGATGAAAAATTACATAAGTCTTCGTCTTACAGCTTACATAGGTTTCAAAAGTCGTTATCGACTGCGATCAGGTAGTAAAAAGTTGTTTTTATCATTCAAGTCCATGAGAATTTTCTCCAAACCTACCACTTTTACCTTACTCGCAACCTCACTAACACCTGTTGTTAAGATAATGTCAATCGGTTTGGGCCTTTTATTAACTAAAAAAACGAATTCGATTTTCGAAAATACGAGCGTACAAAAAACAGTGTAAAAATTTAGGTACGGAGGCGGCTAAGTTCTTAATCGTATATTTGTTAACTTGAAGAATGTAAAGTAATTTTAAGTTGATAATATAAAGATGAGGGTTCGTTGATGTTGAAAAATGTATTTTGGAAAATAGTTTGGACTTTTTGAAATTTTCATTTCTTTTGAAAATCTCAGGGAATCTTAGGGATCTTACTCAAATGACTCAAATTAATTTTACGCAATACTCCATGGAGTATTTTAAGCTATCACTCAGCTTTTTATTCCATTCATGAGAGATGAGCTGCTTCAAATTTTAGACGGATTTTTGTTTTTAAAACCATTGCCACCATTTGACGCACAAATTCTATGTAAATAAATATCTATCTCGTGACAAGCTTACAAACAATTATTTATGGATATTTTTTAAATAATAAAATATTAATCGTCGGCTTAGGGTGTAAACCAGAAAAATCCTTACATGACGATTATAGGAGATATACAGGAGAAGGAAAAAACTATACCAAAAAACTTTTAATAAAATTTAAAATAGGCATGATTTGTGTATTTTTACATATATTAATTTTCCCTGCACAATAAAAGAAATTAAATATTCTTCATATGCTCTCCCTAGTTTTGATAGGGTAAGTTTAGTTTAATTCGAAATTAAAGGACTCAACTGTCTTACTCATCTTGCGATTTGCACCACTTTTATCCCGACGATGCGTCGTCATAATAATCTCAAATATCATAAAAATGGACTTGGACCAGTTTACACTCTAAGCTGACCAAATGTAAATCTTAACTTTTGGACTGTCTTACAACAAGGTAATTAAATAATTAATTTAAAATAAAAATATTCATTCATTATTAAGATAAACGTACATATATGTTGTTGGTAGGTACTCACGATTTTTAGAAAAATAAAGCAAAGAAAAAGAAAAATATGCTGCTCCCACTTTTTTCAGTTGCAAATCGAAAACTAACTCGTGTTGGAAATGAAAACGATCAAATTTTGTTATAGACCGTAAAGTAGCTAAACTGATGGATGTACAAATACAGCACAATCAACTATCAACTCATCAGCATTTCACTGCTCTCAGGCATCAGATAAGATATCGTATTTACTGCAGCCGCAGCTTTTTTTCTTTTTTTTTTTTTTGTTCATTTAATATTAACTTATATTGCTGCTTATAAATGAGTTGATACACGAGAGAATTAACTATTAAGTAGGTACCTACCTATATTTTAGGAATGTAGTTAGATAATATCTATCTTCAAGCCAGATAAGATATTGGAGCACGGGATTGATAAGCATTTTAATAAAAAACGAAAAACCAAATAAAAAGATTTATTCTACGCCATTTTGCTTTTATTGATGAAGCGACATCTTTTACATTTTCTTGAAACAAACGTACCCATGTACATATTACCTAAAAGTTAAAACCCACCATACACCTATGTATATCTATCTATATATGAAACGTATATTGAAAGTAAAAAGGCAATATCAATATTGGTCCATTGTAGGGGATGCGCTTCATCGCGCGCGCAATAAAGGCGTTTCCAATAGTAATTGATGGAGTATTTTTTTGCTCAGCATTTTTCTATACATAACCAAGTACCTATCTAGATACATCTTTCTACGAACAACATATTGATTTCGTAATTTATTTATTTCATTTTCTTTACATACACACAGGTCCTGTAAATCTGTCTCGTCCAATCGAATATCGACTTTCGCACTGGGGTGGCGCTGTAAACGCTCCCCATCACCTACCAATCCACCCACCCTGCCTGCCTTAACGCAAAAAAAGAGTGAAAAAAAAAAGAAATATAATCACCCCTCACTCAAATCGAGGAAAAAAATAAAAGCAGTAAAAATAAAAACGTACATAAGCGCCATCCCCCTTGCTCTGCTGCTGCTTATGTATAATATATATATATATATATGAAAGCTTAGCGCATTTTTTCTTTTCCACTTTTCTTTGGATTCTCGTTTGTTTTTTTTTTTTGCACCCCCATCGATTTTGATTGGGAATCCATCCATACAACTAAGCGCGCTTGAAATATCCTTACATACCTCATCCCCGAAATGGAAACTCACCAACCACCACCACCCACTCACCCCCATTCGGAATCTATCTAACACAATCTACTAACGTACCGAATGGAATAAGGCAGCAGCAGCAGCAGAATCAGGTGGAGGTGCTGTGCTCTCTTTCTGTGCGCAGCGCTCTTGTGCTAAACTATACACCACAATCGAATGAAGGACACTTTTTCCTTTGGCATCGGTAAGTATAGATGAATACAGAATAGAACAGAACTTCGGCAAGTAAAAGAGAATTTTACACCCAAAGCCAGAGCCAGAGCCAGAGACAGAAAGAAGCCACCCACTATCATCTCATCAGACCCACAGAAAGAGAGCGTTTGCTTGTAGGTTCCCCACATATGCTCTTAAAGAATGCTGCTGCCGCCTGCTCATTGACTGGCTCAGTCAATTCTGCTACTGCAGCTAGTAGAGGTACTATACCTATACTATAGCCGTATACAAAGCTTTCGATTTAATATAATATTTTATTGGAAATGCTCCTCGAACGGAAAGTGGGGAAATACCGATGCATGATTGTTTAACGATTCGACACGAGGGTGCTCCGCCCAGATTTAATCGAACTCGAACCATATAGGGACGACAATATGGGACAATGGCTATAATTGAATCAGATATCTCACGTCTGTTTGCTATCCATATACCTATACACGTTGAAAGGAGAATGAACCTTCATATAACAATTCTTTCGTTCTCTTTGACAACAAAAAAAAAAATAAATAATAATTTTTGATCGAAAAGGTGAACAACAAAAGAAAAAATAAAACCCACCAACCATCCATCCCCTCACATATTAGCTACGACGACGACGACGACAATGCTCTCTTTTACACAAATCAGAAGAACAAGAAATATAGGAAGAAGAAAACGAAGAAGAAGAAGAAAAAAAACATCCACGACAATCATCAACATCCCCTCCTACTGTACCACATTCCCAGTCAATAGCCATCCAATCAGGTTTGTTAAAAATCTATCTATATTCCATCTTTCGCATTTCGGGGTTTGCTGCTGCTGCTGCTGCTGGTGGTGCTGGTGCTGATCGAACGGCTTTCGTTCGTTCCGTTTCACACACTCGTTCAATTCATTGGACTCACTCTCACTCGCTAACAAAAAGTGCTACTGCCACACATATACTTTCCCTACCCGCGCTAGTAGTAGTGTGCCGATAGCACATAGGAAAAAAATAAGCAATAAAAATTAATGTAGAGATATAAAACAACAACAACAACAGAAAGAAAAAAACCAACAAAAAAATACCCCTGTAAATTCACCATTCAGTCAGATTGTACTGAGAATTCACCACACGTGTTTCTCTTAAATTGGTGTTAGCTCTCTTTAATAAAATATACATTCTCTCTTTAACCGATGTGCATTTCCGCGGGAATGATTTGGATTTGCTTTGCCGATTGGATTTGAATTGGATTATTCTTCTTAATATTCAAAAAAAAAAAAAAAAAAATAAAGAATCCTCTGTAGGTACATAATATGTGTAGTAGGTAGGTGCCTGCCTATGTAATGCTACATAAAATTAAATTTTTAATGAAATTGCTTCTGATGGGATTTTTTTCCGCCATCCAGATGTCCTTTAGAACGAGATAGATACATGGGTGCTTTTCTTCTTCATCGTTTTTTTTTTTTTTTTTTTACAAGGCTCCTATATCCTTGAATTTGAATGTGCGCGGCGCCTCTAGACAGGCAGTGACCTGACTGAAGTATGCAAGTGTGTATTCCAGACTCCATCATCCATGGGACTCTTGATATATTTTTATTTTTTTTGCCTTTCCCCGATAGCTTTTCATTTTTCTTGTGCTTTCCCGGCTGTAGGTGTGTGCTTCGATAAGTTTTTAAGGATACTTTTTTTTTTTCTTCTTATTTTCGTGCCATCATCGGGTATAGTAGGGTGTTAGGTATACACTCATAATATGGGGTTCAGTAGGGAGTACGATGCACACATAAATAATAAACATAGATGTTGCCATTAAAGTGTGTGCTGGCTGAGATCGAGACGACACAACTAGTGGCAGGAGAACTACTAGGTACACTATCTACCTACCACTGTTGGGGAGCACTGCCTCCGGGCTCCTGCCGCGCTACTGTACGATGGTAGGTACTGGCTGTGCACACAATATCACCAATTGGTCCATTTAGGTTCGGTATCTATCGGGGTTTGTATGTGAAGATATTGATAATGTGTCAGTGCGCACATACCGATTCGGGAACAGCAGCACACTGTCTGTGCTGTATTTAATTCCTGCACTTGTTTATTTATTTTCTGGAATGGAACCTTCTACTACTATACATATGTACGTATGAAGAGCATTGTATACCGACATACCTACATATATTGTCATACACTTGAAGAGGTGTTAATTCCAGCAAAGGAGGTGTGAAATCTCGTGTCATTTTTTATTGGTGGACCCATCAGCGCATTGTATTTATTAGCAATAGATATTGATTTCTCTCATAAAAGTATCTACAGGTAGGTAGGTACCTATGTATGTTCGATATAAAAATTTATTTATATTGGCTGTAAATGAGGAGGAGTTGATGGCACCAATCAGATACATCCTTGTGCTAAGAACACAACCGAGAGAGTGAAAGAAGAAAACACTCTCTAGAGAAAAATCTTTGTGTGTGCGAAAAACCAATAAAGGCAAAGGAACGATAAAAAAATAAAATGAAAAAATGAAAAAAATGTCGCCATCTACATGCAAGGATATTTATTTACCCTTATCAGCAGCATCGAATCCATCCAATACACATGCCCGTTATAATTCAGTATTCAGTATATATATATATATGGATGTGTGTTTTTTTTTTTGCAATTGCGAATTGCGATACATAAACCTACATATATCGTTGTCGTCGTCATCCATCTCTCATACACACTAGAGACATGGGAAGAAAATAATAAGAAGAACATGAAAAAATCTTGAATTCGATGACTTTCGAGTGGGTGGGTCCTTGACAATATAGATAGATAGATAGATAGATAGTTATTTTTGTTTTTATTTCATCCACTACTCCTTTTCTTCGCTCTCTACCTAGTACCTATATCCATGCACTTACAATACATAGTTCGCGCTTCTTCGATTTCGATTCAACTGTGCAAAAGCCAGAAGCAGCAGCAGCAGCAGCAACACTAACTAAAGCAAGGATAAGAGATGCAATGCAAGTGAATGTGAAAGAAAATGAGAGAGAAAATGGAAAATTTATTATTGAAAGTATTATAGTAGTTGGCGCAAATATAGGTAGGTGGTGGTGGTGGTGGAGAAGGGGGTGAAGGAGCCAAGCTGTTGTGGAAATGGTGCATGAGAAGAAAATATACATGTAACGAGAAGGGTCCTGGAACCGATGATGCTCTCGTTCTCCTGGGGAAAGTGTTGCTGGAGTGCACTATTTCCTATATATAAAAGTTCGTTGCATCAATTTTTGATTAAGGGTTGAACTGTGTGCTGCTGTACCCATTTTTATTGCAAAGGGAAGTAGGTAGTAGAATGCAGCTCTCTCGGACGTGAATTGATGAAAAGATATTTACTTTGGTAATGGAAAAATTGGAATGAATATGTAGTAGATATCCATTCCATATGCCATCTAAATATTGACAATAATAAGAACTCCACCCTTTTCTCTATTTTTTTCTCTTTCTCTGAATGAATAAACGCATCCATTCACACACAAAAAATTGAATATGTAATAAAAAAAAAGAAAAAAAAAACTGTAACCAACAAGGCAGAGAAAAGTAGCAGTGTCAAGAATGAAGCGCGCATGTTAATGCGCCTTAATTTTGATTTATGAGTCTTCGCCCTCGTCTTTGCGCTGCGCTGCGCTGCGGTGCGGTGCGGTGCGGTATTCTTTCCTTTCCTCTCATAAGTATATTTTTATTCTTTTTGATTTTGTATTGCATTACACAGAGTCTTTTAATTTTATTCCTCATGGATGGGACACAAATCCATACAGCAAAGGATGTTGGCTGCATTCTATATACGACCACATCAACTCTCCCACTTTTTGAAATATGTATCGAGAATGGAAATTGAGAGCGCCACATTCGCATAAACTTTAAAAGGAAACGACGGCACAAAAACTATACTACATCTGTATCTGTAGATATATGTATATTGCGTGAGAAGACCAAGAAAAAACGATCTTTATGGGTGACAAAAACATTCCCTTTTCAATGCAAATGAGATGCTGCGGAGGAAGGGATCTTTCTTCTTCTTTTTTTCAGATGGAAAGATGCCCTAAAAACGGCATCACACATTTTGAGTCGTTCTTCTTTTTCAATTCGTATTTCCGTTTTGGTTTGAGGGTTTATCAAAAAATTATCTTTTATTTTGTATCCACCAAACATCGACTGTTGATCCCGACTGCGAGACTTCTCTCCCACACACATCAGCATCAAGTAACAGCAGCTGTTGATGATTGCGGTGATGATTCAATGACGATGATTATCGCCAGTCGTAGTCGCAACGAAGCGCACGCACTGTGCGAGTACACTCGTATTCAAATTGAATTTGATTATTGGTGATCATTTAATTGACAGGAAGTCGATTTAATTGAATATGTATCTGAGCTGGTGAATTTTGAGACACTCCAACAGTGTATCGTCGTCGTCGTCGTCGCTGTCGTTGTCGTTTTCGTAGAGGCGTTAATTAAATTATTTCAATTTGTTCTTCCGCTGATGGGGATAACAGTCAGTCACAGATACCATTCAATTGAATAGAAAGACGCATACTTATGTAGGTACATATGTGTTGCAGTCCTTTCGTTGTTTTTTTTTTTTTTAGTTTTTTTGCGCGCTCTACAAGAATTTTACCCACACGACAGGAGGAAATGTAAGAAAGTGTCATTCAACTGTATGTTTAATACCTACCAAACCATGTGCTTACTGTGGGTATACGATAAAACTATGCCAAAAACTTTCAAGGACATTCACTCTGCACACAACGTGCGTAATTATGCCACAAACTAACAGACAAATGATAATGCAAATATATAGAGAGAGAGAAAGATACGTAGATACACAAACATGTACCTACCTACCTACCTACCAACCGGATAAATATACACAGTGTTTGTATATGGTATATTTGCAGGATACTATTATGCTGCTGTTAAGTGAAAGTGCGTTGTGTCGTCTCGTGATTCAGATTTACCAGAGCACACCCTTTCTTCTCATCTCTCTGGATAGTATCTGTTCTGTCGTAGTCGTCGCTGTCGCCGTCGCCGTCGTTGCCGCCCCCACTTTGTGCGCCCACTTGTTTGTTAGTCGGAACTGTAAATAGCTTGCGTATTCTTTAAGGAATGAATGGCAAAATGGCAGTGGAAAGGGAAAATCTACCTTAAATTAAGAGACGACTTTAAGCAGGCGCTCAACGGAGGCGAACAGGGGGGGGGGGACAAGTCAGCGGAAATTAAAAATCCATGACATCACTTCCGGTAAAATTTCAAGGACGACCAACGACCGACGATCCAGTTTTACATACATACATACCTACCTAAAATTTTGCAAAATTTAAAGTAAAAACAAAACATTCATTGTAGATAGTATTGTACCTTTCCTATCCGACAAAGAGAGACAGCGACTGACCAAGAAATAGAGAGGCAAAAGCATTTTCTCATAAGCGGCGACAAAACAAAACAAAACGTCGTCGTCGTCGTCGGTCGGTTGGTTTAAGTTGGCTTAGGAAGGTTCTTCTAATACACCAAGAAGGTACTACAGAGATACAATGTTTCCTAATACCAAGTCCCCCGAAAACCACCAAAAAGGATGGAGTTCACTAGGTTTCGTCTATACTACTATGACTATGACGACTACCACTACTACACTATCCCGAACCCAAAAGAAAACGGCAAAGACCTACGAGATATTGTGGAAGAGAAGCAACCACACCACCACCAGAGGGAGCGAGGAGAAAAAAAAACGAAAAAAAAGAAGAAGGGTTCACTTGGAGCGCAGTAGACGCCTTCGTTCAAGGTGGTGGATATATATTTCTGCCGGAGAGTGAGAGAATGGCAGTAAAATTTTCTTAAACGCCTTTAAATATATATTTTTGTTTGTCTGCTTGGAAATCCCTTTGGATACCACCAGAGTATCGAAACCTTCAAGGACATGGCGGAGGCCTGTGCTTTTTTTTTGTTTTTTTGTTTAATTTAAGTTGGACGACCGCCGCATTTAATGGTAGGTACAATGGAAAATGTTAAACTTGCTGTGATTTAAATTCAAGTGTGTCATGTGAAAATCAAACTCTTTTCTTTCTTCTCATAGAAAGGAAGTCCTTATTACCCAAGAATGTGAAATTGAAATTGAAGTTGAAGACCGACTCGGTCTGGTTCAAGTAGCGCGGCAGTGGCAATGCGATCACAGCTCTAGATTACAACCGAATACAAATCATTATCATGATGCACCAGTTATTGGGAATTCTAAAATGTACTCTATTATATCTTGTATCTAGAACAAACATGTCATCCCTTCACCCTCTTATAAGTGAAAGAAAACCACTTGAAGTCATCGTGTTTGCTTGTTCCCGTTCCCGTTCCCTTGTTCCCTTTGTGAGCGAGCACACAAAACGTTTACGAACGAACCCACTCTGACCCACAACTAGTGGCGGGCGGGTTACTTAAAAATCTATAAATTAGACTTTACCTCTACCGAAAACCTATTCAATTTCAAGTTTATTATCAAACTTGAACAATTAAGATAGAAATCATCATATTCATATTCATATTCATTTTCATAGGCATAGAGTCATTGCCAAAACTATAAAACTAATAATCGCTTAATATCCTTCGATTCGGGACAAAGTGTAGTATCGTCGTCATCGTCATCGTCAGTATAGCAGCCGCCCTTGTTGTATCTGCACGTACGTGCTAATGACTGGGACATTGGTTATCGGTGTCTACCAATTAAATCTGTTTTGGGGGTGAGTACGCGCTACATACAGTGTATCTATTAGAAATTAAACATATCCGTTAGAGAGATACTTAATGGATGATGCTTCCAGATCAAATAAATATATCTGTACACGACTTAATTATAGAGCCTTGTCGTCCCCCCATCTCCGCCACATGTGTGTATTTGTTCACATCCAATATCGTATCATCGTTATATTAATAATTAAGTGAATTATTATTGTTTTTTTGTTTCTTGGTAATGATGGTTGGTTGTGTGGGAAATTCTAAAAAGTGACAAATGTAGCTCCCCTTTTTTTATTAAAAAAAAAAAAAAAAAAACACACAAAACAGAAACATCTTCGTTCGGTTTGTGTTTTTTTTTTTGGAAATCAAATTTAATCTTTGTCACAATTTTCTATTTTTGATTTTCTGATTTTCCTCAGGTCTCTTGCCTCTGCCGTATATATTGGACCCAACGGAAACCCATTTGATTTTATGACCGAGCAACCGAAGAATTATAGGAAATTTTGATTTGATTTTATGTTTTAGAATAGATTAAGAAAATGTCTTTGACGCCAATAGATAGATATACACAAACACACGAATATTGTTGTTGTTGGTTGGTTGTTTTTTTTTTTTTTTTTTTTCAAAAACAAAACAGAAGGGAGCGAGTGATTTGTGGCACGGTAAAATCCTCAAGTCAAATGGCCAAAAATGAGCACGTGGTCGCTCAGCAGGCGACTTCGTCATCGTCATTGTCGTATGTGATTTTCAATTTTTTGACAACCCTAAATTGTAATCCCTTTAAAAAATGAATTTAAATAATGCATCAATTCGCATGGTGGCGCTCCAGTGTCTATGTACAGATTTGTTTCGCTTCTAAAAATATAATCTATTTTTTTTTCAATCGATGTCAAAGTGGCGCACGCAAAACTACACGCCGACGACACTCTGCAAACACCAAGCAAAGTTATTTCGAGCGACAAAATCCCCTTCAATCATGTCACTCATGTTTTTGTAAAATTATGACAATCTAATTGTTTGAAAATGAAAATTCCATCAGTAGTTCTTGCACGTGGGTGTATTTTTTTTATAGATACCTACCGAGAATACGAAAAAAAATCGTATTAACATCCATCAAAGTGATATTTTTGGTCAATTTAAATCCCAATCAGACTTTATGGTTATTTTTTTTTTATTGATTATGAAACTACATTCAATCTAGTTCACAGAAGATGTAGGATACTTGAAATACATGTGTCGAAGATACACAAAATACATCCACACAAATAAAAATCATTAAAATTCAGAAGCCGTCAGATATCTAAATAAATCGAAACGAC
Organism: Ferdinandea cuprea; assembly: GCA_963576555.1. Lineage (NCBI taxonomy): Eukaryota > Metazoa > Arthropoda > Insecta > Diptera > Syrphidae > Ferdinandea > Ferdinandea cuprea. The sequence continues at coordinate 68,678,212 of OY754958.1, forward strand.
AGATCATAAAAACTAAAAACCGAACACAACGGATTCATTTATATAGATATTTTGTTTTTTGTATATTAGTATTCGTTTCTTCATCTAAATTCTCGATCGAAAAACGAAATTCCCATTAAAAAACAAGAAATATATATGTACTGATGCCTGTTGAGTGGTACGTGTTTGAGTCGTATTAGTAATAGATATATCTGATGCCAAGACAATACATTTTGACAGTGGTCTTCTTCTATGGTTGTATATCAATGTGTTTTGGCACATTATTAGCATATCATATGTTCCTGGCCGCACATCAACAAAAAAAACAAAATACACAATGGGAGCTGATCAATTTACTCATTCCTTTTGAGTACTATACTATACCACTTGACTTCAAGTACAATCAATGACTGTAGTAGTGATCATGTCGGATGATCATGGGCGATGAGATGATGTAGATACGCCATATTCATCGACAGAAATTGGTTAATTGTAAGCGATAGATTTGTCGGAGAAAAAAAAAGAAAAAAAAAAGAACAGAAGCAAATTCTTTGAATTCAATTTGAGAAAATGCTACTTCATGCAGAACAGTGTGTGAAGTCAGAATGGATTCAGTGATTTAGTTGCCAATGACTGGAGAAAATGATGTTGCGTTCGGTGCTGGCTGCCTGCAGCCTCCCCCAACAGTTGTGTGCTGTGCAGTAGCCCTGTCCGCCGCCGTTATCCCAATGCACACCGACTTGACGACGCACCAGTCAATTTCTCCTCTGTGTTCCGTTCCCCTCTCACTCTGTATCGGCCTGTTTTCGGTGGCATGCGGTTTGTCTTTTAAACTTTTTGTGTCTGCGATGCAATGGGACGAGACGTTTTTTGTGCATTCGGTGTTGTAAAAGTGACAAAAATAGATGTCACACTAAGTACTTTGACATTTTCCATAAATAAGGCGACGCATATGATGTTGATGTAGTATCTTTTAGTGTTGTTTTTATGCCGATAGGATTTTTTTTTGTTTGAAATTTTTTAGTTTTGTTTTCTATTGTAAAATTTGGCAGCACTTTATTTATATAAGACATCTGGGAGTTGCAAGGAAAAACCCATTTGAAATTATAAAGTTTCTATGTGATTTTTTGTCCTTTTCTAACATAAAACTGTTGACTTGGCAGCACTACAAACCTAACTGATAATTAACAAAATAAGATAATTAGTAATTTTTCTCCTTTTATTCTCACCACAATTTAGAAACAAGAGTTTCCATTTGTCCACAAGTTCAATAAAGGAAGTATTAAGACAGGTAAATTTCTCACCGAAATCTGTGTCTGATTAAAATATCGTGCCGCTTTTTAACGCCTTTTAAGATGGTGGTGTTTTATGTAGTATTAATCTAAATCCACAAGCAAAACTTCTCCAGATTTGCGTGTATTCACCAAAAGAATAGTTCTTCTTCAAAAGGTCTTATAAAGGTTTAAAGGAAACAGTAGGTGGCATATTTGTTAAATTGACTACTTGCAGTGCTGTAAATTAATTAATTATAATTGAGTTCGGAATGATTGCAACATGATTCTGCTCTCCCAAGCTGCTTTTCTTGGCAGCATTTAAATGATCACAGATGGTTTGGCAGCACCGACATAATTTTGAATTAGAAATTTCAAGTTCTGATTTTATTTTTATTAATAAGAAATAATAATTTCCTATGTAGCTAGTTGAAGAAAATACGGGAGACAATTTAAAGTAAAGTTTTGCAGTGCTGCCATTGAACCAACTATTAATAGAAACTCCAATATCTTTTTAGAAGCGAATTATACCGACAATTAAGACAGAATGCTTTATAATTTTATTCCTTCAATTATCGGTTAAGCTTACAGTATAACTGTGCTGCCAAAGTATCAGTTCTTTAAAATATGACAATCGTATAAATATTTTCGGTTAACATTTTATAGTCATTGACTTGTAATGGAGCTATCCGAATAAAATAGCTTTCAATTTAAAATCCCCATTAACCACCTTTTCGGCTTAAAAAAAAACTAAGACTAAATTTGACTTGTTTTCATATTCCTTTGTGGCCAGAATTCAAAAGGTTGTAACACTGTGTGCGGTTAACCTAAAGAGGACGAATTTTAGGTTATGCTCATGGATTGATTAAGTAAGCGTTGTTGATGCTTTCTTATTGCACTCAGACCAATTTTGAGCGATTTTAACACCATAGGGGTCCCTTAATGAATGTAGTATCTTCCTTGTTTTGACTGATGTAAAAGTTTAGTTAAAAACGTAAAAATATTGGTAAGAGAGAAGATTTCGGAGAGCAATGGAAGCAATTATTTCTCTTATTCGACTGAGGCCTTGGTAGTTAGCGACAAAGAAAGTGTGTTTGTTCATCACGGGTAGTGTTAACACATTAAGATCGTCGTTTAGTAGTTAAAGTGAGAGGGCTATACTGCCGTGTTAAGCAAGAAAGTCCTAAGCGCAAAAAATCATATTTTGAGTTAAGAGCATATCTGTGATCTGCGATTTGAGAAATTCAAAGTCGTGTCTGGAAGTGCCTTAAAATCAGAAAAGGAAATGCGATGCATATCCGAAAATCCCGTGTTTGTTAAGCAAAAAAGTCCTATATCCGCATTTTTTTCGTTGCCAATTTTTCGCGCTGTAATTTTCTTGAAAAGCCTTAAAAATTTGAATTTGAATTTACTGAATCCCACAGTAGTTTTATATATGCGAAACAGCTTAGCTACATAGCGATGGCAGAGATCGAAACAGATAAAGTGAAATTACTCAAAACTATGAAAGTGGATATAGAACTTTCTTGCTTAAAACGGCAGTATAATCGTCCGTAGGTCTAACTGTTTTTAGCAACAGTAAGGTGCATTGGCTTAGTAGCATTGAACTACACAGTGAGGGGTGAGCGATATTCAAATCCGCCACAGTACCATTGCATTTGTGTCAAAATAGATCTTTGCAAGCAAAATGGTTGGAGAAGCTAGGCTTTAGCTCCCTTTATCGCATGTCCAGGACTGTTGGTAGATTAATTTGTTTGCCAGTTGATCAGCAATTCCATTCATTGGCAACAGTTTTACGTTTCAAGCGTAATAACCACCACCGCAGGTTTTACAATTCAAACTCTTTGATAGTTTCAAACAGAAGAATATAAAGTGTAACCACTAAAAAGTTGTTAAGAAAATAATTTCCCGCAAGCAAAATGCAGAAAAAAATAAATTTAAATCGCATTCAACTGCAAACAATAAAAAAAGGTTTAGATTCTGTTTAAATACTTCTTAACCTTCTACGCAACTGTTCAATGAGTATTTTTTTTCTATAAATATCTGCCTAAAAAAACTGCTTATTATTCAGCTATGGGTAGGGTATTCCTATATTTAAACGGGAATATGAAGGATATTAATTGCTACTCTTCACACTCTATGACAATTTCTATATATGAAACCCCTTTTTTGATAGGCACACAATTTTTTTTGATAATATTTTATGCGCGACATTTGATGTTTTTTTTTTTACTGTAGATACAATTTTGTTTGATGGCGGACAAGTTTTTTTTAACGTGATCCTTGCCCGTGTATATGCCCCGTGAAGTCGTTGGTATAGTGTTAATCAATTTTAATACTTAAACCGGTTTTTTGCCCAAAAAAAAACAACAAAAAACACAACTCCCTTCATGCACACTGTATCCCTTGTGAAATATTAGGCCGATATACAGTACAACTATCTATCTATCGTATCTATCATGGGAATAGCACAAAATCGTTCTCATTTCAAATCTGATGGCAAAAAAAAAAATGGAAGATAATTCGCTTATCATATGGATGAATGTATAGATTTTATGTGCATTCGTAGGGGATGATTTAAAAGGGTAGATTTATATATTTAAAAGTTCCAATTATATATTCAAATGAACATCAAGCTGCCAAGCTGTCCAGTGCATGATTTTATTCAAATAAAAAAAAAAAATTATTTACTGAACAACAACACATGCAGCGGCGCTTAACATTTAACATTCCCGCCTTAAAATTGAAAATACCTAACCATAACTAACTATACTTTGGCTTGTAATTAATTTCGTGTGTAGTAAATTGCAGATACATTTTTCAGCTGGAAATTAACACATATTTATGCTTATTTAAAAAGTCTAGACACAAAAAACAAAAAAAAACAAAATGAAATAAAAGTGAATTCGTTAAAATTCACCACCCACACACGCCAGCCACAGTGTATGTATCTTAATAATGACAAACGATCGCAATCGCATAATTAGCATCTTTACATTTCAATTCGAATATCGAGTATCATTTAGATGACATGGGAGAAGTGATCTCGTCGTCGTCGCAAAGAAACGAATCTCACACAAACACAACATGTCAATTGGTTTTTGTTTTTTTTGTGAACAGAAATTGAAACGCCACATTCGTTTTAATTCGACAAACGAGTCATATTTATGCATGCTTGTGTATCTCATAGATACATAATAGTTTTTTTTTTTTTTTTTGTGGAGCCGTCGGTCGCTTTTCGGTTTTGACTACTGTTTACCACATGTTTTGGATTTTGAATTTTGTTTGTCGCTAGTGGAATGGGATGTATGGGATGGGGAAACCAAGCTACCAACCAACCGCCAGAGCAACATATTCACAGTTTGCTAAGTGCCTTATCGCACGAAGCAGTAGATGTAGTGAAACGCAACTTATATGTATAGTTAGTAATGATGATTCCTTTTTAATTTTCCTTCGCATTAAAAGAATATCTCTCATATATGCTTCGGGCTCAATGTAGAGCTCCCATTATTCCTGTGCGGAATCCTACCGCGCGCTGATATATCGACACACGGAGGCCACCACCACCACCACCACCACGACCATCATCATCGACAAGACCAAGTACCTATACAAAAAGGCTCATGGTTTTTTATTTTTTTTTGCAATCTGCAGATGATAGGTGGTGGCCAGCGAATGAGTGATCTGTCCCTTTCGGATTGACTGATAACCATGAGGAAGGAAGGACTCACTGATCCACCCATATGCGACGACTGCGCGCTCCGATACTATGTTTGGTATATCAAGTTTTCGGGACTATAGATCTACAGCCAGACAGACCATGATCGCATGTGTACAAGACAAACCTATTCGTCAAGAGAAATACGATTGATGGGATATTTTCTCGTGCATTTCTCGATGTCGAAAACCTAAAATTAAAAACTCATAAGATATCGACTGATATATTGAGCTGCGCACACAAATTACTGACAGACATCAGTCGGAGATCGTTTTTTTGTTTTTTTTTTTTTTGCTGTTGTTGTTGTTGTGAACCCTCCTTTTCTCCTTACAACAGTATAAGTGTAGTAGGTACCTACACATGTATTAACATTTCCTTGCCTTTATATCAACCTATTTGGTCGCTTACCACTGCCAGATATTAGGAGCAATTAGGCATATTAAGACGTTTTTACTCTCGGTTAAATTGATTGCATGTAATTTAATTCGGTTGAGTTTCCGGTGGTTTTCTCGTAGTCAATAAAAAACAACAAACAACAAAACAGAGCTCAGCTTTATGTTTATTTCACAATTAATTGGGCCAAGTGCACCACATCGTAATGAACAACAAAAAAAAAAACAAGAAACAAAATCAAAATCAAAATAAGGAACAAGGTAGATACCTACCACCAATCAACATAGGAATAGGTTTATGCAAACGTTTGAACTATTTTTCATGTTTGGTAAAACAAAACTTAACACAAGCGCAAAACTGCAATCGCAGGTATCATTTTGATGAGCTTAGCCATTCTGTGCAAAGTATTAAGTAATTGCACTTGAGTTCCGCTTTCAATTAAATAACGCCCAGTCGAGTAATTGTTGTGTAACTTTTTTTTTTTTTTTTTGTCGCAGATGTCCACAGAAGAGGTCGATTCGCAATGGATTTGGAAGCTATTTAGGTCTTGATGATTGCACCTGTGCTTTGTTGTGTTTTCTTTGTGTTTAGTGTAAAGACATCAAGAAGAAAATACATGGAGTCATTAAATTTTTTGTTTTTGGGGGGAAAAACGATAGTTCCACCACGCGAACGCCATTACCATTAGCTTTTTCGATCTTTATTAAAGCTAGAGGGGCTCACATGAGCCTAATGACAGTATTGGATGATTGAATGGCATTAAATCTTTTGGATTTTCTCTTTTAATTCATGACAAGATTATAGGTAACTTCTCCTTATAATAGGCACATCTTGATCATTTTGTTTAAAATTTTTATTCGAAAATTAAAATTTTAATCGACTTTTATAGAACAGTGCGCATTTCAAAAAAAAAAAATTTTAATTGTTCTCGGTGGCGTGAGAATTTATCATTTTTCCCTGATTTAGTCAATAGTCAAAACTTTTAAGTAAGTGACAATTAAATTTGGTTCATATTTGCTGGAGTTTCACGCTGGTTTTCACGAACATACGACAAGTTTATATAAAAAACAAAACTTTAGTAAAACGCTTAGGTACACATAAAGTCTGTCGTCTAGAGGCGAAGATACAACAGCGAACTTTATCTAAGCAGCTTTTTGAATTTCCCATTCGGAACCGAACTGAAACATACTAAAATCGTGCTCAAAATAAAACTCGAATACGGGGACATGCTTTGAGTTTGAGACATCTTTATCACTGTCATCCAACAGAATCACTCCCCACAAAGAGTTTTCACTCTGCGACTTTTTTAGAATAGAGGGTGCTTTCGGCAAAACTTCATATCAATATAGACAAACCTAATACAAACGGGGGTCAAACGCGATGCTTGAAAGTCGAATTGTTACTAGAACTAGTACCAGGAGGTAGACGTGCCATATTTTGCAGTAGGTGAATCAAAAGTTTACAAAAAAACCGCAATTAAGTGTCGGAAAAATTAATAAATAATCGATTTCCGATAATTCTCTATGTATTTGGGGAAAAATATGGCATCAGCATTTTTAAAAATGTTTAATTGTAAAACGATCCAAAACCGGACGCAATCCAATATCTGGTTGATTGGCAAAATGCGATTTGATTGATTCCCAAAATTTGAGAAGATTTACAATCCTTCACTATTTTCTTTTAATAAAATTTACCAAGTTTTATATCAGACAAGTGGCATCACTATTGTTTAGTTGCAATTTATTGCACCTCCGTATAGGTACTCTATGACATTCTAACTTCTTAACAAGACAGTTAATATTGCTTTACTCCTTGAATAAAATAATGTAATCTTAAAACAGCCTAAGACTGTCTTCGGCAAAGACTTAACAAAGAGGGTTGACAATTCAACTAAAAAGTGGTTTAAAATTAACTTGTTTAAATGCACAAACAATGGGCACAGTAAAAGCTTCTGTTTTAAAAAAAAGTGCCCTACTGAGTCGTATAGTAGATTTAGATTTAAATGGAATTCAAGTGAGTTGGAATCGAGACTACCAACCTAATGAAATATTTATGAATCCAGAATAAATACAAGCTGGGTTTTGAAGACAAAAAACATTTGCTGGAGAAATGACCCTTCCTGAGTCGTATTCAACTATATTTGTTATCCTTCCTACTGATCGTGGCAAAAGTTTAAAATTATTATTATTTTGTCAATATGCTATAAAACCGAGCACAAGGCCAAAACCCAGCCAGACTTTTTTGAGCCGGATGAAGACTTACAATTTTAAGCCCGGGTCAACAGTGTTACGCACTCAGTGACAAAGCCAGGTTTATTAATTGTCATAATGATAAAGTTTAATCCACAAGGACTACCTAACAGTTTTTAAAAAAAATGCTTCAGAATCTCTCCCTCAACTTTTGTAGTTTTGAGTAAATACTTTGCACTTAACACGGCAGTATTTCTTGGGTTTCACCATTGAAATTTTTGTAATCTTAAAATCGTTCACATAATTATCCGACTAATTTTGCAGAAACCTTTATAATTCTTGTATCCTGACAGAGTTGATGAGACATTTTTGAAAAAAAAAAATCTACTAATGAAACTAAACTCTTTGTTTGAAACATATGGGCCGAGTTCTTGACGTCTACGTCATCTTGTACCTTCAATCTTCTTTGTCTTCCAAGCACAGGTGCCGAAATCGTTATAACAAAATTGTTTGTTATATCCCTCTGAACCAGAAGGTTGACTAGTTAATCGTTGAAAGTCGCAATTGGACCAATTTTGTTATTAAAAGTAGCGATCACAGCAAACCGATTTGATTCCATAAACATTGGCTTTCGACCAACGAATTAAAAAAACTGCTAAACTCATTCGAAGTCGAACACATCTTTTCATACACAATTTGTGGAAAGCTGTGTTTTTGACAGAAATAATTGATAAGATCAACAATTCAACGTCGATTTCGAATGGCAAATTAAAGAAGCTTCTCTTTAATCTGTCATCCGTCAGACCCTCTCAACTGGGTTAGCAAATAGTGTCAAAAGAGGTTTCACTAGAGCGATTTAAACCTGGGACCAGTAGTCCACCACCCAGATTAAGTTAGCACACTAAATGCGGCAATTGATCGATCAATTTGTAACTAACCCCAGAGTCATGAAATAAGTCGAATTACTTTTCGGTGGAAAAGATGTAGGTACCTATTTTTTGTTCACAGAAAACGATATCCTCTAGATATTCGAACTCAAAAGAGTTTCACACAAAAAATAACTCACACAAAATAAAAGCTCTCCACATTTAGCTGCAGCCAGACCTGGTAGAAGCTAGGACAACCGACCAAGTCTTGTCTTAACGAGTATTTGATTATTTATTAATGACACGATACCAATGATTGTTTTGCTCGCTCACCACACCGTTTATAAGATCTCTTTCAAGAACGGCTTAAACAAAAAAAAACGAACAAAAAATCGTTACAAACTTCTGGAGAAAAAAGACGATCAATTAAAACTGAGTCAGTCGCAGGTGTGTGTGTGTGTGTTCGTATTTTCTATTCCATTTCATGTGTTCTTGAAAAATGCTTTCGTGTATCTTTTAACTACAAAACTTATCGATACGATTTGATCAAATTTGTTGTTGGTCAATTTGTTTAATTTGCATTTTTTTTTTGCATGCCACCACTTCTTTTTAATTAGGCACACATCGACTGAAATTACCTATACGATGGTGATTTTTTTTGAAATAAAAAAATCGTCGTCGAATTGACGACGGTAAAACCACATAGGTATTGAATTAAATTGAATTAAACTTACCTGTTGCCAGAATTGTGCCAATAGATAGATTCGTTCCTTTTTAAATAACCAATCCATTGATTGAACAGCCGTCAAATCCATATCGGCTGTCCCGGCTGTTTGTGGTAATGTTGGCTGCATTCGGGTGAATTTTTGAAAAGTGGAGGCAAAACGATCGTCGCCTGCCTCCCTTTTGCTGTGCGACTCAATTTCCGTGTCCAGTTTTTCCGCTTTGTTTGATTGTTTATTTTTTATTATTATTTTTTTTTTTTGATTTGTTATTTTTTATTTTAACAAGAAAATGTTCACACAATTATTACGGTGAAGGAAGGGTATTGATGGAACTTTGCATTCGAGTCTTGTTATTCAAAAAAAGGAAAGGGTCTTGGTGTTGTTTTTTTTTTTCATTAAATAATTTTTTTTTTTGTTGTTGTTTAGGGACAAGGTTTGTTATTCACTACTACTACTTCACTTTTGTAAAACATGAAAAACAAAAATTGGATAAGAAATAATATGTTTTTCAATTTTTTCTTCCGCCTTTTCATTTACTTTTGGTTATTGGGGTTTCGATCACCATTTTTTTGTGGATCACTGAATTTTTTTTTTGATAATAAATTTCATATAACAATTAAACTGTCACCATTATTATTTTTTTTTTTTTTTTTTGTATTATTATTTAAATTTGGTTTGTATCACTTTTTGTGCAGTTGTATTTTGTTAACAACTTTATAAACATTTCACAGAAAAAATCAACTGTATAAATTAAAATTGTTCACTCGAGTTTCTCATTTGATGGTAATAAAATTTTGTTGTTACTTAGCAAAACTTGGAACATTCTTCCGATCGGTCGTTGTCGCCTTCTCACAATCGAATGACAATATACTTCTTTTGATTGATACCACCATCGGGGTGGTGGTTCACTTATACAATGGGAATTGCGATATAAAAAAGTGTATCTAAATACATTTAACATAAAGGTGGTACACTTCTCTCCTGATGATGTGTTATATCAGAAAACAAATAGTAAAATATTATATATGTACGTCCGCGTGTATATGTGCGTTCGGTTGATGTTGACAAGCTTCGCGAAACACGGAAACTAAATTCGGATTTGTATTTATTTCGAGATATACTTTTGTTTTTAATCCGAGCGGGCGGGCGAAACAACAACAACAAAATAAAATAAAAATAAATAACGTTCGTTGCGACAGGTAGATATAACGATATAACGATATAACGAATAATTTGTTTCGAATTAATGATTTGAATTGAATTTGCCAAAGATAGGTATTTAGGTATTTATTTACTGTGTGTGTTTAAAAAGAAATCGAACAGCGCAACCTTAATCTAATAAGATGTTGCCTGTCATGAATTCAGCTGATGACTGAAAAATTCAAACATATACAAAACACACACAACCCTCGATTCGAAAAATCGAGTTTGAATAGTTCGAGATACATTTGTATCTCTCATGCTCTTTCTCTGTCTCTCCCTCATACTCCACCTCCTCGGTTGATTGTGTGAGTTTGCCTCTGACTCTGCGTTGAAATTCATTCACATTTCGATGAATGTTCGATTCGAATGAATGTATATTTCGGTTTTGTTTTTTTGTTGTTTCTCTTTTCATTTTTTTTTTTATTCTACTTTTGATATTTATTCACCACCAATTCGCTTCCTTGTTGCGCTGTTTTGTTACTCTTACTATACTACAAAAGCACTGCGTTTTTTTTTTGTCGCCTTTCTTTTGTACCTTATTCGGCATTTTGTCGACTTGTGTTTTGCCGAATTATTTGTTATATGGTTGATCGTTGATGATTGTGATGGGTTGTTCTGCTCTCTGCCCATTCGTGGTGAGTAACGTGGTGAGAATTTCTTCGTGGAAGAGACTTGTTTTTCATGTTAAAAAAAACAAAAAGAAGCAACATTTATCGTAACGAAAGAAGAAACCAAACAGGAATCAAATCAAATCAAGTGGAGACAGAGAGAAAGAGAGAATCAAATACTCAAAAAATATGTACATTTTTTCTGTATTTCCATACACAATAGAATAAAAAAAAAAAAAAAAACAACAAACACGAAGAATAAAAGTGGGTGGGTGTGAGTGCACGATTGTGTGTCCAATCGTATACTTTGGTTGTCACTAACACCATGTGCATAGGTGGTGGCAAGGTAATCGAATCGTATCCAAATGACGACGGCGCCGAGCAGCAGGAGATTTTACACATGCACGCTCGAAGAAATATACACTTCGATAATGCTCCAATCGAATAGTTACTAATCGGTTTCCTATTACTTGGCGTGGACGGCCCCTCCCTTAAGGTGGAATGGGGTGAAAGATGGATATGTGAAGCTGGGCGTCTCAATAATAGGTACCCACTGCGTAGTAAATGTAGGTAGATAGATTCTGATTTCCACCTATTGGCAGTTGATCGATGATGAGGTAGTCATTTGGACAATTTTACAAGAATTCTTCAAGTTCAATTACAGCTAAAGAAAGATAAGTAGGTAGGTACCTTAAGGTACATAAGTATTTCTTGAATGTAAATTTCAATAAAATTAATTTTTCATATTTATTGTATTCCTTGCGTTACATCTCTGTCATTGGCACAAACCGTTCATATGTTGCGTCTCATTTTGGCGCGGGGTATCGCCTTCCACCACCCCCCGCCCCCATGAACAAAAGGAATTGTGACAATAGAACGATAGATGGTTGAAAAAATGGGAAAACGTTTCTCTATGTGTGTGATATTTTTTTTTAATATCTTCGGTTGTTGTGTTTTTTTGCTCTCTTTCAATAAGAATACACGACGACGTCGTCGGAGACCAACACATGTACTCGCGCGTGGTTGATAAGGATAAATCCTCCCCCCATTTTTTTTTTGTGTTTGAGATTTCTCATTTCTTTTGCTCATTCGATTTTATATTCGAAAAAGTAACGATGGCGATGAGACGAATACAACTGGCATCGGCATGGCATGGCATGGCATGGCATATGTGTGCAGAGGAGAATTAGGACGGTCTTCTCTTTGGGCGCTCTTTTGATTTTACGTTTGAAATAAATGTTTCAACGAAATAAAGATGAAATTTTGGATTTTAACATTTTGCGGATTAAATTCAGGAAAAAAAACAGTTAATCATCAAAAATGACAGATAAATATGACTGTCAAACGGAGAACTTCATCCATTAATGAGAATTTGTTTGTTTTTTTGTGCTCCCACAGCAAGGCAAAATGTAAACAAAAACAAAACTAATTCCATGGTGAATTGAATGGAAATTCCCCTCAAGTCACCACGTGCAGAAATGAGCAGATTCACAAAGTGTTGTTCATCGGGCAGCGCGAGACGACGTTTAAAGAGAAATTCATCCATCCCAACGCAACATGTTCGAAACTTCGAAAATGAGCAGAGCGAATAATAAAATGGGAGAGAATTATTGGTTGGATTGGAATGGGGCGATTTTAGTTTAATACGGGGATTTGTATTTGTATATCCGTGAGATACGTTATACGTACGAGATACACGACGCCAACAACGGGAACGGTTACGATTACGACGACGGCGACGGCGACGGCGAGCGAATATTCTCTTTTTCGATTCATTTGGAGTTTCTCCGATTTGGGTCCGGCTATTGTGTTTGTCAATTTTGGTATGAACTTAGGATACCACGCCCCCTTTGATTGCTTGCACACACACATATACACCCTTAGGCGAGTCGCACTCGCAGTATTGTCGGTTATGTGAGTGTATTTGGGTTTTGGGGTGTTTAGTGGCCTCCGTTTCGGAAGCCGGTTCTTCTCTCTCTGTTCGCAGGTGGTGGCGGCCCACCGGTCGCTTCGCAATTGCCACTAGTTTTTCTCAAGATTATTTGTTTTGAGTTATTTGTAATAATCTGCCGATTGGAGAATACATATATATTTTTTTTAAATTTGTTCTTGTTCTTCTTATTGTTCTCTTGACGTCGTCGTCATTGTGTTGAAATTGTGCTGGTAGGTGGTTGCGAGGCGGACGAATTTGTGGGGTGAAAATCACTTCGATTTGTGGATTAATACAATTTAAAGTTAAGATTTGTTTGCTATAAGCTGGCTATAGGTATTCGTTTAGCTTGGTCAACTGTCATTGAAGACAAGACACCAAAATTATTGTCTAGCTACAAGTCTGGAAGGATTTTTATTGTTCAATAAAAATTTACTTTTTGATCTTGATAGGGTGCTGGAGATATATGGAGATATCAAATTGGAACACTGTTGATTAGTAGTTTCAAAGTTCCCGAGTCATTTCCGCTAACAAAATTCGAAGGGCACAATTTTTAATTAAGGAACTAGGTGTTAACGGGTTTGAATTTTAATGAAATACCTATCACCAGGTTTTTAAATTAGGAAAATGGATTAAAAACAAGTACCTAGATAGAATTAAATGTGTAATTGCATAGGTATTAGGTACCTACCATTGGTGCGTGTCATAATTCAAGCGTGTTAAAGAAAAGGCTCAAAATGCATGTTAGAAAAGGATTATTTTGTTCCCAAAATGTAGCTAAAAATTGATATCATCTAAATGCAATTTGTTGGGGACAATCTAACAACCCTTATCAGATGATGATCTTGCATTGAAAGTTGCACATCAGAAGTCAGAGGTTCACAAAAGCAACTGTAAAACCTGCATCTTCTTCGTATTTAATTCATAAACTACTTACGTAGATATATGTACCTATCGGCGATTTTAAAATGTGTTAACGTACTGCGAAGTAAGGTGCATTTGCGTCCCACCTAGCGTTGTCAGACGTCGCGGGTCACACGACATTAACTCCATCGTCCCGCCGGGTTAGACAAATGTGATCAATACCTATACCTATCGGTTTTGCAGGCTGTTAAAAAAGGAATGTGAGTGCCTGATCTGCTATTGTTAGGCTATTTGGTACTATCAAATGTCTATAATCAAATAAGGAACCATTCCTATAATTTGCCGTCTTGTATGGCTGAGAAATTTTAGTCTTACATTTTTTGACACTCCTACTAGTCCACGAAGCCGAATAGCTAGGTAAAGTTTAGTATATCTATCTTGTATGCGGGCTTAAATGCGGGCTACATTTCAAAAATATACCTACGTTTTATATAGAACAAAGGTAACACTTTTTTTAAAATTGTTTTTGGCCGTTAAAAGCTGTTTTATAGTCAAAGGTGCACAAATAGGCTCGTTCAGATAAACAATTTAGAACGAACAAAAAGAGTGGATTCCAGTGCACCTTAACTGTGTTTTATTAATTATTCGGACTTGCATTGCAAAGGTTAAGAAGCTATTAATAAATTCACAAATCCATATTTCGATGTAGCGAAATAGGGTTTATGTTCTATGGGACTTATATATCTGGCGCGTAGGTATTTATACTTTTGACTACTAATGGCTAAGAAGTTTTAAGTGCTTGTATTCCAACCAAGCCTTATTTTACGCACTATTTTATGCCGAAAATAATAATAGTAAGTAGCCTTTTATTTTCAATTATGCGCTTGACAATCAAGTTATTTGCCGTGTTTTTTAGGTCAAAGATTTGCTAGTTTTTCTGGAAACTAAATTATCCTTCAGCAGTCATATAGAACACATCTCTGAGTAATAAGACTTGTCAGGGTTATGAGGTCCGTTTAAGAATATGAGTAGACACTGTCATGTTGATATAAAAAGATTTGTTAGATTTAATTTTCAGGTCACCTCCCTGGGTTAATTCTTTTAACCTTCCATTTTACCAAGCCCGATCTAAACTGTAAGTTAAGTAAGAAACTCTTGAACTCAACAGAAGGGGAGATTGATCTTAAGACTGCGCTGCCTATAAATTGTTAGATAGTAACAGAAATTTATTGTTCGTTTTTGTTACTTTCTTTAAATTTTGGCTATTTAACTGTTTAATTTTTTATTAATATGTCATTTCTTATGATGTTAAAATTTTAATTACAGTCGAACTTCGATAACTCGAATAAAATTGGTTGGCAATGGCGCCAACACTAAAATTTGCATGTAATTTGTATTTGATAACTCGAACTTCTATAACTCGAATGTTTATCAAGACAGAAGAGATTATTTGGCGTCACCTTCGATAAGTCGAATTCTAAAGGGGGAAATCCCAAATTCTGAAGGGGAATTCCCTTATTCTGCGTGTTTTAACAAGTTCACTTTCGCAATGCATCGCTTTCGGGGGCACTGAGTTTGAATGTTCCTTAGACATACCGTGTAGAAAATCGTAATTTTCGTATGTCTGAGTAAACATTTTCAAATTTCTTCCAGGTTGCTATATTTTTTTGAATTATTGAAAAAAATAAGAGGAAGACAAAACAAAACACAGAGTTGAAGATTCGTATAAACAGTGGAGTGTGTAGATTTTGTTAGTTGTTTAGAGAAAGTTCATTACATTTGTTAACGTCGATATGTCGGTAAAGCGTACGTTAAAAACATTATCTCTTCTTTTCTAAAGAAAAATTTAAACTTATAAAAGAGGTTGAGAGTGGCTGTGGCAAGTACAGTGTCTACCATTTTAAAAAATAAAGAAAGTATTGTCACTGCAATCGAAAATGGTGCTGTAAGTGTAAATTCCAAGAGACTTAAAAAACCAACATACGAAAATGTGGACAAAGCCGTCTTAGAATGGTTTAAATTGACAAGGAGGCAGAACTTACCTACAACTGGAGGGTTAATTAAAGAAAAAGCGTTGGATTTTAGTCAAAAACTGGGACTTCCAGATTTTAAGGTAAGCACGGGTTGGCTGGATAATTGGAAACGTAGGTATGTAACAAAAATCTGTACCTTCAGATTAAAAGTTTTTTTTTAAAGGAACGGCATATGTCATAAAAAGGCTTGTGGAGAGAGTAATGATGTGAGTGACGAGGACTGTACTAAATGGAAACGTGTTTTTTTACCTCATTTATTGGAGGGTTATCAAGCAAGGGAGACGGGCCTATTTTTTAAATGTCTCCCAGATAACACTTTGACTTTTAAAAACCAGAAGTGCCATGGGGGAAAGCACAGCAAACAAAGAGTTACATTGATGATTGCCGCAAACATGGATGGGTCAGAAAAACTAAAACTGCTCTTAATAGGTAAAAGCAATCGGCCTCGCTGCTTTCGAGGTGTTAAATGGTTACCTCTCGACTATAAGGCGAATACGAAAGCGTGGCAAATTTAGACAAACATTTGGGTAAAATGGGAAGAAAAATTATTCTTTTCATTGACAACTGCCCGGCTCATCCTAAGGACATTCAACAAAAATTAAAATTTATTAAACTCGTTTTTTTTCCTCCCAATATGACATCAAAGTTGCAACCACTTGATCAAGGCATCATACAAAACGTGAAATGTCATTACCGCCGTAGGATTTTGAAAAAAACCATAAAAGATTTTGAAGAAAACAAAAAAACTAACATTACTATGATAGACTGTGTTGATGAAATAACCAATGCGTGGAATATCGACGTTCAGTCTGATACAATTTCCAATTGCTTTAAAAAAGCCGGTTTTGGTGAATATTCTTATTGTCTTATATATCAATTTTTGTTATATTTTTGTCTTATATATTCGCAAATAAATACATACATATATGTACATATTTATATCAATTTTGTATTTTACTTGATAACTTGAATTTTTTTTTTGTGGCAAGTGGTGGTTCGAGTTATCGAAGTTCGACTGTATTCTATATTATTCTTAAAGAAAGTCCTCCTTTTCGGTGATGCCAAGAAAATTTTCGTCTTTTGAAGCTATTCTCGATTGAAAAAAAACTTATCTGTAGGTAAATAAGTCGTTTGAATTCCCGCTGGATGGATTTTCGCTAAATTTTGTTTTGTCCCAGCAACAATTTTATGATCCTGTTTTATTTTCTATAACTAGCAAACGGAAGCAATGAAAAAGATCTGACCACCAACTAAATTATGAAATATTTTGATTGGGCTTATGTCCTATAGGATTCCAGTACGCATGGCACTTTAGCATGTACCTTTAGCTACTAATGACCAAGTTGTTTTGGGTGCTTGTACTACAAATAAGGGTACAGATTTTGTTTGGGAAATTTTAAAACCCTTGTCCGATTTTGGAGCCATCTGTAAAAACACGATAGCATTACTTCCCTGGTTCAGTCTGACCGATAACATTCCATTGCCTGAAAAAGGCAGTTTTGTCGCAGAAGAATTTCTGGTCATTCTGGTCGAATGCGCTTAGTCCCAAAAAGTAGCGGAAGGTTCATCATCTAGAGCAGAGCCGGGGTGAGTTTGGCAAAATGGGCCGTAACACGTTTCCACGAAAGCCTGATCCACCAAACAATCGATGCGTATGAGAGGTCGTATAGTTGATTGTTCTTACTTACGGGTTCGTATAGAAAGAAACTTATCAAATATATAAGTTGCCATAGACGACTGGCCGTCTTAAGCGACTTCCACAGTGGTTTTATATTCATTCCAACTCTAAGAAGGTTAAACCGAAAGATGCGTTGAAGAGCCTGATATCACGTACAATAAATTAAGTTCTCGTCAAAAAGGGCCCTTAAGATCAATATGTCCAAAATTGAACTGACTAATGCGTTAGTTCATAGTCAAATTAAGATCAATTGGCAGATGTATTGAAAGCTGATAGAAAATATCGGCGAATACCTTAACTGTGAGGAGGTAGGAGGAATTAAAACCGCGAACTCATACGACTCCTGGACACAAGTTAAAGTGTAGTTCAATATGCTTTTTTTTACGTCCATTGTACCACCATGGAGAGAACTTACATTAATGTACTTAGTTTTCTAGTCTTTCGAAGAAACAGGGTTATGAAAAGAAGTTATGGTGAAAACGATATCAACCACACAATACTAGGCACCAAAAAGGGCCCATCGCTGAATTCACAATTCAAAAGGCAGAAATACTTAAACCTGGTAATGCAACCAATTTACCTGTAAAGACCTAAAAGGCCCTTGAGTCCATGCATTCTACTTTTTCTAAGTTTTCAAAGAAGTATTTCCCCAAAAATGTTCTTTGATAGGACGCCTACCATCAGCCTTCAGTCGATTCTCCTAAAGTATAGAAGAAGATACGCAGACCTTTTGCAAATGTCCGGGCGTAATAGTTTAATCTGTCTGCATCCATATCGCAGTCGCGACAACGAATCTTGTGTTGCGAGAAACCCAAGCATCAATGGAAGACATGACTATGCCTAGCGTGCGTTGATAGTAAGGCAACTCCAACTCTAAGCAACTCTCTGTGTGCTGGAAAAAAATAAGGCATTGAGTTAGTAAGTATAATGCTCCCAAGAAACTATGCCCAGGAAGTTTTCCATCGGAGTTGGTAAATCGAACTCTTCAGCGGCTAAGAAAAGTGGCGAGAAGCATACATCAGTTTTTCTTCCTTTTTAAAATAAGATTTAGCATTTTTATGAATAATTCCGAAATCTAAAAATAAATTTAAATTATAGAAAACTAAATTCAGAATCAAATAACCGCGCGTCACACCAAAGAAATGTCCTGCAATTTATTACCTCTCAAATATTTAGCTCGGTTTTTTTCTATTCATTGTTATAAAAGTTTACCATTTTATCGGTGCTCCTTCCCCCATTTCTACTCATAGCTCAGCCAGCACCAACAATGGTCATGAAGCTATCATTAGTAAGTCTTACAAAAATGTAAATCATTGAATTTTCCATTCCAAGACGCAATACAACGCAACAAGCAACAAGGGCCTTAATTCAACACCTTTATTTTATGCAACCCTTTCTTTATTGAATTCATCACAGATCATATTTCATACATTATTCCACAAAAAAAAAATATATATACTATACAAGGTCTTCGGTGTATAGCTAGCTAAACAAGGTTATGCAAAGGACATCCGGTTCTTTCGATCAATTTGAATTTGAATATTTTTCGTGTCATTGAATGCAGATTGTGGCATTACCCCAGGTTCGATTCAGTTCCTATTACGATTATTCGCCCGCCTATTAAAAAAAGTGCGAGCATTATGCTTATTTTTCTTGTTGTCTCTTTCAATGTTTTGTATATTTTTTTTTTGTTTGTCTCTTTGCATCGTCATCGGTAGAGCGTCCTTCAATAGAGGATATTCGGCAGTTCGAATCGAATATGAGTGTTTGTTGCTTCAAAATTCAAATCCAGTGAATGCAAGTCCGAACAGCAATACAAAAGGAAGGTAATTACTATTTTATGCAAATGATAAGAGACAGTGTGTGATTTGTGGTGTTATATAAAAAAGAGGGTTGCACACCGTATATATTGAGCGATACACTTTGGTTTAACGATTAAAATTCTTCTATTTTGGAATGGACAATACACATTGTATGTCGACTTGACGCGATTGTTTTTAATAAACTGGATTAAGAAGTTAACTAGTACAAGTACGCTAGGAAGGAATTTATAGAAAAACTTACGGATGTGGAGAACTTCATTTTTGAGAAATATAGCCTACTCTATATCTTCAAGAGAGGAGATCACAGCAACCCTAGTAACTATAGGAACATAACTACGATGACCACTTATCGCGAAGCAAATTTCTGTACACAAAAATAATAAAATGTTTATGTACCTAAATCTAACGTGTTTAAAATTGTCGCGATATTCGAATGCGTGCTTTCCGTCAGAGCCGATTTCTTCAAGCATTTTTGGCTGCCAAGAACTCGAAGAACTCAAGGCATGACATTTTTATGTGACACAGAAAGTCTCTTTTCGTTACAATACCCAGGCTGGTTTTATCGTTGGACCACTCTCTCACCCAAGTGTCCGGCAAACACAGAATGTACACGGTGATTTCTATTAAATGGTCGTAAGGATTCCACTTGTCTTTGGTCAGTAGCAATGCTATTTTCTTATCAAGAATGCATTTTTTTACCGGTTACACATTTAGTCAAAAAGGTAAATTGATCGAAAAATTCGGTATCAGACGGTTCCATGTCAAAACGGGTCTTTGATGCATTGAAGTTTGCGCTGGCTTCAACATGTTCCATTATTGTGGTTGGTCGAGTGCAGACAAAACGAAGATCGAAAGATTGAAAGACTTTTAAATGTATTCGACACTTCGCTAATAAGAGAATTAAAAAAAGAGTATCAGAAACATACCGACTGGTCGAGCTATTGTCAGTTAGTACTCGTTCTTTTGTTCAATGGCGTTCAGCACAGCTGTGAAAAAAAAAAGTATTTTTCTGTCGCGATTCAAGCGATTCTCCGAGACGGAGTTGCTTTCAATTAATTTAATTGCACTTTTGTACTGTACAAAGAGTAAAAGATTCGATGGACATTTTTTTATTATTTATGAAAACTATTTACCTACTTCATCGCGGAAGCGAGTGTTGGAATAGACATGTAAATTTTTTGTATTCCACATCGACTGAATCGCAAAAATCCTTAAGTTTCGCCACACAAATAGAAATGTGAACATATTTGACGACATATTCTACGTCAAAGGGCATTTGGTCGCAGGCTTATTATGAAAAAATAAGATAAAGAGACATAAAGTGTACCGGTCATTTCGGTACAGGTGTTTATCTTAGGCATAACATTCCTGAACTTAGTAATGCAAATTTTTACCGGAATCATCTTGGATCGGCTGCAAGCAAACGACCTTCTTAGTGAGTTTCAGTGTGGCTGAGACTTATCTAACCAAGTGAAAAAATATTATATGAATTCTTCGTGGACTTCAAGGCAGCTTTTGACTCCATTGACAGAAAATCGCTAGTCTATAACCTGGCAGTGACAACGAAAGTACAGAACTGCCGTGTGGGATGGTCGCAATGTGTCAAACTGGTTTGATTCGCGGACGAGAGCTAAACAGGGATGCCTCATGACCCCTACTATTTTCATTGTTCTTGGATGACCTACCGCAACTTGATTGCTTGAGGGAATTGAATTTGATGGGATAAATACCAAACGACTTATGTACGCCGATGATATAGGCATACTATCGGAAACGCCCAACCAAGATGCAAAACATGATCAATAAATTAGATAAAATACTGCAGTTTGTGGAACTTGCAAGTGAACACACCAGTAAGTCCAAAATGATGGTATTCCGGAATCCGGTTCTGGGCGATATGCAAGGGATGAAAGATGGACTTGGCAAAGAAAATAACTAGAAAGGAAATAACACAACGACTGACTTTTAAAACACACCTGCAAGAAAAATTAAAAGATGCAAAAAGGACAATAAATTATAATTGGCAAGGCGATTTCCTATAAAAAAATATTGATTTGAGCCCTAAATATGAAGTCTGCCATGTGCTATGCAGCCCAAGTGTGGGGCATATAAAGACGTTGAAAAATTGTTGAGATACTTTTAGATATTGCCGGAAATGGCACCAAACTAAATATATAGGATACACCTGGAAACGGGTCTGCCACCTTTTTATATCTACACGCTAAGACCGCACTTCTTATATATTTTAAAAGTACTGTCACTTGTTCTCTATGGTGCAAAGGAATGGACTCTAATAGCGGATGAGGCCACTTTTAGTTGTTTCCAAAGAAAAATGTTTGGTCCCGTCTGCACAGACGGTGAATGGAGAGGAGATACAACTACGAACTTTACGGGCTTTGCAGCGACATCGACTTAGCCAAAAGAGTGAACGTCCAACGACTGCGGTTGCTGGGTCATGTAGAGCAAATGGACTTGAATGCGAATTCACACTAGAGGGACGGCGCAGTAGAGTATGACCGCGACTCAGGTGGCGCGCACAAGTGGAAGGCGACCTTAAGCAACTAAGCATGCGAAACTGGAGACAGCTGGCCAAAGATCGTGCTGGCTGAAGACGCTTGTTGCTTGAGACCCAGATCCACCCCGGACCGTAGCGCCACCTTAAGAAGAAGAATGTCACTTGCGAGTCAACGTCTGATAGATATATGTCGTAGACTGCAATTTTTGAATGAATGGTCTAGATTATGCAACGAACATTGTGTGCAACTAATAGCACAGCCTGGAAAGAAACTCTACTGGTCCTGTTGACAAAGATTGATTTATCCACCCGCGTAACGTTTAGAGCACTAAATGCCCAACTAGGCATTCATATTGTACGCTTAAATACGACCTTGGTGAGAAAAATTACTTTCCCGACCAAAAGACTATAGACCCAATTTCGATGATTTTCAAGACAAAAGGGAGAACTTTTGCAGTTGAACTACAGACCGCATATCTCCAATCAAAATGAGGAGACAGAATCTTCTTTGTGCAATCTGCAAACTATCGAACACGTGCATCATTTAATCAGAGTCTGCCCAATATTGAGGATGATTAGAAGAGCACATTGGGAAAATCCTACCTTATCCGGCGACAAATTATAAATCTCTTTTAACCCGGCTGGCGGCTAATGCCGATGCTGTATTTTGTGAATTTTATCTGAATTTTTTGTGAATTTTGCATAATATTGTTCATTTGAAATAAAAAATAAAACGACAAGCTACAAGCTACTACTACTTTAACTAATACAGCTGATTAGAGTGTACAAAAGCCAGGAACGCTAAAGATTTAAATCTGCAGTTAGAATACAAAAATATACAACTTTTTTGTTATTTAAGATCTCCAAGCATGTTGAATCGAAAACCGATAAGGCACTTTCGCCTTTCTGGCAGTGTATCTTATCTCCGAAAAGAGTCCTTCGGTTCTACATACGTGAATCTGTAATAACAACCGAATTTTCTCGGACCGCCGTTATAAGTGCCGTCAACTGACTCGAGGACTCAGAACCAATACCTGTTTTACATTAAACTTTCTCAAATGCGATGAATGGAAACATAAGACGCGTCTATTTCTCTCATATAACTCTATACTAATTGCATAGCGACATAAGGCAATCGGAATTGTTTCGATTTCACATATTTTCACAGGAGCAGTGCCCATGTTCGTGTTCTGTAACCCGGTAGAAAACTTCTTGCATCGAGAAAATGTAAGGCGCAGTAGTAGGTCCTACAAAACTTGTATCTGGTTCTTAAGCCGCATCAATATTTGGAAAATTTCACTCATCCAGTTTTCGTATGTTTTGATATTTTGGAGATGCGGAAAGTCTGACTCATATGAAATATTGACTCAGTTTAAGAACCACGCAAAAACGTTCGTATAACCCAGACGTACTCTTTGATGCAAACAAATTATTGAACATGCTTATATAACAAAACAAGGTCCTATTTTTTTAAATTTGATAAGCTATTGTTTCTATTGTATTGGTATAAGGCTTATTTACGGGTGTTTACTATTTTTCGAAATATACTTCTAGGAAAAGTTTCTTTAAATCATTTGGGAAACAATTTCAAAAGCTGTACAGAAGATTGAGATCTTATTATTTAAGAAGGTGGCTATAAGGCCTTTCAAAGTTAGTTGCTTGAGGTCTGAAATGTAATAGCTTCTTTAAAGCTTGCTATTCCAAGTCAATAACAAGATTCTCTATAATTCTTCGGAATAGAAGCATTACATACAATCAATACAGTGGAGATTTGAATCTGGGATTAATATATATTTAATTATTTATTTCGTCAATCAAGGAAGACTCTCATAGACTAAGACAAGAACAATAAATAATATAGCACAATGTTTCCGAACGTTTGTTATATTTTCGTATAATGTATTTTAATTTTTTAAAGCAAAAAGTTAGCTGGATCAAATAATATTTTTATTGCTCCAGTGGTAGTAATAATAAAAAATACTCATATCTGCTTACATTCAATTTTTAATAGTTCAGTTTTTAAAACACACAAGATGAAGTTATTATTATCGCTATCAAGGTCATACATAACAGCCTTATAACTATATACGTCTACAATGTTTAAGATGATAAAACATCAATTATCAATTTTTAATTTTTTAACTTTCTCGTATACATTAGTATAGCGATCGTGCGCAAATTTAAACTGAGTGATATTACGACTATAGAGAAGTCCAAAAAAGTGGGTTCGCCAATGCTGTCCGTCGGTCTGTCTGTCTGTCCGGGCACCGTATGGCGTAACGGTTCGACGGATTTGCTTCAAAGTTCGTATATAGAGTTCTTGGGGTTACATCTCGGGCATCTTTTTATTTTTTGCTTTATCATTTGAAATAACGGTACCTGCCACACAATTTTTTTTTGTGAAAATCACTTATCACTATTTTTCTCAAAAGTGGTTCCAAAGATTTCAGTCTTTTTTTTTGTACTAACGATAATTGGGATGGGTTGAAAAATTCTGCATATTCAGTTTTTGGAAAAAAATCGATTAAATTTTGAATTTTTAAAACCGGCAATATCTCAAAAACTAACAAAGGGAATTTAAAAAAAATGTACTGATTTTTTTATACTATAAAGCTGAACAAATTTGCATACTTTGATTTTTGAAAAACATTTTTTTTTAAATTTTGATATTTTTTTGTATTTCGAACAATTATGTTAAAAGTGTCCAATGTGCAAAATTACATCAAAATCGTAGGTGCCGTTTTTGAGAAAATACAATTTTTTAATACCTAAAAAGTGATTTAAATAAATTTCTCAACATTAATTTTCGATTCATTTTGCGACTCAAAAACGCATCTCATGTACCGAGAAAGTTTCGTATGACGCAGTCGTGCACTTTATGTAATCTTCACTCTGTATTGACCCAGTGGATGCGTTTTGGGCTGATACGCGAATTATCTCGAGTTCGATTCCTGGACAAAGCTAAGTAATTTTTTAATTTAATTATAATTTATTTCCTCTTCAGAAAAACTTTCAAGAAACTTGACACATTCAAATGATGGAAAATATTAAAACCAACAATAATAAACAAAAAAACTATGTAAATGTGCGATTTTTTTTAATTTCGTTAAGATGTCCGTAAACTCTTCTATAAGTCCTTAACGTAACATCTAAGAAGAAACTATTGCTTTTATAGTTAGTGCCTGTGAGCAAAGGTCTTAAGGAAAGTAAATAACTTCGCTAAAGTGCTAAATCGGTTTCCATGAGATCTCTTACAGTTGTTATGGAAATAAGAAAATAGCTTTCCTTGGCCCTTATGGAAACTAAATTGTTTTTTGGGTGGAACAGGTTTATAATATGGGAAGTTTCAATATGAGAGTAATTTTCAAGGATTAAAAAGGCAGAGAAGTGTATATCAGCCTTATTTAATATATTTTACTTAAACTGCCCTTACGCAGCACAACATTATTTAAAAAAGTTTAGTAACGTTGCTTAAGCGATGCGTAACCTAAACAACAAAATTTGCAAAATTTTAGAGGCTGCGTAAGGTTTGGTAAAATTTGTTTTTTATTGCAAATGTCATTTTTATGTTTTCATTAAAACAAAAAAGTTGTAAAAAAGTGTAAAAAGATATAAAATTGCCACTTGATTTCGTGGCTTTTGTGAAGGATATCGATTTAATTAACTTTTTCAGCCAACAAAGTAACCGGAAACAATGCAAATCGTATAATTGATATGTGTGCCTTTGTAACATATTTTATAAACAAATTGTAGTACCTACCTTATCAGTGGAATCCCAATTTTCCGACCTTTTTCTTTATTTTGGGAGTTCGGCATGCTACGCAAAATATTTCAGTATGCAGATGAGTTTCTGCACTCTTAAGGCAAAATGTAGTAGAATCTTATAAATCTTAAAATCTAATAAATACGGCTGTATATGTATATAGATATATAGGGTCCTCCATTTAACGTTTTTTTTTTTCAACTAGTGCTTATCTCGCGAATGGTAACACTTAGCTCATTTCTAATTTGACAGATAATTAGTTTTATCCTTCCGCTGAACGAATATGGTTGTGTATACGCTTGAACAACGCTGGGAAATATTGCGACATAGCGACATAGAGAAGATGCCGATTTTGCCAAAAAAATCATCTTTTCAGATGAAGCTCATTTTGATCTTGGCGGGTATGTAAACAAGCTAAATTGCCTCATTTGGGGCACAGAAAACCCGCACGCATACGTTGAAAAGCCGATATACCCAAAACGAGTCACTGTTTGGTGCAGATTTTGGTCCAGAGGCATAATTGGGCCATTTTTCTTCGAAAATGAGCAAGGAGTGGCCGTTACAGTCAATGGCGATCGTTATCGGGCAATGTTGAACGAATTTTTGTTCACAAAAATTGAAGAGGAGGAAATTGGCAACATTTGGTTTCAACAGGACGGCGCTACGTGCCACACAGCCGAAGCTACACTCGATGTTTTGCGCCCTGTTTTTGAAGATCGCATTATCAGCCGCAGAGCTGATGTCGTTTGGCCACCGCGGAGCTGCGATTTGACACCGTTGGACTATTATTTGTGGGGTGCCGTAAAAGATAAGTGTTACGCCGACATTCCAGAGACAATTGACGCTTTAAAGGACAATATTCGTGAAGCCATTGGTGAAATACAGCTGTACACAATCGATAATGTGCTTAAAAATTGGACCGATCGTGTAGGCTACTGCATGGCCAGCCGAGGCAGCCATTTGAATGAAATTATTTTCCATTATTAACCGGAAGGATTGTACTTTCAAATAAAAAAGAAATTTGAGAAAATATTCAGTAGTTTTTTTTTATAGCATTTTCAAAAAAAAGTTATTTGGCGGACCCTATATTTTTGTGTTTGGGTAGACAGTGTCTGAAATGTCTCTATGACGCGCCGCCACAGCAACTGAAGGACCTTAAGAATCTCCTTGACGCGATTAATAAATTCCATTTGTGCTATCAAATTCTGTTAAATGGTCTTAATAACTTTTTAAAAGCTTTTCGATCTTAAAACGTGAAATTACCAATGACCAGTCGCTTTCTTAAGGGTTGGCCATCAAGCGAAACTCTTTTTAATATTACAGCTTCTTACAAGATATATCATGAGACGAGATGATTCCGTCGTCCTTATTTGGGAATAAAATCTTTAATGGAGGCACAATTTTGAAAAAAAACAGCTCTCAGAAATACATTACATTCTGTAATGATCCAAAGGATACATATATTGTTGATAGCACTTATTTTATATATAATACAATTACAAAGCATCATTTGCCAATTATCTTAATTTTATTAGACACATAGGTATTTGCCAAAAAAAAAGAATCTAAACTCCCGGCTCATTAAATGCTTCTGTTCAAAAGTCAGACTTAAATTGTGCTGATTGAACTCTTGTTCCGACTAATTGTCAGTATCTGTGTGTCATGATTCAACCTCAAAAGTCAGGTGACAAGGAAACCACTACAATTATTGACTAAGCAACCATCATTTCGGCGACTTGTTTTGTTTTTTTTAATTATTTGCCTATTTTAGCAACCAAAAATTCACCATAAACATTTTGCCATTCACTGTTCGAAATTCAAATCACTTTAGTGCGGTTAGTGACTTGAAATATATTTTATGTATATATTTTTTTCTCACTTAGAGCGGGGAAGACGAAATAACAAAGACAGATCACCACTTAAAAGCGATGATTTACTATAGAGTTCCATAACATTAAAGCCAGTAGCAATCAAATTTAAACAACTTTAATTAAACGTTATTTCGGAATAAGTCAAAAAACGGAAATAACAACCAATAACAACTGCTCGAGTACCTACATATATGTAGAAGAAATCATTGAAACCAAACACAAACACACACACACACGCTTCCCCATACAGATTGCGAGTGCTGACAAAACTTTTGTTGTACCTGTTTAACTGGCCATTAAATAATTTTTAATTGCACCACACACATTTAATAAAGACAAGCAAACAAAAAGTCTGAGAAAATTTTTACCAAAGAAGCTAACCAAATTAACAAAAAAAAAACAATCTTTGAGTCAGATTGCAGAATAAAATTTAGGTATTACTACTTTGCGTTGAACTAAATTGAAATCGGTCTGATCGTGATTGTGACATAGCACACATCCTGTGGGAAAATCGAAAGTATAAATTCGTATATAGAAAATTTATGCAAAACTGTCGAATTAACATAATTCCCATAGGTAAGGACATTGTTCCGGGCATGGATTGAACGAATTCAATCAAGGTGCAGGCAGAGTATCCTTGGCACAAAGGATATCAATATCAGAAAACACAGAATGAAAAATTAATTCTTGATAACTGTGGATAATGGCATCGGAAACTCGTTGTTGAGCTATCCTCGCCCCTCCATTGTGTACTGTGTACTGTTTTGCATACACAAATAGGGTTCTTCTGTGGCGCAACAATCGCGGATCGTGATCCGATCAATGCCATATGGGATTCGATTCGATTTGAATCGATTTGATGTAAGTAAATACATCCATGGATCCCATGAAATTGAAAGCTTGCAATGCATTCAATGCATCTATGAGCAAATGCAAACAGGTGCACCTTTCAAAAAAAAAAAAAACCACACAGAGACCCAAAACCGACTGATCCGACCGACCTTATCAGCAAATGAAAATCTTAAAATTGCACACAAAAAATAAACAAAAAGAAAAAAAAAAAAAAAATATCATAAAAATTTCTCTAGAGTTGAAAATTACCGCTGCTCTTGCTGTTGGCTTATTGTTTTCCGTTGAACGAGCGAAATCAAATGAAACTACGCAATAATGAATAATGGAATGGTTTAGCTAGTGTGTGTACTACTACTGCGCTCGCTAACCACCACTAGAGAGGAGGAAGAAATCAAACATCAAATGAGATCGTGGGAACAGTTGAGTCACCTGAAGAATTAATGACAGCTCAGGAATCGGCGCGCGGTGGCGATAGCAGCAAACCTTAATATAACGTTGTGGCCCTGTTGCCATGGATATTCATTCATTTCGATGAGAGAGAAACACAACATCACGCATGCGACTCCAATATGCGATTTACTGGGAGGAGTGTAAGCCAAGTCCACCGGTTGATCTAAAGCCATTGTTTGCAATGGCGTAATTGTTGTCTCTTTGGGCATGGGACTATTTTTTTTTTCGAGCCACACACAGACGGATTGATGTGAAGCTGTGTTCTGTTTTTTTTTTGTTATGTTTGTCATAGTTCTGGTCTATTAACGAGGCTGAGGAGACTCAATCAAAGTAACGCTAACCAATTGTGTCTTATAGTAATTAGATATAATTTGGTCAGATAGATCGTTTCGAATCTACTATTAAAGCCAATTGATTTTAGGGCAGCTGTGGGAAAGATTTCATTGTTTCTCTGAGTAAAGTATATACTTGTGCTGAATGTTGATTTTAGAGATTTGCTTATTTCATAACAGGCTCCGTGGGATTTAGCGATATTGATGATTGTGGTGGATGTAACATGATGTAATTCTATTATAAGTGAATTCACAAAAGGTAAATCGGTATCCATCTATACCGATGGTGGTGGTGTTGGATCGTTAGAGGAAAGATACATCTCAAGGATGACGGAAGACATTTGTAGAGGCTAACGAATTTTCTGAATTTTCAATTTTTAGATAGTTTCCCAAGGACAACATTGCGTGATCCCGGTAAAGGAAGAGCGCCACTGTGAAGCCATAACATTGGAGTGTCCCCCTCAATGCATGTAATTGTACTGACAAAGAGTTCCCTCTACTCCGCCAGCCCGTTAAACCTAAGCTTAAGTGGCAATGCTGTATAAGTTAGAGTGTCATCTTGTGACGCGGGAGCCACAGGTTCAATACCCAATGACCAATAAATAACTTCTTTTTTCTCGGACTACTACACCAAAAAAAGTGGTTTCTGATTGGAAGAATGAACCATTAACCGAGTCTAAGTGCCCTCTTTGCTATGTTTTCGGTTTGCCCAATCCTTTTTTGAAGCACTTGGTATTTTTCGAACAACCTAACTTAAATTGGAAAAACAGTTTTTTTGGGGATTGAGTTAAGAAACGGCCTCACAATTTTATATTCTGAATTGTACTATATTCATTTGATTGGCCATTTTAATTGGTGGTACTCTCTGATTAATAGCGCAGTTGGTATTTTTAAAACCCTCAATGTCAGGAGTTACTTACTAGCAGAGCTTGAAAAATTATTTTGAAAAATTGCATTCATTGAAGTCATATGAAGTCTTGAGAAATATATTGACTATTTAAATCAATTCAGCTACTTTAGATGAGACAAAAAGAAATAAATTGGCAATCAGGATTATTTTTGAATAATTTGCATTCATTAAAGTCACACGGCATTCAAGTTTCTGAAGTCTTATAAAGCTTTTAGTCATAACTAGTTCAATACATTTTCAGGGTTCAAAGACTTAAAGGGTTTCAAAATACTTGTACTTGGAACGCTCTATTACGCTCTGTTTTCCTTTTGAATTATAGTTTACATCGGTTTCTCCCTTTCTCTAATCCTTCATTTCCCTAATGCCCGCACTGTGTCACTTCATTTTAAAGGTATCCAAAATCTCTTTAGTGCGCGTACATTATAAAAAAAATGACACTAAAGTGATAAGGACCTTAGATATTCAGCATTCACCACGTTAGCAACCGGAGCCTGAAGCCTGGTTCGAATAAAGGCAGAAGATTTATAGGAAATGATCCACAGTGTCTTCTCCGATTTCCCATCAGCGTCGCTTAAGGTTCACACATTAAGGTGCTGTTCAAAAACGTGGTGGTTCGAGAGAATATCTCCTAGGCTCTCGCAGTCTCACTAGTGATAGCAAAAATCCCACAGACCTCCCACTGAACAAGTTGAGTCTGCCTCCCAAACAATCGTACCATTGAAACTTGTGTCTGTAAAATATCCACTCCTCATTTAAGCCATTACTAGGGATACCGGAAGACCCAAGACCACAGCTTCAGATCTTTAACGAACAAACTTTTCCGAGATATCATTTCCAGTATCACCCAAAACCAAAACAATACTCTTAGTTGAAGAACTAACCCAGAAGTGGTTAAAGGATTAGGCAAGGTCTAAAGGTTGGGTCCCTCTGACCCTCACAATATAACGTGACTGAACTAACATTGACAGGTATGGGGAGCGTTCTTTAAAAATGCAATGACATTATTTCCGTGGCTAAAAAGAATTTGGGAAAGATCAATTCTTCAGATGACATGTCCATTAGACAGGACAGGTTTCGTAGAATATTTCTCGCGCAGTATTATCGAAACTTTAAAATAAGTTGACCACTTCTTTTTAAACTTCAAATGGCCTTAAAGGTTGCTTCCATAAAACACAAATCAAGGGGGTGTGGAAGATTGATTAGAGCATCTTAAGCAGAGCCTGGTGTGCAATAAGAAGGCCCCGATGCAACCTAAACTATCGTTCTTTGGAGTTCATTGAAATTCGCGTATGACGTATTGGCGTGACCAAACAACCGAGGCATATGATAAAGATTGACCTAATAAGTGTTATGTAGATTCATAGGACTCTTTCGGGTAACAAACCCCATGCTTTGCCAAAAGCCTTATATGTCTTTGTCTCGAGCTTGCAATCGAGGATTACTCCAAGATATTTTTCATTCCTTAAAAGCTGCGATATGACGTTTTTACTACTAGTTGAGACAGACTGCTCGAATTCCGCCTTCTCGTAGATGAAACAACTTCGATTTGAAGAGGATTCACCTAGAGACCATTTCTAGTACTCGGAAAAGAGTTGACTCTCATGCACCTTAGCAGTGAATACTACTATAATTCTGACTACTGACGCTGCTTTCCGATAGCTCTGGTTTATTACTTATAATGTCGAAATCTCTTTAAAGAACCCTTTGACACTAATTGCATTGCATTACTATAAAAGGTATGTACATTTTGGCACATAACTTAAATAGGTTTATTACCCCCGGAAAATTTCCTATTTCCTAAAGAAACTTTCCAGAAAACCGTCCAAAAAATCTTAAAACCGAGCTGCTATTCCTATTCCATTTGTTTGATAGGATAATTCAATGATAGGTGCAGTGGGTAAATGGTTAATTTCGTTGAACTACTTAGCGAAGGATCCCCGGCTCAAAACCCACTCGTACAGCCTTAAGGTTTTTATTCCACCTCTTGCGAAAGTCTGACAATCATTCCCGTTCGGAATCGGCATTAAACTGTAGGTTCCTTCCAATCGTGACAAAAAATATAGCTTCGCACACACAATGGTTGGAGAAGCTAAGCCTAAGGTCCTGTATAGACCGCTTACGCCTAATATTATTTATTTTTTAATTCAACGATAATTGCCTCTCAATCTGCACCGTCACTTTGGTCTCACCACCTGCATACCAATTGAACTGATTGGACGCCTAAAGGTTGGTTACATCTTACTCTTAACCCTTTTATGCAGACACATAGTTAGCTTTATTAATCTACAGTTAGCGAATTGTACAAAATATGACAATTTTCCATCAAAAAATGTGCAAACCAGGTGCACATCATTCAGCCCTTAAATCGTTTCTAATTATTCAAACGAAATTCCCACACTTGGCCGCGTTCTTCCAACATCTCAACATTTTAGTTGTTTTTCACACGCACTCCTTGATGACTCCAATCCACGTTTATAATCACTTGTTCAATGCTCAAAACTGGTCTCCGTCGTCGTCGTCGTTTTCGTCTTCATACAAAACGATGTGTTACACAATAAATCGCAACTATCATTAATAAAATCCCTTTTTGGGAAAATTAGAAAATCCATTAGGATCTGTGCGCCGCACACAATCCTTTTTTTCCACGCGCAGACACAAACAAAAATGAAACCCTTAAATGTCAAATCTATCCACAAGGCTTTATGGAAAAAAAAAAACTAAACCAAACACAACACATTCCTGGGCACACACATGATGTAACATAACCATGCCGAGCTGCCACCTCCCCCCGTATCCTTATCGCGTATACAGTCATGTTCCTTTTGCTTGGATCATTATGTCAAAAAATTCCATCTCCGAATTGGAAACTGTCAACCTCAATCGCATTACAGTTACATTTATTTAATGTTCTTTTTTTTTTCTTTTTTTGGCAAGGATCTCCTGATATGGAATTAATGCAAATTAATGATACGCGTGTTCACAAAAGGTACATATACACAACAATCCAAATCGAAATCCTTAAAAGGCCAAATAGTGCACTGATAATAGCAACAAACTACACACGTCTTGGCAAAAGGAAAACTATACGAATATTCGTTTTCCCTTCTTGTGCACTGGCACCCCTCCTGCAGGACAATATTTTTGCAATAGTTGCACGCAAATCTCAATAGGCTGAAATTGATATCCTTTTATGTTTGCGCTGCATTCGAGTGCTTTGTTAAGTAGTTTTGCGGGTAATCCTTGTTGTGTGTGTGTGTGTGTGTGTGTGTGTATGGAAAGGGGGCTTGTAACTGTTGAATGTTTAGTATATGTAAGTATGTTACCCATGGTGCAGTTAAAAGTGCGGTCCTCGTCCTGTTGTGCTCAACAAAGGGTAATCTACTGACTCACAAGTACCTACCTAGCTATGCGAATTGGTTTTGCTCACATCTTGTGGTCAGGTGTGAGAATTTCGCAGTTAGATGATTAGATGATTACCGCACTGTGGAATTTATTCTCGGTTTATCAGTATACACACAGATAAACGGAGTTGCTTCCTAATAAGGCAATGTTTGCGCTTCTCAGAAGCTCTCTCATGATGAGCAATTTCCAGCTGCCTATGTGAGTGGTGGAATTCGTCAATGTTTACTCACGGAATCATGAGTTAGTTATTCGTAAATCGAATTATATCAAGCTTTTTCCCAGCCCAATAAATCATTTGTTGGTCCCTTTTCTTCTCGTGTTTTTTTTTTTGGACTCGAAGTAATTAATAGATGAATATTTTTCAAAAACACACTCGACATACACTCGGATAAAAGCCGCATCTTCCGCCGTACCTACCGATGCCATTGATTTGCATATGAAAACAAAACAATCAAATCGCTGATTAAAATATCCTTTCCCGTGATCAGAAAATCCTTTCACTGTCGCCGCTTGTTTATTGCACATTACTTTCATTCAACTGTTTGTAGGTAGGTAGGTATTTGACACACAATAAATTTGCATATGTTAGGTACTGTACCTCTAGTCTTTCTTCAGTCCATTCTTGGGTGATCCTTCAAGATGAATTGAAAAGGATAAATTCTTTAGCCAAAGGTGCGTGTCTGTAAACATCTGCGTGTGCGTCGTCCTATTCCTCCCTTACCTATTCTTCAATTTATGCATTAAACAGCTGAAGCATTTTAATTCGAAAATTCGATAGACTGGAAGTTTGGCTATCTACAAACGCAATCAGTTCGATAGATATACAAAATTTGCATATCAAGACGATATGAATTGCATTCACGAACACTGTGGCACAAGAAAAAAAATATCCATTGAACTAAAGCTATTACCATGTGCGATATTGT
Source organism: Ferdinandea cuprea (assembly GCA_963576555.1). Lineage (NCBI taxonomy): Eukaryota > Metazoa > Arthropoda > Insecta > Diptera > Syrphidae > Ferdinandea > Ferdinandea cuprea. The sequence continues at coordinate 68,712,513 of OY754958.1, forward strand.
AACCGATTCATTGTCCTTGAACGGGTGATGATTATATGGAAGGGGTTCGTTCAGTCCCAGTCCCTTGTGTGATTGCGCACACATATGCACACATTTCCGCTTCTTTCGCGTTTGTTGTTGATTAGCAGCAGCAGCAGAGTAACACCGCCGCCGCCGCGTTAATTGCCATCAATATGCAGTTTAATATAAAACTATGGCATTTGTGATCAGATGGAGTGGCTATAAATCATGGAGGTATTCGTATCCTTGCAGTTTACGATTTAAATGTGATTTTTATTTAAATTTGGATTTTTTTTCTGTTTTTTTTTGTTATTTCCCGGTGAGATGTTGCATCGACTATTTCATTAAACACATGGCGCCTAGAAATCATAATGGTATTATTTTTGAAATAGATACATTGAAACTACCCACGAACGTGTAGATAGATTGCAAGCCAACTCCTTACTTTGATAAGTATCTGGAGAATTTTTTTTTTAGTATCTGAATCTGATACCGATCAATAGACGATGTTGCTCGGTCACAGGGCGCCCATTTCCTGTTATTTATTTGCCGTTTTAAATAAACTTTTCATTGTAGAAAGGTAGGTAGTGGGTACCTACCTACAACAGACAAACTACGCAGCAGCAGCAGCAGCAACAATAAATAAAACATTAAGACCCCAACAAACAAGACGTACACAGACACAAACACAATAATGTGTAATGCAAAATGGGAATGAAATTGAGCTGCTGATGGTCGCTCTAGTCTGCACAACACAGCATTGGGGAGCATCCACATTATACTAAATGGTAACATATCCGTCTTTAGAGTAGCCTTAACAGGCCACGAAGCAATGCAAAGACACGCTGATGTACTTCTGTATTTGTTTGTTGTTGCCCTCTGGAAACCATACAAATATCGATGTAGATACTTTTGTTAATCTTTTGTATGCATTCATCAGAATTCAATAATAGAGCGAAGAACGAACGAATAAACACTGTTGGTATAGTACCTACACCTATCTACTGAGCGGGAGACCTTCGCTTGTATTATTATTATTATTATTTAGCTATTTATTCGTTTTTTTTTGTTTAACGCGCGCGCTTTTTGTATTATATGTAGATGGCTGTGCTCTTTTTCTGAGGTGTAAACTTATCCCAGTCAGATCATGCGGTCGCCACCAACACCAACACCAACACCAATATCACCACCACCACCACCACCGCAACTAACCGCCATCCGCTTCTCTGCTCCAGCGACTAAAGAAATCGTATCACATTCATTTCGTTCGGTATCGGATGCTCGCTATGCAACTGTGAAACAAAATCTATCTAAAGCATTTATGATTATTATTATTACAATTCTATAAATGCAAACAAGAAGCAAAAATGGAGAAATAGTCCGTTTTGTTTCTATGGCCAACGGTCGTTTCATAAATGCATGCAATCGCCTAGCAGAGTCGCGAAGATATCGCATGTTATAGATAGATACCTACTACTTGTATCTTAATAATATCTGGAGACGACTTGTCTTTCGCATGGCTGAAAGAAAAAAAGGGTCGTTCTCGAAACGAGATCTATGAGAGTGAGTATTAAATTCACATTGTGTGTTTTTTTTTTCGTTTTTGTGTTACAGTGTGCAATGTCGTTTTGTAATTATTGCCAATGCAACCGATGCATGTCGTAGGAGGAATGTTTTGATTCCAGGAATATGCTTTCAAATTTCATTGAAATCGATTATAGATGAGTTTTGCAAAACATTACACCAGAGATGTAGGAATGTAGGTAGATGTATCTCACTGACTTACTAACTGATGGAAGATCAATCTCATTTTTGTCACAACTTAGGTCCCTGTGGTTGCATTGTGATACTATTGAGTCGGTGTTGTAGGTGGGGAGCCTACCTTCCGCTTGTAGCTTCTCAATGCTGTCAAGCCATCCCTATGTCTCCAGAAACCTGTATAGATTAGAAAATTATATACAGTGAGTCAAAAAAGTATTTGCGCACGGATTATTTTTAAAGAAAGTTTCTAATAATATGAAGAGGGTGGAGTTCGCTAAACTCCGGGTTATTAAGCCGGAGACATTTTGGAGCAATGTCAAAATTCCACCTGTTTGGCTCAGATGGCTCACAAAAAATATTACGAAAGCCAAGCAAAGAGCTACAAGAAAAGAACATCACTAAAGCAATTGAACACGGCGGTGGTAATGTTATGGTGTGGAGGTGTTTAACGGCATCTGGAGTGGTCAATTTACGTTTTATAGACGAGAAATGGACAAGTTGGCCTAAATTAACATTTTAAAAGAAAATGACTTGTTTACAATTGCAAAAATTAGAATGTCATTGAGCATATTTGGCCCTTGTTGGAAAAAAAGTAAGGAAATACTATATAACCTCCAAAGCATCAGCCTTACGCACAGAATGGGAAAATATTACCACTAAGGAAGCCTCCAACTGCGTCGACAGTTATAAGCAGTCGTAATAAGCAAGGGACGCCCGACCTTCTTCTAAAAGTGTGCCAATCCTTTTTTGATATGAATCGCTGCTTTCTTTTGGTTAAATTAATATTACAACATAACCAAAAATTAAATTAAATATTTTTTTTGCTTAAATATATTATAAAATGTTCCTTAAACAAAAAGGTGTCATTATTTTTCCGATTACGTGATCTGATGAACAGATTGACTCACTGTATGTATCTGAAAGTTCTTCATTGTCTTGAACCTTGGAGCTTCACAGATCTTCTCGTCAACTTCAGCTTCAACAAAATTCGTCATCCGTGAGATTTAGTTCCATTCATGAAATGATGAGCAATTAAAACACCTACAAGCTTAGGTAGCGTTTGCTCTGTCGTACTATAAGGGCGGTTTTTATTATATATTCTGGGTATAGTTACCGTGTTATAGATTTCCACCCGCCTTTGACTGTCATGGATAGATAGATAAAAACTAGAATTTTTTCTCATCGAACTATAATGAAAAAATTAATCAAAAAGAAAAATCAGAAATATTAAGCTTTCGAAAAAATTCAAACTCAAATCCTTTAAAAAAATTTGGTTAAAGTCATAATAACTCTATCATTGCATTTAGGATGGAGACTCCAGTATTTCTTTCCAGTACCGATAAATGAAAACAATATCAGCATTACCTACAACGTTTAAAGAATTTTCAAAATCGGGCGAGTAGTTTGAAAGATAGGTAATCCAACTGCCGTAACTCCTCCCCGTTTTTTCCGCGCTATCATCTCTTTTAAACCTAAGTAGACAACAGGATCATGATATTATCTAGAGTGACCAAGTCTAGAAAGCACAAAATCTAGCAGCTTTAGCAGCTACTTATTAATTCTAGATTTTTGTCTTCTAGATATCGTGAATTTGAATGGTTTTCGAGTTGTTGATAGACAGACAGACTTTGTATTTTATATATGTAGTCGCACAAGAATAGTGAGAAAGACTTATTCTGTATCCTTTCCCGTTGCTGCTAAATTATTTTACATTGTGAAGGAAATAATTTAATACTATTTGAGTATTTACCAAAAAAAACACTTCTTAATATAAAATTTTCCAGCTGACCAAAAGCACCTTATATAGAAATCTTTTACATCGGGTCCAGATTTAAAATCATTAGTCACACATAAAAACTTGGTATTATCATGTTCAAGGGAAGTACCTACAATACGGACCCTACGAACTAACATTTCCATACAGTGCGGCAGGACTATGAAAACTACCGGTTCACAAATTCGAATGGCTCCCCGAAATTACGCCATAGGAAAAAACGATTAAAAATTAAAATCGAAAAAGAGCCCAAAAATCTCCATAACGCCAAAAACTGTAATAGAAAGAAAAAAGTTTGCATTTAATGACTCATTATTTATGGCTCCCTAAAATTACGCTAAAAAAAAATTGATATGGGAAAAACGCCCAAGAACCTCGATACAAAATTTCGGCATTTTTGCCTAGGAAAAAACCCCCAACAAATTTTTTGTTGTTTTTTCCAAATTGAAAAGAAAAGAACGTTATAAAGTTTAACCCTATCGGTGCAGGTAATTTGGACTAAATTTTCGTATTAAATTTGGAAATTATGCCAAAAACGAGCTTTCTCTGGCTTAATTTCCATTTTACTTTTTGGCTCTTTTTCCTAAAATTTTGGCCTAATTTCCTAACTTTCTGGCGTATTTTCCTTTTTTAATTTTTGGCGTTTTTTCCAAAAATATTACGCACAAATTATTTTCCAAAACACTTTTTGGTGTAATTTCAGGGAGCCATTTGACCGCACTAGCATAAGATTGCTTTAGTGACAAAGTGATTGAAACCGGGAGCCTTGCAGATAGATTTTAAGGCCTAGCCGAAAAACCCAAATCAATCCCTTTAATCCTGATCACAACCTCGTTGTTTCATAAAAATTAACTAAGAAAACTTCAAACACGTGTGCAATACAAACATTGTTTTAAAGAACGTTCTAGCACCTATTACTGCTAATCGTATGACTTACAAACAAACTCCACGCATATGTATTTATTTCTTTCTAAATAAGCAATCTCATCAAAAGATGTGTAAAAGAAACACTAGTCTATTTATACAATATATGGAACTCGTCTGTTGTCGCTTCTCTAACCGAAATTAATTTTAATTCAGAATTTCACCCCTACGACAAGGGGGCCCATTTCAAACGTAATTTTCATATTATTTCTCTGCAGAAAAGCCGTCAACTGGGTTGTGGGTTTTTTTTATTTTTTGGGTCCGCCAAAAGTAAATGAAGCAACTAAAAGGAGGTCAACCGCAATAATCATCGATCACATACACCCGCTCATGTGTGTACCAAGTATGTTCATGCAATAAACTGGTAACGTGTATGTGCGTTAAGGAGCACCACATTTCCAATTCAGAGCCTCGTGGGAAGGTTGGTCGTCAATGGCATAAAAAGTCGTCGTCGACTATTGTTTCTGTTCTTCTAGCTATGAGCTGGGAAGGACAACGCCTCCCATTGCCCGTCCTACACACATGTTTATCTAGTACAGTATATGTACGTAGTTGGGGGATGACAGTGAGGTAGAGGTGGCAAAAGGTTAAATCGAGCTGCTTTTTTTCTGTGTAACCGCTGTTAACCTATAGGGAGGCATTGATAAATGTTCTTTAAATACCAACCCCTCGACTAGTCGCCGTCGTCGTTCACCCTTAGTACCATATCTACCATATCCATAGTCCATTCATCGTCACTGTCCAGTCGTAGAGAGTAGTATTATAAGCGACCCCTTGATTTTTTTATTCCTTACTTTCCGATTATATTCGTTTTATTTTATTTTTTCGCTCTCATTGACTCGTTTACATGGCCGCAAAACAATCATCTCCAGGGTGGATACAAATGGAGGTCAATAATGGGGGTTGGTTTGGTTTGGTTTGTTGTTTGTTGTTTGTCTAGCGAGAGCTGGTTAACCGCTTTTCATTTGAATTCGTGTATATTAAAGTAAGGCCATTGGGACATATGTCATGCGGTGTTGTTCTGTCCTGCCTACGAATTGAAGATCTTAGTCATCGATAAAAAAACAAATCCTGAAATGATAGCGACGCGCAGCATATGTAGTCCGAGTCATATAACAGAGCGAGTGCCTAATGAGTGCCGTGTGTAATAATATTCAAATTAATTTCCCTATAACATTGCGCGCACCTTGTGACACTGTGGCCCGCACCAACAGCACTAGTACCGCCGCCGCGGCGTGGTCACGAGGAGTATAAAACGTTCCTTGTCGGACACCTGAAGACTGATGGATTATAAGTCGATATCGTAATGAAAAGGCGGGAAATTATCCCCGACGGGATAGCCAATGTGTATGCCTAACTAAAACATAATACATATTTGAGATCCTTGGTGGATTGGACGGTGCGGCGACATTGGGCCATGACTTTCCACTGGTCGTTGGCGGCGTTGGAGGGTGGGCTGGTAAATAGTTTCGATTTTCACTTAGGGCGCATGCAAGTCAAGTGGACGTTGACGGCGATGACCATGATAGTGGTTATAGTTTGTTATTGGCTCTTATGTATTGCGGGTAATTATTATGTAAATTGGGCGAACGAAGAATAAGTATTGAAATTCAAAAAGTCGACAAAAGTGCCAGCGATAGGCACTGCGGCCGGCCTCAGCACGCTATTGTCGATGGGTACTTGTCGGAATTACTTTGAGTTAAAGATACCACCATTGCTTGGAAGGAAAGTATTTTAGAAATTTGTATATTTGCATTTTAATGAGTCTTGGGAAAAGTGTTTAGAAAGCCGTATAGAGGACTTTACATAATTGTTGCCATAAAAATTGTGTCTTGTCGCCATCGAATATGATATAAGGAGAGTTATCTATGACAAAAAGATTCAACTGAAGAAAATTCGCCCCGTAGGTTAAAGTCCGGGCCTAATGCAGTACGCGTTATATCGCTTTAACATTAGGCCAGTTTTTTTTGGAGGCAAACGAATTAAATGTGAGCTGGTGTCCAGGAAGGATTTTCGTCTCTTTAGTGATTTTGGGTACCTTTATGATGAATAAACAACAGTTGTGTTCATTTGTTGGTACCACGAGTATGTCGGGAACAGTGGTCCATCCCGACTTATCGGGATGCAGTCTTCGGTGCCTCAACACCTTGATTTAAAAGTGGGATTTTGTACTGCGGGTTTACTCTCTCACGCACTCGAAATAAGAGTTATTTGAGATCTTAGTCGCCTACCTCATCAGCCAGTCGTCTGGAGTAACCCCGTCAGGGGCCAGCACATGTTGGACGCTTACAGTGTTGATCCGGATAAAAGTCCTGACTTGGCTTAAGGTGACACTCCGTGCGCAGGAAATAAAGTGGAAATTAAGCCGATCAAGAAGGATCGGCCTGTTGATCGGCTATTAAGCGAATTTTAAAAATACCTATAAAACAATGACAGGCAGGAGACATTGCAATGATGCCTTAGACAGTCAAGCGATTTCGCATTGCCAATTTCTAAGTACTACGAAGTAGCTCAAAATTATGTTTCGTCGATCCCTTACCATTTCCTTCGAAATGTCAAGCGCAACGATTTTACTTTTAATACTTTGGTAAATAGACTATGCTTTTTGTCAGACTCTCAATGGAAATGGAAAGCACGTCTTTTTTGACGGGCTGGACAAATTCTGCTGTCCGTGTTTTAGAAAAGAGTCCTGAAGAATAGGACACATAGAAAAGTTGGTTTTTATTATTTTTATGCTACCCCGCAAGTGTGCATGCAATTAGATAGGTTGAATCGGCTGGGGATCATAGAGGTCGCAAAGAAAAGATCAAACAAAATAACGAAGAGGCTTATCGAATCTTCTTTGAGGTTGAACCGGGTAAAAGTGGGAATGTTATGATCACTCATTCCCAGATTATTACCCCATCGGCAAATGAAAAGAAAAATAAGATTTGCAAATGTTAAGACCTTAGAGTATTGAGCCCTACGGTAAGATGCAAGCTTACTTCCCAATATAACAAGGACAACTCTTCTTTCACTACGTGCGGACGAGCTTCAAAAATATCTATGTATATTTTCTTGTAACTGGAAAACCCCGATGTACGGTTGGTCTGATATATAGGGTGAGATACCGACGATCAAAGACAAAAATCTTGCATACTTTACTTAATAACTTACCCATGAAAGTCTCTGCATAAGATAAGGCTTGGCTTGGTCTTTGAAACGGATTTTTGGTCTTCCTTGTCATCTCGAACCTGCGGGCTGGGCTTCGGAGATGCTCTTGGCTGCAGCTTTTTTGTCCATTCGCTCGATGTGGCCAATGTAGTCGAAGTGTCGTGGATTTTTGGACTACATCTACATCTTCCTCCATTCGCCCTCTTTGCACAGTAGGACCAAATATCCGTCGAAGAATTTTTCTTTCGAAGTATCCCAGTATTAACTCCTCTTTCCTGATTATCGTCTAGCATTCGACGCCGTATAGCCGAACTGGCAGGATAAGGGTTCTGCAGAGCATGTACTTTGTCATTCGAGTCAGAAGTTTTGAACATAGATAATTCTTCGCCGGTTCTTCACTAGGAAGTTATTCGTAGAGTTGCTGTTAACCCCAAGGTTCAAGGTGGATGAACTCGTTTACTACCTCGAAGTTGCTGCTAACAACAGTGAAATTTTGGCCTAGTCGGCAGACAGGTTGTTGATTGTGTTTTTGACACGAATGGAAGCGACCTACAGTTTAATGTCGGTTCCGAGCGGCAATTTGTTTTTCGGGAAACAAACATTCAAGAGTAATGTTTGTCAGACTTGGCGCTGCAAATAAAAACACAAAATAAGTGTTCTTCTAATTGTTTTGAGTGGTGTAGTGCAGTTTTTATTCATTTTATTTTTGTGTAGCTATAACGCCGGAACCTTATTCTATACTACACACAAAGTTTAACTTTCACATACATCTCCCTGTACATAAATGTTAATTACTTTGTTAACAGGTAACACCACACACAGTTATAATGGTATCACATTCACGTTTTAATATACGCAAGACCCTTATATATTATTTGGTTGCTTTCATCGCAGTCAAAAACTTATCCTGCCGATGAATAACAAAAGTCCAAATTAAATGACTCTGACGTGACTTTTGAATGTTTCGTTCTGTGTTTTTTTTTTTTTTTCCATTACCTACTTAGGTATAATATTTTCACCTATGTTAATTGAAAATTTTATTTTGCGGTCGGTTGGAGTTTTTTTTTTGTCGTTTTCTTATCGATTCGTATATTAATATGTTATGCTTGAAAGCGAACCAAGAGCTGCGCCTGTTTGTAAAAAAAATATAACAAGCCAAGTCTCAAGAGATTGGGAAGGTCTGCTTTTTCAGTTAACGAAGGTGATCAAGGACTGACTAGACCGACGTGGTCTGAGGGATAATATTTCCATGATGAATGCCTATTTTAACTTTTAACAAATTTGTATTATGTCTTGTTCCTGGTAATATTAAATGAATTTACAGCGCGAAGAAATGTAGATAATTAGGCCTAGAGAATCTAAGAACACTATGTAAAAATGCAGCGCAGTATTAGTAAGTTACTTGACTCAATGACCTTCACAAGGGAGAATACCGCAAAAGTTCACCACTTCCATTTACTGTTGCACCAAACTGTCTTCAAGTTGAAATTTGATTTCGATAAACTTATGTGGATTATTTTCGCTGCGACAATTTTGCTTATTGCAATATCCATTGAGCCAAAAATTACCATCATCGATAAGCACACATTTTTCGATAAAACAGGGGACCCAATGCCGGACCCAATTTTAAACGAGACTCAGCTGGTTGCACGAACTGAGTTTTGGAAACCTTCAAGCCAAGATCTTTGCATTTAATTATTCCATTAAGTAGACCAAGCTGTTGTGAGTTGAATCGATAAATTTGGATCTTCTTCAACACTCTTCTAAACGGATGCAATATTCGTAAGAATTCAGTATGTACTCTTCTTATGCGTCTCGGAGAAAATGTTATGTGAAAACTGTCAACGATACGGCTAATAGCTGTCTCAGATTTTAGAAAATGCTCGGGTAAAATATGTTGCAAATATCTAAAATTGAAATCTGCTAACGTTGTTCAAGACGTTGCTGACTTGTATGTCATCACGATAAAATTGCAAACTGAATAAAACTGACACTGACAGTTTGCAAGTTCTTCTCAAAGTGAACGAATTTGGCCACTCTGCTAGTTTAAATTAATTTAGGACCCTTCCTAGAAACATAGAGTACACCATACCTCAGCTTCAGTTTGACAAGACTGACTGAAGTACAATGGACCACTAGGCCTAAGTGCTTTTTGTCTTCAAAATTACATTACTTTTATTTTGGGCAGTTTACACATTTCTATTTGCTGAAAATATTTGTAAGATAATTATTTCTTAAAAATAAAATATAAAACGTTTTGACTAGCCTGGACTTTGGCCGCTGTAATAATATTTCTAAATCTCTACTTATCCGGAGGGTGTCACCATTACAGTGCTGAAATAATTTCTTAAACTGTCCGAGTAGTTACAGAGATAGCCGCTTTTACTTCCCCTGTCTATCGCTACTATCTTAACCTCAAACCTTCTTCGGCCACTAAAATCTGAAATTTTGAGTGGCTATGCAAAAAACGCCTACTTTGCGTTTGACTTAAAGAATCAGAATGACACCACTTGAACTCAAATTCATAAATTGTGGAATAACTCTACGGCATTTAAGTTCACGAGCTGATGGAAAACAAGCATAGTTAAATAAAGTATTTTTTGATTTTAGTATTAGAGAAGTAAAGGAGAGATACCGATGCACTTTGGTTTTAAATGTCAGTAAAATTTAATGTGTGGCAAAAACAGAGCGTGGTAGAGCATTTCAAATTCGTTTGTACGGTTGAGAAAGAAGTCTTTATACTTCACAGTACGCCCGAATATAGGCTTAAGGGTAAACTGATGTGCATTCCTAGCATAACGAGTATTGCGGTTAAATTGTTGAAGTGGTGGCGACTGGTGGTGACTATCTCGATCGAGCTCTTAACGACAATGGCTAAAATGGACAAGAAGTTCCAAATATGTAAGTGATACACCAGACCAGATGTGAGCGTTGTTCACAAGTTTTCGGCGAATTAATTTGGCCGTATAATTTTAGCCAGTTCAGAAGGGGTGAAATATTTCTTGCATCGTTTGAGGAAGCCTCGACATTTCGCAGCGTTCTTGGCGACATCGAATGTGTGATTATTCCAACAAATGTTGTTGTTAACACACATACCGAGGATGGAAAGCTTTTCGGTGTTGGCGATGCAAGTGCCACTAATGGATAATCTCAGAGTATTGGGGCTTCGATTTAATGACAGCATTACATTCTTCTGGTTTTATCCCACTTAAGAATGCTGTCAAGGTCTGAATTGAATGAGCCTAACATACATAAGGGACGTAAACCTGGAAACGAATATGAAAAGCTAAGGGTACATTCATCAAAGACAAAACAGAATGAATTGGATTAGATGTGACAGACAGGAGATCATTGATAAAAAAGAGAAAAATATTCGGAGACAGAACGGAGCCTTAGGGAATTTATTTGGTAAGTTTTAGACTCAGAAGTTTTTGCGATTCAAGATATTTCATAAGCTGACGATTAATCAGCGTTTCCATGACCTTGAAAAGAAGGGACTTAAGTAACATTGGTATGTAGGAGGAGGAGAAGGAAGATTCGCCTCTTGTTTGGGTACGGCTGGACAAATGCTGTTTCCAAGAATAGGAAAGATAGAAAAGCTAACGCATTGGTTAGCCGGCGTGGAAGAACATCTCTTCAGAATGATATAGGAGTAATACCAGCCTGACCATGGGATTTTTAAATGTTGAGATCTTGTAGTGTACAGGGGGAGGTAAAGCACGATCTGGGAGCGTTGAGCTAGCCCCTAAATGAGTAGCAAGCAGATTGGCCTTAGCCAAAGAGCTGAAAGCTGGAGTGTCATGTCAAATGAGTGTCGGGATAGATAACGAGGCCAAATTTTTAATATTCTTGACAAACTACCAAAAGATTTTGCTACCCGGTGGGACTTTGTTTTGCTTCAACTTTTGGTCGTATGAGAATTTGACACGATTAATGTGCCGTTTATTTCTGGGTCGTTTAAGCTTTTTCTTGGCCTTAAATGACCGAAATCTTACGTCTTTAGTCATGATAGCTTCTTTACAGATTAAGTCGCACCATGCGTTTTCCTTACGTTTGATACTCTTTATCCTGTTAGGCTCTAGGAAATAAGGCCACAAAATAAAAATGAAATAAGCCCCCAAAAATATAAACGCGAAACAACAAGGTTTTTTCAAAAATTGGGGTCTTATTTCGTTCTTTTGGGGTCCTATTTCATTTTTGTATTTGAGTTCATTTCTATGTAATACTGTCACAAGGTATCTGTCGGTTCAATGACTACTTCGAAATAAGTGCCGCCGGCCTTTTTTTCGTTTTCAAAATTCGTGGTTTGGTGGTGGGTTTAATGGTTACGGAATATGCAATCCCCCGGCTTAGTTTCGCTGTTAGATTTGTAGTACGCGCAAGGTTGGCTATATGCAAACTTTGTTTATATCCAATATCCAATGTATCCTTATTCCATTCCACGATTCTTAATAACTGAAATAACATAAATAATCTTATGTCAATATGAAATAAAGCCCAAGCCTTTTCGGCCTTTATTTCCTAGAGCCATCCTGTTAGGGATATCGACAGCGACATCCACGTCGTTGTCGAGTTAAGACTCCTAAAGAAACCGTTTAAAACTTGCAAAATTTGCATTGCCATGCAAACAAAACTCCTCTTACTCTTTTCTTAAATTCAATCGATATTGGGAAAGCACACTCAGCTATAAATCGGTACGCATATATGTACTACAGTCAAATCAGTGTTCGTCAATTGTTGTTCAACACTTTTTTTTTTTTGTCGGAGGTTGCTACTATCCGATGGAGCGCTCAGACACAACTACAGGTCCATTGTACTACCTTTCAGACACTTAACATTAATGTACTTAGTTTTCCCGTCTTTCGAAGAAAAACGAGAAGGAGCTTCAGTGATAAAGAGCTTAGATGTTCGGCACTCACCATGTCAGCCCCGAAGATCCGCCACCTCATGCGAGCATAGGCCGGACAACTGCAGAGAAAGTGTTCTGCTGTGTCATCCTCCTCACCGCAAGCAGGACAGGTAGTGGTGTCGCTTAAGCCCAACACATTTAAGTGTTTAGCAAAAGCTTGGTGGCCCGAAAGAACGCCTATAAGCAGCCTACAGTCGATTCTCCTCAGAGATAGAAGAAAAGATACTGACCTTTTGCAAATGTCCGGCGCAGTAGTTTGGTCTGTCTACATCCACCGCAATCGCGCCACCGAATCTTGTGTTCACCAGAAACCCAAGAATCGATAGAAGACATGACTAAAGATGCAGGCAAACCCAACACAGGTTCGGGTCCTGAGAAAACTTCTTCTGAACCTTGCCTAGCAAGCTCATCCGAGATCTTATTTCCCTGGATGCCAGTGTGACCTGGTACCCAGACAAGATTCACTGTGTTCAGTCTTCCGACCAAATTCAGAGAAAGCTTGAGTTCTAGCACTAACTTGTACGAGGTAAGAGGGTTTAGAAGCGCTTTAAATGCAGCTTGGCTATCACTGCAGATGCAAATGCCTCTAGCCCCCCACCTGTTGTTCACAATATAGCGCATAGCCATTACGATGGCAAAAATCTCCGATTGGATAAGAGACACATGTTAACCCAAGGGGTAGTAAAGTCTTATGTCATCGCGTTCCACAAAGACTCCAGCACCAGACCCCTGTTACGATGGCATTCAATCCATGGTTCAGAGTCTGACCAAAGCCATTCCGTTACCTGTGGAAAGTTGACGTGGTAGTTTTTTCGCAGAAGGATTTCTGGTGTCATTGCATTAGACGGCATATCCATAAGACTGGGGTCAAAGGATAATTCTCGAGCAAGTTCTTCAAAATTCCAGTGCGCATGGTACCAAAAACCACCTCTCTTTAAGCGAAAGATGGTTTTTAGCGTACACCCCATGATATATAAATCAAGGGGAGGAAGATTCATCAAAGCATCTAGAGCAGAGCCCGGAGTGTTAGGGAAGGCCCCTTTGCAGCCGAGACAAGCCGTTCTTTGGAGTTTGGCAAAAGAAGCAGTAACACGTTTCCGCGAAAGCCTGTTCCACCAAACAACTGATGCGTATGAGAGTAGCGGTCTAATCATGGCCGTATAGATCCAAAACACCCGTTTCGGAGACAAGCTCCATGTCTTACCAGAAGCGCCTTTACACTGCCAGAAAATCGACAGCGCTTTATCGGTTTTCGATTCGACATGTTTGGACCATAGAAGTTTTTTTATCAAGGATTACACCCAGATATTTGACTTCATCGGATATAGGGATGGTGACACCTTTAAGCACGAGATGGGACAGACCAGTGACGATTCTCCTTCTCGTAAAGAGAACAACCGTGGTCTTCAACACTTAGTTCGTCAAGTAAAAAAGCTTTTTTGTTTCGACTCGTAGCGCGGTGTTTTGGCATGACTCAGGCAAACTTTTTCAGTTGACCATGATTAGGAGACAAATCCCCATGTCGACTACATATATCTACCGTCCTATCCAAGCACGCATACAATCACAAAGTCCAGGTCTATTATCGCGTTCGTCTCTCGTATCTAGATAGTGTAAATCTTAATGTCGGTTGAAATGAAAAATAATAATAAAAATATGACAAGAAAAGTTATGTCCGCCCCAGAACGGTGGTCTACTTTGTTCATGTTGATGTTCCACGGCTATAGAAGCCATAAGGCTGTGCTGCTGCTGCTGCTGCTGGCTGCTGGCTGTTGGCTGCTGATGATGATCAGCCTCTTTTGATCTCGGCTCAAAGTTAAATATTACACCAGAATGGGTGATCACGTACGCAGAATTCACATAAAATTTACAATCTGTCTGTTTTGTTTTACCTTCTTATTTTTATGGTTATCAGCGACTCGGTGGGTTCCAGAGAAGTAGTTACCACCAGACACATGCATATGCGTACATACATGTGGGTTAAATTTCTGTTCAATGCTCAGCCTTTTAATTGGACTGTGTTGGCTAAGTATTCCGACAATGAGGAAGAAATATTTCATCTTTTGAATTTGATTTAAAATATTTATATACTATGTAAGTATGAATTTTGCCTTAAAAAAAAGGGAGGGATACTCACTCATAGAGAGTCCACTCGATTGGAACGACTAATTGAATGCCAACTACACTGTTGTGGCCGCCGCAACTTGCGGTCACTTAACCATTTAGGTGTGAAATTTCACACCGAAGCCGATACCAATTGTAAAAATATTGGACCGGAAATTAAAAACAATAAAACAACAACATCTGAAGTGGAGTGAGTAGAAAGAACTTCAACAGTGTAACGAGTACGCGCGGGATGCTTTGTTGCCTTGTTAATGGTGTCACTGAACATACATTTCCACACGGCGTGGTGGCGTGCTTGATGCTCCCTTCGGCAAATCAATAGACAACGATCATTCGACCATTCAACTGCGGTCCGAAATTCGTTCAATTGAATTGGAACCAGAGGGGACCCCATTTCGGAACTCACATGGAACACACTACCAAGCCGAGTATGTACCTATACCTATCGACCAGACCGCCAAATGGAAATGGAAATTAGTCGTCGTCGGGCGACTGAGCACCTGCATTGAGCAGAGCTGCGCGTGCCCCGCTTCACTGAGCTACAACAAACAAGACATGAGAGTAGGTACTTGGAGGACACACAGCACAGTTGATTGTCTCCTGTTTTTTTTGTATTTTATTATTTCAATTACGACGAACGCTCTACCCCCATAAATATTGAGCGATGACTGTTTGGTGTCCCATCTTAATTTATGCCAATTAAATTACTGGCTCTAACGGATCATGCCACAGTACAGTGTCCATCATTCGATTGTACGTTACAAAAATTTTGTTGTATTTTGAATCCTTCGATCGACTTGGTCTGCGCACGTTATCAGTGCATGCAATCAGATCCATGCGGCAGCGAAGCGTAACGCGTCGACAGTAACCCCTATTTGTGTTGTGGTGGAATTCTAATTGACCAAAGGGGAGATGGGAAAACTCCAATTAACTCTCAAAATGAGTCGTCTTCGCTGATGGATTCGATGGTGGTGGCAATGCCAGTGCTGGTAGAGTGGCAAATGAAGCGTGGCCAGCCACTACTCAAAACATAAACAACCGCGTTTGGCTGCCGCGCCGCAGGTTCAACAGGTGAGACCTTAACTTCTTAATTACATGACAACGACAAGACCGGTGACTTTCAATTGCAACATCGGTCAGAAGAGGGTGAAAAAATGTGACCACCGTTTGGTCATCAATCGATATCTTGTGTACACACAATAGGGAATTCCCTCATTTATCTAGTCGACCGTAATGGAATTGGAATTGGTATTGGAATTCCACCTGCCCGCTGGTAGTGTTGATGGTGCGCATCTTGAGTTCGAGTTCGAGTTCGGATAAGGAAGTCTTTCTTCGCGCTGCGGGTCTGTCAAGAGTCTGGCGGGCTTTCTAATTATCAATGTTCGCGCCAAGGCAGATGATGCATCTGTTAGGGCAGGTCTCAACCTTCCTACGTAATTTTAATATTTCATCTTGAGCTGTCTAAGATAACAGTACGCACATTTGATGTCAGTCATACGAAAAAAAAAACATAATAATAATCCATAATAATAAAATTTAATTTAAAAGGATCACAAATGTCACTCGGTGAGGTTTTCATCATTTTCACCTCACATCTTTCATCCTCTAATGTGCTGGGTAGGGTATATATACATAGGTACGGCTCCGAGGAGATTTCGTAAAATACAATTTTTATTGCTGTTGTTGTTGCTCTCTGGCTGACTGTATTTTTGGTTATTGTTAGCATTGTTATATTGGTCTCAATCTGACCTCGAAATCTCTTATTGGAGATTTTAATGGAATTTTACTGAGTTTTTACGTGATACGATGTCAAGTTGAGCTTTTGCAAATTAACGTTGTGTTGCTTATGTGTGTTTGTATATTATTTATGTAAGCTCATGTATGATGTACACGGAGATATTTTTAACGATATAGAAAGCTATTAAATTGTTAATTTCAATTTTGCACAGATACAGTACAAAATACAACATTAGGTGGAAATCATCGAAATGATACATATCCCAAGGGCAACTACCTAAATTCTTTGTAAATAATTCTTGAAACAGGTTTGTTTTAAATGTTTTTGATATGTGAATTTTGGAATAGTTTGAAGTAGGTAAATGGGAACAAATTTCACCGATAGTACTTATAATTGTTTCACTTTTAATTCCGCGGGTTTTTGAGTACAGGATTGAGTACAGAATTGAGGAAATTGAGTGGTGCAACTCAAGGAATAATGTTCGAAAGTTTTACATTTTTTTTTTTTTTTATAATGTGCGCGTACATAAGGGACTATGTAGTACTAAAGGGACTTTGGATACCCTTATAATGAAGTGACACAGTGCGGGCATTAGGGAAATAAAGGATTAGAGAATGGGAGAAACCGATGCTAGTTGGTTTTAAATGTTTGCAAATTATAATGCAAAGGAAAAACAGAGCGTGGTAGAGCATTCCACATTCGTATTGTACGGTTGAGAAAGGAATCTTTATATTTCACAGTACGTCCGAAAACAGGCTTAAGGGTAAGACTAAAGGGGTAAAATGACCGTGTCAGTATAACAAGACCCGAATAGAAAAATGTGCAGATGAACAAGGAAACTTTGTAGTAGAGTCTGAGTGCTGAGGATATGAAAAAACCTTTTCTGCAGACAAAATCCGCTGTTCCGCATTCAACATAGACGATGCAAGTCAAGAATTCCGTCCACCCGACACCACTGAAATGAGCATAGCAATATCTAAACTGAAGTCCAAAAAGGCTGCTGGGCAGAACGGCCTACCCGTCGAACTATTTAAGGCAGCGGGAGATGACAGTTGGTGGAGAGCAAACCCCAACTCACTTCCAAGATTTGGTCTTGCATGAGGAATGGAAGCTCTGCATCGTTTGCTGAGAGAGGAGACAATTTAAACGGAGCCAATAATAGAGGTATCAGTCTCTAAAAGGACCTGGTCTGTCATATTCTGCAGTGCAGTTTTAGGCTCTGTAAGAAGTTCAGATCGATACTCACCAGCTTTTTAGCGATCTTAGAGTCGCATATGACAGAATCTATAGAGACGAGCTATGTGTAGTTTGGTCAGGACAACAATGGGGAAAGAACGCCGCTTCGTCAAAGTCGGTAACGATCTAACCAAAAACTTTGTTGTCATAAAAGGATTTAGACAAGGTGACGTGCTGTCATGTGCAAAACTTACAAGCCAGCACAAGAGGTCCATCTATTAGAAGTCTGTTCAATTACTTGCATGTGCCGACGATATCAATATTATTGCTAGAACTTAAGGAAATTACTAAAGCGTTTGCGAGTATTGCAATAGAAGCGGCAAAAATGGGTCTAGCTGTAAATGAGGGCAAAACAAAGTATCAACACCCATCATCGGCCAAAATGTCACAATCGATAGCTATAACTTTGAGGTAGTAAGAGACTTCGTCTACCGCGGCTCTGCTATCACATCTGAAAGCTACATCTCCCCACGAATCAAACGAAGAATAACGCTTGCCAATCGTTGTTTCTTTGGGCTGAGAAGGCAACTATGTAGTAAAGCCCCTCATAATCCCAGTCCTGCTCTATGGTTCCGAAGCATGGACTCTTTCCAAAGCGGATGAATATATTTTTGGTAGTAGTAGTAGACGATTTAACGATGAACTCTATGAGCTGTACAGGCACATTGGTACAACTGGGCAAAAAACCGGGCATTGGACTATTGAGTTGGCTGGTTGATGTGCAATAGGTACTTCAGCCCGCAGAATCTTCGACTCTAAGAGGAAGGCCTCACCTTAGGTGGCGCGAACAAATGGAAAGGAAGTCAAGCAACTTGTACTGCGCCACTGGAAGCAGTTAGCCAAAGACCATCCTAATTTGAGAAGTTTATTGATTAAGGCTGATGTCCGAACTGAGCTCGAACTGTAGCGCTGGCGAAGAATGTAATGTAAGTCTACAGAATTGAATTTATAGATGCACTCGACAACAATTTGTTTGTTTGGAAAGTAATATTTACATAATAAATATGATAAATACCTATTTGATTGTGAACGTTGCCAGTAACCGCACACGATGGCGCGTAGGCATTGTAGCGGCTCTAGGACCCACAAGGGATATAGGACATAAGTAAGTAAGTCTTCGGTTGTGAATGTTTTTGTACTGAATTTAAGGTGGTTCCACATTTGACGGGTTCCATTGAGCCCTTACCTAAGTGAGCATCCATTAATTCGTTTAAATTTTACTAATCTGAACCTTAACTACATTTATCTTTTTTCCGCGCTTTCCAAACACTGTGTCAAACCCTCCCGATTTTATCTTGCATAAGTTTGGACTTTATTGAAAACAGATTCAGCATTCATGATTTCAGAAGAGAAGTTCTTGCATTTGTTTCTAGGGCCCTTTTTTGTGTTAACGGTGTTTAGAGATTTGACAGCAAGTTCTACAAGTTCATTGAATTCATCTAGAAAATGTGCATCAAATGTCCAATATTTTTGCAGAGCTGATGTTGTCGCAATTATGTGATCCAAAAGATTTGAAGCTTGCCTCTCTTTCGTGCTTGTATAGCTAGCTGGATTGGCATTGCTTTTTTTGATGGAATTCGTAGGGTCTTTCTAGTTGCGCATGTGCCCTAAACAATCACATTTTTATAGAAAATTTGTTAACTACCCTTTTTAAAGGGCGAACAAAGTAAACATCAAACACGAGGAATTAGTAAAGATTGATGGAACAAATATGTGTGCGGTGGTATGGGAGGGTCCTCGTAGCAAGTAACGATGGAACCGGAAGACCGTGACTGATTTGAACCATTAACAGTAGAATAGAGATTTTCCTATTGCATTTGAATATTGCGACAAGCTAAGTAAGTTAGAGCACCAGACTACTCTATGAACCGATTTTATTAAATTTTTGCCCCGTTTTAGTCTCCAAAATGCTTACTCTGGCAACTTCTCTTCGATACACAGTCTTGAGTTTTCATATTTTCGGCCCACTCTTGCTACTCTTGTAAATCTTTCCTTTTAGTTAAATGGCATTTTGTATCAACAGAAGTTGACTGAGTTCTTGAGCCCTTTGTAGACCCTTGACTTTCACGATTTCTTCGCTTTTGATCATAGATCTCAGATATTTGAACTTGGGATAGACTTTCATTGAAATAAATATATGGGATAGTTCGAAGTGTGTCTGAGAATAGGCAGTACAGATGCATACAACCAAACTCAAGCGTTCGTTGCAGGGAAGTTCGATCCTCCCTTATAATGGCTTTATCATCAGCAAAGAGTAATTAATGCATTTTAAGGTCCATCACTTCTCCCTTAATCATACAAGGTGGCGCAAAAGTAATCCTCCTATCAGAAAATGCTATAAATTTTGCGATTGGCCCCTAATGTCAGTTCTGTTTTGACATTTGCGTAGTAAACACGAAATACACGTTAATAAACAATGTAACGCTACACTGCTCTAGAACGCCGAATATTGCTGACTATTTATTTGAGCAATAATCGGTCGGTGACTTTGGCACAACGTGAATTTCGTCGCAGATTTCCTAGCCGTCCAACGCCTACTGGTCAAACACTGCGACGTTTAGCCGCTCGCCTCGAAGAGACTGGCACAACACGAGATGCTGCCAGGCGTGGCAGACCCTGGAGTAGCCGTTCTGCAGAGAATATTGCTGCTGTAGCCGAAGATGTCATGGAAGCGCCGTCGACATCGACCAGACGACGTGCCACGCAAATGGGTATCAGTCGACGGTCTTTACAGCGAATTTTGGTACAAGATTTGAAGATGTTTCCGTACAAAGTCCAGACGGTGCATCAGCTGTTAGCTGCTGACCGCCAATCGCGTCTAACATACGCTCAAGCCATCCTTAATCACCACCAAGAGGAAGATGATTTTTCATCAAAAATAATCATGAGTGATGAGGCCCATTTCCATCTAGCGGGTACGTAAGTAAGCAAAATTTACGCTTCTGGGGCACTGAAAATCCGCGTGTAACCCACGAAGAGCCATTACACCCGCTCAAAGTCACTGTATGGTGTGCTGTTTTCGCTGGAGGAGTCATCGGACCTTTTTGTGTGAGTGAATGGTGAGCGCTACAGAGCAATGATCAACGAGTTCTTTTTGCCGCCACTTGATGAATTGGGATTGGAAAACATGTGGTTCCAACAGGACGGTGCAACGGCACACACTGCACGTGCCACAACCGATATGCTGAAGGATGCATTTCCCGGGCGCCTAATCTCCCGTTTTGGCGATTTGCACTGGCCAGCAAGATCGCCTGATTTGACCGCTCCAGACTTATTTTTGTGGGGCTTTTTGAAGTCGCGGGTTTATGTCAACAAGCCTCAGACTCTTGCAGCTCTTAAAGACAATATCCGTCAATAATGTGAGGACCTATCTCCGGAAGTTTTGGCCAAAGTGATGGAAAATGCCATAAAAAGGGCTCAAATAACAATCAACTGTGGCGGCGGCCATTTACATGACATCATATTCTCGACTTGATGCAAAAAAAAATTAAAAGACCAAATAAAAATAATCCACAAGAAGAATCAAAGTTTTTCATTTTTTTTTTTAAATTGCAGCCAAAAAACATCGGAAGGTTATTTTTGCTCCACCTTGTATAATCGTAGACAGCAATAAACGCACAGTACTTAAGGCTCCTCCTTGGTGCACTCTACTGTGATTGAGTGAACTCTTCGGTTACTCCATGCAGAGGGGCCCTCGTACAGGTCAATGATCGTAGAAACTCCGCGTTGTCTAAGCGAGACTCTTATCAGAAATCTTGGTATGCAAATGCTTTAAGGAGTCACGAAGACTTTCCATTGTGAACGATTTAACCGAGATAAACCAGCACGGGTCATCAGATATCCGCACAATTCGCCGCGATCGGCCGTCTAATACGCGTTCAAGATACTTCATGGTATGTGACATCAGCTTGATAGGGCGGTAGTATCGCATAACTCTCTTGACGATACTCCAAAACAATGACTTTGGACATTGTGTCCGATAAAAATTCCAAATGTCATCCCATTGCCAGCAAAAATTTTCAGACCTTGACCTTCTCAGCATACAAATCCAATTACACCGAATCGATCCTACTAAACGTACAACTACCACTAGAACAATACTTCAATCTAAACCATATCTATCTATCTATTTATCTCTCTCGACCAAAACTTTAAAGTCTCCCCAAATAGATACACAAATTGTTCAAAATAAACTAAAAAAAAATACAAAGAAACATCAAATAATGGCAAATAGAAAAGAAAAAAAAAAAAAACAATAATAAAATCCACATAATCAAATACATCCATACATTGTCTCCTCAAAGAGTCCTCTTAGCATATTCCTGTGTCTGCACGGTTGAGCGGCTCGGTCGTTTGTTATAATTATCTTACCTTTAGTTTTCCTACCCAGCAAACGCAGAAGTACGGAAATAACCGGTGAAATATGTACGTAATAGAAGTACTTTCTTTCCCCTGAAAAGGGATAGGCAGCTGGGATAAAATTCAGCTATATACCTGCTGTACATAAGAATACGTGAAGCACACATATTGGAAAAAACTACTGCCTAGAAGTACCAATATTTGTACTTCTAAGAAGTACTTCTAAAGTACTGCTGTGGAAGTACTTTAGCAGTAGTGCTGTAGAACTACTCCAGGAGTACTGCTGTGGAAGTACTTTAGCAGTAGTGCTGTAGAACTACTCCAGGAGTACTGCTGTGGAAGTAGTTTAGCAGTAGTGCTGTAGAGCTACTCCACGTAAGAACAAGTAATTTGTTTCCACTGAAAAAATAGGCACCTTCATAAAAGCAATACGTAATAAAACAAAGAAATTTTCATTAAATTCATATAATTAATTAAATTTTGCAAACTAACATAGTAAAAAAAAAATAAGCATTACAATATAAATAATAATAATAAAATTAATATAATATTTTATTGCTTTCTTCTTTTATAGAAGCGATTGTGGGCATTTAGAATGCATTTTCGTATTTCCCTTTCAAATCTCTCTTGCCCGAGAAGTCTACCACAAGCATCTGAAATGAAATTTAGGAATTAGAAAATAGTTCTTTTTGGTTTCAAAAATTTAACTACATACCAAACAGTATCTTTTTGTACAGATACAAAGCATTTAGCGATTTCTTCCCCGATCGTCCATCTGAGTTAAAATCTGCATAAAAAATAATTTACGCGACGTACGCGGCACATTTTTTACACCCGATGCACTTAATGTTTTTAAAAGATCGTTAACATGGTTGTGGGGCACTTTATTTCTTAAAACCCACTTTCGGAGATTTATTTTTAATGTTGGTTCTATTTCTGAAATAGAACTTGATGACATTTCAGCGTCAATTAAAGCATTTCCTTCTGTCTCCAAAAGTGGCACGCCCTGCTCTATACTGCCACCGCTACAACTCGCCTCTTCATTATCTACACTTTCTACACTACAGACAAACTTGTCTAATTGTTTATAACGCGACACATTATTTCTAAAAATTCGCGATTCTATACTCATTTGATTTGCAAAAGTCTTTTTATTCATTTTTTTTTTAAATTTCACTTACCGATTATAATTCAAACTTCACTAACCGAATACAAAATTTCAACTGACTCGAATCCTTTTCAAAATCGCTTTGATATTTTAAATATTGTCACGGTCGATTCTACTTTTCTAGACATCGATAAGTTTTTGCACATGGATTTTGTTTTGAGGGTGATAAGGAAAAAACAAGAAAAAATGTGGGCAATTAAAAGTGATCTTACTGAGTTTTATTAGGGTCAAAAAACTACTTCCTTGGAGTACATATTTCACCGGTTATATCCGTACTTCCACGGAAGTAGATTAGCTGAACATACTAATACTGAAAGAGAACGCAAACACATTCACAAAACAAATTTCTTTGTGGTAGTGCTTTCGAGGAAACTACTGAATTTTGGTTTGCAGGGTATTTTCTGCACATATGTGCGGTACGTCTACATCTACATCTACACACACACGTGCAGCAGCAATGATTCACTAGCAGCTTCATTAAAAATTCACAAAAAGTCCACAATAATTAATAATAAACGATAATTGCGAGGTAGAAGGAACTAACAAACTGCTGCCAACTTTTCCTTCATACCAGTATCTATAGGTATGCAGCCCTTTACTATTGCCGCATGCTGGTTGGTGGTGCCGGTGCTGGTGCTGGTGCTGGTGCTGGTGCTGCTTTTGAAACTGCTGCTGACATGGTTTGTGAGAAAATCCACTAGCAAACTTGGTTCTGGATTTTCCTGATAAATGTTAAAAATTGGAAAATGCCAAGAAACGAAGGGAATCGAAGAATTCAGATTCGCGTGATAAGACAATGTAAACTTAATAAACCAACTTTTGAAAGTGTACCGATGAAGAGGGTTCTGTTTTGGTATTTCTGCAAAATATTATTTATGTTGGTAACTATACAACGAGTGTGTTTGTCGATTTATGACTTGTAGATCATGCATTCATTCGAATGGAATTTATTAGTTATTCGCTTTGCTCGCAGTTGTGGCCGTACACACAAAACACGGTTGAGAAATTTTAATGTTTCTATAGAATGGCAAACAAAAAACGATAGAAGCATGTGTTTATTTAGTGCAGATGGACAGTGACGATTGTTGTAGATCTGCCAAAAGACCTTTAACTATGCACATTTGGTTAGAACGTATTTTAAGACATAGTCTTAGTATGTTGTTCCACAGCATTGGCCCATGTATTGAATCTTCCCCTATTTTTGTGAATTTAGTTTTCTTACTTGCGTTTTGTCTTAGTGTTAGAAGCAGTCTCTTAGGTGCTTGGGAAAGGCTTTCCTTATGTTATAGCAAAGAGCCGTTAAGTTTTAAGTGAATGTTTTCCAAAATTTTGGCAATATGTTGTACCAGCTAAGGTTAACTTTTAGTAAAGGCAATTAAACCTAAAGGTAAGGGCCAATGACTGGAAAGAAGATAAACAAAAGTGTTTTTTCGTGTCTTAATTGAAGCCGGACGACCATAGACAACGCCGTGAGTTCGCTAATTTGGCGCTGTAAATTTTGGCCGGAGATCAGTATTTTGGCCAAAAAAACATCTTTCCGGACTAGGCCCATTTTTGCTGACCGAACTTATATTAACAAGCTAAATTAATTTATATAGGATTTAGTACACTGCGACCTTGGGCCGGGAATTATGTTGGAGAGTTTATGCTCTGGCTTTAGCCTTGGCAAGGAAAACATACACAGATTACATCATCCAGTCCAGTTACTTTTAAGAATCTGAGAATGAGCAGTGGAGCCGTGGTTGGTAAATCCTTTTCTTGAATTTGGTGTGTTCCCAAATCTTTAAACCTATTTTGGGTCAGTGCTCCACAGGATACCAGTATGTGTTCTGGAGTTTCCGTGGACTCATTGCAGAATCTGCAGAGACCTTCATCTGATATCCCTATCTTCCTTAGGTGTTCCCTGAGTTTATAATGGTTATTTTTGCTAAGACTGATACATGCTTTAAATCTTTTGAGATTGTTCCCCTATTTTCCCTCTATCCTGCCCTATGCTGCCCTTTCTGTAGTAAAACTGGCGTAATATTATCCACACCTGCAGACTTGAAGCCCATTCTAGCCTTCTCCTAGAGCAGATAACTAATGCAATTTCCCAGTCATCCTTTCGAGGTTTAGATGGAATGGTTCGGTCCTCCAAGCTAGTGCTAGGCGGAATGTATTTCTTTCGAAATGAGGAAGGACAAACTGTTACCGTCAGTGGTCTCAGGTGTAGAAGGATTTAAACCGACATTCTGTGCCCAGAGCTTGACAGCTTTGATATGTCCGAGTTGTGGTTATAATAAGACGGCGTGCGCAACATGAAACAGTACTCGAAGTGGTGAAATAGAAATTTGGCCACTAGGCCATCCTATGGCGAGTGTTCATCAGCCGGCGCGATCATGCGACCTGACACCTCCCGTTTATTTGCTCTATCTTCAAGTGCAAGCGCTTGGTCTACGGTAACAAGCCAACCATTTGGAACGAGCTAGAGACCAATGCCGCACGTATTGTCATCAAAATTGGGTCGAAAACCGCTTGAAGCACTGACATGAATGCAGCATGAATGCAGCTTTAAATTAAAGCCAGTATTAATTTTGTTGTGTTATTGAAATTGCTTGTCCTATCATTCTTATCTAATCACTCTTTAATTCCTTAGAACCGACATTAAATATCCAATATAGTGAAGAACTGCCACGGATCTTATATAGGCCTCAGTGATGTCCCAAGGAATTGAAAAGTTGGTCAATTCATTACGTTACTATCGATCACGTCCCTCATATCTGTGAACGTGTCTTCCTCTTGTTAACCAGTATGAAGGCTTCATAAACCTGTTCCATGATGTATAAGATATAAAAGTATCAGCTAATTAAAAAAACATAAGAAAAGGCTACAGTACGCTTGGGGCGAACAGTATGATACCCTATCCATATCCCTATATACCCCAAAGAAAAAAGCATTAAGAAGATGATGAATAGCATTTTACTTTATTCTATTAAATTTACAAAAAAAAAATATTTTTTAAAAAAACGCTCACAAAAAGTGGGCGTGGGCAAAAACTTTGTATGGACGATATATTGGAAAAAATATTGGCTAAATATCTTGTTAAACATTTTTTTTCACTTTCTACGAAAAATTTCGAAGAAAACAGCATTTTAGTGAAAAACGCCTGTATCTCTCAAAGTTTAGCTTTATTTATTAGCAAATTTTACACTTAACTTTTTCGGAGCCCTAGGGAGTATGTGGTCCAAATTTCAGCTTCCTAGCTTAATTTTAAAGGCCTAAAAACGGAAATTGCTAAATAGTCTTAGGATTTGGTCCTGATCATAAATATATATACTTTTACGCAGCTTGTGCTGACCTGTACCTACGTAAAAACAAAAATCATTGTTAATAAAGAATATTTTGTAAGATACTGAACTTGCAGACAGATAAGAATCACATAAGTACCACCCGCTTTACAGCTTTGTACTCTTAGCCAGGAGTTACCAAATCGACGTCGAAACAAATTTTTATCACCTTTCTGTCAACGTCTACTTTGACCATATTTCTCCTTTATTCTCTTCCAGGACATTTTTTTCGGTAAGTCTTTAAGGTGCGCCTAGATATTTAAAGATCAGAACGCACAGCTAATTCTTACCATGGATACAAAGTGGTAGCATTTCTTAAACATGTTTTTACTTGAGCGGGATAAGTTGGACTGAACTTGTTCGTAATGGTTTTAGGGTGGTTGAGTTATTCGTGTGGCACAAAATATTCCCGCACTACTATAGTAAATATTATTTCAGACGTTTCACACGCCAACATTTTTAAAAGTTTAGCATACGTAGTTCCGACGACCTTGATATCTTTTACTGTTTTTGACATTTTGTACACCAGTGTAGAATGTCCGAAATATCTTATGAATTTGAAAAAAAAAAATTTAACAATAAATATATGGTAATTCTACTATTAGACTATTTAGCGAGATGTCTCGGGCTCAAATCCGACCCGTACCATTTGAAAATTTTTATTCGTAGCCTCAAAGAAAGTTGAAAAAAATATACAAAATTAGGAAATGTCATTAGAAGGTTCGGAATCTGCATTAAACTGTACCTCACTTTCATTTCCTCAGCTAGGCTTAAGGTCCTGTATTGACTGCTTACGCCTTATAATTTTATTTATTTTTCCATTTTTGGAGACTCTACAGTTTTATGGAGAATTGTTTCTGTAGATCGGTAACAAACCGCCTCTGCTATCTGGATTTTTTGACAGAATATGATAAAAAATTTATTAATTCACTAAGAAAACTTTTTGAGAGAAATTCATTTTAACCCTTAACTAATGTCGTGAAAATAGTGAACGCTTCTATAGTCGTGGGGTCCATTGGACCCAACTGTTATAAAATATGATTAAAATAAAAGTATTAATTTTTTTAAATATCTTTTTTTTATTAAACTTTAAACTAAACAACTAAAAATGTAATTTTTAAAAATTAGCGACAGGAACAGTCGGTTTTACTTCAAATTTGCACTTTTATTAATAAGTCTCAATATACTTATCATAAAAAACATGTAATTTATAAAAATATATATAAAATACAAAACAAAAGTATTTAAATAAAAAAAAAAACATTTTTCTTCAATTCTAAAACTTACTTTTTAAAACTATGTTAACAAAAACTAAAAATATTCTCCTTAAAAAATTTAGACATTGGTCAAAGTGAGCTGCTTTATAAGCATGAGAGGCACACTTGTTTTGAACAAGTCAAGCAAATGGGCAGCTTGCACGAAGCACAAAGGTGCACAGTCTTAGCTTTTTTATTAGACGGGCACAGAGAACACCTTTTCCTTTTATTCGGGACATAACTCACAATTGTTGTATCCTTTGCAAATCCGAACAGTGATGATCCGACTTGTCTATCTTTGTGAGGCAAAAACGATTTTGGGATTTCCTTCGTATTTTTCTTCAAGGTACCGACGACAGTTAGACCTCTTGATTTCATCGTGATGTTGCGATTTGAGTTAAAAATTGGTTTGCATAATCGCAGACACGCTTGCGTTGATATTGGGTACATTTTCTCTTCCTCTGTTAATGTCAGACCCTCTGTATTTTTGCCGCAGTAAAGATACGTATTAAATGCGTAGTGAGTTTTTGAATCCGCGAGGCATTGCATTTTTAGCCCGTATTTGTTCGGTTTACTCGGAATATACATTTTAAATTTGCAACGGCCACGAAAAGCAACCAACATTTCATCTATAGTAGCATTAGCACCGATTGAGTAATTTTCTTGAGCGTTTTTATTAAAAAATTTTATAATTTCTGTCACAATGCAACCTGGATCTGTTTTTTTTCGTTCATTTCTATCATTTGGATTATCAAAACGAAGACATAATAGGAGTGTATAGAAACGCAATGCGGACATGCATAGTCGGAAAATGTCTCGACCTGTTCCATCTGTAGCAAATAAAGATATAACGGATTCATGATTGGACTTAAACACAGCTGAGTAAACCAATAGGCCCAAAAATGCGTCTAGCTCTTGTGGAGTACATTCCTTTAGTTCAGCACGGTTCGGGGACTTGTATTTTAATCTAAACATTGCCAGCTTCACGTTTGTCCAAGTTAGAATTTTGTTCTTTATATTCGAATCAAATATTTTGTCCAACGCTTCTTTTGGATCAAACGGGTCAACAGGCCTTGATCGAGATGTTGTATAAGGTAATCTAATAATGTTGTGGCTCCTGACTCGAGCGTTTCTTGCAGATGGTGCTTTAGCCCACTTGAACCGGTTTTTTCCGTAAAGGTACCCACTGCTAGAAACCTCTTCAACCACATCAGCTTCATCTTGATGAGTATCTTCGCCATCAGAATCAGACAATTCGGAGTTGGATTCATGGTCACTTGGTATTATAAATTCTTCATCACTGTCTTAATGGTCTTAATTTCGATCCATTTTCGTCTTCATCGCCGGACAATTCATTCAACCATTGCTCAATTATAAAATCTTGATTGCCACTGATACTTGCCATTGTAAATAAATACCTGAAATAAAACAAAAAACCTTGTTAACTACATAAACAAATAAATCACGTATCTATAGTCGTGGGTCCAGGGGACCCATGTTGACACTGAAACTAACCTTTATTGAAGTATGTCCTTCTCACTGTGCACACGTTAACTTACTGTAGCAAGGTACTGAAAAGTAGAAACAGCTGCGGTAACTGTTGCGCTTTTTACACACGTATAAAGTTTGAACATAGGTCCACTGGACCCACGACATCAGTTAAGGGTTAAGTAAAAAAAATGAAACATTTAAGTTTAATGAGCCAAAACTTTTTTGTTCTTGCACATGTGTACCCAATGCATCTAAGACTTGTATGCACTACTAAAATTCCAAAATGTTCAAACCAATTTTTTACCTATACTAGTTTAGAAGTTATAGTATAGCGTTCAAAGTGGTTACACCTCCAAATTAGAGGTCAGCCAATTTGATAGGATGTAACCTTAAATGGAGTGAGAATAGACCCCCATATAATATTTGGTTCAGCGGAACTTCAGGAATATGCTTTTAAAGGATTATACTGCTAAACTGGGACACCCTGAATAGGGTCATCTTATGTATCAAGATATCTCTTCAAAAATAATTTTTTTTTTTTTTTTTGCGTGTAGCTAGGTGAAAATCGTTGAAAGACATCGCATGCGAGCTTTGCGATAGTGTGGGACTGGAAACACCCACTAAAAACACACAGGGAAGGCATGGTGTTACCATCCTTCCAATAATCGCACCTAGTCGTCAGACTAATCAGCAGTTTTGTTCTAATATGTAATGTACTTACGTACAGTTTTAAGGAACTAACTTTGGCTTGTTGCCTTTTGTTTTTTAATTCATTATCACTTTGTTAGTGTGATTATGTTGTTACATAGTTCTTTTCTTTTCACCTAGTTAACTAGTTCAAAAGGTTTTACTCTACGTAATCGTCTAACTAAATTAGTATTATTAAGTAGTTGGACTACTTCTAAATTAGCATGGTTGCGAAGCCTAACTTCATGTCTTCTAGCGACCTTCCGAACCTCGTCCTCTACCATTTCAATTTTTAGATCCCTATGTAGATCAGCGTTACGTACGTACCACGGCGCATTAACAATATTGAGTAATACTTTGTTTTGGAAGCATTGTATGCTTTGAAGGTTGGACTTACTTGTGCACCCCCATAATTGGAGGCCATATGTCCAAATTGGTTTTAATATTTGCTTGTAGAGAAGCAGTTTATTGTGGATTGAGAGGCATGAATACCTCCCTATGAGCCAATATATTTAAATATATCGTAAATTTAGTTCATCACGTTTTTTCTTGACATTTTTTCCAGCGCAACTTTGCGTCCAAAGTCAAGCCTAAGTACTTAGCTGAGTTCGAATGCTGAACCATTTTATTATTTATATACACAGGTATGTGTTGTACGTGTTTATTTGTAAAGTTAATATGCACCGACTTCAGTTCATTTAATTTTATTTGCCATTTGTTGGTCCAATTAGATATATCATTTACTGTCCTTTGCAGTTTTTCGGTAACTTCCTGCAAGTACAGCAGTATCGTCTGCAAAAGTGGCAACAGTAGTTTCTTCATTTTGTGGTAGGTCGTTCGTGTATAGGAGAAATAGTACAGGTCCCAGCACACTTCCTTGCGGTACTCCAGCTTTAATGTGTTTCGATTCTGAGTATTCATCTTCTTGTTTAATTCTAAATAATCGTTGCATTATATAGGACTCCAGTATTTCAGAGTACTGTTTTGGAAGATATTTTTGTAGCTTACGGACTAATGCTTTGTGCCAGACTTTATCAAAAGCCTGTATTACATCAAGGAAGATGGTAGAGCATATTTGTTTTTCTTCTAAAGCCTTTTCTATTATATTAGTTATTCCGTGGACTTGATCTATAGTTGAATATTTATTTCTAAATCCGAACTGATGGTTTGGGATCAGTGTTTTTTCTTCTAGAATCGGATGGAGTCGTTTTAGAAGGATTTTTTCGAATAGCTTAGAAAGGATTGGCAGCAATGATATCGGCCGATATGACGTTACTTCACTGGGCAATTTGCCCGGCTTAGGTACCATAATAACTTCCGCGACCTTCCACATACGTGGAACATACCTTAGTCTGAACGCTGCATTTATTATCTGTGCCATTTTTTTCATACCTTTTTTAGGCAGTTTTTTCAGAATTTCACCCGTTATTAAATCAAATCCCGGAGCTTTTTTCGGGTTGATCTTTTCTTTTATTTCTTTGGCTATTTCCCTAGAGGTTACTGCTGGAATCGATCTCTCGTCTTCACACATTTCTTCCATTTGTTGGGAATTATCATTATCGTCATATGGCTGGAAGACATTTTCAAGGTGTTCCGCGAATAGATCCGCCTTTTGTTTGTTTGTTTTAGCCCAGTTACCACTGCTGTTTTTCACTGGCGGAATGTATGCCGTTGGTCTTTTCATTTGTTTTTGTAGCCTTCCACAGTGAGTATTGTGTACTAGCATCGTTTGTCAGATTTGTAAGGTATCTTTCCATCGATGCATTTTTAAATTCTGCTATCTTTTTTCTGAGTTTATTGTTTAAACTATTAAGTCTATTTTTATCACTCGGAGCTCTTGTCAGTTGCCATCGTTTGCGAGCTCTTCTCTTTTCTGATAATAAATATGTAAAGGTACAGCGAATTTATTGAGGATAACCTCGACTGCCCACGCAAAATAAATACTAATACTCATTCTAAAATACACCCCCACATATAAATCTACTACTAACCATTAACGCAGGGTTACCAACATCTCCTTTTTTTGTTTTCCTTATATTTGCTCAATTAAATAACATTTTTAACGAAACAAAAACAGAAAACTGCTTAACTGCTTTACATTCATAATTTTTTCAATATTCATAAGAATTGGACGTAACCATCAAAGTAGTTCAAGAAGCTATAACCGGAAATGCAATACAATATTCGTACCTCTAATTTGATGTAAGAAACTAGAAAAACCATCTATACAATAACAAGGACGATAAAATAAATTTTTATTTTTAAAAGCGTGAAAAATAAAGAAATTCCTCTTTATCCAAGGAATGCGAAAACTCAACAAAAATCGATTTCCAAGCAAAATTTCAATAAGTTCCTTTATCTTTCACAGCATCGAAATTTCAAATTGGGGTAGGTATTTACTTAAACTTTTTACTTGCTATTAGATAACCCATTTCATTAATTTTATAGTATCGATAGCTTTTCGCATATTCTTTTTAAGTTGTTCGAAGGTATGTTTCTGATTGTCATACGGCAAAAGCGACTATCAGTCCAAAATGGATGTGTTCGAAAATTCGAAGGCTTTGAATTAGTTGTGTCTATTGAAAGTGAAACGGAGCTAAAATCTAGATCAAAAATTAGTTTGGTTTATTTCCCCCAAGGGTAATTTTTGCCCCTCTATCTCCTTATGAAAAATACATAAAAAAAACCTACATCCCCCTAACGGGTGGCTGATATGGCTCATTAATGTGTCTTCATATTTTTATTATCACATGTGTTGCACGTGTTCACGTATGATGTGCATTTGTCATGAGATATCTTTTGGCAAGTATGCTCTGCTCCTAACCAGTCTTATTATTTTGTTGTAGTAGTAATTTTGAAGTAATATTCATTACAACCTGCGCATGTAAAACAATAGGTTTTTTTTGACACGAACAGTAGCGACTTATTACAATTGTTACTCTTGGTTGTTGGTCAGACTTTTGGAAGAGGTGAGGAAGCGAATGCAAACACTTTTAGTTGGTGCGGGTCAGATTTAAACGCGTTTAGTAATCCAACAAACTTAACCACTAAGCCACTGCAGGCACGCAGTCCCGTCCTCATAGTCCTCCGGATCATCTTCATCTTCAGATCTTTGGTATAAAAATTAAGGCCTCCGTTTGACAATGAGTGATAGCGTATCGATCTTACGTGATCTGTTCTTCGGGTACTCGTATCTGCTTTTGGTGGCATCGTATTTCTCCCTAAAGATTTAAACTGCATTCAAGTCCGTGGTTTCAACCGGCACTGGAGAATACCGGTTTCGTAAAAAAACATTGCACAGACAAAATAACAGGTGCAAGTACCAAAGACCCAGCAGCTTCAAATCGATACTCATCAACTTTTCACCGATTTTAAGGCCACGTATAATGCAATGTCTAATTTTGACAAGATGCCGAGGGTACGCTGTGTCAAGATCGGTAAAGTTCTCACCGAGACCTTCATGTCATGTAATTTCTTCAACATCGTTCTTGAAAGAATGGTGCAAAACTTGAGCGTAACTACCCAAGCTACAACCTTTCAAAAGTCCTTCCAAAAACTCGCATACACAGACGATATTGACACAGTTGGTGGAATGCATCGTGATGTCAATTGCGCTTCCATGAGTATTCAGACAGAGGCGGCGAAAGTCGGGTTAACGGTCAATGAGGGAAAGACCAAGTATGCGTTGTCAAAAAGAAAGGAGACCCAACAACGACGTTTAGAACAGAACCTCACCACAGACACGCATAACTTCGAGGTAGTTAAGGGCTTAGTCCTACCTTGGCATCGCTACTAACTTAAACGCTGAGAGCAAACAAACATAGTACCTACCGCGCTCACTAACTTTGTTTCTCTCCCCCGAACAACTAAAGTGACCCTTTATAAGACCTTGGATGAGGTTGCGAGGTTGAGAGAAAATTTCTTCGGCTGATTTTCGGTCAAGTGGAAACTGGAAACTGACCTTAACCAATTTAGCGTGCGAAACTGGAGGCAGCTATCTAAAGATCGAGCTGGCTGAAGACGCTTGTTGGTTGAGGCCCAGTTCCACCGGAAATCCTCTGCGATCCCGGGCACGCTGCTTCCAGTTATCCAGACCAAGCACTTTGACATCCGCGACGGCTTGGTCTTTAAAACAGGTATTCGGTCTTCCTTGTCGTCTCGAACCTGGGGTCTGGGATTCGAAGATCCTAGCTGGAACATAGCATAGTTTTGGGTTTTTGGACATACGCATCTTGGTACAGCGTATAGAGTTCGCGGTTGTATCTTCTCCTCCCTTCGCCCTCCTCGCACACAGGCCCAAATATCCGACGAAGAATTTTTCGTTCGAATGGGGAGGACTGGCAGAATAAGGGTTCTGTAGAGCATGCACTTTGTTCTTCGAGTTAGAAGTTTTGAACCCATTTGTTTCGCCAAACCGAAGTAGCAGCGGTTTCCTAGGGTAATTCTTCGTCGGATTCCCACCAAGTTGGCATTCTTGGAGTTGATGTTCTCACCGAGGTAGATTAAGTCCTCATCTACCTCGAAGTTGCTGCTATCAACAGTGACATTTTGTCCTAGCCATGTATTTAGTTTTGATCCCTCGTGGTTAAATGGATAGAAGGATTGAACAAAACTCCAAAATAAAAGTTTCAAAAAAAAGATTTCGAAAAATTGTTGAAGCATTCACAACGAACACTTCACTCAAATAATCGTTAAGCTGACTCCAAGGTGACTCGCAGTGGACTAGTAGCACAGTTGGAAACCTGTTAACTTCCTTGTTGAACTTATAGAAAGCGTTTAAAGATGCAGTTGCTTCGACAAACTTACGATTGCAACAGCATTTTGTGAAAAATGCATGGGAAACCTCCTGATTTTGATGAAATTCCTAGATTTTTCGCAAAACCTCGGTGCTAATAACCTTTTTTACCAGAACATTTCATATATATATTTTTTTGGTATTATTTATTGCCACACATTCTTTAAAATCACACTATTTTTAAAAAGACGGTTGGTAACCCTACAATAATTGTCTTGAAAGCAAAGCAAATACCTTTTTCGCGAAACACAATTGAATTGAGTCATTAGCTATGACTACGACTCTCGTTCTTCGACAGATGTATACCTATAACTAAAAAAATAACAGAGTAAATATTGGACTAAAATAATTTTGTTTTATGCACAAAAATATCATATCCCAAAATGACAAGAGAAACAAAAACTACTCTCTATAAGAAATGGAAAAACCTGAGACACGCAACTCCAATGCCTTATACATGTCTGCACCACGAAGACATTTTTGACAGTCGAAGAATAAGAAAATTACCTTTTCCTGTTCATAAAGAAGAAAAAAAAAAAAAATCCACCATTAGGTTTGACGATGAGAAGGAGGAGTGTATGTGATTATTTTGTTCATGTTTCGTGACATAAAGCACCGTTGATTGATTTGAATGTTTCACTGAGTGAGTGAATGACTGTGATTGATTGATGGATTGATTGAAAGCCATGCAAGCTCAGATCATCGGAGAGCGTATAGCACCATCTTTCCAAAATGGATAACGTTCTCACAGTGATAGTGGTGATTTTGCATGGGAAACGTGAAAATCGCTTAAACGTATTATAGGTAGAAGCAATTAAATCTACCAACAACCAGACTCCAGACTCTAGCTAGGTACCGGAAGAGGTTGTAAAACTGTTGTAGCAATCGTAATTAATTAAGTATCAAACAACAGGCGAAAATTTGCCGCAATGACCATCATCACCTTACATATTTGGGAAAGTTTTTCCCGAGTTTTATTTTCTCGTAAATGCTTCTTGTTATGTTGCAATAGTAACAACACAGGAAATGGAATTACAATATAGGTGCGGGTATACTTTTCACCATCACATCACGCATACGATGACAACGTTTTTTAATCACAAATAATAATTCTTCCAAGGAAGAAAATTACGCCCCGCCTGGGTCAAGTTTTGTCTCGTCGCATCATCATCATCATCATTATAAACAATTTGAATTTAATGACAAAAATAATATTGGTTATGTCAAATAGCTGCGCGGCAACGAAGCGGAGACGAAAAGCTCAGAATCTTTCTTTTTAATGGGACGGGCGTCTAAATAAAATAATAAGTTTCAAATCAAAGGTAAGCAGGTCGTTGGGTTCGTGTAATTATTTAACCGAAGTGTGTGACGCTCGGCGGCGGCATTCTTCATGCACAGTTGAACTTTGTCTTAGAACACACGACACCCATTGCATGATCAAAGAAGATACGTATGTAACTTCGGAGTCAGTATCTAAGACTGGATTGATAAAATTTGGTAGTTTTTCCAAAGGACATTCGCCCGTGCTTCTGTGGCTGGCCTTAACAGGATTGCGTGTAGGGCAATAACTTCGATAATAGCTTCGCCCCTTCATTTATATGAAAAATAGTTCTATTAATTCCACGCATCGAATAATTCCAATTGAATATCAACGCCTTCATTAGCAGCGGAGGCTCGCACGGCTCACTGCCGCAAAGAATTCCATCATTTCTCAGCAACGGTCTATAAAAGTACTTTTTTTTAACGATCATTATTATTGGTATTATTACTATTATGTTAACTTATAAATATTAATGAATTGAGTTTTTCCCTGCGCAGAGCCAAAATCAACAGGAACACCAGCAACACCACCGATATCACCTGTCTCACACGCAACCAACCAACCAGGCAGCCAGTCAGTCGCAGCCCGCAAACACTTTGACCACTTTAGTACCTACATATACCTACCTGTATGTATTTGTTTGTATAGAGATAGAGAGAGAGAGAGCGGAAGGTGAGGGCGAGGGCTAGAGACTCTCCCTTCTCCAGCACCTCGTCCATTGTCACATGGCACTAGCACTGGCTCTGGCTCTGCCACACAATAATATGAATATGTACACCGTGCATGGATTATTTATAGGAGAGAAGGGCGGCTGCTATAGATTTTATTGCCAAACCAACGAACCAATCCACTCAGCCATCATCATCATAAATTTTATTGTCATAATCGTATATTTTCTATATGAAGCATAAAACAGGAGGAGAGGAGCCAAGCGCTCACCTAACCATTCACACGCATTCACTACGCTTCTTTGGAGTTGGTCTTGGTTGTCTCATATCTCCTAACCACCACCACCACCACAGCGCCATCGAACTCCCACTATCGTTTTATACATATATATTAGACAGCCATGCCACATCATATACAGACGAGACGTAGGACATATAGGTACAAAATCCAAAATGCAAAAAGACAATTGGTTGTTTGCGCTTATCGAGCCGTGACTTCATTAAGGAATTATTAATAATTACCGAGTCAGAAAAGAATTCTTTTTCTTTTAAACCATCTTCCATCGTTGTATCTTGGCGGTGTGTTGTTGGTGTTTTGCTGTTTGGGTTGTTAGGTTGTTAGGTGGCCTGCTATCTTCCCATACTATCAATGAATAGGAAGAAAAGTAGTTCTTTCCCAGCGGGAAAAAGATTCGTCCAATATGCATTCTGAAGCAATCCACGGAAGCAGAGAATGCATTCCCCTAGGATGCCCATATAATATCCTTTTTATTAAGGCATGTCCGCGGGCGGAAGCAATACAAAACTGGTTTTCAAAATATCTAGAACACCTGACTCGGAATGTTTCTTGAATGCATCGCAAGAATCAATCCAGAATGAATCTGGCAGACGTATTTAGAATGCATCCAAAGGATGAATCCAGAATGTATTGTGAGGATGAACTTAGAATAAAATTGAAGAGAAATAAAACAGCGAAATACAGTGACTAATAAGTGTATTTTATTCAATAATAATTTTTTTTAATTCATATGATTTATAAACTTACAATATTAAAAATAGTATTGAAATTGTTAGCTGCTTCTCCCTTGGCAGGATCTATAGAAAAATTAAAATATATTTTGAAATCAACTTTTCGCACATAGTTTTATAAAATGATACTTACCTAAAAGTGGCGAGGCATCTGGGGAATAGGGCACAGTAACTTGGTGGCTGCATTAAAGCTAAAATGAGTTGTAATAATTTATAATTGCTATTAAGTAATGAGATGGCAAAACATACTTGGTGAATTTTGATCAATTTCATTATTTTCCAGTACATTTTTTCTGGAAATAAATAAAAAAATCCATTTATTCGGCAGTTGTTCAGAAAAAGCTGTATGTAATAAGTAGTACTTACCAGCAAATATTTACTATCCAATATTTTTTAAAACTTTAAGATTATTTATATTTAAATGTTTAAAACACAATGAACAGCCAAGCAACTGGGCTTTACAAATAACACTGAAGTGAATCGCAATATCCGAAAGTCATAATAGAATGCAGGCACAAACCGGTTACGCCAAGTACGCGACAGATAATAATATGCCAAATTCTACATGTCCAAAAAATTCCGTAGACATCAAAAACTCATTACAAGGAATTCTTTTGATTTAACTTAAAGGGTAAGTCAGCGATTTCTTCTGAATGCATCGTTAATACATCACAGAGAATGTTTATCTAAAAAACCTATTGCTTCCAAATAACTTCTATGAGAATGTCTTCCCAAATTTCCCGCTGGGTTAACATCGAAGAAATATACGAACAAGAAAAATAATGACGATCATCATTATCGTTAACGTCATCATTGATGGAAGACTATCGGGTCGAATTGATCAGATGAACACGGATAGACAAAATGCCAACAGCTTGGTTTTGTCAACCTGCGGCGCTGTTTTTTTTTTCTTTTTTTTTTTTGTAGAGAAGAGGTCAATGCTTTTGAGACTTTGCACTGGAAACAATTTTTGAATACTTACGCGACACTGAACAAAATTATTAGAGGTTTCGTTCGCGAGCTGATGATAACTCTGTCGAAATAAAAAAACAAAATACCAAATGCAAGAATATAGGTCATCCTTGAAGTCTCTAATGTGGGGGCTAGGAATATAAAGTCCTGCTGGCTGGATTGCCCATGGTTGCATGATTGTAAATTAGAGCTGTGCCAATCGTTCATTGAAGAAGATCGAATCGTTTCAGTGTCTGCCAATTTAATTTGTTGGTTGAGCATTCGCAGTGAAACAACTACAAAATGTCTCATCATGTCCAACAATTATGTATGGATTATGTGTCCTTTTTTTGACTTTTTTTACTAACAAAGTAAATGTTTGGCATACCGTACCTAAGTAGGAAATCTGATACTTTTCAAATTTGGTTGGAATCGATTTTGGGTGATGTGCCACAAGGCCAAACTCGGTCAACATTTGTTTTGGCGATTCCACACATTTCCTCGCTTTAGTGCTTCCTAACTTAGCTGGCTCCCGACCCATAGAGTTCTTGCCTTTGCGTTTTCATCCTCTGGCTTTCGCGATGGATTGTCTACTCTGAACGAGGTCCAAAGATCGTCTTGGCTACAGCACTATTGTGCATTTTGGTATTCGACGTGCTTGGCACTTTTTCGTCCATTTCCACATGTTGGTACAGCTCGCAGTTGTGTCTTCTGCTACATTCGCAATCGTCGCAAACAGGACCAAATATCCGTATACGAATTTTTCTTTCAAAGGAGCATAATATATTCACTCAGAAATACTGCTTACAGCACTCATCGCCATACATCAGAACTGGCAGAATTAGGGTTCTTTAGAGCATACATATTGAGTATTGAGCCCATTAGCAGTCCTTGAAGCCTTCTTAGGACTTTAACTACTTATCAAAGTCGCTGCTATATAAAAGTAACATTTTGTCGGGTCCCGAATTCCGCCATCATCGCCGTTTCCATCTCCTGACGATTAGTGTCTCAATATTAAAAAACCGGTGGGTGTGGTTAGTCTCTTCCAGGACTTGCCTTAGTAGGGAGATTTGAACTTGGGCCGATCTGAAGCCACACAAGCTAAGCTGATGGTTTAGTTATCTATCATTCTTTCTTCCACCCATGTTTGGTTGATTTGCCCTACTTTCATTTGTATATATTTGCTGGTAGACCACTAGAGCCAGGATGGATAACAATTGCGGTGTACAACCAGTGCACCAGTTGGTTGTAAGCACAATTTCTTTCCAAAAGCTTTTCAGCAGGCGTACAATGCGCTCCTTTCCTTCTTAATTCTATCTTCCATATTTCGTTTCCAATGCAGATTGGAGTTGAATATAATACCCAGGTATTAGGTTTCGGTTGGGATCAGTCATTTTGGGGCTAACCGTAAGGCTAATAGCATCCGTTTACCTTGCACTGAAAATGAAAATTGAAAATTGAAAGATATTTCCCTCTTATCGGTACAACTGTGAGCTGTTCCGTAGGAGAGGGACGTTCCCTGCGGCATTCCAAGACTTATGCTTTTGTTTATCAATATATCCCCAAGCCTGCTGTTAAGAATTGCCTTAACCTAGTTTGCAAGAAAATGTGCCTAAGAAATCTCCTCAAAAAAGGAGTTAATGGTTTCCGAGTTCAAGTTGACCGGAGCAGGTTCTATATTAAGCCAAAAAAAAACTCTTTATGGTTAAGGGATTTCTCGAATCTTCAAATCCTAGCTTAAGGATGAAGATGATAATAAAGACGGACTTCCGTTTTAAAGACCAAGCCATCGCGGATTCAAGAGTGGTTGTATAGTGGAATGTTTAAGGCAGCGACTCTTCACGGGTCGGTAGCGCCTTAGGTAAGAAAGTGTAAGATTTCTCGAATGCTCTAGTTACCTTTAATTATGTCCTAGATAAAAAAACAGTTGCATCGAGTTTATTCCTTAAATGAAGGTTCAATAGTCTGTCTAAGGGTTTCAAGGACAACTCTGTAATCCTTAGCAGTCAAGTCAATCCTAGGTTGCTTTGTGCTTCTTTGGGAATAATTACCAGTCGCACCTCTTTCAGCTTTTTTGGAATAAATTCCAGTCAAAGGAAACCTATGAAAATTGCCTAAAACCATGGGATAGTCTTTTGCAGCAAGCCAATTTGTTATTTCGGAAGCATTTAACGAGCATGTTCGAGGAACTAGTTTTTATCTTTTGGCTTTATTCAAAAGACTCCCTGAGATGCCGTAGTTCTAAGGTACGACGAGGCCGCTTGGGCTTTTTTAAGGTGGAAGACTAACAAGACACACAACTTTAAAAGAATCGATTAGAGTATTTTTAAAAAGATTAAGTCGCGTAAAACAAGTTACCTGTAGGATCAGGTGGTAGTTGACGTTCTACCAAGTTCGAAAATATATTCAAATCAGTCCTAGTGGCATTTTTTTTTAAAGAAAAGTCTTTAGTTATTTTAAAGTCAATACTAAAAGTTATTCTGAAATGGTAATGGTACGAAGCAGCGATTTGGAAATCTCAAATATTAGACTAACTCAGGAAGTAGAGCTTCTGAACTCTCCAAAAGTTAGAAGAACATTTTCTATCTATTTGATCAAAAAATCATTTTCAGAATAGAAGCTAATTTTTGCCTTCATGTCTTTGTCAATAAGCCAAATATGTGTTATTGGTCAACAACAAGCAAAGGTGTGCTTCAAGAGACTCCATCGCATCCACAGAAAGTTATTTCATACCGGGGGTATTTTTGGACATTATTTTTTTCGTCAATAAAAATGATAGCGCACATCAGTGACACGTGCTTCCAATAAGATGGTGCCACATGCCACACATCTGGTGAAGCAAGGAGATGTTTGGTTATCAATCTTGAGAAATGGTTCTT
Organism: Ferdinandea cuprea; assembly: GCA_963576555.1. Classification (NCBI taxonomy): domain Eukaryota; kingdom Metazoa; phylum Arthropoda; class Insecta; order Diptera; family Syrphidae; genus Ferdinandea; species Ferdinandea cuprea. The sequence goes on from OY754958.1 coordinate 68,754,062, forward strand.
GAACGCGAACGCTCTTCTTGTTATCGAACGCGAAATTAACAATGTTCCTGTCAATATATGTGGGAGTGCAAAGAGTCGATCTGGAATCCTTTGCTTAAATTTGATATAGAATTCGATGAGAGTCCAAAACTTAACTTCTTCAATAAATGGATCCCTGAATAGTAATAATTCCCAAAAATCCTTAAAACTCCTACCCCGATTCCATTAAAGTGAAGTCGACAATGAATGCAGGTGTCACTCAATAGGTACAAAAAATCGTCATCAACATACTTATGCCCTCTTTTGATTCCTTGAATTCATGATCCATTCAAGCCAATACAAATTCTTAAAGGATATCTTGTATACTTATATTCGAGAAAAAAAAATTAAAATAAAAACACAAATGAACGAGGTTGATTTGAACAAATGTCGTACTTTGCATGACACAAGAGCAAGCGATGGGGCACATACACTCGTACGTACATACATATATACGCGCGCAAGATTGTCTCCGTTTTTTGTTTGTGTTTTTTCATCCGTTTCTAGAATTGAAAATTTCCAAACGATAAAATTTTATACGTTCAACAAGAAAATGCAATTAAAATGTTCATATATTGAAGGATTCCTCGAGTGCTTTTAATCCACACACACACACACATGCACACCCATAGAGATCTCCACCCCCATCCTCATACCCAACTTCATATATGGCATTTCTCTGATTCTTCATAGCACCCTTTAGCTGTAGCATATCGGATAGAACGTACATATCTATATGTAGGTTTGTGTTGTGCTCATGCAATAGCGACATCCTTTTGGTGTTTTGCGATACCATACCGCTATTAAATAATCAAAAATATAAATAAAATACCAAAAGTCATTTTGTCGAGTTTATTTTCATGTCGGGTGTTCCGCACCAAACCGAACCGATACCTCGTACGTTATATAGTCGTATTTGTAGTCGTAGTCCTGGCAATCGTCCTTGTCGTTGTCGTCTTCATTCGTAAAGTCAGCTTCTGAGCACGCATTTTCTAATTTACCCTCACTGGGACAGGGAAGTTGTGTGAAAATTCTTTCGATCACATTCCCCTTTCAACAGCTCCGTTTCATGAATCTTCTTGTGGAGCCCAGTACAGCCCCAGCCCAGTACAGCCCCAGCCCAGCCCAGCCCGGCAGCTTAGTATTGGGTAAATGGTAAAAAACGAAGAAAAAACGAATAAAATGAAATAAAAAATCGAAACTGAAATTTGAAAATTCTTCTTCACAGAGATAGATAGATATGCGCCGTCTGTGTTGTTTCTGCAGACGTATGGGACAATGAATGGTGACATCTCTTCAGCTAAAAGGGTTTCGCTTATTGTCCTGAACAATGAGCATCCAGAGAATGGAGTATGCGAGCGCGTGGGTGGGGATTGCCACATTACAACTCCCCTCACAAATACATTGTAACTACGTATGTATTCGGTAGATGAACATATTTGGATTATTGTAAATTAATTCATCAATATCCAAATTCAAGGATTACGATAAAACAAATTGGATACCCAATGTACCTGAAAATCGCCTTAATTCATTTATAGCATCTCATTATTTGCCGTTTTCCCTGCGTCTCGTCGTCGTCGTCGGCGTCGTTTTCACCGTCTTCCCTCTAACAAGACACTTTAAATTGATTGCTCAAATCAAAAACCTATAAAACACGTAACGATAGACGATAGAGACCTCCTTAAGGATACACCGAATTTATGTTGCATAAAATTTCAATAGAATTTCTGTAATTTTTTCCCTTAAAATTCGATCCAATTTTTGACTTTCCAACGGTGCGGTGCGGTGCGGTGGTTGGGTGTCCGTGTCCTTGTCCCTGTCCCTGTCCCTGTCCGTGTCACTCCCCCACAGGACTTGTTTTAGAACGAAAACAAAATCGCCTCCAGATCTCGTGGGTTATGGGGTGGAAGGAATGCTGCCAGTCGAATCAGTGGGAAACTTTAACTTGGTGGTGGTCAAACGCTTGACGAAGACACGTGTCCTTTAAAAAAAAAAAAACATACAAGAAGACATGAACGGGGATGCAAATGGTGGTGTTCAGTCACTCAACCGGAATTCATACCTTCTGCTTGGGTATTTTTATTTTTCAATTTAAAAATAAAAAAAAAAATACAAAACCAAATGAAGGGATTTTCCAACTTTCAAAAAAAAAAAAGGACAACATTCATATTTGATGTGGCTTAACGACGAACGATTTCTGCCAAATATTAGTCACATGCTGTCCTTTTTTATTGTGTATTATTATTTATCCTTTGTTGCGGGAATCATTTATATTGGGATCGTCGACCGCATCCCCCTTCTCCCTCGGCCAAAAACATACAGATAGACGATTTAAATTCCTCTAAAGGACATAACGCCGTCGAATTTGAATTGTGTGTATTTTCTTGGGTACGTTGTGCGCATTTGAAATTCCGGCGGACAGACGGCGGATTGGAATTGTTGTCATACTGTGTGGTGCTGATATGAATCCACACAGAGAATGTGTAGGTATGTTAGCGATTGATATCCGCTTTTTATCTGGGATCTTGGCGTTATCTCGCTATATTTGTTCCTGTTGAATTTTGGAATACATACCCTACCTTTTACCTCTAAGAGTGGGAACAATGATCCCAATTGTTTTCTACAACATTTTGTTAACCCAGAAATGGCCTTTTGATCGTTCTAAATTACCACGATCTAATTTCGATAAACGAAACCAGAGACCATCTCCGTCATGGTTATTTCTCTTCTTAGACGGTGTTTTTTTTTTTTTTTTTAAAGATTTTTAAAAGAATCCCCCCATCGCAAAGTGGAGAGGCAGAGCAATTATCTTTCGATCGGCAATTGTGTGTGACACAAGCTTTTTGAGTTCATGCTATCCAAACTTGAACTCGCTTTGTGGTGGCATGGCGTGGCGCGGCGCGGAGGTCATGCTTACACGGATCTACAGCTCCAGCAGCAGAACACCACAATGATCAACACCAATCAGAGAAATAGGTACAAATACAATGTATATCTATCTCTAGGTATAGGTTCCGACAATCTATGTGCGAAAAATCACCGAAGCGAAACGCCGCCTCCTTCCTTGCCGCGGCGTGGCGTTGCGCCTATACAATCTTGAATTCGAAATCAGTTAAAGTCGCGCGGTCGATATGTACCCTCGTATATAGGTACACGTTTAATGTGTGAAGAAAAACTTCAGCTAGGCGTTGAGGAGAAACAATAGATATTCGCTATAAATTTAAATAGAAACCTAGACGCACACACATGCGCATTCTTAACGCCTGAATGCTAAGGGCCCAATGTGGTCTTTGACTTATTTCCCGATTGTCATCGTCGTGTTGGAGCGGAGCAAAGAAAATGGGGGACTGTGCGCTGCGGCCACCGTCTTGCGGTTGGCGATGGCGACGACGACGACGACGACTATGACTAAGACTAATTAGGGCGGGCAGCGACGGACGGAGGCACTCTTGGTGTCAGTGGTTGGATCTACGGGCGCTCCAAATCAAATCGTATTCCAAGTTGAGCATAACAAAAGATCTCGAAGTGGTTTTATGTGGATTTTAAGGGGAGTTTGGTGTTCTTCGCTGGTTTTGTTTTCTTTTAGTGGAGATGCGCTCGAATCAACACGAAGCTTGATTAAAAGAGTCCACACAATATAGGTACACGTGCTGTGGTACTCTGCTGGTGCTGGCGGTGCAAAACGAACTAAAATTGGTGAATATATTAATTAGTTAGTGTTAGTATTGGATTCCTTTGTGTAGGGGGTCGATCAGTCTTGAAGTTTTAGTCCAAGTGAATAATTTACTGCAGATCAAAGGTAGATAGAGGGAGACACTCTTCCTGCATGAGTATGTACTTGTTCAGGTGCCAAAACGACTGAACATAATGACGTGTCAAGTGGGTAGGTATAAAAATCAATCCATGCCCCATGTATGTGCTTTAAGCAATAAAGCAATTTCCATCTGCCAAGAGGTAAGTTCTAAGACACAATTTCGAATCGCCTCCAGAGGGCTCTGAACCTAGTTGCCGGATGGTGTTCTAGGTTTGGCCTTAAGGTCAGTCCAAAGAAAAGCACCATAGTTGCATTCAGCAAGAAAAGGAATCTAGAAAGACTAAGAAATTCTAGACTCTTCGCTTCCGTGAAACAATAGAGTTCTCAACGGAAGTCAAGTATCTAGATATCACTGTAGATGAAATATTGAATACTCACCATATGAAGACCATCGATAAAGCCAGGATCTCAGTATGGACCATTTCCATATACAAATATGACAGTAACACGTATGTGGCCGCAGAATATAGCTTGCATCTGTGCAACTGGTGCAATGAAAACTGCACCATCAGCAGCACTTGATCTTGAGATTATCCTTAATATACCACTACATCATCTAGAACTCACTAAGAAACGCCTATATGCTCATCAAAGAAGATGAATCAAATTCGAACCTAGCTTTTATGAAATCCAACTTGGAATATACTTAACGGAAAAGCGTCTACCCGATATCTTTCAATGCAACTTGGCTAGATTCCCAAAACGGGAAAACTGCGAACAGAACAAACCAATATTTGCGGAGGATTCCTATGTGTGGTACACAGACGTATCTAAAACAAATTACGGAGTTGGAGCAGGCGGCGCTACGATTCTCTGTGGACCTGGGCCTTAACCAATAGGCCTCTCCAATTAGCGCTATCTTTGGCTTATATCTTTCAGTTGTGCACTCCAAGTTGGTTCAGGTGCTTTCTACTTGTGCGCGTTAACTAAGGCGAGGCTTTCCTTTTCTATGTTGTTCCTGCGGACAAGAGTCAAAAAATTCTGCGGGCTCTAGTTTTGGTGTTCATTCGCTCTACATGTGCCAGCCAACTGAAACGCTCAAGCCGCAGTTTTACGTCCAGGTCAGTGGAGCTGTACAGTTCGTATCGCTGATTAGTCTCTTGGAGAAACAGTTGTGGACTTCCCGGGCCTAAAACCGCACTGATCGGTCGCTCGCTTCGGACAAGTTCTTATACGCAATGCTTAGTATAGTTGGCGCAGTTTAGATGGTTTCCTTTCTTGTGAAACGCACGACCGATGCTGGGGTTCCATTCATCAGGCATACATTCATCCGACCCAAGATGTGGTTGGTGTATGCTCTTTTCGAATTATCTCCTGTTCGACCAGCAGCCTTCTTGGACTTCAGTTCAGATATTGCTATCCTCACTTCTTTTTAGTCGGATGGACAGAATTCAGCAAACCGAACGGCTTTTTGTCTTTAAGAAAGCCTTTGTCAAAAAGGAAGAGTACCCATTTCCATTTGGCCCAGGGCCAAGGGCCAAAACGTAAAACATGGCTTTATCGGGCACTTTTTGGCAAGGCTGGCTGCAACTCACACCTTTTGCAATTGTTCTACTTTACGAAGAACTTTTAAATCCTTTGCCTAGGGAACTTAATAGACGAGTCCAACAAGATACAACACACGTAGCGGCACAGTCATCCAACACGCGTTAGGAAGATGAGCGACGGAGATACCTATCTTCCTCATTATGCCTCTCCACTTAGAAAAATTTACATACGTATACCAACAGAATATCCTGTATAACCTGTTTTTGATGAACGACGATGAGGATCGATGACACTAGCATTGCACAGAGAAGAGCTTGCCCATCGGCTCTTTTTTTTTGTTTTTTTAATATTCTTTCCTCCCCGGACACTGCCGTGTCAAAATACACCTGATGACCACAAGACAGTATCTGCAATGAAGACAAAGAGACATCACGATTTTGCAACTGCAACTGGTAAATTAGAACTCGTCAACGTAGCTATGCAACTTCTTCCTTGAAGCAGTGCAAGTTGCGGTATCATGGATGAGCTCTAAATGGAGGACATTACATTATAACCCCTCTACTCCATAGTCTACAATATACAATCTAGCAAGCTCCTGCCTTTAACTGCGCACTTGAAGTTGGCTGAGGTCAGCATCCACTTATGTGCGGCACCTAAGCCGAGCTTTTCCTATACTGCGTTGTCCCTCCGGATGAGTGTTTACGATACAGGGATTACTTACTTACTTACAGGGCTAGTCCACCTATGACCCATGCAGAGTCCCTACCTGAGACATGCCAACCAGTTATTCAGACCAAACGCTCTGAAGGAGCTCAATATCAATTCTACCTCCAGGGCCGCAAAGCAGATAAGGCATACATTTTGTCCCATTTGCCAAGTATCAACAGTTTCCTATGGTAATTCTTTTTAGTCTTCTTCTTATTTACTACCAGACCTACTAGCTTCGCCTGTTCTTCAACAGCCGTGAAAGCCTATGATATCGTCCGCACACCCCAGAAGCTGTACGGATCTGTGAATTTGGTCTGTGGTCGATCTGCATGGCCGGAAGCCATGCTGGTACGCTGGATAAATCTGACGCAGAAGGGTTTGACACATTTACACAGTACGTTGGATAGGATCTTAAACGGGACTGCTAGACCATAGGAGCCAGCGGCCTTGTTGTTCATTAGCTTTTTTATTAAAGCTAAACAAACATCTTCCTTAAGGGATAGTAAGACTTGGCTCTTCTTGCCTTAGTACTCCACTGGCCGTGGCTTCGTCTTTTTATAAAACCTCCGGAGGTTGTGTCGTTTGCGAAACTCTTCGACCTTCTTGACTGCGAGACTACGTACCAACTGCGTACGCAGGACCTTGATAATACTTTTCAATCGCTGCTGCACATTTTATATGTGCATCTTTTGTCTACTATTCCTATACATTATCAAACTATGGGCTCTTACTCTGGCCTAGGGTTACCTAGGGTGGCTTCTCTTTGAAAATGTTGCGATACTATGTACAGAGGCTGTTGTCGTCCGTGGTGAGTAGCTGTGTCTGCACAGTGAATGGCTTCTTATTAAGATTTTCTTCGTAAGCGTTGGCTACTCCAGGTGTGCGAAGGCGCCCACTTGTGCAGTTCACAGCTTCTTCTCGTTAGACATTCGAGTTTGACCGCATCAGGCAAGTGAACATTCAAGATGTGATGTTGTAGAGCGCTTTTGTCTTAAGGGTGCGAATTTGCTGGGTGGACCCCTAGCTCCAGAGCTAATATTACAATTTACTGAAATGATTAGTCATTAGCCGTTATCTGTTGTCGTTTCGTTAACCCCCAACAAACTCTGACATCACACTTCGGAAAGGTTCCATTCTATCTAACAATAAGCCTATATCCCACGACGGATCCTCATGCAACTTTTCTGTAATTTTTTTAATTGAAAGCGTCTAACGCTAATCGCGCAAAATTGTTTTACAAAACTTGATATTTTTTTCTATCCAACTACTGCACTTGCGATTTTACGAATTTTCTCTAGGTTTCCAGTCATCTTCCAATTAATCACTCGTAGTTTTTTGCTGGTCTGACATTTCATTCCAAATCGAGGAGAGTAAACAAAGTTCGAAGGAATTGCTTTTTACGAAGGGAACAAAAAAAAATCCAAACCCAGAACGCATTGTGGTGGAACAACTTTGATTTCTTTTATTTTTTTTCCCTCCCGATTCAGTCGCCGCTTTAGGCTTTGAAGTCATGTACATATTTCCTTATTTCCCCATACTACTGCACTAATTTCGACTCGATTATAAATTAATTTTAATATTCAATCCTTAAAGGAGAAGCAAAAAAAAAAAATGAACAAAATTATCAACCCTTTTTAGTGATGTTTGTTGCCGTTTTTGTATGCAAACGACATGGACGGTACGGTACGGTGCGGCGGTGCTATCGGGTCTTCGAACGGATGTCGGTGGCGTCCGCTGTTATTTTTCATTTCTTTTCTTCTTTTGGGTGTTTATTTTAAGAAAATATATAAAAATCACCACCACATCCCTCGACCGATTTTCGCACTCAACGACCACCCAAGTGGGGGATGACGACGCTGACGCTGACGACGACGGTTCCAAATCTATGGCCAACGAATGAAAAAAACCAAAAAGGGATAACACTTCCCGGATGGACTTATTTTCCATCGAATAGAACATGGTTAATATTTTTTCATGCAACCATTCGTTCATTTCACAACAATCGCCCCGACCACTGTTCAATTTGTGCGGGGGTGGGGGAGTGGGGCAGAGGGTCTACTTTCGTTTTATTATTCTAAAACATTAAAGTAAGTAGCGGACGGGCGCACAAGAAAAAAAATGCTGTTACCCGCGAAAGAAAAACAATATTTCGATGGTGGAAAATTGGAGAAAAATTTTCCTTTATTTCTTTGTGTGTTGTTTTTTTTTTTGGTTGTTGTAACAAAGTCACCCCTTTTTTTTTGGCAAACTCCTATTGTAGTCGCAAACCACTCGGTCATTAATATTAACCGATTTTTTTGTTACTACTGATAAATATCCTGTAAAAGTGTAGAAAAAGGAAAAAAAAAAAGTATTATATGTATATATATCAAACAGGATGCGATACTTCCTTTGTTGGGTGTACAAAAAAAAAGCGCGGGAGGCGGCCGATCATAGTCCTTGGGGAGAGACCGTTATTGACGCGAATAAATTTTAAACAAAATTTAATTTTGCAGCGACCAACAGAAGACGAGGAGAAAAGAAAACGAAGGCGAGATGACATGACGACTTATTGGCAGGATAGACTCCATTTCACAGTCGGATGAATTGATTGAAATATGATAAATTTTTAATGAAATGGAAAGGACTTTCTGTTTAATGTTCTTGTGCTTTTTTTTTTTTTTTTTTTTTTTGCTTTCGCTTCGTCTTTAGAGCTGTGTTTTTCTTCTTTGAATTTGTGACGTGGCTGGGGGTTGGACTTATTGAATTATTTTTATTTTTTTTTTATTTTCAATGTTATTTTTTTTCATCCCCTCGAAGATTGTATATTAATTATTAATCTGTTGATGTGACTCGCTGTTGATGGTGGTAAGAAGGATGGTCCGTGTAATTTTGTGTTTTTTTTTTAAGAAAATGTTTTGATATAACCACAATGGAGTCGTTGATCGGTGTTGAATCCTGTAAGTTTACGGTACATTACCGGTGCTTGAGAGTGTGTTCGAAAGCGAACAAAATAAGAAAATATTTATAGTCTGTTTTTATTTTATTCGTATTTTTGTCGTCGTTAGCGGTCGTTGTCTGAAAAATTTGGATTTTTTTGTGCTGTTAAGTGCACTTTGATTTATGTATTGTTTCAGCTTGGGATGTTAATGTTTTAGCGAAATTTCTTGTTTAAAAAATTTTGGACACTCGGCTTAACAAAATTATCGGAGTCAGAATTTTATTGGATATTGAACTGTTTTGTAGAAAATGTCGTCCGTCAGCGGTTAGCCCTGACATGAAGTAAGGTAAGATTCCTTAGGTGAGCTACTGCAACAATTTTAGGAGCTGGGCGCCAGCACCATGTATTTGTGGAAGAAAGCGACAATCAGCTTCGTCTACAAGTAAGGCGATCCTATTTCGCATACAAGATCCTACCGAGGGACTCCAACAAACTCATTATCACTCAAAAAATTCCCGAAAATATCAATCAACGTAATTAAAGTCCAGATGGACAATCTTTTTAACGACTTTAAGGCTGCATTTGTTATCATTCATCGCTGTACATGGCGGTTTCCGAAATCGGGATCTCGACAAAACTGATCGAGCTGTGGCGCTCAAGAAGTGTAATATCAAAACATACACCGGATTTTGCAATCCTGATCTTGAGCATGAAGTGCGTAGAGCAGGTGTCAACGCGAATATATCTGCCTCTAAGAGATCTGTCCAGCTACGTAACTGTTATTAGCAGGTACTTTGATATAGTTAAGAAGTCTATCTACTTAGGAGTAAAAATTTACTCTTCGAATGATATCTTAGTGAACATCCCACGTAGAATTACCTTAGGAAACCGTTGCTCTTTCGGTTTGGCCAAGCAAAAGGGTTCAAACCGTTTGACTCGAGGGATAGTATATGTGCTCTACTGAACTGTTATCTTGCTAGTAGATTCTGCAATACGGCGCCGAGTGCTGGAAATTAAGCAGAAACTGAAATTTAATATTGGGCTCTTCCAAAAGAAAACTTATTTTACGGATATATGGAGAGGGTGAATGTTGATGTAGTCCAAAAAGCCAATACTTGTCGACTACATTGGCTCGACCACGTCTATCCAAGAGGATCTTCCGAGTCCCAAATTTGAAGGCTACAGGGAAGACCGAACCTTCGTTTAAAAGGCAATACCCATGCGGATTCTAGAGAAAATTTCCTATTAAAGATATCTACAAAAGTTGTATTGTTGGTTCCATGACAAAACATTTATGGATGGAATTCGACGTCGTTAATATGTCCAGCACGGGCACGTTTGCAGAGGTCTATTAGTTGAACACAAATGTATACCCAGATATTTTGTTTCGTCAGAGTAGACTAGGCTGGTACCTTTAATAGAGGGAGGGGCGATAATAGGGATTTTGTATATCCTAGTGAAGAGAACAAGTTCGGTTTTGTGGAGGTAAACCCAAAGCTTATTAAGAGCATTCCGAAGGAGTTCATGCTTTACTTAGACGGCAATAGCAACATCAATCGCATAGGCGATCATTTCACATCCCTCTAGACGTACATATAAGCAGCTCGTAGGAACCCAAACCCTGCTGAGTTCCTCTATAGATAAATCTTTTGGCAAATCCTAGATTTGAGTTTATTATCCTGCGGCACCAAGTGCGACATATACCTTCAAATTTGAAAGTGCAGCCCTGCCCATCGTTTGTTTACAGTCATTACAAGAATTTAACCGAAATACTCGACATGGTATGAATGCACTCCTAGTTAACCCTTACGCCTACATATTAGGGCTTACAGGGAAATACCAAGAATTCGGTCTTAATCGTTTAATCGTTCAATGAGCTAATGCAGATGAGATCGGTATCCGGAAGGGATATAGCCATCTATATCGATAGCCAGGCCGCACTCAAGCCAGTGAAATCAACCAACGACTATTCTGATACAGTTAGGAGCTGTCTTAAAGTATTATGGAGTCAGAACCGAGAAAGACTGTGCTGGGTGGCAGGACACTGTGGTATTATGGGAAATGAGCTGGCGATGACCTTGGGAGAATAGGAGAGCTACTCGTTAATACTGAGGTTGCGACCTCAAACCTCCCCTCTAAGGGGGCAATATAAGGGGCACTATTGAGGAAAAAATCATCAGATCTGCCAATCTTAGTTTGACAAGTCTTGAGGTACACAGGGTTTTTTTTCAATTTAAAGCTTACAAACTAGAAAAAAATGATTAAATCTAACTTAAAATTAACAGGATACTTATTTTAGATTACTGGTCCTTTATTCCATTATTACCTTTCGGCCTTAACTAATAATACAATTTTTATTATTTAAATATCATTTTTTTTTACAAGAAAATTTAGTTTAAAAACTTGACTCCTTTATTAGTTTATTTTTATTTAAAACTAAAAACCTAAAGCTACTTAAAATTACCAAACTAATACTCAGTATAATCGGGGGTGATGTGCCCCAACTCCATTAGCAGCACCCAGCAGCCACCAACATAGCGCACATGCGCCACCGAGAGTCCACTGACACCGAAATGCGTCAGTCGACTCTCAGAAACCTCACACCTTGCAGCCAACCTGCAGAGCACCAACTAATCAACTTACAACTTAAAACTACTTAAGACTAGGAGGAGTTACCTAAGGTAACACACCGACCTGGAAAGGCATACCCACCTCTTCCACTCTTTCCGCAAGCCACTAATAGTCGGTGAATTGTTTATTCGTATCAATTTGATCACTCCCCCCTATCGCGGTACCAAAACGGAGGAGCTCGGGAGCATTAGCGACGTCCCCGTCGTAGGTGAGCCGCTTATCAGTCGCTCTGCGGTAGCGGTGGTATAGTACCGGGATACCATCCCTCGTCTGTACCAGCACTTTTTTGATCAATATGGAGAAAAGCCTCTGACGGAACAAAGCCAGATCGGAGCGTTCTCTCCATGTGTGCTTCATTAGGGTAGTATGCCCCGAAGATCAGGCTATTATCGCTGGTCATCGCCCTCGCAACGTGCCTTCGAGTCACCTTAATGAGGAAATTGTCGATCCTATTCAAGTGAGCCCCATCATATAATGCCGTGTTGGGATAATATTTTATGTACTCAGATTCAGGTGTTCGAAACAACCCGAGACATGACCTAAGACATTGTCTCTCGAAAACCCGAATCCTTTCCATATACGCCGTCTTTCCAAAAGCCTTCTTAGCTCCAGCAAGACAAGCATCTATATGTTTATTAAAATACAGATACTGGTCGAGCCAGATTCCAAGATACCTGACCACGTTTTTCACCGCCAATGTCTGCCCATTCTGTCCAATAATGGCCAATTTTTTCCAGTTTTTGCTGGTATCCCTAGTGGCATTAGCCAATGGGGTCCTGAACAGGATTATTTCCGTGTTCTGAAAGTTGATTTTCAATTTCCAGTCGTCGCAATATCCCTTAATTTGCTCGAAGTCACGCTGCAGAAGGATGTTGATGACCTCGATCTTAGCACCTGATCTGTATGCGACCAAATCGTCGGCATACGCTATAGCATGTCTGAGTGAACGTACCAGATCACTTGTGTAAATATTGAACAGGATCGGAGAATTGTAAACCGTTTTTAATGCTATAGACTCTGCTCGAAGTTACGTTGCCACATTTGACCACAAACTTCTTTTCCATAAGCATGTTATAAATTACCAGGGCCCTATTCTCAATTTCGTGATTACGGCGAACAGGATGGTTCACCGTATACACGGCCTCGAAACAAGCGCCCAGTAAGTCTACTTTCTCCTGGGGATCTTCGACCACAAAAGAACCATCGGTGTCGAAGCAACATTTTCCGGACTTATGCCTGCAGTCAGTAGTGTCTGTCTGTTTTCAGTTGTCTGGGAGATTCGTACAGTTGAAATATCATTGTGATCTTTCTTCCTGAACTCTCCACTCGTTTCCTAAAACCGCAATGTGGTGGCTTGATCGACTGAAGTGCTCGATCATGATCCATTGCAGTTTGTCCAGGAACCCAACAGAGATTTATGGTGTGCTGCGAGCAGAGAGCCTTAAGCCCTTCACGGCAGCGTTGAACTAGCTTGGATTTTCTCCCAATAGCAGAAACTGCTTTTATAGCTGCCTGCCTGTCAATGAAAATAGTAATATCATTCCGTGGTTTTGCCAACAATGACACTTTACGGGCCGCTTCCGCGATCGCCAGAACCTCTGCTTGGAACACACTGCTGTTGTCAGGAAGCTTGATTGAACAGTGTAGCTTTAGTTCTTCCGAGAATATTCTGTCACTGGTTCCACAGTCCATCTTATTGTTAGATACATCTGTGTAGATGGAAAACAATTTACTTTTCGTGGATTTATTCTTATCCCATTCATCTCTACTCAGAAAGGAGCAGGAGAATGGTCTGTTAAAGTTCAGTTGGGGATACATATAATCAGAATTGTCAATGTTTCCAACGTATTTGCTTAAAATCGGTGCATGTCCAAAATTGCCAGCGTTCCAAGTGTGAGTTTGGCTAGTCCTTAAAGCACTTTTGGTTGCCGATTCCTCCGTGTATAGGTCCAGAGGTATTAAATTAAGAATTGCCTCCAGTCCAGCAGTTGGTGTGGTTTACAATGCGTTCGTTGTCCCTATACATGCTAGTCTTTGTAATTTTTTCATTGGCTTAAGATTGGTCGCTTTGCCCGTGGCTTGCCACCAGACTATGCTGAAATCGCATTGTCATCCAGCCGACTGCGCATGAAGACATTCATTAGCGTCTCAAAGGTTTTCAAGATGTAAGTTATCAGACTTATTGGCCTGAAGTCCTTGGCGGTAATGTGGCTAGATTTACCTGCCTTCGGAATAAAAATAAATATATCGGAATAATACGAAATACTCGACATGGTATGAATGCACTCGTAGTTAGCCCTTAAGCCATTAGTGCTTACTGGAAAATACAAAGAATTCTGTCTTATTCATTTAATCGTTCTATGAGCTAATGCAGGTGAGATCGGTATCCGGAAGGGATATCGCCATCTTATCGATAGCCAGGCCGCACTCAAGCCAGTGAAATCAACCAACGACTATTCTGATACAGTTAGTAGCTGTCGCTCAATGCTTAAAGTTAATACTGCATAAATGCAGTCAGAACCGAGAAAGACTGTGCTGGGTATTAAGGGAAATGAGCTTGGGAGAATAGGAGGGCTACTCGTTAATACTGAGGTTGCGACCTCAAATCTCCCCTCTGCATAATTAGGGGCACTATTGAGGAAAATAGCTGTATGTCCGCCAATCTAAGAGTTAATAAACCTCAGCAGAGTTAAACTAAGAACATAAACAGGAATTCTGCTGCGCAAACATGCAAAGAGGCCCGGATTATCGGATACAGATAACTGCAGACACTGCGGAGATCTGCATGCCGCTGAGGACACATATACTGTGTAATAATAGCGCGCAGTCGAAGACATTTTTTGCGGAAATACTTCTTAAAAAACTTAGAGGAAATATACAGCATGGACTTCAAGGGCCTTTTAGGTCTTTGCAGGGAAAATTGGTTGCTTTACCAGGGAATTTGTTCAGGTTTTTCTGCCTTTTGAATTGTGAATTCAGCTGGTTCCCCCAGGGATCGCGATAGGCCGATTTGGTGCACAGTATTGTGTGGGGGATTTCGTTTTCACCACACCCCTGTTTAACCTAACTTAACCTAACCTGACTTAATCGTTCAATACGAATGTGGAATCTCCACATTATAGTGTACACACATTTAAAACCAAGGTAGGTATCCAGTCCCTCTCTCTAATCCTCCATTATCCTATTGTAAAATTGATTTATCAAAAAAATAATGCTGCTAACTTACAGCATTGTAGCACTCTTAAATGATTCATTAGAATATTTATAAAATTTATTAGTTCCATTAAATGCCATAAGTTCTACCACCACCACCATTTTTTAAAAAAAAAAATTTCCTTAATCATTGTTTTTTGTTGTGTACATAATGTATACTTTTATGTAGCTATGCACTGTACGACCATACATATCTTCAAATTTGATTGCTAATGGAAATTTTATGTTAATTGATTGGGGTCACCGAGTAGTAACTACTATCTTACACCTACCCAGTCAGGCATTTAGTCATAGACAAAGAAAGTTAACCGCTAAATATGCCCGAATAAATGCTCTCTCTCCCCCATTATTTGGTATTAGCGTTGTAGATCACCGAAAGGCAACAAAATGGAAAGAAAGGTTTTTTCTCTATTTTTCTTTATCTGCCCAACTGTGTGTTAATTATACTACACCACATATCATTTTTGGTTACTAAATATATATATGTATATATTTTTTGTTTTTTGAATAAATTAAATTTTAATAAGTAGATTTTGCATCTGGCCAATGGCGGAAGTGCAAATGACCCGAAACGTATTTTTTTTTTATTGTCGAACTAGACTGGATTTTAAAACTTTATTTACTCCCAGAATACCTACCTATTTAGAAAAAAGATTCGCGCAAAGTAGCTATAATATGTAACAAATAAAAGGCGCATGTTTATTCGTCGCGGGAAGAAGACACCTTCGAAACGCACTCAAGGGGAAAGCAGACGTCATTTTTTTTTTTTTTGCGCTTTGTACAGTTTATTTCACTTTGCGTCCCAAACCCATTCCGGCTTTGCGTCTTTGCGTCTTAGCGTCTCTTCGACGGCTGTATTTGTTGTGTATTTAATGCGTTCACCTGCTTCTCTGGTGGCGAATAAATTCAATTAACATTGCTCATTAATTTGCAAATTTCGTTGATACTCATTCGTTCCGCGAGGTGAATCACCAACTGTGACCAACCAAACTCATAGGGCAACGATTTTTCGGCATTTTACTGTGCATATACTTGGTATGGTATTTGGTTAGTGATTTCACCTTCAAATTGCGATACATTTTAACTGGAACTTCTTTCAATAGATAGCAAACAGAAAAAACCCCTCTCGAACGTTGAAAGAATTTTCATAAATCACTCGCGGATTATGCGACTGCCACTGTGCACAGGTCCGCGTGATTTACTATCTATACCTGACTATGCTCGCTGACATTTCGAAAATGAAATAAAATTTTAAATGATTTCGCGCCCAGACCGCCGCACCAGGAACCGCCGCTCTCTGGAAAGTGTGGAAATGTCTCGGTCGCCATAGTACTCGTACATCGTTTTAAAACATTCCTCCGCCGTTTATAGTCTCAAATGGTGGATGGTGGTTGGAGATGACAGCCCGTCAGATAGTAATACCAGAAGAAGGCGAAATTGTCATAATTAATACCCAGCGTGCATCTAAATTTAGCGTTTATTCTCCTTTTCCCCATCATCAGAGTGGTGCTAGTGTGGTGATCCTTTCGAAAAAAAAAGAGTTGCAACCGACTAAAAGAAGGAGATCTGCCATTACCAATTGTGGGCGGATAGTTAATTGGAATAGAACTTTGAACATAGATTTTCACTTTATGGCGTAGCACAACACACGCCAAGCCAGCGACACTCTTCGACTATGAGGATGAGCGCGGAGCGCGCGTGTGTAGGAGTGCAACACTCAAAAGTGAATAATGGCCTCTCTTCTTGCTGGATGATGTGATGTTACATACATATGTGTGTATGTTTTTAGCAAACATCCATCCTATCAGTTTTCTTGAGAAAATTCGAACGCTAAATCAAATACAGCACACTCTAAAAATCCTTAAACAAATTTCCGCGATCCTTTTGATCTCGTTTTGATTTGCTTCCATTTCCATGGAAATTGGAAGTCGAAACAAATCAGGTTGGTCCATAAACGTACATCAAAGAGCTAGCTCATGACATTATTTACTCGACATCAGGTTCCTGGAATGAGTCACAGGTGATAAGGACTGCGGCAGGTAAACCAACTTTCAATCTGACTATTTATTGCCCGCAATTTGAATGCCCGCATTAAAGAGGCACTCAATTTCAATATCGCGGCTCGGCGCGGCGCGTCCTTAATAGGTGCATAAAATAAAATTTCAATTAGATTGATTTCCAGTTAGTTACCGACTGCAGTGCGGTCCTCTGGGGCTGAGGAGACACTTGATTTATTGAATTCACCATGTCACCATGTCAGCATCATCGGGAATATTTTATGAGCTCTAGCTCGCTTAAATGTAGAGTCTCTGGCGCGGCGACTGGCCAGCCAGCCATCCATCCATCCATTCACTCGAGCGAGGTGACAATCGCTCACATAGAGTGATAAATAAATATATGTGAGATGTAAAACTTGCAACACTTTGCACTAAATTTATTTACGATCCAGTGAGATCGAGCACTATATGGGAGAGCACTCGAGATCGAGACTTGTTGGTGCATGTATGCATGGATTGTGCGTCTGAGATTTTATCGCAGAATGGAATCAATTTTTACTTCGATTCTTAACGAGTCGAACCGTATTTATTAGCACTTTGACGTTCATCTTAGCAGAATTTATAGTTCGAATGTGGTCTGCGACCGAACGTATGGAATTTTACTTAAACATTATTTTAGGACCTTCATTTGAATCGAGAATAGGAAACAACTGATGGAGTATCCCTGCAGGAAAATATAGCCATTTCATGTCGAATAAAAGATTAAAGGTGCGATCAGACGGTCATCCAAACTTGTCATCCGGATGTCGTGCTGGCTGGAATTTTTTGGAAATGCCCCAGGATCTGTTACAGATCTTTCAGAAAGTGAGGTCTAGTGGCGTGTCAATTATCACCTATTTTTCGTTGGTGATGTGCGTAAGTATATGTGAAAAGGCTAATCCTCTACCTACATATAACGACATACATTGCCAACTGAAAGGCGATAGAAAGGCTCCGGGACTCGACGGTATCCCAAATAAAGCCCTAAAGGCCGCAATCAAAATACGGCCCGATTTATTTGTTGAAATGTTTAACGCATGTCTTCAGGAGAGCTTTTCTCCAAAGACTTGGTCTTCTGCTGAAAGGAAAAGGAGCCTTCCTATTATCGTCATATTTGTCTACTAGATGCGATCGGTAAACTACTCGAGCAGATAATTTACAACAATTGAAATGGCATGAGGCCTCTCGGAACATCAATACGGTGTTCGCAAGTCAAGATGTACGGTTGACGCGGTAATATCGAGAGCCCGAGCCGCTAAAGAAGGAAGGCGGTTGAAAGGTGGCACCCAAAAATACTGCGTTTGATGTGAAAAACGCGTTTAATTCATCGAACTGGGAGCGTATCATGCGCTGTCTGAACCGAATTGAAATACCAGACTGTCTTTGTTAAAATATGAATAGAGTTCTTCTCTAAGACTCTGACGAGGAAATAATAGAGTATGAAGTTACTGGCGGTGTGTGCTCAGTTCTAGAACCCTTGAGTATGTTTGCAAAAAGTCTTCAAATACTGTAAGTGCGCTTTCAAAGCGAATGAGTAACATCGGGGGCCCAAAACAAACCAAGAGTGCTCTTCTTGCAGGAGTTGCCAGTTCTATTCTGATGTATGCGGTCGAAATATGTTCGAGTGCAGGGAAATTCCTAATGTAAGTAACGCATCGGTGCGTATACTCAATGATCTTAGACGCTTAGAACGCCAACAGGAAGCTTATAGTTTAATTAATAGAGTAAGATAAGTCTTAAAAGCCAAGCCTCTCGAAATAATACCTTACGGCGGTCCCGCGGGAGACACAAATTAGCGCGAACGGGAAGGGAGAAAGGGTTTTAGCCGGTAAGAATCCAGCAATACCAATGGACGTCGGACCATTGGTGCCTCATGCAAAGTTTGCACTTTCCATCGCAAAAAAAAAAAAAAAAATACATTGGCAGCTCAGAAGCCATGCGTTCCTATCTGCAGTCTTAGAGGGACACTCTACTCTAAAGAAGAATGCTGCAGCCAGTGATCTTAAGCTTCACCTCGTTAATAAATTTTAAGTGGGCGATCTAAAAGGGCGGATAAAAATACTCAACTCCATGAAGCTTCTCGATTTAAGTTTGCTGATTTCATGACTTCTGCAGTCAACTCCTATCGAGAATACACCATAACCATTCCCAGCCAGTCTGTTTGGAATACTGGTGGCCTGAAGGTAGCTGACTTCCACTCGAAATGATATAAGGATATCTCTAAAAATATACACTGACATTGGGAAGGAAATTTGCAGTCCTAACTTCAAGACATCTATGTTCTAGGGAATACTGTTGAATTGTCGGAACTAGTACGGATGTCGGAACTCGCATGGGTTCCGAGTCACTAATAAGATAGTACGCAAAGCGCTGCTGCATCTCAAAAACGCTTAAAGCGTCCTGAAAACTGGAAAACCTCCACTAACTGGAACCATGGAATAGCGATAACATATAGTTCGACATAGCTGCTAGATCTGCTCTACGTGCTGCGATGAACCTTCTACCTCTTGGTATTGTTCTAAGTTAGTGCTTCAACTCAAAAAGTCTTCTAAGTCGATCAGAAGAGCGAATACCCTGGATTCCGGGTCATAATGGAAACACAGGAAATGCGAACTCTGACTTACTTCCTCGTCCAATGTCCGTAAAAGTTGCGCCAGTCGGCATACTTAGTAAGGGCTCCCACTGATGACATCCTTAGTAAGGGTCTCCTAGACACAATATTCGATGGCAAGATTATTCGGGTTGGAGACAAACCGAATGCAGAATTTGACGCCATCACTAGCGCGGAAAGGCTTCACGCGACTGAAGGTATTGTAGGGGCCAACAGGCTACAACGGTCGTGGAGAAGGCAATGATACCGCGAAGCATTTTCTCCGTGAATGTTCAGCCTTCGCTCAAACCAGACCCCAGGCTCTATGTGCTGATGTGGTGAATGCTAAACATTTAAGCTCCTTATCACTAATGTGCCTTCTCTGGTTTAAGGGTTGAATGTGTCAAAAGGTGCAGTTCCTCAGCTTGAGTGCTTTAGCGAATGTTCAAAGCTTTCAATACAAAAGCGATACAAAAATATAAGTAGGAGGGACAATAGAGCGCAGTGCCCAACTCCTAGTAAGTTTAGGTTAGTTCGCGACTGACCTGTCCGGAAATCCCAACATCCGTTGAGTAGACGTATGAGACCACTTCTCATGAGACCTATTAATTGAAGAAAGAAAGTGGGTAGACAGTGGAATCTGTGGATGTGGAAGACTAAGATTTGTGTAAAAGGGCCATCCAATAACAGCTGAAAGGTTCAGAAGAAACATGTTGAGCGCTCTTGTAAGAATTGATCGTTGGGTTTCTGTGCGACCGATACTAGCTCCTACTTGTACTTTAGTCAGTCTATGGGATATTTTGCCGGGGAAAGCTTTAGTTTGGTATATTGGTGTAAGTTCAGCTTTACTCGCTTAATGTAACTACACCTGTTGTGGATTTTTCATCTTGGCGATGAATATTTTTTGACAGATTTTTTGACAGACTGAACATGAACTCCCCACTTTAAATACAAGGTTTCCAGAATATTTCGGCAGTTCCCAGCGAATGTTTAAATTTTGTAACCTTTATGAAGTTCCTTTCTTCTCTTAGGTACCAACAGGTTAACCTTTTTGCTTTTCGTCATCTCTTAAGTATCCAATTCATCAACGTGGCTCCTTAGAATTTTGCGAAAGCAGAAGAACTTTATCTGTCTCTGTCTGTGATCTCCATCAATGCCATTACCGTAGACCTGCCTCTTTGAGAGGCTGTCTGTCATGTATAACTATCGCTTGTGGAATACACTGTACTCAAGCTACAAGTACTAAAGGGTGATTTTTTAAGAGGTTTAGAACTTTTTTTAAAAAAAAAACACAAAAAATTCGAAAAAATGAATGAAATATTTATTTGAATCGATAGTTTGAACCTTGCAATTTAATGTTTAAAGATAATTTCATGCAAATGTTGGCCGCGGCTGCGTCTCAGGTAGCCCATCCGCTGAGTCCAATTTTGGCATACTCTTTCACACATATCGGCCGGTATCTCAGGAATGAATGCATGGATGTTGGCTTTCAGTGCGTCAATCGAAGCGGGCTTGTCCCTATACACATTAGCCTTGGCATACCCCCACAAAAAATAATCTAATGGTGTCAAATCGCACGATCTAGGCGGCCAATTGACCGGCCCGAAACGTGAAATTAACTGTTCACCAAACTCGCCTCGCAATTGCGCCATTGTTTCGCGTGCTGTGTGGCATGTGGCACCGTCTTGTTGAAACCACATATCATGCAAGTCAAGAACTTCGATTTCGGGCAAAAAAAAGTTTGTTATCATCGCTCGGTAGCGTTCACCATTGACAGTAACGCTGCGATTCGCATCATCTTTGAAGAAATATGGCCCAATAATGCCGCCGGCCCATAAACCGCACCAAACAGTGGCTTTTTCGGGATGCATTGGTAGCTGTTGCAATGCTTCTGGCTGATCTTCACTCCAAATGCGGCAATTTTGCTTATTTACGTACCCATTCAACCAAAAATGAGCCTCATCTCTGAACACAATTTTTCGATAAAAAAGCGGATCCTCGGCCAGCTTTCCAAGAGCCCATTCACCAAAAATTCGGGGTTGTGGTAGGTCGGCTGGCTTTAGTTCTTGCACCAGCTGTATCTTAAAAGGCTTTACGCCCAAATCCTTCCGCAAAATTTTCCACGTAGTGCTGTAACAAAGGCCTAACTGCTGAGAACGGCGCCGAACCGACATTTCGCGGTCTTCTGTCACACTAGCTGATACGGCCGCAATATTTTCTTCAATACGCACAGTACGTAAACGTGTTGGTGGTTTAATGTCCAACAAAGTAAATTTGGTGCGAAATTTGGTCACAATCTTCCGAATAGACTGCTCAGAAGGTCGAGAAAGCCGATCATAAAATGGAAGCAGCGCGATGAACATTTCGAACCGAGCACGAATTTTGATAGTAAAATTCAATAATTTGCAAGCGTTGTTCATTTGTAAGACGATCCATGGTTAAATTGCAAACCAAACTGAAGCTGTTTGACAGTGACACAAGGTACTAAACACACGTCAGCTGTCAAAACCAGTGTTGCCAAAACCAAACCAGCTAAAAAATCACCCTTTAGTTACCAAAAATATAACACTTTCAATGCCAGCTACACCTGCTCTCATTCTTTCCCTCAATCAAATATCCATTTTAAAATCAATCCAAACTCGTCCTCACCGATACAAATGCACAGCACATATTTTCTTTTCCGTTTTATTAAGACCATAAAGAAGAAGCACAAATTGCTTTTGAATTCACTTCCACGTTTTGCAAAGAACTTGCCAACAGAATCAATTGTCTCATAACTGCCATTCGGAATTACTCCCTTTGGGAAAATTTTGTATGTATGCGAATATAAATTGTCTTTCAAAAGCGATTGGTATTTTAAAATTGCCAAACAACTGTGCGAAGCAGAGAAAGGGTTGAGCACATTCCTCCACCCTCATAATTTAAGACGATTTTCACACAACGTCAACAGGAAAAGTTATTGAAAATCAAATAGACTGTGTGTGTGGAGGGTGCACGACGCCAAGGACGACGAAGACGACACAAAAAGAAACTTTTTTGTTTTTTTTTTTTTTTTGTTCCCTCTTCGCCACTCACCCCACAAAACGCACGCACACAAAGGGTTGGTTGTTGTCGGGGGTGATTTAGTGTAAAGTAAAGACCTCCAAATTGCTGTTTGATCGTTCACTTTTGGCGCAGGCATTGTTTAGGTAGCAAAGGAAAAGACAAAAAAAAAATGGTAGAGGGGATGCCAAGTGACAACAACCCTCATGTACTCCCCGCATTCCACACACATATAGAATGGAATTCGAGAACATTTTAATGTGAGCTCCGATGAGAGCACCACATCATTGGCTTATCACACTGCGCTTGGCAAACAGGATGCAACTTAATAAATCATAATCTGCCTACGATTATTAGTAAGTTTCTCGGACGCTGTCATACATTGTACAAAGCGGACTTGAGACAAATGTCCAACTAACGGACAATAAAACAAAAACAAAAACAAAACCAACATATTTAAATAACGTCAAGATATCAAATGAAATCACTTGCTGGCGTGATCATGCAATGGATTCTTCTGATAGTCTTAGATTATTGAAACTATGTGTGACTCTTTGATACTGTGCTGATCTAAATGGAGATGATGATGATCCACATGATGAACCAGAGGCATTCCATAGGCATTATTAAATGATTACCCTGCCTCGGCGGATAGTGGGTACACTATCTTTCTCTCTCTGCGTGTGTGTGTGTGTGTGTGTATATTATGAAGGAATGGTTTCAGTGTCTCCAATTATCTCGAACAGGCAATCATATCCAATCAATTGACGCCCCCATCAATCCCTCTTGAGTTTTTTGCTGCAGTTTTTTTTTTTGTTTGGTTTCATTTTTTTTTGTGGCATCTTGAAGAATGGCAAAACGCGCGTGGATGATATTATTAGTAGCGCGAGTGCGTTTAATTCAATAATCATACGTTGCAGTGTTCGTCGTACTCGTTAAGCAGAAGCCTTAATTTGTTTTGTTTGGCGAAAAGAGTCGATATAAGAAGAATAGTTGTCATATTTGGATTGGAACCTAGTGATTGATAACTGTCTTTAGTTGGGCACTGCATAAGTTGGGTGGGGTCAAAATGCCACTTAGTGTGAGGTCTTACAACCTTTGTGTTTTTTTTGCGGGCCGTTGAAGACATTGTTTCACCAGGTGTGTTGCATATGGCGACGTTCTTAAGGAAAGATTTTATGTTTTAAGTTTTTTAAGATTATCCACTTTTTAAGGAGTTGCACGCATGTACTACACTCTCCCTGAATGTCGGCGTTTGATATTCTTCCTTAGCTCCTTTAAAATTGTTTGATTGTTAGCATCATTAACCAACCACTTGACGTTTCCCCATAAAATGAAAGCGAGGTGGCCAGCGTAAACGGCCCATACAGAACCTAAAGCCTAGCTTCTCCAACCATTGTGTGTGCGAAGTTATATTTTTGACACGAATGGTGGGACCTACAGTTTAATGCCGGTTCCAATTTATTTTTGAGAAGCTTCTCATGACATTTCTTACTCTTGGATCTCTGTCAGACACTCGCAAGAGGTGGGGCAGCGAATCAAAACTTTTAGGTGGTACATGTCGGGATTTGAACCGGCGATCTCTCGCTTAGTGGTCCAACGCACATAACCACTAAGCCACTGCACCCACTTATATAAAAAAGTTTATAAAGTTTCTACAAAAAAGAAGGCTACCCCAATTTTTGGCACAGTGTTTTTTTAATAACTGATCCACATCTTTTATCTTTGCTTTTTTTATGGTACAGACATGATGTATAGTTTCCGGTCTCATTTTTATTAAAGTTTTTCTTATTTTCAAAACTGATTTTGCCACTCCTATGTTCGATTTGTAAGCTGTTTCACCTCTGACTAAAGTGTTGTTATTAAGAGTGCGCTTCAATACAAATCTTTTTGCTTTATTAAAGGGGAAATGTCACTGTCCAGGGGCTTTGTAAAAAATGCTTTGCTCTTTCCTTTCCATTCCCGATTAATGAGATCCAAGCTTAATAATGGTCCCATATTCCTTATCGATATATATATTTTTGAGGATGCATTATTGTTTCCTTACCTCTCACTACTTTTTCAAGGCGAGCAAAAACTATCCCCCCTATCATGGTATCCGTTCGGAGAGGAATTTTCTGAGACTTCATTTACATTCACCGTATCCGTTTTCCGAACGCACATTTACATTTTTTTTATAAATTATTATTTCCGCGATGAATATATGTCGGAGACAATCGGAGAGTAATTGACAGGTGGCTGTCAAAAACTGATGTAAAAAACGCAGCTCATCGCGTTGAAATGTATACTGCCGGTGTGCGTTACGTTTTGTCGGAGAAATGTTCCGAACAGGTGATCGGAACCATTACCATGAAGGAAAATTGTCCGATTCGTATAAAATCGGAGAGTTTTCCTTTCGGAACGGATACCAAGATAGGGGGGTATATGTAGGAATGATCAGGAACCGGAAAAATTACTTCGCCTTCGTTTATGTGCCTAGGAGCTTCGCAGGAAAGCCAAAAGGATAGTATTCACATCATGCCGGATTTTTTATTCTGCGATCCGCAGCCATCATATATTTATCGAACTTTGGATAGGATCTCCTCGAATGCAGATGCAATTTAAAATATTTATAAAGTTAAGATTAAAAAGAAACAAACAATAGAACAGTGGACAAAGAAAAAGGCAAAGCATTTATTACTAACATGCTAAACTATCTTTCTAACAACATCGACGAAGATAGGGACGACTAGTGCAGTGCACACGATAAGTGCGATTCCCTATATAGATAGAGCCGCTAGGGTCTTCAAAACTCTACCAACACAGCAAATAAAAATAAACATAGTGGTGGACAGAGGAAGGCAAGGGAGTGATAAGTGAAAAGAAAGCTGCATTCAAAGGTTCGTCAAAGTGTCCCTCGCATAGTACATGAGGGTCGTCTTGATTTGGAATGAAAACGGTTCAAGTGTGCTCATATCCAAACTAAGTGTATGGAGAGCGTGCATCGTGAGCGCGAAGAAATGTTTTTCTTAGCCTTGTGCTACGAAACCGGCTAACTTCAAGTTACGATAAACCAGATTGAACATCATCTTTAATGATTTCTTAAAAGATTCGCATGTGCTGTTGTTTGGTTTTAAAAAGCAATCGATAGATAGCCAAGAGAACCGCTAAGACGCACAACCAGGAGTACCTGATCATGGACATGTATGAGGGAGCGAAAACTTGAGCAAGTTGAGTAGCCGAAAAATTTCAAATTAAAGTCGGTGTCTTATATTGAAGCAGCGCTTCGCCTTGTCGTAGTCCCTTGGTGGTTTCGAAGGTTTTGGTGCAGCGAGCAATATCCAACGTCATCCTGATAAAGCGTATCAGCTTGGCAGGGATACCAAAACTCGACATGGCACGGTACAGCTCATCATTGTCGACGCTATCATATCGATCCAAAGATTGAGTGCATTAAATTTCTCTAGGCGCAAGAAGATCTTAAGATTAAGTCGATGAAAGACTAATAAGGGCCAATCAGATTGGCAGCAAATGGCTTCAAGGATTCGCAAATTGGTTCTTATAGGTGATATTTTAAAGACTAATGCCTCTGCTGGTGCAGAGAAGGCGGTCGCCTTTTTGAGAAAAAATGGTACTAAGGCTTTCCTCTGACCATATTTTATTTATGGTCTCCAACTTTTCCATTTACTGCACCAGCCCTTGCAGTTGCTGGTATATTTATTTAAAAAGTATTTATATTTTTTTTTGTTGTCTCACCGGCACAGGAAGATTTAATATGGACTGACGGTCATTGCGCCCGGAAAATGGGGAAATCGCTCCTAAACTTGCAACCACTGACCTAGAATATTGGTAGTATTTTTGACACTCCGTGAGGCCGACTCACTTAGATCAATAAGATGTCCGTTGTGATACCACGTAGATCTAAACTTTTACTACTCGACTCGTTAAACCATTTGGAGCACTGGATATAGCAAAATAGATTTTTAACGCAGTAGTTGACAGATCCTTAAATTTGTCGTGGAAGAAGGTACCTAAGTGGACCAAAAAAAGTGTAGGATTGTCTCCCCTTCCTCCTCGTCCATGCAGCTTCTGCAAAAGTAATTTAAGTACATGCAAAGCCTAGTTGCATGCCTGCTTATAGGACAGTGTCCAGTGATGACACCTATTGTAGAGCTGATGCGCAGTACTTTTAGAGAGATCAAACTCTTACAGTGTTTCAGATCCAGTTTAGGCCAAATCAGTTCTGCCACTTGTCCACCTAAGGTTAGTTTCCTCAATAGCTTCCAATTGTAGCTTTAGTTTCCATGTGACAATTGGAATGCCCAAAATGCAAGTTGGAATGCCTATATAAAGTGAAATATCAATCAGTGCTTTGCGAGTTTGTCGGTCTTGCAGTTTCCTTGAATATATCAATGCCCCGGCACCCAGCAAAGGTGAATGTTGAACTGCTTCGACATCTCCTTAAGAGAGAGATTATAGGGCCAGAGTCTAGTGATTTCAAGGCCGCTTGGCTGTCAGAGAAGATACGGATATCTTTAGCTTCTTTAAACGCCATGACTTCCCCGTGCAATGATTGGGTCGACGTTACGAGAGACCTCGATTTATTCTAACAGAGAAAACGTCACCACGTAGAAATCGAACTATTCATCTTCCGCGAAATCACTTTCCTCCCAGAATGATCTGGATGGAATGTTGACTAGAAAGTTTTTGTCAAACTGAGGGTGAGGTGTGGTGTAATCTATGTTTGTAAGAAGATTCTTAAATAGATTTAGAAAAGCAGAGTGGCCAAATCCAATAGCAACTGTTGCTTTCCTTACTCTTTCTTCTATATTATGTTTCCAGCTTAGTTTTTTATCCAAGTTCATACCCAGATATTTTGCTTCTACAGAACAGATTAGGCTGGTACCTTTAATAGATGGAGAGGCAATAATAGGGATTTTGTACTTGATAGTGAAGAGGACAAGTTCGGTTTTGTGGGGTTAACATGCAACGGTCTGTCCAACTCCTTATCTCACGTTGCTCCTTTGTGAACTTCACGGCGATAAAAACGTAAACCTTGACTGGATATTTGCGAAATTGACAGATCATAAAAAAATTTGTATTAAAATACAAAAATATTATTATCATTATTATTATTATTATAAACCTCAAAGTTGAATTTTGATGGCTTAAAATTTAATATGCAAACTTGTTGGGTTAACCTGTATTTCCTTTTTTTGAAACGCACTTCGATCTTTTGTGCTAAATATTAGAAAATTGCTTAGATAAGTAGAGCCTATACTTTCCAAATGTAGGTGATGATACTACCAGCAGAAGAATTCTTAACAGTATCAGTGCTTATTACTTCTCTGAGAGAAGTTGTTCTTCTTATTCCGTGTAGGGTCGTTATAACCTGTTAGGTAACCAATTAAGTAATGTTACGTCTACACCGACCACTAAACCGAGATTAAGCACAAAAGATTAGAAATTAATATTTTAGCGTCTCCACCGAAAAAAAGGAGATTAACATAGGGGTTTTCTCCCAACCCGCTCTCTGGCTGTTAAATTGTCGCACAAAATGTCCAATATCTGGTTGTCAAATTGCTTCCTCGCTCTCAATTCTCCGCAACCAACGTGACTTTTGACATATTCAGGTATGGTAAATTGGTATTTAGTGTGGTCACAAACCGATTCTTACATGCAAACCCAGTTTCTTTCAAGATTATTTTTTAATCTCGTATTTATCAGATTAAAATTTGTATGGAAAATCTTAAGATTTAAGGTAGATTAAAGGCAAATTAATCTTAATCTCGCTTTAGTGTTCGGTGGAGATGTAGCATAAGACCCAATTTACATTTTGTGTTCCCAGCTTTTTAGCTTCAGATTTATTTATTGGACAGGAAGGGCGTTTTCAAGTATTTTCTAGCAAGTTCGTCAGCTTTTTCATTTTTCATAATGAGACAGTGTGGAACATCTACTCACTTGGTGTTTTTATGGAATTCAAAGTGGACTTCCTAGGGTTTCAAAGTAAAGAAGGCTGCCATGCTGGACAAGACAGATTACAAAACTAATTGTTACAGAACTACTCGTTTGTTTTGATAAACAAACGAGTCTCGAAGGGTATGGGCAGATGAAACGTTTAAGTAATGCCTTGTGTAGAGTTTACATAGTCGATTTCCAGAAAGCCGGGTTTTCCAAAAACGGAAACCACACTTGAAAATTGTATAATAATTGTTTTTAAATTTTTGTTGTAAAAAAAGTTACAAAAGAACAAAAAAAGATATATAGTTGCAGTGTGCAAAAGAAGCAAAATAAATTGCAAACCAATTGTACAGGTATTTAATTTCTTTGGCTTCTTTCATATACATATATAATTTATATATATGACACCATTTTTTTTTTTGTCAGAATTTATTTGCATTTTAAATAGGCAGTACTTTATAAGTGCTGTCTAGAAAAATTGACCGAAGTTGGAAAATTCTGTGGCAATTTCAATTTAAATTATTGAAAAAGCAGTCCGCCATTGTGCCCAGCCACAAAGGTAAAATTACGCTGGACAATTTAAAAGTCCGGATTAGCCTTGGGCAATAAGACACCGCAAGGTAGAAGAAGAAGAAGAAGCATCGTGGGTTCAAGACCCAACAAGGAGCAGAATCTTTTTTTTTTTTTTACGTCTATTTGTAATTTTTTTTTTATTAATCGTAGTAAATTGGCATGCAGGTAAAGAATATTTTTATATATATGTACATGTATTTTTTGTATTAAAGGTAAGGGAACGCTACCATACTTCTATATATAAATATATCTAATTTGATTTTTTTTTGCGCGTTTGTTAAGGTACAGGGTCCCAGCAGCAGGCGATGCAGTGGCCATTGGATCGACGGTTGCAGAGCACCCCCCAAAGGTACCGAGTAGAGAAAACCCGGTAAGTCAAGAAAAGTGACTTTTCTCTTTAGTTATATATATATATAGAAAATATTGGCAGTGAACGAAGAAGTCCCTATGGTCTGTATATGCTCGTGCATATACAACGTCAGTTGTTTTTTTAAATACATATGTACTTATATAAGGATATCTCTTTACCATTCGCTTTTTATAATCGTTTCCGTTTGTTATTTTTTTTTAAATTTCGCGTTTGATGTTAAATTTCATTTGTTTAATGTATAAGTGTCGTGCCAATAGTTTTTCTTTTCGAGTCATTTAGTTTTAAATTATATATTTTTTTTTAAATAAATTCGAATAATTAAGTTTATATGAGCAATAAAATGGGCGTTTAATTTAAATAAGGGCTATATGGGATGAGGACGGTTGGATAGGGAAGGATGGCAGAGGCAAACAAAAGTAGGAAGTGAAAGGTGGCGGCAAAAGGGGCTGTCGTAATAGCGAGTAAGACAGCCAAGGTAGGGTGGGTAAAGAATTCAACTCGCAGCGTCAATACCACCTAGACGCAAGACTGGCATGATTAATTTTTGTTAGTGTATGGAGAAGGGTCAAGGTCCCACGCCCACCGACGAGCTTAGGATGGCGACAAGCATGCCAGCACCGACCCGCAGCAAACAAAATTTACACAATATAATAGAAGGCGAATACGATTGTATCCCGATTGTATACCATTTGCTTTGCATGTTTGCAACATTCGTTCGTGAAATATCCTAAGACTACCAGCGCTGTTCTGAATGAGTTCACCGTGGGCTAAACCCCACGAAAAATCTACATATGTTCTTATGATCTGTTAAGTGTTGCCTTCCGAAATAACATAAAACAGTAAAAACAAAAAAAAACAAACAAAGAAGTCATAATCTAAATTTGATCCAGACACACAGTAAAAACACCATATTGTCCATCAAAAGCATTTCAAAAGCGCCATAAGACACAAGGACCACTTACCGAATGCGCCTTCTCGGAATCGAAGTTTTTGATGAGTTAAAATTTGAATTTAGTCTCTCTCCCCATTGACAGTTGGATCAAGATACATATGCACATATAGTAGCCAATGGTTCCCAGAAACCAATACCAATACCTGCTGATGCTGTTGAATATATATATATTTATGTATCTGCTGCTTCTGCGTTTACTACTAATTTTCTATATCTGGAACTGAAACTGGCTGTGCTGTGGTGAATCAATTAATTGAGTGATAATTTAAGTTCATCTTTATGTTTTGAAAAGAAAAAAAAAACAAAATTTATAATCATTTTCATTTCTTCATTTCCAATTAAGTCGCGCGCCTTAGTTCACTGATCTTTGCCTTAAGCCGATGAGAAGCTCATTTAATTAACAACATGCGACACCCCTATATCGAATATTCAATTCAAATGCAACGGTCTATGCGGCTACGACAAGAAAACGAGAATCGACAGCAACAGCATCAGCATCAGCAGCAGTAGCAGTAAACGCCAACTTCTTTAGAAATACCAAAGAAGTAATCCATCGCAGACATCATGGTTGTTTATTAACTCAGCGATGCAATATTATACTGCTGCATCGTACAAAAGGCATGCATACGAATGCGGTGCTTCCCATATTGCCGTATTGAGCGTGCAGCAGCATCATCAAGGCCACATGACAAATAAAATTCTGTTTTCATATCTATGTTTTTTTTTTTTTTGTTCTTTGTTTTTATTCTGTTTTAACTAATTATACTTGAAGCGACTTTTAAGAAGCCCGCATTTCCGTTTTCGCACATCTTCTGGTTGCTTGCACGCGCGCCATGAAAGACGGTCGTTCTTCTTGGGCCAAACACACTCACATATGTACGTACCATTGGTATTATTTAAAACGAATGATGATATGATAGGCGTCAACATCAAATGACAGTCGGTCATGAGAGAGAAACAATCGACAGATGGCTCCAATCTAGATTAAGAATCACATCGTTAAATTAGGTAGAAAAACAGAGAAAAAAAAAGTTTCTCCTTACCCTAGGACTTGGCCTTGGTTTTTTTATAAAACTAAACACTGCCCCTCAGCTTTGTGCTTCTCGAAAATATTCATTACGTGAGTGTCCAAACCGTAAAATAGAAAAGAGTTTTCAGCTTTTTTAAAAAAGTTGTAAGTATCTTTGGTAATTTTCATGGCTTCACACTTGGCTTCTTCAACAATTTATGTATCCAAAGTTTTAGAAATTACCTACACTTTTATGTCACTTATGACAGTCGGCAAGACCTAGCAATTCCGTGATTCAAACTGAATTTTAGCAGCTATATATACAGCCATAGTCACACAAATAGCACAAATTAGACTAGTAGTATAAAATTCATATATTTCATATTGTACTTGTGTTGTAATAAAAAGGTATACACCGTTTGAAAGCTGAACTAAAACACAAATAAAATTAACTTTTATAGAAAGATTTATTAATGCCCATCGAAAGTTTAAACAATTTTATTTAGGGAACACGAGATTTCTTCTGGACACGTAAATCGCACACAAAATTTTGCCTGTAAATAAGTAATGAAAAACTGAATATATTTGCTCAGTATTTCTTTGATTTTACTATTACCTCATTAGTATTTTGTACTATGGCCAAAATTTTGAATTACCGCCAGACATTGCCTTCCCATACTCTCTACGAGCTTCTCGCATCTATTTTTTGGAATAGAATACCAAGCTTCTCTTATTCCCCTCCATGGCTCATTATTATTTTTATAATTTTTTCCCCCAATCTTTAGCTTAACGTCGTGCCATAAATTTTCAATAGGGTTAAGATCGGGACTTTGAGCTGGCCGGTCTAGAACGTCAACACTCTCCCGAAAAAACCAATCTTTCACAACATTTGCTGAGTGCTTTGGGTCATTGTCCTGCATAAAGATCCAATTTACTGGTATGGACTCGGAAGCGTAGGGCAGCGTAGGGCAGGGCCCATTGCAGTTGTTAGTACCGGGTGATTTTTTAAGAGGTTTAGAACTTTTTTTAAAAAAAAAAACACAAAAAATTCGAAAAAATGAATGAAATATTTATTTGAATCGATAGTTTGAACCTTGCAATTTAATGTTTAAAGATAATTTCATGCAAATGTTGACCGCGGCTGCGTCTCAGGTAGCCCATCCGCTGAGTCCAATTTTGGCATACTCTTTCACACATATCGGCCGGTATCTCACGAATGAATGCATGGATGTTGGCTTCCAGTGCGTCAATCGAAGCGGGCTTGTCCCTATACACATTAGCCTTGGCATACCCCCACAAAAAATAATCTAATGGTGTCAAATTGCACGATCTAGGCGGCCAATTGACCGGCCCGAAACGTGAAATTAACTGTTCACCAAACTCGCCTCGCAATTGCGCCATTGTTTCGCGTGCTGTGTGGCATGTGGCACCGTCTTGTTGAAACCACATATCATGCAAGTCAAGAACTTCCATTTCGGGCAAAAAAAAGTTTGTTATCATCGCTCGGTAGCGTTCACCATTGACAGTAACGCTGCGATTCGCATCATCTTTGAAGAAATATGGCCCAATAATGCCGCCGGCCCATAAACCGCACCAAACAGTGGCTTTTTCGGGATGCATTGGTAGCTGTTGCAATGCTTCTGGCTGATCTTCACTCCAAATGCGGCAATTTTGCTTATTTACGTACCCATTCAACCAAAAATGAGCCTCATCGCTGAACACAATTTTTCGATAAAAAAGCGGATCCTCGGCCAGCTTTCCAAGAGCCCATTCACCAAAAATTCGGCGTTGTGGTAGGTCGGCTGGCTTTAGTTCTTGCACCAGCTGCATCTTAAAAGGCTTTACGCCCAAATCCTTCCGCAAAATGTTCCACGTAGTGCTGTAACAAAGGCCTAACTGCTGGGAACGGCGCCGAATCGACATTTCGCGGTCTTCTGTCACACTAGCTGATACGGCCGCAATATTTTCTTCAATACGCACAGTACGTAAACGTGTTGGTGGTTTAATGTCCAACAAAGTAAATTTGGTGCGAAATTTGGTCACAATCTTCCGAATAGACTGCTCAGAAGGTCGAGAATGCCGATCATAAAATGGAAGCAGCGCGCGATGAACATTTCGAACCGAGCACGAATTTTGATAGTAAAATTCAATAATTTGCAAGCGTTGTTCATTTGTAAGACGATCCATGGTTAAATTGCAAACCAAACTGAAGCTGTTTGACAGTGACACAAGGTACTAAACACACGTCAGCTGTCAAAACCAGTGTTGCCAAACCCAAACCAGCTAAAAAATCACCCTTTATTTATATCTAAATACTGGAATTTTTCCAATTTACCTTTTATCCAATGGGTCCAACTTCATGCCACCATAACGTTACCCCCGCCATGCTTAATTGTTTTTTTTTTTGGTGTACTTGGGATCCAAAGCTTTGCTTTTTGGGCGGCGCACAAACGTTTTCCCGTCTGGTCCAACTCTATTCACTTTTGTCTCATCGCTCCATAGCACTCTTTTCCAAAATTTGCAGGTCCTTATTTTGATGAGTTTTCGCAAAAGTTAAACGTTTTCTTATATTCTTTTCGGAAAGAAGTGGTTTTTTCCTTGAGATGCGTCCAAATAGTCCAGTTGCATTTAATCTTCTTCTAATTGAACGGCTTGAGATGTTTAAGCCAAATTCGTCCTGAATTTCATTGGATATCACGCGGGATGATTTAAAAAGATCCGTTTTGCTCTTTCGTATGATGGTTCTATCCATTAGAACAGTAGTTTTTGTTGCAGGTTAGGAGCATCTGGTCTTTTTTTACCAGCTTAATAGCATTGTACACCATTTTTCTGGAACACTTCAATGTTTTGGCTATTTCAGCTGGCTTCATGCCGCTGCTGGCTTGATGCATAGCAAAAATAGCTGCCTTTTTTCGGGAGTGCAGTGCTTACCTCTTCCCATTGTAATTAAAAATAAAATCAAACACTATCGGATAATATAATAAAAAAATAACTGTAAGACTACACAAATTATTTCAAGAAAAATTCCAATTACAGCGATTTGTGCTATTTTTGTGTCCAACCGCAAAGATCACATCATAGAATGAAGCAACAAAATTGACATATGAACTCATTAATAACGGTAAACTTTTTTCTCCGTAATCTACTGGGTCATAGAGGTAAACAATAGCATACATACATACATAATTAAAATATAAGGAGTAAATTTTAGTTAAGGCTTGTGCTATTTATGTGGCCATAGCTGTATTTAAGAACCACGTACCCCATTCATACGGACGAGTGAGAGTAGTTCTTTTTCCAAATGGGGAAATAAGCGGTCACGAATGTGCAAAGGATTTCAGCAGATCAATTAGCCTGACTTCCTATGTACTAAATACTTTCGAATGGTTCTAGACAACCATTTTCGTATTAAAATAGAGGAACTACTTTCCCTCCACGCATACATCAAACAAAGGAAGATCGATTGAAACAGAAAAAGAAAAAGAAAAATCCATACACAATAAAGAATGCACATTGGCCAAGTTTCTAGACGTAGAAGGTAATTTAAACAATTCACATACTGAAGCAATTCTTGAGTCGCCAACGGAGCTGGGAATAGGGATTCTTCTCAAGGCAATGGGTTGTTTCTATGCTCAGACAGTACTTGTGACTCTAACAAAGTGACTCCCTACTGGGTCCCAGGATACGAAGGAATTCTGGTAATGAAACGGCTGAAGAGCTAGCCCGCAACGGCTCTGCATCCCCTTTTATTGGCCCAGAGCCCTTCTGTGGACAACTCACCAATAATATCAAATTAGAACTCAATAGTTGGGAACACTAAATGCGTTTATACCAATGGAATTCTATCCAAGGATCTTTAGATCGTCTCTCTGAGCAAACGTGATGCTAAGATCGTAACTGACTTGCTCTGACTGGGCCCTGAACCATCATCTCATGAAAATGGGAAAAAGTTCAACAGACGTTTGTCGACTCTGCCTTGAACATTCAGAAACGGCAGAACACATCTCTGCGATTGCCCTGCAATCATCCAGAAAAGGGCTGAAATGCTTAAACAAAGGACTCTCCAAACCTCAGGACACTGTCAAATCATCGGCCTCAACAATAGTAAACAATCAATCAAAGACATTTTAGGTCATAAAAACTAACAAACAAACAAAACACTAATTAATCACTCAATGCTCAGTACCAGAACCATTCAGGGGCTGCTATGCTAGGAAATTTTCCAGCAGAGGTACTACATAAGTCGTTATGCTTTGGCGCTTAGTGCGCTGATCAATATCTTCCTCAGTTTAGACCAGAAAAGAATAAAGGTGGTGATACTGGTATCAAGAAAGTTTTCTTCAGTAATAAGCTAAATATTGAGAAATACTTCCTATGTGGGAACCCTCTGGGCCAGAAAGTTTGGTTTTGGTGTTGACCCGAGCAAAACTGAGCTGATGCTTTTCGC
Organism: Ferdinandea cuprea; assembly: GCA_963576555.1. Lineage (NCBI taxonomy): Eukaryota > Metazoa > Arthropoda > Insecta > Diptera > Syrphidae > Ferdinandea > Ferdinandea cuprea. The sequence goes on from OY754958.1 coordinate 68,789,816, forward strand.
CGCCAAAACTTAAAAATACTTGATTCTACCCTTCCTCGTCTAACGGCCAATCAAACCTTAACCGTCCAGTGCCAGGTATCTAGGAGTTATTCTAGATCAATTGGAAACTCATCATTTAACAACGGGTTAAGAAATCACTTATAGCTTCCTATGTCTGTAATTAAGCCTTTGGCAAAAAACCCGACCTTATGGATGTACACAGCCTTGGTAGGAGCAGATCTCACCTTTCGGCTTTAAGTAAAGCTTTTAATCATAACCAAACTAAAAAAGATCAGCAGACCGGCGTGCATTTGGAGGTCTCTAGCACCTTTCACCTCTGTAAAGGTCCAGACGAACATAAGAGCACACAGTATTGCCAAGTTTTGTCGGAAAACATTTTTAAGTTAAATTCTCTTCACGATTGGAATGAAAGCAGGACACTCGAAAATTGACTGCAGAGAAGGTGCAGATGCGTTGTCTGAAGGTCGTCAAATCAAACAAAAACTACACAACAACTATGTCCCAGCATAGACGTACTTATTGACAGCCACACTGCTATCAAGGCTATCGCCTCAGTTGATATAACTTAAAATTTAGTGCTACATGCCGACGAGCTGGCCAGAAAAGGCTTAGCTTTAGACTGCCGCTGGAAGTAGTCAACGCAAAAATCTCCTCCGAATTCTAAACGAATGGAGAAGACTGACAAATTGTATCAAATCCAGAGAGATGTGGCCCAACTACAGCCAAACAAAAACAACATACTTTCTAAGCAGAACGCGAAGGGATATTGCCAAAATATCATCGATTATCACGGGTCACTGGCGCAATGCCCACATTCACTTCTTAAGGATCTAGCTAGGCCAGACAATTGACACCTCAACCTCAGTCTCAAAAATAGATTTTAAGGTACAAATAACTTTCTTGGACTCCACAGGTCGGATCTAGAATATCGCCACAATTCGATTTTAAGCTTGACTATATTTATTTCCATTTTATCTTCTGTACGGGCTCCCGGCCCATGAGGGATTATCTGGCTAAGTCAAGGTAGAATACCATCCATAAAAAGATGTGTTTCAAAATTTGATATCAAAAATGGTGTGCCGTCCACGAAGGGAGGGAGTTATTTATAGTTCCGATCTTACCTAAACAAGGTCTTATTAGTGATGCAGCAGCGAGCTACCTCCACCGTCATCCAAGACTAGACATGGCTCCGTATAGCTCGTGTCCTAAATTTTATCATATACGGCTTTAAAATCTGACCGGGGGGGTTCGTTCCAGTTCACTTATTTTGGTTGGGTGGACGAAAATCTTGGCTTTTATTGCTAATGTTGAATAGTTCTTTCTTCATTTCTTGTAGAGCTCATGAGTCGCTCAAGTCCTTTTGTGAATCGCCATTTTGTAGGCATTTCGATACATTCCAACACTATTCGTGTATGGTTCGTTTTGCAGGGGGTCGTCAACAGTCAACTTATCTGGGACTACTGATCGCTTCGTATAACCCCCAACGGGACTGCTTTTTTGGATCTCTTGGTAAAAATAAGCCAGTAACCCTCTGAAGGGCTGACTAGGCCAGCTAGTCAGGTTTCATCCCCTACTAAAACTTGTCAATCTGGAATTAATCCGACCTAACCGGAACTGTGAACGCAACTGTTGATTCCATCCTCAGAATTTGAAACCATCTAGATACAACCAGCAAGAGAAATAATCCTCTACACTCATCAAATATTTGTCATATTGCCTTGCACCGCTAACCTACCAATGACAAATCGCCAACATTCATAACATTTTCCACTACAATAAAACCAAAAAATAAAAATTAAAATATATTTACTACGCAGATGATTTTTTACGATCGTCTGCACTGGCAGCACTTCCGCCTTTTTCGCGCGAATAACTGATCCGTTCGTGTTGAGATTGAGTTGTGCAAACGACAAACAACATTTACTTTTATTACGAAATTTATCTGCAAATTATGAAACATCATTGAATTTCAACATTCAAATATGCAAGTTGTTTTTGCTTTTATTGGCAATCATAAATTAGCGTCGTCAAGTGTAGCTAAATAAATACTACGTGGCAGAAGTGAACAAAATGCAATAAAATTCGCACACAAGAATGCACTTGCGATACGATAATAATTTTTTGGGCAAACTACCTACTGTCTACTTAACACTTAATTTTGTTTTGGCCGTTCATAGATTTGGCTAATTACTTAATTTCACTGGAAGACAACAGCAGATAGACAGACAGACAGACAGACAGACATACAGAACAGAACAGAACAGAAGATGGTCGTTGGTATCGTTGGTCGTCGTCCTGACGTTCGCATTCCTCGCATGAGCCAAAGTAGTGTAAGTGTTTGTCATCGTGGGTGTCAACGACGACGACAACGACGCACGGCAGGCACGGTGGTGTCGTTGTCGGGCCACTCTCCGATTCACGTTTGAGACACATTTTCTGATTTGATTTTATGTCATTATTAAGAGATTTATGTGACATCGCAACAGCATCTTTCTGCATGCGGACTCATTTGCAGTGTTCGTTGTGTTCGAGTACGTGGTGTGGTGTAGTGGGCGTCTACGGCGGGGTTGTTGGATTGAATGCGGCGGCAGAGCTGTGCTTAATTTTTCCTAGAGTCAACTGGTGACATGCATAATGCCCAAATGAGTCACTGTTGCCCTTTGCATTAGACGAGCTACATAGTTTCACATGTACCTATGTATCTAATTCAATTTGGTATCTAGTTTAAAAGGAAACGAAAAATTGGGCATTCATCTCATGAATCGAACGACCAAGTGAGTCCCCTCTTCGGCTTTATTTGATTTCCCAGAATCTGCATTTGAACTACTTGATTCGAGAGAAATCATGTGACACATCGGCGCATCGACCACGAGCTGCTGCAATTGCTCATATCGATCGTGTGCAAGAGGCGCCGATAATTCAAAAAAAAAATAACAACGCGTGCTAAGAGTCGTATAAACGCACCCAAAAAGCAACAGATCGAAGATTAAGAAGCACACAGAAAAAGTGCTGCCACAAACGCGATGTGTTGCAGAAGAGGTGGTGGTGCGGGGCGGCGTGGTGGATGAGGTGACCGCGTTGGCGCGTACGGTAAAATTATTAATTCGTTGCTGTAAAGTTATTGGCTACAGTCGGACGGACTGAAATGTTTATTCGATTCCATGACCAAGATGTTTTATCGATAACGGCCCGGGAAACAACGATGAATGTATCGGAGAGTATTGGATTTGGATATTGTGGTGGTGTGTCAGTTGGCGATACCCGGCTCCTGCTGCTGCTGCTGCTGCTGCGATGGTTATGACCGGTGTCGCTTGATTGCCATACACGTCGCCTTGTCAGGGCGACGCGACGCACGGAACAGCACATTGCGCGTCGCGTTAAACAGTTTTTATGACCTGTTGATCACCCGATGATGATTATGGATATTTCGAACATTGTGCATTCTTTGTCCTGAGAATTAAGTGATTTGAGAATAGCTCTATGACTACCGCAAAACTAACGACGAACGCCGGACGGGCCGGGCCGCAGGGTGCCAATAGTGGGCAGATACCCATCATCAATGGGAAACACAGCAGCGCAGCGGTGCGGCGCGGAAGCCAAACGGTAGAAAACCTCCACAAGCGACTCGCAACCGACTCGCAACCGACTCGTACCTACATCATTTGTAGATAATGTTCCAATTAGTTTGAAATGTTTTCCACCCGCCACAGGATGTCGCGCACGATTCAAGCACCGAGGGTATAATAATTCGCAGAATATTCAGTCATATTGTGATTGTGCAGTTAGATTTTGGTTTATTGAATTTTCACATGAAACCAGCACACTGTAACCGCCTCTGTCGCACGTGGGACATTGATTTTCTCACCCATGGCAGCAAGTAAGCAAATCCTGCCACAGCAGATCCTCACAGAACGGAACGAAACGAAACGACTGCTGTGCAAATTGTTTGCCGATCTCGCTGAGCTGAAGGCTTGTTGTTCTTCATCGTTGTTGTCGTCGTCGTCATTCTTGTCTTTTTCTGTTTTTGTTTTTTTTGTGGTTGTTTGGTTGGACGCTGGAGACCTATCACTGATAAAATCTCAAACATTGACTTGTTTCCCTTTCCGTTTCTTAATCCTGTGTTGGCCATAAACAATGCCAGGCGTACACTACTCTCTTTGGGAAGGTAGGGGCAGGCACTCGAATTGCCAACAAAAACCACTACCAACTGCATCAGCAGCAGCAGCAGCGACCGACACTGACTATTGCTGCATGCAAGCAGTCTTAACACAAAATAAACTAACCACTGACAAATTTAGATAGCGAGATAGACAGAGACGAAGAAAACCAAGGAGGAAATCGAAAAGAAATTTATCCTGACCAGGCTCTGATACTGATGCTGATGCTGATGGTGATGGTGATGTTGATGCAGTTTGCAACTTGCCAGCAAAACTCATTGGCGCTCATGATTTTCACTCTTAGCTGAGTCGCGACTCAGTTGGCGAGTAGTCGCCAAAAGTCGACATCATTGGAACATCCGCACAGATCGGGTCAAGAACTACTGTAATATAAACACATAGTTGGAATTTGGGCGCCTTATAGTGTTCTATTTGCAGCAGATCAGAGACAGGCAGCAGCAACGAGAGACGGGTTCATTCAGCAGTCTCCATTCCATTCGCGTTGCACTATCAGTAGCCACAGAGTTTCATGTCGGACACGAAATCCGTGATCGGCAATTTGTAGAGTGCGATCACTGTGTGTTGTAGTGAGTCCTACGACAGAACAAATTCGCGACAACACTGTACACAGAGCCTGCTTGCATGCAGTAACCTGGGTAGCATGCTGCATTCGCATTTAACAACGGATCTCGTCTTAAATTTCATTTGAGCCTTGTGTGCTCTGGCTCACGTTAGTGAGCTGGGATCACCGCGCAATTAGTGCGTGCTGCTGGTGTGGAATATGCCAAATGTGCAATATTGTTAGGCAGCCGTGCTAAGGAATTCGGAGTCAGCGCCACGCGGACATGGCATTAAATCGGATTTCTTTGCGCATTCGTTGGATTTTTGTTGCACATTTTTTTTTTTTCGTTTGTTTCCGTTGTTTATGGAATTCTAAAACAAAGAACTGTAAATTGATGGGGATTTGTATTTCTCAATAAAATAGAAGCGACAATTGTCGGGGGCAGCTTTTCCATATACATTTTAGCAAAATGGAGAAGAGATTAAAAATGATCAAGAATGTACGATCTTGGGACTCTTGGAACTCTACGAATTTGGTTAGTCGGTGAGAGCTGATAGTAGATAGTTCATGATGGCTTTTATGCGGGTCTCATTTTTCACCCTTAATCTTAGATAGCAGTCGGGACAGTGGCTTGTGCTTTGGACTACTAAGGTCCCAGGTTCCCATTCCAGCTCTTCCGACATACATTCATGAGTAAGAACTGTCGTGGAGAAGCTACTCCAGAACTTGTTTTATCTATAGAGCTGGCAGCTATAATGTCATAGTAAATGAAGTATTGAACAAACGTTTTTACTACCCTTGGGATAATAACAATTTGTTGCCTTAACTTTTGGTCGCAGGAGAATCGATGAACCAGTTAAAACTGTTGACTCCGCGCCAATCTTTGTTATGACAAGGACCACGATCAATCTTACTTTATCGAATACCTACCTAAACTTACCAAATGGGTAGTTAGAATGGAGGTTTCGTTATCAGACCATTGGTTTATCGAACTTCAACTCCAATGCGCGGCCATAACCTGGCAAGGGTAAACAAATCCGCGAAAAACCAGATGGACTCGGTTCGGTAAAGAGTCTGTCATACCTTAACTCAGGTCGAGACAAAAGGTAGATGTGGCCGTTCATAACCTGAATGGAGCTGATTTCAACTGTCATGTGCGGTAAGCAATCTCTCGGCCCGGAAGCAGGTTCCATGGTCGAACGACAACCTGTGTAGAATGCGAAAAGATTGCACAGACGCTTTTGAATAGCTCAGATTAATTCAATTTTTACACTTCAAAACAAAAAGACTATAAAATGCTTATTCAGAAACGAAGAAGGCGTCTAATACAGATTATTGTGAAAGGATCAAAACCTTCAATGCTTCTAGTAGATTAGTTCAAGTTGTAGAACGAACAGATTCTTCCAGACTGGAAACACTTAGAAAACCCGATGGTTTCTATGCGGAAACAAAAGCTATTTTCCTGGTTACATTTATGGCTTCTCACAAATGGCTCCACTAATGGCAAAGACAGCTAATTTGTAGGCTATCAAATAAACTACCGCAAAAATGGAGGGCTTTCAGTCGTCTTGCACCGATGGAATTTATCCAGCTATGTTGAAAATTGGTATAAACATCTGCTGCCAATCTTGAAGAGAGTCTTTACGGCTAGCTTGGCCTACATTTCTTGGCGAATAGTAAGAGTGGTATTCATACCAAAAATCGGTAAAGATGACTCCTGCATCGTTTAGAATTGCTGGCCTATTAGTGAAACATCCTTTCTACCAAAAACCATGGAAAGACTGGTTGAGGTGTACTTGCGCAAAGGGGCTTTTCGGGCTCACCCATTTTTTGAAATGCGATGTATTAAAGCCAGAACGTTATTGGAAGGATAGAGAGTGGGCTCGATAGGAAATTTATATAGAGGGTGCCTTTGGCAATGCGATTTTTGACAGCATGTGCAGCTCCGCTAGACGACGGATTGGTATAGACGAATCTCTTGTCGCGTGGGTCTGAGCAATTTTGGAGAGCAGAACTGTTGGTGGCAAAAGCGGTTTGTGGCCGATTTGTAATGATATCTGTAAACGGGGTTCTGTCTCCACTATTAGTGCATAGTGATCGACCACACCCAGCGTTTCTGGTCTCTACACGCAGACTTATGCTGATGGTATTACTGTTCTAAATGTACTTAATGGCGTCATATTGCAGCAGTCAAAGGAAGCTAAATAGCTTGGATTTATCTTCAATAGTAAGCTCCTTTGAGCCAATTATGAAGACATCTAAGGAAGTGTCAGTTTTTTGGCCATGTCACCCATAGTAGTCTTATGTATCTACGCGGGAATCCTATCATATGCATCGATTATTTGGTGACATGAGCTTTCACGCAAAAAAGGCTGCATTGATGTTCGCATTTTTACGGATGGCTCTAAAACCTCTCAGGGCTCAGGCGCCTGTGCTTTCGTGGAATGTGACCAATGAAGGCTTTTCTCCTTGTTAGGCATATACAGGGTTTTTCAACAGGGACGCTACAAAAGTAGAGCGACAGGGACAGCAAACGACGCCATATTTCTTGCCGCTCTTTTGACATTTTCTCTTCAGTAAGGTTTGCAATGATGAAAAGATATATGAGCCAACAACGAGTCGAAATTATTAAAATTTACTACCGAAATTCGGAGTCAGTGGCCTCAACGTTAAGAGCGCTACGTCCAATTTATGGTCGTCATAATCGTCCTAGCAGATCAACAATTGAGCGTCTAGTGGAAAAATTTGAATCAAAAGGCACAGTACACAATGTTCCCGTGCCAGAGAGACAAAGAAGCGCCCGTAGTGTCGAGAATATTGCTGCCGCTGAGGCTTCATTTGAAGAAAGCCCAAATGTGTCTCTCACACGTCGTTCTCCAGCGTTGGGCATCTCTGTGACACTCAAGCGGTCTATGCTATTCAAAACAGATAGAGTGGTCGAAGTATTTGTATCTATAGTGACAGCTCAGCTGCATTTAAGGCCTTGTCCAATTCTATAACCACCGCTAAGTTAGTGCTCAAACTCAAGATTTCTTTGAATTCGAGATTAAAGTCTGTGGGTTCCTAGTAGGGCCCAGCTATCTTTTGTAGGCAGATCTTTTAGGAGTGATTAGTGATTAGTAAGTATTTTGGTCTGGCGTAAATCTTCGGTCTTTGATGAATCTAATGATTGTTGAGGCCGCTGATTTGACAATGTCCTGAGGTTCAGAGAGTCCTTTGTTGAAGGATTTCAGCCTTTTTCTGGATGACTGCAGGGGAATCGCATAGGATGTGTTTCTGGCTGTTTAAGGCAGAGTCTAACAAAGGCCTGTTAAACTTTTCATAAGGACGGCAGCTACGATCTAAACGTCACGTTTGGTTATAAAGAGGATTTGAAAAGCGCGTTTTTGTTGGCAAAGCCAATACATTTTTTAGCGTGGCGTAGTCCTAGGACATTGTTTTATTGGGATAATCGCATTTGGTGTTCCCATATTTTGAGTTCTAATTTGATATTACTGGTGAGTAGTCCACAGAAGAGATCTGGGACGTTGCGGGCTAAGTCGTACAAAAAATTTCTTTGTGCCCTGGGACCAGTAGGGAGTCACTCTGTTGTGAGCGGTGAGCTGTTTAGGTTAATTAGGCAGTTCCAAACAAGCAGAGAGTTGAGCTTGGAGGAGTTAAGAGCTTTGAGTGTTGTTTGACGGTCTGAGAGAATGTAGATGTTTGATTCAGATTTCGCCTTAAGCATTCTTTGCGCATAGTTCGATGGCGTAAACTTCTGCTTGGAAGATTGATGTTGTGTGGCCTAGAGGAGCTGAAATTTGATGGCATTTTTGAGTTACCTAATACTAGACTGAATGGGACCTGTGTAGTTTAGGGCCTCCAGTTCCCCACACCGAGCGGTCCAGTATGGTTATGTTATCTTTTCAATTTAAGTTTACTTTTGTAGGCATGGGGTCGGAGAAGCTGAATACAAAACATATAATTTCATCAGTGAATTCTCTGCCTTTGCTTGAACCAGCATCTAAGCTTTAGGTACTGACCTGGTAAGTGCTGAACATCTAAGCTTATTATCACTAAAGTGTCTTCTCGGCTCTCTGAGTTAAAGTTTTACTAAATTAAAAGGAAGCATCTGCTTGATAGTACAAAGCTTCCGACAAAAATTCGACACGTAAAATGTATGTCGCATTGCAGTATTTGAGTGACTCATTCCTCTCAAATACCTACATAGTATGTATTAATTTATATTTTTGAGCCATGTGTGCCTTGCGCCAAGTGTTTGAAGTAAGATGGTCCAGCGAAAACTTTAAATAAATATATTTCCAAGGAGTAGCTAATGCTTCCGTTTCGCATGGGACAATTTCATCACTTTTAAAATTCATGCCCACTTCCCATCATCGAGATACAAACTACAAACATAGCCAGCTCTCGTAACAAAGATCACGCATATCATAATTGCCCTGATTTCCAATGAATTTTCGCTATACATCTACTTAAAATAGGTAGGCCTCCTTGCCTGCCCCGTCGTCGTATCCAAAATTGTAATGATTTTATTACGTTGACATTGTCTGACCCCCGTTTTCGTTTCCAAATAAAAAAACACACAAAACACACCAGCGAAACAGCGCATTATCCAAAAGCCAGATACATTTTCAAAGAATCCAAAACATGCTCTCGAAGAAAACACACAAAACATTGACAAACATCGAAACATAAACGAAAGCAATTAACTGACATTTTTGTTCCTTTTTGGTTTTTCTGGTCAACATTAAACTTGAGCCTCGCTCGATCTCTCAAAACCACACATCAGCTACCTCATTCATGAATGATTGCGGTGCGCGAAATATTCCTAGAAATTGGTGTGATTTTTAAAGCGAAAGGAAAACCATATCATCATATCGTCGTACGTCGTCGTAGAGTGTAGCTACAACACCCGATCTTTCCTCCAACTCTTCGTTTACACACATACACCTCTCGCTCTCTGTCATTGTTGCCCCGTGATGTGGCAATAAAAAGATTTTAAAAAAACTCGAATAAATGACAAAAGCGCACCTTTCCGAGTGTGCGCGCGGCCGCCGGCTTTAATCTTTTGTGGTGTTTAATTCATGAAATTTTGTAAAAAAAAAAAAAAAACTATAATCTATTTTTTCGCTGACTGTGATCCCTATCAAAACGGTTATTCAACAAGTTGTTGTATAATTAATGCGTTTTAATGGTTTCGTATGCAAACACACAATGTTAGCCGACAACACGACGGTGATCATTTCGAAATGGGACAGAAGGCAGAAGGCTCGCTCGTGGAATTGACTTCTTGTCTTACGTTGACAATAAGAAGTTCTCGGAACACTTTGCAGTCACTGTGAAATAAATAAACTGTAGAATTTATCGCACGCAGATACTACTCTAAGATGTCAGAACAGTGACTTACAACATTTGTTGTTGCTGAAACATTAATCAATAAAAATTTGTAAAAAAAAAAAAAAAAATAAAACCATTTGAATTCGATTCTATTTAAAACTTTATCATTTACCCCAAATCTTTATGGTCCTTCAATACTTTCTTAAGAAATTCTCCACCACAAAATGCGCATAAGACATAAATCTTGAAATCTAAATCGTGACTTTCACATCCTTATGCCGACCACATCTTTCACCCCGGAGGAGGACCAACATTTCTTCCTCGTCGTCGAGTTTATGGATTTTATTGTTGATCCTTAGATAAAAACCAATTGTCTCTTACCCACAGCCCCCATTCATCTCGGGCGGCCGTTCTTAACGTTCGTAACGTATGTATCTCTACTGATAAGCAATCGGAAACGTTCTTCTGGACAGATCCCAAAACATAGATATTTTTATCCAATTAACACGATGTGAATTTGTAAGGATGTCCAACGAATGTCGTTGACTCAGTCGTAAAAATAGCAGAGAAATCAATTATGCGAGACTACTGTATTTGGAAGGTCAGCCGCCATTTCACCATTACGAAAGTCATTTCGATTTTTAATGACTTTCTTTAGAAAACTAGATTGTAAAAACTGCGAGGCATTTTTGTTTTTTTTTTTTGCTGAAAATATGGGAAAAATATTTACTTGAGGAAAAGGGTCATAAATGGTTTGGATGCAAAGATAACACGACATGAAGATGCAAGTGACATCAAGATATGGTCTACCTATAAGACTACTGTCTTTCAACGCCTGATGGACAAAATTATGAAGGTAATGCTCGTAAAATGTTTTAACTTGATATTTAAGTAATAAAAATGGATCAAGGGAAAGGACATTTTGTTTTTTTTTTCTTTCGAAGTTGGTTGTTGGTTGTTGGTCTTTGGTTTTTGGTTATCGGGTTGAGTAAGAGTAATTTTGCGGAAAAGGAGTATTTGAGTCAGTTGAGACCACCAAGGTAAACTCGAACTGGGTGTTTTCTTCGACTCCATGAATGTAATGGGATTTCTTGAAATAACCGCAGGTAAAATTGTCAAAAAGGAGATGAGTAGAACTTTACAAGTAATATCGGGTTTTTCAATAAGAGCGCTACAAAAGTTTTTTTTTTAAATAAAACAAAAACTGTTTTGGATATCAATGAAATTCTTTATTCCTGTGAAAGTACGTTCGATGCCATTATTTATGGAACTCGATTTCTTTTGCATGGCCACCACGGGCCGCGTGCAGAAGTCCAGACGCTGAACCGAATTTTCGACGGTTTTCAAGCATAAATCAGCCGATATTCGATATTCGTACGAAGTTCATCAATCGTCGCTGGCTTGTTGGCATAGACCATAGACTTGACGTAGCCCCACAGGAAATAGTCTAACGGCGTCAAGTCGCACGACCGAGGCGGCCAAGCGACGTTCTCCAAACTTGGGGTCCAATAAATTGATTGTAACATTCGCTGTGTGGCTTGTGGCGCCGCCCTGTTGGAACCACATGTCCTCCAAGTCCATATCATCCAATTGAGGCCAAAAATTTTCGGTTATCATTGAATGGTAGCGATTTCCATTCACAGTAACGTGCCGGTCTTGATCATCACGGAAGAAGAAGTACGGCCCAATGACGCCGCCGGCCCATAAACCACACCAAACCGTAATTTTTTCGGAATGCAATGATGACTCATGGAGTACGTGTGAATAGCTGCCTGACCAATACCGCATATTTTGTTTATTGACGAAGCCATTCAGCCAGAAATGAGCCTCATCGCTGAAGATGATTTTTCGATGAAAAACCGAATCATTTTCAAGTTGTTGCTCAGCCCAATTCACGAACATCCGACGCTTCTGGTGGTCAAACGGCTTCAGTTCTTGCGTCAATTTAATCTTGTGAGGATGTAGGCCAAGATCTTTTCGGAAAATTCGCCACAACGAAGTCACAGAGATGCCCAACGCTTGAGAACGACGTGTGAGAGACACATTTGGGCTTTCTTCAACTGAAGCCTCAGGGGCAGCAATATTCTCGACACTACGGGCACTTCTTTGTCTCACTGGCACTGTGGATTCAATTTTTTCCACTAGACGCTCAATTGTTGATCTGCTAGGACGACTATGACGACCATAAATTGGACGTAGCGCTCTTAACGTTTTTCGGTAGTAAATTTTAATAATTTCGACTCATTGTTGGCTCGTATATCTTTCCGTCATGAAATGGCAAAACTTACTGAAAAGACATTTCAAAAGAGCGGCAAGACGTATGGCGTCGTTTGCTGACCCTGTCGCTCTACTTTTGTAGCGTCCCTGTTGAAAAAACCCGTATATCCCAATGGAGTAATTGTAGTCAAATCGATTAAGCCATTGAAGGTTTTTCAACTGCTACATTTGAAAGCGTAGCACAGTATGTTCCAAAAATAAATTTACTTCCCATCAACATTGTCCAATTAATAAAAAAGAGGATCGGAGAACTAAAGCTATTAATAATCAAATTAAAACCTTTATTAAAGAACACAAAAATATGTCTTGGAACGCAAGTCTTCAAACATTAGATAAGGCTAGTGCGCCATTTTGGAACATAGTTAAAATAGTAAAGGAAAAAAAAAAACATTCCGGTCCCGGCGTTAAAGAAACGGAAACTCTGTACTGTACGAATTTGCTAAAAATCATCTCCTAGGTAACAACATTATGAGCAGTGGTCCTATAAAAACCGCTGTAGAGCAGACAGTGGATTTTATTAGATCTCATCAAATTCGAGTTGATGATGACATAATTAAAGTACCCAATGTTAAGGATAGGCTGAGTAATTTTAAACATTCCAAGAGCGCAGGTTTCTACGGTTTAAAACTATAATGTTGAATCAGGTGTAACATTTTTACGAGTTCTTTTTACCGCTTGCTTATTTCTGCTTATTTTCCCAAACAATTGAAGATAGCAAATATAAAGGGTGATTTTTTAGCTGGTTTGGTTTTGGCAACACTGGTTTTGACAGCTAACGTGTGTTTAGTACCTTGTGTCACTGTCAAACAGCTTCAGTTTGGTTTGCAATTTAACCATGGATCGTCTTACAAATGAACAACGCTTGCAAATTATTGAATTTTACTATCAAAATTCGTGCTCGGTTCGAAATGTTCATCGCGCGCTGCTTCCATTTTATGATCGGCATTCTCGACCTTCTGAGCAGTCTATTCGGAAGATTGTGACCAAATTTCGCACCAAATTTACTTTGTTGGACATTAAACCACCAACACGTTTACGTACTGTGCGTATTGAAGAAAATATTGCGGCCGTATCAGCTAGTGTGACAGAAGACCGCGAAATGTCGATTCGGCGCCGTTCCCAGCAGTTAGGCCTTTGTTACAGCACTACGTGGAAAATTTTGCGGAAGGATTTGGGCGTAAAGCCTTTTAAGATACAGCTGGTGCAAGAACTAAAGCCAGCCGACCTACCACAACGCCGAATTTTTGATGAATGGGCTCTTGGAAAGCTGGCCGAGGATCCGCTTTTTTATCGAAAAATTGTGTTCAGCGATGAAGCTCATTTTTGGTTGAATGGGTACGTAAATAAGCAAAATTGCCGCATTTGGAGTGAAGATCAGCCAGAAGCATTGCAACAGTTACCAATGCATCCCGAAAAAGCCACTGTTTGGTGCGGTTTATGGGCCGGCGGCATTATTGGGCCATATTTCTTCAAAGATGATGCGAATCGCAGCGTTACTGTCAATGGTGAACGCTACCGAGCGATGATAACAAACTTTTTTTTGCCCGAAATGGAAGTTCTTGACTTGCATGATATGTGGTTTCAACAAGACGGTGCCACATGCCTCACAGCACGCGAAACAATGGCGCAATTGCGAGGCGAGTTTGGTGAACAGTTAATTTCACGTTTCGGGCCGGTCAATTGGCCGCCTAGATCGTGCGATTTGACACCATTAGATTATTTTTTGTGGGGGTATGCCAAGGCTAATGTGTATAGGGACAAGCCCGCTTCGATTGACGCACTGGAAGCCAACATCCATGCATTCATTCGTGAGATACCGGCCGATATGTGTGAAAGAGTATGCCAAAATTGGACTCAGCGGATGGGCTACCTGAGACGCAGCCGCGGTCAACATTTGCATGAAATTATCTTTAAACATTAAATTGCAAGGTTCAAACTATCGATTCAAATAAATATTTCATTCATTTTTCATCCTTTACAAAAACCTGGGAAAAATCCTTCCGCAATCGGTAGTTACAGAACCATCAGTTTACTCAGTTCCCTGAGCAAATGTCTTGAGAAGCTTAATAAAAATAAAATTCTGTATCACTTAAATACGCATGATATCCTTCCAGCGGAACAACTTGGATTCAGAAGTTGTAATAGTACAGTAAACCAAGTACATCGTATAACAAACGATATAAAAAGGAATCTTTTGACACTGTGTGCCACAAAGGCCTAATAAATGCATAAACTTGCAGTTATTGATTTTCCACTCTATATTGTAAGGATCATTCTTCTCTTCATTTAACGACGAAATTATGATCAGGATTACAGGGATCATAACCCTCCCACTTCACTGCATTCCTACTGATCCACATGTGGGGTTCGCCGAATCATTAATTCATTTTTATCCGAAAGATTTTTTAAGTAAACATTTGATTCTTTGGTCTATATGAAATCCTGGCGAGTGTACCACAGGGATCAGTATTGGGTCCCTTTTTATATGTGATATTCATGTATGACTTTGGCAAACTGTAAATCAGCTATTTTTGCAGATGAAACATATTCGAAATCATCAGATTCATGGTATGGTTTTAAATGCAGTATCCTACGGCTAAGAGACTGCATTTGTATGTCAAGGAAAACATTCTTAGTGTTTAACTTTTCACCGATCAATTTAAAAAAATCGAAGTTTTGAGTTCAATTCAATGCTGACTGAAGGCGGAAATATTATAATAGGCAAACTCTTGTGGCGTGAAAATGAGTCAATTAAACGGGTTGCCTTGTGTTGCCGGTCCACAGCTAGGTTCGGCGACATAGGTTCCGATCTTGTCGTCTCCATATGACCACAATCAAAATACAATAAAAAACTCATGTAAAAAATAAATCCGTTTGAGAAGACAGTAAATCAAGTTGTTTTGTAATAAATTTCACTAAAATCGGAGGAGTGGGTGTTGATCTAAACAATTTGTTTTTAGGACCACCCAAGATACGGTTTGTTAACATGCTCTTAAAAACTAACAGTATTACAAAATACTAAATTATCTAACACTTATGGGACAATCAGACAATCATAGAACTGTTGCCATTTTATGTGTTATTTCCAAGACAATTACTTCTTTTGATGCAATAAATCGCAGACGATTTTTTTCATTGGAACTTTAGTCATATGAGTAAATTATAGAAACAGATACAAAATAAAGTGCAAAATTATGTTTAGAAGCACTTCTTTGTGTTGGAAATGTAAGTTGCGACGTTCATCTAATGGAATCCTCTCTCATTCAGAATGGGCCAAAGTTGCTCAATAGGGTTAAGATCTGGATACTGAGGTGGCTATTCCAATACATTTACATTATTTTGGGTGAAAGACTCCTTAGCTACTCTGCTTGTATGCTTTGGTTCGTCATCTTGTTGGAATATAACTTCCCAATGACATTTTAGAGGCAGAAGTAGCTAAATTTTCCCTTATAATGTTAACGTAAGTTGGACCCGTCATTTTGGTGTCGATTTTGACAATGTTTCCAACGCCGCTGAAGGAGAAACATCCCCAGACCATTACTGACTCTCCTCCGTATTTTACAGTCTTCTGTGTTCACATTTGACTGAGTCGTTCGGTTGGTCTGCACCACACTCGTTGTCTTGTTTTGGGTTTTTTTAACACAAATTCAGACTCATCAGACCAAATAACATTTTGCCAGAATGTTTGCGGCTTCGTAAAAATGTTCTTGTGAAGGCTTGGATGTTTCTGATGTTTATTATTCCAAAAAACTAGCAGAAAAATAAAAATTATCGACATCTGGAGCAAGGTACGGTTGCAAGTCTTAAAAGTTCTTGCGGTAGGAAGCGGAAGACCGAAGAATAAAAAACTGCAGGCCAGGAGGAACTCGTTATGTTCTGCTAAAACATTACGGAAAACCTCAACCTAACAAGGACGGTACAGAGGCGACTCCACAAAAGCGGACTAAAAAACTTGTTTGCCAAGAAGAAAAGACCTATTGCTCGAAAAAGTGGTATGCGATTCCAGTGCAGAGATGCCGAGGCCTTATCCCATCAATGCAAAGACGATGTGGAGCTGTATTGAAGCAGACAGGATTTCCGACAAAAACACAATTCTAAGTTCCATTATTTTATGTTAAGTTTTTTACACAGTAAAATTAGGTTAATCCACGTTGATGGTCCAAAACAAGCTGTTCTTTAATTTCTGGTATTAACTGTTGCATATTAAAGCCCTTATCATATAAAACGAAACAGCATATACAATTCGATTGCAAATTTTAATTACCTTTTATTTTTTTGACTGATTGTGAAGATTTGTTATAGAACACGATCAAATTTTTGGAAATATTCTCGCACGTTAAACACAAAATGCACTTTATTTTGTCACCTAGAAAATACAACTGCTTTGTAAAAGAGTACTTTAAATTAATGCTTCCGTACCTTTGTGGATGACAACAATGCGTGCTGGCAAATGATAGTTCTAGCCTTCTCATTGTTTTAGCTGGGGTGTCACAGGTATTTATTCTTGAGCCAACCCTATTTTCGCCATTTCGACATTAACGAGCTCACTCAAGTCGTTTAAGATTGAATGAATCATCTCTATGCTAATAATGTGCAGCTCCTTTTTAGTCAAAAAATCTACCTTAATACAGTCCTTCCCATTTATCGGCAAAACCTTTGATCTACCGATTCTTACCCCATTAAAGATTGAAGACGACGTATACATGGAGTATGGCAGCACCGCCAGAAACCTTGAAATAATCTACAATCGTACTCCCACACGTATTTCGATCACTTGGGCGGATTACGTATATATAGTAGGCTGAATCTCCCACACTTAACATGGTCTTTTGCTCTTATACCATCTCGATTTGATTAACTTACTTTACCTCCGTAGCATATTTGACGAGAAAGGATATATTTTCAAACGATTTGCTGAACACATTCGATGTATTCAAAATGAACATCATAAGCTAGTGTCGCCATCCGACCAATCTTTTTTCGTCCTGTCCTCTTTTAAGTCGTAAGTGTCCTCCTTAAGTAGAAAAAAAAATACCAAAGGGGTTAAATCTCAGCTCCAAAGCGGCCAATTTACATAGGCAAGACGGCTGATAACACGATTTAGGAATTTGGTGAGCCAAAGATCGTTTGTGGCATGGCGCGCCGTCCTGCATGAACCGGAGGTCGTCCAAATCCATGTCTTCAATTTCAGTAATAAAAAAGTCAGTTAACATGGCTCTGCGACGCCCCCCGTTGGCCGAAACGTTGTTCCCAGTCTCACTATCGAACAAAAAAGGTCCAATGATGCCTCCACTCCACAATGCGCACCACACCAAACTGTTGCATTGGTTTCTCGACAAAAACATGCAGGTTTTCCTTAGAGCAGTTTTCCAATTCAAGCTGCTCTAAGGCCTAAACTGCGAAAGGATAACGAAGCGGATGGTCGTGCGCCTTCAATTGCTGAGTCAGTTGTAAGGGAATTATCCAGAATTCTCCTCAGACTATTCCTTTTTCAATATTTCCCAAGGTTTTTCAAGCGTAAAGCGACTCATTTCGTTCAGCGGAAGTATGATACTGATACTGATATGATTTAAAAAGAAACCACTAGATGGCCCACTCCTTATAGGAGAGCGGCAATCGATTACATGTGCCCAATACAAATTTTTGAGCAACGCTTTCAATTCCTAATTCCTGATCGCCGCTATTAAAGCCTGCTTTGTTGCTACGATAACCCCCAAAATTGTGGGGGAGGTCATAAGCAAGCTGAACAAGTTTGGTAACTGCAACTCTGTTACTCTTACCTGGGTTCCCGATCATACTGGTATCAGGGTATCTAATAAACGCTCTTGCCATACGGAGCTCATTGTCAGCCTGTTGGTTGGCACGCAACCATCCATAGGATGCTGCTCACAGTCTAAAAACGTGAAATGATTGAGCTTTTACGTCTACAACATACCGAATACTGGCATGATCTCGCTTCATGCAGGCATTCAAAGCTGTTGATCGGCGGTCCAAAGCTCAGCAGATCTAACTATCTGCTAGGACTAAAAAGAAGTTACTTAAGTTCCTTAGCAGGCCTTGTCACCGATTTCTGTCCTCTCAACGAGCATCTCTTACCTATTAGAGTTAGAAATTTGGGCCTTTGTGAATTCTGTCCAGAAAATGACGAAACGGCATCACACATTATCTGTAAAAGTCCGGCTTTTGCAAGAACCAGGCCGGATATATCCGTGAATCAGATTGAACTAGCCAACCACCTTCGCTTTTCCAAAAGCACTGGCTTTGTGAACTTGGGCAGTCAAACTTCCTTTATCGTAATAAAAGACGAAAAAAAATGAGTCCCAAAACTTGCTTTTTTACACCTTCACTTACTTCTCGTTCAATAAACATTTTATCGCTTCGGTATATGTTCGGGCTTTGCGAAACATCTACGAATGTGACTGTTCAAATAAATATTTACCCAGTCTGAAGGACTCTCGAATTGACACAGCATCTGCACACAAGATGGAGTGATAAACAGAAGTGATGATAATCACTTTGGTTGTGTTTTCGGACAGTAAGCATGTTTGCAATTTTATTTGCATCGGATTCTTCAATAATAATCTGTCGCCGCTGCCATGCCACATCCTCTGGATGTGCTTCAGCTTCAGAGTTCAGCCTTGGCTTGGCCACATATCGTCCTCCTTCTTCTCGGTCGTCATCAATGTTCCGATACGATAATTTTCCATAATTACAAGCGATTGCTGAGGGGTTTTAATGGGCACATCATTCGGGGCTTATATGGTGGTCGCAGCAGTAACAGTAGCATCATCACAAACATCCAGCAACAGCGGCAGCAGCAAGCAGCACCACCACCAGATCATTGACGTTGTGGCGCGCATTACTGATGCGGAACTAATGAAATTTTGTCATTAAACACATGTGGTGGTGTGGTATGTTGAGAGACAGTAGTGGCATTGGCATATACACGAAGGCGACCGCATATTTAATTTTAGATGGCAATAAATAATCTCTCAATCAAGCAAATGAATCCAAATCCAAGTACAAGTTCGTTCTCGATGGGGTTCATCACAAGGATATCTCTCGATGGCATATACATAGATTTCGAATCTATTTCTCACCAAGTGTTGTATATACATGACTGCTCCTATGCGCCTCGGACAAAGAAAGACAACGGACGAATTTACATATTCTTTCCAGCGAAGAATCGCCAATAGCCAGGAGTCGAGTCGTCGATGTGTAGTCACCACCATGAATGTTTTTGTCCGCGACATTCCTTCATTGTATCGATGTTCTTGCGCGCACTTGCCAGCCAGCAGTGATGTCGTCGGCGGTATGAGGCGACAGCGCGGTGGCTACGGCCAAGGATCCCTGGGGGAGTAGCTGTAGCAGCAGCAGCAGCAGTTGAGTTCTGTTCGAGATTTAGGTGCCTTCGAGGTTCGTTTGTCATCCGATGTTTAGTTGACATCGGAAACAAATTTTTCTTTGACATTCTTCCACCTTCAAATGGGGGTGTTGGGGAAAGGAGGCCCGTTTTGCGCACATGGAAATTTAATTTCGTCCCGATGTACGGAAAGGTTTGCTTTTTTCTGTCTTTCCTCTTTACTCTTTGCTCACCTGCAAAGCTGCAGGAACTCGCCGTGCAGTGAGAGACTGCATGCAGCGATCGTGTAATTTGTGGTCGTGTTTAACAGATAACGACGCCACAAGGTGCGAGAAGCTCCATTATATTAACGATATCCCCGAGTTAAACCGTGTGTGCGGCAGGCAGCGGCGGATACCAATACCTATACGGCGCGGGATGGAAGTAATCATTTATTTGGTAAATCAATCCTCCAAACAAACACAAGATCTACATGTGCGCAACCTTTTGTAACTTCGCCGATGCGTCTAATCTTCGGCTACCGAAATCGAAAGAAATAATAATAAAACAAAAAAACAAACGTAAGATGAAAGGACTGGTGCAGGTCGTCGCTTTACGATGTCATTAAACTAAATTTAAACGCGCAGCGAAAGTGTTTTGCTTATTAAATGTTTAATGGGTTGAGAAAATCCAAAGAGAATGTACCGAAAAGATAGAGCTCACTGCAGCGCCAGCCCTTCGAGTTGAGGGGACCACCCTAGTGTCCTTATACGCATCACCTAATCTCGATCTATAAATTCAATGCGTGTGTCCCGAGAAAAGATCATTGAAAGCGGCAAAATTTTATTGCATTCAGTAGACGCATAGTAGTGGTTTAACGAGTTTTTTTTTTCCGAAATAACAAGTACGTGCCGCGCACATGCAGTGCAGTAGCAGTCAGGTTAAATGGTTGTGCGAGGTGCGTATTTGTTCGGCCGGCCAACCAGTGAAGATAGTGAAGAGCCAAACGCATATGATGGAACTTTGAGAAGTCGGAAACTGTTCAAAATTGCGTTGCCTTTGAAATTAACCTACACTTAGTTTATGTGGAGATTAGTTGGATTGCAGTTTTTATTTAATTGTTCGGAATGGTCATGGAGTCCTTGCAAACTTGGTACAAGGACTGTTGACTGTTGGATGGATTACTTACTTACTTACTAATTAGGCGTTACATTCTATATTCTGGGGTGTCTCCAATTAATACGGTCATTGATTAACTCGCTCCAGTTCTGCTGTCCAACTTTGTTGAGGCGCACTTAAACTTGGGTATGCCACCAAACAGTAGTCCCTATGTAATAGAGCGTTCCCTCTAAATGTCCAAAACTAATCAATGCGAATCCGACCAAATATCTGTCTCAGGGACCGACCACTAATAACTCTATTCGCTTTAGAAAGATTTCATTCTTCAGATTCAGAGAGCTGGACTAGGACTACAGAGTCTTGTTATTTGTCAGGGATGGCGCCTTACTACATAGTTAAAGGGCAAAACAATGATACTGTTCTGTTAGTGCCTTCTTACTGAAAAGTGCCTTGCTAAGCTTAAGAAAAAGTTGTATGTTCTCCAGGCATGCACAACCTATATGCAAGACAAGATCCAAAAACGCGCGCACAGACATATAGTTGAGTGCTTAAATATTTGCTGAATTTGCCATTTGGATCTCAAAAAGTTTCGACGGGCCTGATAAATCGGTGTCTGGTAAATTATCACTGAGACCAGTTAAAGCCTGATTATGTTAGAAAAGTGTAATCCAGAGGCTTATAGTGTATTAAGAAGTAATAATGTTTTGCTGGGCTCAGCTGGATATTAATTAAGCCTAAATGTGTTATATATCCTTTAGTACCATTTTGCGACAAGCACTTTTTTGTTGTGGCACTGCAGGGATATTATTTTCCACGGATGTCCATAAAAATGTGCCAAACCAACCCAATGCCTCACACGTAGGGTTAATTTGGCACAGTCCGATTTGAATTTGCACCTCACAAACATTATACGATCCAGCTCATTTTCTAGATTTTATTTCTAGATCTCCTTTTGGAATTTCAATATGTCTACTCGGATTTGACTTCTATTAAGAGAGACTAGGGATGTTGATCCTTTGTTATCAATATGGGGCCACAGACTTCGGGTTATGGCGCAACCGCTATTTGCCGCCAAATTTGTAGTGGCACAGTCTTAAAACATTAAACTATAGGTCCCTTCCATTTAAGGAAATGCAAGTCTTAAGACGATGAAACTGTTAGCGGTATTGAAAAGCGGTAGCACTTGTCCATTCACTGTGATCACATCAGAGAAAAATCTGGCAAGTTAATCCGCCACTCCAACGTGTTCGGCAACCCAGTAAAGTAGAACTGAATATGATAACGTATAGCCCTGACTGCCAAGATGCAGTCTGTGGAGCATTTCCCATTTACTGGATCTTGACATTGAGGTGAAAAAAATAATGCGAAATTGAGGGGCGAAACATCCGCATGAAAAATTTCTCTTACCATATTGGCGCTATAAGAATATATAGAGAAAATGAAGATAAGCATCATCGCCACAATCCTCTTGAATAACAGATGCAGAGCTATTAGGTTGAGAACACTTTTGCATTTCGAAATAAACGTAATATTGTTATCATCGTACCGAGAGGAAGAAAGCAGTTGTCCGTCCTTAACTGGAACAGCTGTAGTCTTTTACAAGTCTTTTATTGTGAAAACAAGAAGATACATTTAAATTTAAATCAGCGAAATAGTCAAATGACTTGTTTCGAGAAAACATCAATTATATTTATATTCAATGCCTAAAAACAATACAACCCTTTCCTTCCAAATTACAAAGATTAGTTTTGATGTTCCTAAAAATATTCTGTTCATTCTAAGGGTGACCGCATCATTTCTTTAGTGGGACTCATCGGGTTGCTTAAATATGTTGTCAGATTAAATTACACAAATTCTTCAATAATTTTGCTTCCAATGTAACAATAATTTAAAATAAAAAATGGCTATCCTGGGAGTAAGGGTTAATGTGGTATTAATAGTATGGTCACACAAAATATACCACAATTTTTGTGTGACAAGTGGCAAAACATTAAATTGTACCAAATTGTTGATTTTATGTTGCAAGTGTACTCTCTCCCAGCGGACACCTCTCATAAGCGGACACACCGGAAAATGTGTTTTTCCATAGAAATATTTCTCGCATAACCGGACACGGACACACAATCCCATTGCCGCAAAAGATCTTCGATCTCTCTTAAGAGGACAAAATATACCTTCAGCATGGTTCTGTTTTATCTTCAAGCAATCTATCTAAAAGCAATCAATTTTGTGTCGTTGGACCTCTAAGGTCTTTAATTTTGAGCAAAGAATCTGAAATTTTGAACATCTCTAGAGTCCCGGCATGGTTAAGTGCACACGTTTTTTACCTTCTAAACAAGTTTGCCATACAAAGTTTTTACTGAGGCCCATTTGTTGAGGGCGTTTCTTAACCAAAGTTGTCAATTGCAAATTGTTTTGTTCAATTTAATAAAAACCAAACTAAATTTTCATTCATACGAAGTTGTTTTCAACGCCTTTTTCCAGGTATTTTCCTTATATGTATAATACTGTTCGGCGGGTGGAATGCAGCTCAACTAAACGTCTAACTTTTTAAGACGTTATTCATTTTGTTCATTAGCGGAGAAATCTGTCGGTACCATCAGTGTCCGCTTATAAGAGAGTACACTATATATGACAAAGCGAAATTTGACTATAATACATCGAATGCCACGATGATATAGAAAAATATGACCAAGTGAAAATTCATCAAATTATAAAGGGTGATCCATTTCGAGGTTCCCTACTTTTTTAAAGAAAAAAACACAGAAAATTCAAATTTAATGGAGAATGTTTATTATCATTTGAAAGAACATTCTTTGGCATTTATTTTTTGAAGATTATGTCTATCAAATGTTGGCCGTTGCTACGTCGCAGATGGTCCATCCGTTGAGTCCAATTTTCGATCACTCGTTCGAGCATTTCGACTGGTAACTGGCGAATGACACGCGTGATGTTTTCCTCCAAGCCCTGAATCGAAGCGGGTTTGTCGGCATAAGCTTTTGACTGTACATATCCCCACAGGAAAAAGTCTAACGGTGCGATATCACTTTGCTCTCAATAAGTCCATTGATTGATGCGATGTGTGGGAAGTGGCGCCGTCTTGCTGAAACCAAATGTCGCCGAGATCACGAGCTTCAATTTCAGGCATCAAATAGTCGGTTATCATGGCACGATAACGGTCGCCATTGACGGTTACGTTCGCACCGGCATAATTTTTAAAGAAATATGGACCGATTCGTCCCAAATGCGGCAATTTTGTTTGTTTACATACCCATTGAGCCAGAAATGGGCCTCATCGCTAAACAAAATTTGCCTCGAAAACGTCGGATCTTCTTGGAAGTTTTCAAGCTTGGGAAGGTCGAGCGGCTTAAGTTGTTGCACAAGCTGTATTTTGTACGCTTTCAATTTAAGATCTTGACGTAAAATGCGCCAAGTCGTTCCATACGTCAGTCCGAGTTGCTGCGAACGGCGCCGAATCGACTCACTACGGTCTTCGTGTACACTCTCAGCTATGGCCGCTATATTTTCTTCACAGCGTGCTGGACGTGGTCTATTCGGTCGAATATTATCCAATAATGAATGCTGGGTCTCAAAATGGGTAATTGTACGCTCAGAATAGTACGCTCAGTAGGCCGATCATGTTGACCATAAGTTGAGCGAAGTGCACGAAACACATTCCTCACAGAACGTGAATTTTCATAATAAAGTTGAACAATTTGTAAACGTTGTTCACGCGTAAGTCTTTCCATTATGAAATGCCAAACAATACTAAACAAAAATAACATGACAGCATGACACGACGACTCACACGTGATCTGTCAAAAAAGGCTATTGAAAAAAGTGTCTCTACTTGGATCACCCGTTATAGCAAAAATATTACATTGCAACATCCATTTTGTTCATATTTTTGCGATGCTATTTTTCCCACCAATTCTTTGATATAAGGGGTTCTGAAAGTTCACATAAAATTAAAGAAAATCAATTAAAATGAAGATGCTATCCTAGTTTAATTGTCATCTTTGTATTTAAACTGAACAAAACGTTTATGCCATTAATAGAATGGAAATGTACTGAATCAATCAAAGAAAGAGTAGATCTGCAATTGCCAGTGTTATTCACGATTTTTTTTAAAGATTATTCAGAGATAATTTTGATTTTATTCTTGGCCGTTCTTAGTTCATAACATAAGACATTTAGACTCTTTGGTTTTTATTCTTGACAGCGATTCTTGTTGGGATATCTGGTTCTTGTTGTATAAATGACCGCAGCGCAGCCGCGGCAGAAAGCGTGATGGACGTACCAAGGAGAATTTCAAGGAATGGATGCTTCCACTCACACTTTGTCTATTTAAAAGTTCGAAATCATTGATTTCAAGTACGAGGTATTGAAAATTATAGAGTGTCTTCGCCATTGATGATAACAGCGGTCACAGCTTCCCGGGGTACTGGCATTTTATCTGCTCCAGTTCCCACTGCTCCTATTGACCATGGCTATGGTGTTGAGCATTGTTATATATATCTGTTATACATCAGTGGCTCCACTCGTACTTGGATAACTTAAAAAAGATCACTTATGCTGCCATCGCCACTTTTGGACAAACTTACCACTCGGCTAGACCCGGAAAAGCCTTGCGCACTTCATGACGAAGCCTCAATACTACATGCACCCCCGGTAATGCTTTGATATATCTGTCTCATTTTTGTTCCGTATACCCTAAACATTTATCACCAAAATTGTCCTTAAAACATGCGAGGCAATTTCGCAGTCATTAAAAGGGCGACTCTGAAAGGTACAACTTATTCCCAATCATTTTCTTTCAGCTTCATAGAGTTTCCATCATCAGAAGAAGAATGGAAAAAAATGTCAAGACAATTCCGCGGCATGACAAACAAATGCGACGTGATTTTTATATGGCCCAAAACTTAAGTTAGGTAAGATTAAGCAGGGTTGTGACAGCTATGCTGCCTCAAAATACAAGGCACCATGGTGGGCCCATCGCAAGCCATAAGGGAACCAAGTTCAAGACAGAAATCCTTGTAAGCGTAAGGCGAGAGAATTCCGATCATCGTCCTAAGTTTAGGTCTGCCTAGATTCAAAATCTCTTTTTATCCTATCTGGTAATGCTGTAGATACCTTGAGGTTAATCCATCCCCGACCAGTCGTCCTAATGAAGCGTTCTGCTAACTTTATCTTCATCATGCAGAGCGGTGGTTTTATGGCAATATCCAAGTTTTGTCGTTCTAACTCCTAAGCCTCTATGTTACAGTGCCTGAGTACTCAATAAAGTTTTACACGGCTCTGCGCGCATAAAGACCTTATCACTGAGCGATACCCTAAACAGCGCCTTGAGGACGGACTGACTGTCTTCGTCTTCGTTAACAGCAAATCCGCAGCCTTAAATGCAGCCAAAATCTCAAGACTTAGGCAGGCAGAAATAAGTTGTGTCACCACTCACATTTCTCATCGAATACAGAATGTCAATTACAAGGCTGGAGAAATAAGGCACTTCTCCATTTATGGCAAACGAGTTAATAGGCACAACCAATCGTCAAAACGTTGTAAAATTTTGTCAAGCTTTCCCGATCGGCAACTCTTTTCATCACCTCATGCCTAATTGGAACAAGATCTGCGGCCAAAGGTTGGTATTAAAACGCAGCACCACTCACTCGCGCTAAAAATTATCGTCCTTGTATTTGAAGCCTTCTTATAGAGCCATCCACCCATATGAATTCGCGCGAACTACAAGTGGCGTATACAATTACATGTGCTTGTGCATGCGAAACACGCATCACTGATCGTCACTTGTTGATATGACGTGATATGACGACAATACGACTACGGATTGTACCATCTGACAGGGCCAATAAACGGTCGTTACGTCGGCAATACCTACCGACTCGCTGTGTGTGTGTTTGTGTGTGTTGTGTCGTGGGGCAAATAAAGAAAATTACCGTCAACCAACTAACCAACTATCATCTGCCAGCCAAAAGATTGTACCAAGATTGAATCAGAGCCGCCAACCAGTACCACTTTGTTGTACTATAGTGAGCCACATCTGGGGCTGTGAGTGAGTGAGGTACATCTCACCGGAGCGGCGCGCGCAGCAACAACTGTCATCGCCGTCAAAATTATGTATCTGTTTGCTTGGGAATAACGAAACAGCAAAATCGCGGCTTTTGCGCTATGAGCGAGAGTTTATGCCATAGTCATATAGTAGTAGAGTCGGGTTTGGTGTGGTGTGGTTGCGGCTGGCGGCACGCATTTCCATAACAATATTGTTAAATATTATTAACAACTTCATCGGATCAAAAAGAGATTATCGGTGGTGGTGGGGAGCGAAAAAGAAAGAGACAAACGACGACGAAGACGACTTCAGCTTTAGCTTAGTTTTGCGCCGGCGAAGGCAAATCCTCTTTGAGCGTTTATTGGCTCTTTGACCTGTGTACCTATGATCACGATTCCATCGAGATTAACACACGCAGATAGCGCATTATTGCTGAATGCGGACGCGGCTAAATCGAGCATGACATATGTAGAGGATTGGCTGATTGGTCACATTGTGACTCTGACTCAGTCTTCTCAACGACGACGCGACGTGTTTGTTGTTCTATCAAAAATTCGCGCGAATGAATAAAGAAGCTATTAAGATCGAGAGTAAGAGGCGCGCATGATCAAAGCGCGCCGCCAATACGCCGAAACGCAAATCAAATGGCGCGCGCAATCAACAAAATCACCGAAAAGCCATCAATATGAGTTGCTAATAAATTTTCGCATCAGATAAGCCAACCGTCACTAAATCAACAACGAAATTAGTGTTGTTGTTGATGCTCTCTTACCTGCCATTGTGCGATTTAATTTATTTTGTTTGGACTTTGTTTTATTGTCACAGTCAAGTTGGTTGCTGTTGTTTTTTTTTTTTCTTTATCATGGCGGAGAAGATTATTAAGATCGCACGAATTGTTGTTGATGGTTTTACAAGCTATACAAATTCCTAAACTAATGATGTTCCAAATTGAGACATTTCCAACGTGAATAGAACTCGCAACTACTCCTTTTTGTAGATATACAACTAATTGAGCACGCTACACGTCAATTTAGTAGAATATTGAATTTTCAAAACACTGCCGCAGCAAAAATCTCTCTCTGCTCCGAACTAATCACATGATTAATGATTCGTCCGTCACCCGAGGCGGCATAGCTTTGCAACTACACCAAACAGCTACACTGCCATGGCTGGCACGGACGAACTCTCGCAACAGTGGTGTCCCGATAAATCGTATCGTGCGTCAGCTCCACGCAATGCACAACGTCTTACTTAAAACACTGTGCTGGGATACCCTCAATTTGATGTGTGATGTACCGAAATGAATGACAGGTGTCGACAGGTGATGGATTGCTGTGTGAGTATTATGTCGGAGGATAGGTGGTGTGGCAGTGATTTGTCCACTGCCCTCCGGTCCGGTACTTTTTTTTGTTTTTTTCTTGTTAAACGATCATTATGGCTTTATCTGATTATTGCGTTGTCCGTCGTCTCGAATCAGTACCGTGATCTTGACAGGCGATGCAACCAAGACGACGAGGATGACGAATTCATTGACAAGTACTCGTACGTTCGTATACTGACTGACTGACTGAAGAGTGTTGTTTTCCCTTGAATTGTGTCACTTGCCCTCTATGTGGGTAGACACTTTGTCTGGATTACCATGAAATTAACTTGCAAATTGGCAATGATTGGGCCTGGCACATAACTACAATCCATAGGCTGGAGTCGCCAAGGAGACTAACACTGGGTTTTGGTTTTTAAATTCAACCAAAATGAAAAAAAAATGAAAAAAAAGAAACGTAATTCGTGACAGGAAATTTGTTAACGGCGAAAAGATAAAGAAAACCACACAGGCATCTACAACAATCTTTGAAAAATCGACACGGCACTCGTTATGCCCTCTTAAATCTTATTAGGAATGACAATCGATTAATTTGGAATTCAATACGGACAACGTTCTTAAATCATCGGTCGAGCCAGTGTTTACCTGCGCATATCGACTTCTTGGCCATTGACTGACTATGATGCGCCCCGAAAGCGAACAAACTCGGACTACTTATTGGAAACCCAACTAAAATCGTATGGTGATGGTGGTGGCTTGCTTTTCAGTGTGTTTTGTTTTGTTTTGTTTTGTTGTGGTGTTCCCGAACCATGTCCGATGTGACAAATAAGCAGCAATAAGTCAAAATGCTACAGGGGAGATGTCAGGGAACCGTAATATTTTTTTTTTTTTTTTTTGTTTACCTGGGAAAGAACAATTGAAGGCTTATCTTCTCTCACTTTCACTAGGATGCACGTTGTTGTTGATCGCCTGATTCTTGATGCTGGTGTGTTTTTTAAGAAAAAAGAAATACGGGATCGCCCTTGCCACCACCTGTCGGAATGCGGTATTAAAGGTGGTCGATAATACATCAACATTGATTTATTAATGGGTCATCATCACACTCACCATTAAGCAGAACTCGTGTGGCGTCTTACACGAAAGTGTTTGTTGGGACTGAGAGAAACACAAATTCATTCGGTTATTGTTCTTGCTGCTCGATTCTTGGCCACACCACACCCACACATGCAAATTATTACAGAATCTGCAAATCTCCTAACCTCACGATTAATTCAGGTGTCCATTTCCTAGAGAAACTCAATTAATTGTGCCTCGAGACCCTTCTGTTTGCATAAAGTCTTTCATCTAACCAGCTTTTTCTGTTTTTTTTGTTCGGGAAATTTTATCTCGTTCTAGTCACACCTCTTATCTGGAAAATTTATCAACGCGTTAAGGAACAAATTCGTTGGCATGTAATAACGCATAATGTGCATCTATCTGTATTTAAGTCCAAACGACGAACGACGGACGCATTGGCATCGAGAGGCAATGTCGACGTCGCATCGTCTTCGTCTTCGTCTGCACTTCCATCTTCCTCGTTGTCGTCGTCATGATGGCATACAATCCGTAGGTAGTGCTGAAACAACGAAATGCAATAATTGTTTAACAAATGCGCACGCAGACAAGTGGTTTTGGATGGTACCTACTTTGAATGGCTTTCTAGCTGCTGCTGCTGGTTAAGCAGTAGGCATATTGACAAGCATCCAGATGGAGAGCTGATGTGCGCAGAGAGAAATCGCGCATGGATACAAATCGCAAATCGCAATCGCAATCATTGCGTGGGTTTCTTCACGGATGGACTCGCGATTCAATATTGGAAAAAGTTAAATTCAACTTGAAAGACGACAAATCAAGTACCCGATCCCGATGGTGATGATGATCACACAGTATCTGAAGGGGGACGTCAGTGGTCGTGTTGTGTGTAAAAACAAAATTGATTTTGCGCCTTTGTGTGGTGATGGTGCTACTACACCTTTTGTGAATATCTGCGGGAGCTCTGAATTTGAATGCCACTGAAAATTCAATACACTTCGACATCATACAATCGTTTTAGAGAAGATAAGCATTAACAGACGGATCAGGAGGTTTGCTTAACAGAAAGAAAAGTTTGCAATTTCCGGTGCAGAGATGGGGCAAGGAAACTCATGCAGTTCAATCCCCAATAAATAGCGTTAGTTGTGAAGAACGACACTGAATGGGAGATATCACATCTAGGCAATTTTACCATCTAGGTGAGGTATGAGCAACTAGAACATATAACAGTCAGTGCGTGTATTGACAGGAACACGACTTGTTCCTTTAGATTTAACCTTTACAAAATGTTCTGACGGTCTTTAACAAAAATAAGGAAACCAATATCAGCTATAGAACATGACGCTGAAGACGTAAATAAAATAAAAGCCCAAATCAGACAGAGAAAAAAAAACAATTAAGATTGCGATTCGTAAAGGACCGCATAACCAAGCCACCATAGTTTTGCAAGAGTGTCTATCCTTTGGACAGACATGAAAACTTGTTCTGTTAATGGAACGCTTGGCCGAACATATTAATCGTATCCAGGAGCTTTGTTCGTTTTAAATTTTTGTATTTCATACCGCAGTTCAGCCACCGATACAGTTTTTGTTTTAAAATTGTCAGGTATCCCGGCTAAGGCTGTATCTTCAATTAGCTTTAGGCCATCAAAAGGCTTAAATGTTTCTTCTAAGTGCTCGGCAAGTGTGTCTGCTAGTTTTCGCTGGCATTTTTGGCTTTTTAATGCCTTTCAAGGCTTTCCAGAGCGAATAGTTCGAACTCTTATCCGCAGTATGACCTTCAAGATATGAAGAGGCTTCGCGGTTCTTAAAGTCCTGAATCTTTTTCTTAAGAGTGTTTCATAGATTATTTAATTTTGCTTTATGCTGAGGAGCGCGAAATTGTTGCCAATTTTTAAGCGCTTTATTAAACCAGGCAGCTTTGTATGACTTCGATTAATTTATCGACTTCGTCTTCAAGTTCATATGGTGTTTGACGAGATACGTTAAGATCGATTTTATTTGCGCAGTCTTTTCTAAAAGAGTCCCAGTTAAACAAGTTAGTCTGGGTGGACCGTACTTTTCCCGTAGGCAGCCGCTCATAGTCAGAATGACTGGCGAGTGGTCAGAGGAGAGATCGAAGCTTTCCTCAACTTTAACAGAGGTGTCAGACACACCCTTTGCCATATAAAAATCAATATGGTCTGGAGTTTTCGACGAATCCGACCTGTTTACCTGTTGAGAAAATGTCTACCCCGAATTCCATCTACCTTTTGATGTAATACATCTGGAACCCCAGAAGACGTGTTTTGCATTAAAATTGCCACCTATAACGAAATTTTTACCAAATGAGTCAAAGATACTTTCAAAATCATTTTTCACTAGCTTTTCCCTTGGAGGGAGTAAGTATCATAAGTTTTGTGCTTCTTATTTAGGCGAACCATAATTATTTGCACATTATCCAGCTCGAGTTTTGTGCTAAGTTCATGTTCAATGGTGTCTTTTATAAGCAAAGACGATCCGCCTCTAGCCCTTTCCGGAGGGTGATTTGCATGATAGGGGCTATATCCGCTTATTTCTGTACTTGATTCCTTCGTTAGATGCGTTTCAGAAACTAAGCATATGTCTATATCTTTTGTGCGAATAAATACCTCTAGCTCGTCCATCTCTTGCGCAGTAGGCCGTTCGCATTCCATGTTACGGAACCGACTTTTCTCTTTTGTTTGGTCGCCTCTTTGTATTTGGATTTATTTCTCGAGCCAGCTCTTCTTCGTCGGTAAAGTAATCGCGGCGAACTGGACTGATTGCTTTAACTTCAGCCTCTTTCTTGAGCTCAGATTCCCTAAGCGATTTGTTCTCGACTTTGAGTTGATCGATTTCGCTTGTTAGCACTTGGTAGAGTTTTTTTATTTTACTAAGTTTAATGCGGAGTTCATTATTTTCCCCCTCGAAGCTTTTACATTTTTTTGGGCCTCGGGTTACGCTATTACTTTTATGGTTTGATTTTGCCACGTTCCCCGTCGGCCAGTAACCCTAGTAACCCTTTTACTATTTCTAAAAGGGTCAATTAATTGCAAAAAATGTACCAAGAACACCGTCACGCAACCCATAAAACACTCCAAAGTTGAAATGATGTTATAAGCACTCTCATAGGTGTTGGAGCACCTATTTTAAATTATGTTTTACTGGTCGTGTTTAACTAATCTAGGCAGTAATTTTTTTCTTTCAGCAAGATAACGCACCAAAACACAAGGCATGCCGCCCTAACTCCTCCAACCATTGTGTGTGCGAAGACATATTTTGTTGACACAAATGGAAAGGACCTACAATTTAATGCCGATTGGGGAAATTCTTTTGTTGAGAAGCTGCTCATGACAGCTCTTACTCTTGGATGTTTGTTGGACTTTTGCAATAGGTGGATACCGGGCGGAATTTTAACTTAGGACCTCTCGCTTAGTAGTTCGACTAACTTATAAAACATCGGATGGATGAATATCAGCTAATTAAGTTAAGTTAATGTACACATTGTGTATTTAGGTATGGCCTAGCCGTCGGTAAACACACGTCAATAAATAAAGAGTATAACCATTGCTCTCTTGCGCTCGAAGTACCAATGATATTTGGGCAGAGTTAGGGTTATGGTTCGATAGGTCGTACAAAGTCCAGACGGTGCATCAGCTGTTAGCTGCTGACCGCCAATCGCGTCTAACATACGCTCAAGCCATCCTTAAACACCACCAAGAGGTGATCATCAAAAATAAACATGAGTGATGAGGCTCATTTCCATCTTAGCGGGTACGTAAATAAGCAAAATTTACGCTTCTGGGGCACTGAAAATCCGCGTGTAACCCACGAAGAGCCATTACACCCGCTCAAAGTCACTGTATGGTGTGCTGTTTTCGCTGGAGGAGTCATCGGACCTTTTTCCTTCGAAGACGTCGCAGGCCAAACGGTTACTGTGAATGGTGAGCGCTACAGAGCAATGATCAACGAGTTCTTTTTGCCGCAACTTGATGAATTGGGATTGGAAAACATGTGGTTCCAACAGGACGGTGCAACGGCACACACTGCACGTGCCACAACCGATATGCTGAAGGATGCATTTCCCCGGGCGCCTAATCTCCCGTTTTGGCGATTTTCACTGGCCAGCAAGATCGCCTGATTTGACCGCTCCAGACTTCTTTTTGTGGGGCTTTTTGAAGTCGCGGGTTTATGTCAACAAGCCTCAGACTTTTGCAGCTCTTAAAGACAATATCCGTCAAGAATGTGAGGACCTATCGCCGGAAGTTTTGGCCAAAGTGATGGAAAATGCCATAAAAAGGGCTCAAATAACAATCTTTATCACTTCATCGCATTACCGATCGCATATGATCTTAAATTTTTTGTTGGTATTCCGACCCTCGAATTGGTCATGGGAAATACGATTTTTCCACGTACAATTGATAGCTTTCTTTGCCTCGGAGAGCTTAAGTGAAAATTTGTTTTTTTTTTTCAGCAGAAGTTCGTGTTATTCCTAGATATTTAAACGTCTTGACAACCTACAATGCGTTGCCGCCATATATCCATTTTTGTATTCTTATTGTATATTTGCAGGTCGTTTTACTTGCAGTAGTTTTCTAGCTTATTTAGCATTAGCTAGATGAATAATAAAGGGCTTAGAAGACATCCCCATCTTACTCCAATTTTTATTTCAAGGGAGTCCGAAAGCTCCTTATCATTCCATATGCAGGTCTAAAAGTAGCCTTCCGCTGTAATTGCAACGTTAGAAATTTTTTAAATTTGTAAAATTCCTACCTGATCAACTTTTTATTCCCTTTAACCTTTTTTTGCTAGTCTTGAATTTATTATACCTGAGACCATGAGAATTTAAGTAATTGTGTTCATGAACGAAATGCCTAAGTAGTTAGTTCGGATAATTTTTTTTTTTGAAAATTAAGGATATAAGAATTGATGAGGAATGAATTGAACTGGCTCAACTAAAACCGATAGACTTTCTATGCTCGTTATAATATGCATTAATGACACCCAATATTCGATGGCGACAAGATCGCAAATGTCTTAAGGATGCCTAAAGCCATGCAAGACATACCATTTTTTAATCTGGCTACAACAAGGCGTTTTTTCAAAACTTTAGTATTAAGCTCATATCGGACCCGGTGCATCAATTACATATTTGGAGCGACTTGGCAGGATTCAAAAATGTGCGATAAAACCTATTGGTGATCGAGGCATCGCTTAACTCTCGTAAAAGTCATCCTCGCAATACCGATCATTGCTTTATGAGTGTTCCCACCGCGAGCCAGTTTCAATTCATCAATTTAAAAATTGCAAACGCAATATCCGCTTTGCCTGGAATGCTCATCGGTTCACTCTTGAGCCAATACTTGGACGTACAATGAAACACAAAGATTCTATCGTTAGCAGTTCAACACGAATGTGGAATGCATTCAAAGCCAACATACAACATCCAAGTTATTCATCACATGCTTCATCGTTGTGTGGTATTTTGAGATCCTGACGAGCTGCACAAGTAATTACTAATTCGTCAGTTGCCATAACAAGTCTTCATCAGGACACGATGGTTGCATCCGATAATATCGACATCGTCCGCACAACCCAGTAGCTTTAAAAATCAATGAATTTATAGTGAGTCATGTATGATGGTAGATCCTCTTTCGAAATCGTGCCTAAAACCTTACAACCAATTTTTCTAAGTTGGGGCCCTGTTACTGAGAACTGATATCAAAGTTTCAAAAATATCGAAGAGTCTATGTCTCAGTTATGAATTATTTCGGTTTCTTCCAAGAAGCATTACAGAAGACTCTTCTAGGTCATCGGAAACTGAAGCTTACTTCCATAGACTGCCTTGACAAAGTTTTAGTGTATGAGTGTTCTTTTGCAATGGACAATCCGGACGATGAATTTGTGACATTGCGTGCAGTTTTAGAATCAATAAAAATCGTAAATTAATCTAAAAAGACAAGAATGAAGGGAATTTCTTTACATAGTCTGGGACTGGCTTTAGAAGACGAGCAAAATTTTTAAAGTAGGTACTTCCGAAAGTAACGTCAATATATTTTTTTTAACAGATGTAGGCTGATTAGCACTGCGACCAAGAAAAAGATATTTTGTACTCCCTATGAATGTTTAAAAAGTGTTTTGGTCTGTCGACAATCCTTGGCCTTTGATGAACCTTGCGATTGTTGAGGCCGATGAGAGAGTCCTTTGTTGAAGCATTTAAAACTCTTTTGGATGATTGCAGGGCAGTCGCCTAAGATGTGTTCTGCCGTTTCTAGCTGTTCTTTTAATAAGATGAGAGTTCAGGGCGCAGTGAGCTGTTAGGAAGTCAGTTACGATCTTAGTATCACGTTTGCTCAGAGAGAGGATCTAAAGAGCCCGTTTTTGTTGGCAAGGCCAATGAATATTTTAGCATTGCGAAATCCTTGAATAGAGTTCGATTGAGATACAAAGTTGATATTACTGGTGGGCATTCAACAGAAGGGCTCTGGGCCAATGAAAGGGGATGCAGAGCCTTTACGTGCTAGCCCATCAGCCGCTTCATTACCAAGAATTCCTTCGGGTGCTGGCACCCAGTATAGAGTGACTCTGTTATGGGAGGTGAGTTGTTTTAGAATAGTTACATTTCCAAACAAGCAGAGAGTTGAACTTGGATGAGTTAAGAGCCTGAAGTGCAGCTTCATTGTCTGAGAGAATGGCATAAACTTCTGCTTGGAAGGATGATTTTGTCCTAGAGAAACTTAAATTTTAAAGTTGGGTCCGCTGATGCCTGCTCCTATACCCGTTGGCATTTTTAAACCATCCGTAAACCAGACTGAGTGGAACGGACCTGTCTAGCCTAGGGCCTCCAGTTGCCCACACCGAATGGTCAGGTATGGTGACATTAAATTGTCGAAGAAAGTTAACTTGTGTGGGTGTGTGACTTGAATCGAAGAGCTATGTATAATTTTTAAGGAGTTAAGGATACTTAAGTGTTAAGTGTGAGATCACCCTGTTTGAATTTTTTCACGACGTGAAGTTTTATTGCGCTTGATGCAGCGCACTTCTTAATTCGTTCATGTAACGGTGGAGGAAAAGAAGTGTCTCTATAGCAGCGGATGGACAGGAGCGTATGGCACCCGTGATTCCTTTATTTGACTTTATTTCCTACAGGAAACAAACATGCGTAAAAATTTGCTCAATGAGCAATCCAAGGAGTTTCGTTCCAATACATTCCGCGCTGCGGCAGTGTGCTAAGTTAGAATCTTAGTTATATGCTTTTCGAAATGTCCGTTCCCTTCCATTCTCTTCCGATCCTTTCCGTTCCGCGATAATGTGCGGCGTGCTTAACTGAACTGGCCTCGAATAAAGCTACAGCTTTAGTGAAGATGTATCTATATTTCACGAATAAGAGATGGACACCACCCTACAAAAAACTTTTAGCAAAGAGGACCTAAAAAATAAAAATAAAAAAAAAATACATGGCTAATAAGGACTCATGTATGGACGACTCTGGCAGATTAAATATCAAATCGTTCGGAACGTTTTTTTTCCTGGTCGTAGCAGGTCTTTGTCATGAGGCACATAAATTCATAGATGCCAAAGGTGAATTTCATTTGAAGTGAAGATCCCCTAGCCGACTTCTTGTTTTCAATCCTGAAATTGCTCTCGACACTTATTTTACTATTTTTATGAATCACAGACATTTTACTATTCCATATAAAGTTATTTAAAAGTCTCCGTTCCTATCATTTGAATTCCCTAATCTCTTTTTTCGCTTGCCAATCATCTTCATATCCTTAACCGAATTATTTACTGTGGTTTTCTTAAATCGTCGCCATATTTTTGAACTGTTATGATCCTTTTCCGATATAAAAAATATATTTAAAAAAAAATTCCTTTCATTAAATATAAATTCCCGTAAAAGCCGCTCTCTCCTGGTGGGGGATTATTACGCACGATTACTTGAGATAAATAAATCTGCACTTAGCCGCTCAGTTGCAAAATTTTATGGATTTTCGCAGAGATTTAGGATGTCAACAGCCGATCAATTTAATCGACAATTACAGCGACATCCAAGCGGAGCGTTCGAGTGACAAGTACAGCACCACTTACCTGGAACTTAAGTTCGCAATTAATCTGTGGTTTCTTTCTTCGGCTTACATGATTTTTTTTTTGAACACAATGCCGTGCAATGAATTCCCTTCATGGTCGATGGCGCATCCATCTATGAAAACCCAGAGAAGCGGATTGAATTGAATATAAAATAAAATAAAATATTCGATACTAGAGTGAGACAGAGGAAACTGCGCCACCACAACACAATTGTTGTTTGCCGGCGAAGCAATATGATGAGCCAACCAAGACACCAACAAAGACTTTTACGAGTGAACGCTAGGGTGTACGCTTACCTTAACGCATCGACAATTATCCGAATGGATGAGTTCCTCAAGAGGAATAGAAAATAATTGCTACGTACGAGTGATGTTGTAGTTATGGTTGGTACTATCAGCGACGCCGCCGCTACAGCGCGCTAAAAGGTGACAAATTATTTACGGAACTAGTGAGCGCATGCTTGTGCTTATGCGTAGGTACGGACTGATTTTTTCGGATCCGAAATCATTGAACTCAGCTCATCACGCCTTTGGAATTCCGACAAGCGAAACAAAAATCCGATTCCAATTGACTTGAAGGGAAACAATGTTCCCGTGGGATAAAAATGCATCGCAACTAATTTCGTTAATCACTGCCACTTCGGATGCGATGTCCGATGACGCTCAACAGAAAATAATCAATCGTGTTTGCATTAACCAGTTTCCGATCCTGAAACCTGCAACCTGCCACCATGGCCGCCGACACACTAACACACCGACACAGCGACACCGCTGCCGGCCGCGCCGCTTGTCCCCCCATTCGCCAATTGTAGGGTGACAAACAGTGCCGATTGTTTTGATTTTCGCCGACAATAATTTGGATCACATTGGTGCGAATAATTGCAATTGATTTTTTCAACTTTACCTGGACGCGCACATCTGACTCTCGCAAGGACAATTATTTTGCCAATGTTGCTATTTGAAAAATGCTCCTGATATTGTCAGAGAAGCATTGTGTGTTGTGTGGTGGTTTCGTGGAAGGGATAGTGAAAGAGACTTTGATTTCTTCTGCATTCAAGCATTGTTTATGTTTTTTTTTTTGATTTTTTTTTATTTTTTTTTTGTCTTTACTCGCTGTCGTCTTGACTTAACAAAGTTAACCGGAGGCGATTGGTTCTCACGAGTTACGCTTACGCGTCTTATCAATTATGACAAATCTTTCTGAGTGGTTGACTTGCTGCTGCTGCATTCGATGATGGTAGTGCTAGTGCACTTCTTGTCCTATCTCGGGCCCATCATCATCATCACTCACTCATTCACGTATTCACCTGATTCATGCGGGGCATATACGCTTTTTAGTGTTTGTTACCCCAGTGTGTGCAGCCACCCAAAGACAAAAGAAAAATTAATAATTACTTCGACATTGGAAAATTATTAATTGCGTACGGATAGTTGTTGCGCAGTACTCATGGATCTTGTTGCTGCAGTGTGATGGCGGCGGCGATGATTTTATGAACGAAAGAAACAAAAAAACTACAATCAACTTTTTTTCCTCTCTATTTCTTACAATTCGATCAGAATGGCAGCTCAGCGCAGATTGACGACATCAGCAGGCAGTTCGTTCTTCGTGTTGTCACTTGTGAAAGAAGTGCTGATGTAAATATGCTTATGCAGACAATGCAACACAGAAGTAATTCTAAGATCTAATTCTGAGTCGTTAAGTCTGGTTAGGAGACACAGTCGCACCCCTACGATAGTACACGGTAAAGAATAGAATACATTGTAATTGGTGAGTGGTGAGTGGCAAAATTGAGAGAGTACCTAGTTTGAAGTTTGGCGAGTTCGTGGTCAGCTTTGCAATTTCCTGGAATGACACTATGTCTCAGCACCCAGCACAGCTGAATGTTGAGCTGCTCCACCACCTACTAAAGAGTTTGCCGGATACCACGTTACTCTTTAGCCAGGTCAAGACTTATTGTATCGCCATCATTTCAGATTGATCTAGTCTTTCTGAAATGACGCCTCCACCTTCCTCCAGAATTAGATTTTGATCCACGGTTATAGAGGGGGATCGATTTATCCTCCAGGAAGGCACCATTCTTCTAAGATTTTTAGGGAGGATGGTAAACTGAACATTTTTATCAAACTGAAGTTAGGGTATGTTGTAGTCTATGTTTCTAGGAAGGTTTGGTTTTCGCTCCACTTAGAGGTTGCTTTAAAGCGAATGGTCGTTATTGCATCGGTTTGTCTGTCAACAATATGTCAAAGGGTGGTAAGTAGGTACAGAAAGTCCAATTCTGCTGAGCGAGTGATCAAAGCAGAAAAGCAAAGCAAGCTTATCTTTAAATCTAAGGCAGTCCCCAATTGTAGGGTGACAAACAGTGCCGATTGTTTTAAAGGATTTTTTTTTCAAGAAAAGAGTGCCACGGTAGCTTTAAGGTAAGCTTAAGTTTTGAGCCAAACTGTCATGTGAAAGAAAACTTTTCTTTTTATTATTTTACTCAAAATTAAACTTTATTTATCAGTTTCAAGAAAAAAAAAGTCGTAAGAATGCCAACACCATGACGAATCAGTATTTTTACCTTTATTGTCAAGGAGATTGCTGAAAATACCAATGACAAGTCACCCGAGTGTCAACCCGAAAATTGTGTGAGAGAGAGAGTGCACGTCTACAGGTGCAGCGAAGGAGACAGAGCAAGGGATGAGCAGGAAATCCTAGCGTAGATAGATGAGATCGGAATGACATGTGATCAAAACAATATTCGAATATTCAAATATTCTTATAGAAAGCCAAGCAACTAGAAAAGCCGACCGTCAAGCCCGGAACGGAAGTCCTTCAAGCCCTGTACTTGAATTGTAGATGTGTTTCAGCAGCTGCTGAGTGGGAATCATATATAAGAGTTATAGGACAAGAAGAGAACCCGCTTACAGTCGATGTAGACGAAATTCTACCATCCAGTTTCGAAGAGGTCGGTATGACACTGGTTATGATGCTTACGAAGACTGCATATATGCCAAATCCCCAACCAAGTGTCGGTGAAAGAAACCGTGTCCGATGACTGGACTATCAGCAACATTTACAATAAAGCGCATTTCTATGTCCTGCACGAACTGTCGAGGCATATCGGTACTTAATGTCGCATATAGGATACCATCAAATGTGCTGTAAGATCGACTGAAGCCGTTTTTCAACACACTAATCGGCACATATCACTGTGTCTGTTGGCCCACAAATCGCATCCATCACCATCTTTTTATCGACATTTACCCGCATATGATATATAGCACTCACATATTGTACGAGATCCAATATTTGGTAGCAGATCCCGGCAAAGAGATGCGTTATCACGTTTTTTCCATAATCCTTTTTTGCAGCAGATAGTGGGTATCAATAGATTC
The DNA here is from genome assembly GCA_963576555.1 of Ferdinandea cuprea. Taxonomy (NCBI): domain Eukaryota; kingdom Metazoa; phylum Arthropoda; class Insecta; order Diptera; family Syrphidae; genus Ferdinandea; species Ferdinandea cuprea. The sequence goes on from OY754958.1 coordinate 68,830,533, forward strand.
GTATAACTACTGCAGACAATATGAACATTATCGATCTTTATCTACTCCACGCAAATATGTCACTATAATAATTATTAGAAAACCTGAATCTTACTCGCCATATTTGTGCCTAAAGCCTGAAAGTCTTCCACTTTCTTTGCTTTCGTAATCGTGTATTACGAAGCGATAGACCGAGGTCTTCCAAACTCACCCCATCATTTTTTTTTTTGGATTTGTTTCTCAATCCCGTTATAAATTTTAAGAATTGTGGGGCTTTTTGACAGCTAAATAAATCGTTGCTACATTTTTGCGAAAAACCAATCCGAAGAGCTTTTCGTCACAGAAGCGCCTATGACATTATAATAAAGACGTGGCCATAGGCACCACAGCGATGCCTTCCGCCTGCGGAAATCAAGTTTATTAAAATTTCTTTCCAAAGCTGTACATGTAGTACACAACTAGTTCTCTTGGGCTCTGACGTGACCTCTATCTTTTCGCGAAATTTAAATGTTAATCAGTTATTTCAATCAAAGCTACTGCGATGCAACTTTCACAAGTCCTCCCTATGAAGAATCATTAATCCAATCATTAAACTCTAATGGATGTGATATTAACCGATTTTACAAATGCCTTTGACAAAATTTGTCATGGCATACTAATAAAAAAGATATCTGCCTTAGGATTTGACTCCTAAAGTTGGAATCCTACCTAATTCTACCTACGCATTGAACTTTTACTACAGTTCATAATTATCGTTGATTGAAAATAAGTATCTCATCAGGGGTTCCACAGGGTAGTCATCTTGCCCCTCCTTATATTAGATACTCCGAATGTCCTCTGATTGCTGACGACCTCAAAGTATTCCGAGATAATGAGTATTATGAGATAATGAATATTGCCAACTTCAAGATGATGTTAACGCCGTGGTCAGCTGAACAATATTTCACCTAATATCTCAAAGTGACAATGTTTTACTCATCGAGGTTACCATTACTCTATAAAAAAATTACACGACAGAGTAGTCAAAAGAAATAAAGACTTAAGTGCTATTCTTGACACTCGCTTAGCCTTTAAAGACAGCTAATTCGATGCTACGTTTCGTTAAAAGAAATTCAAAGGATTTTACAGATCATTATTCATTAGTTAGACCTTACATTGGGTACTCTAGCATCATTTGGAATCCTCACTATAAAACTCATTCCCAAATAATTGAACGTATCTCATTTTTCAATTGGTACGCCTACCTACGAAACTAGATGTGCTTTGATGAATTCTCAACTCCCATCTAAGTCGAGACTAACTATACGCGACTTAATCCATAATAAAATTCAACACCCTAAGTTGGTTGCTTTGATAAGCTTTCCCTTACGATCTCGACATCGTCGTAGCTACTTCCAATTCCAACTTTTCGCGACCAACTTTTTACTATCACGTGCTGACCCAATTTTCACCAATTTGGTGGACATGCAAGTGCGTAATTGTTTTAAATGAAATAATGTTGAACATAATTGAAGGGTTGTAAGTCTAAAGGGTCTAAGTGCCAATTATATTATTTCGAGATATAACAAAAAAAACACAATAAAATTAACAACTCAATTACAAAAATGTTTATTTTTATTTAAATAAATTAAATACATATCGTTGAACTATAGGAAGTCAAAAAAAAAAAAAAAAATAAAACAATAGGAATTCAAGGAAATAATACCAAATAAACATTCAATATGTAAGAATGTTTTAAGTGCCTTATAAAGAAATATTGAAAATGGGCTAAGTGCCTTTATAAAAAATATTAAAAACGTTTTCAAGCTACGGTTTGATTTACTAAATGCTTTATTTTCGATGGGAATGTATGGTAGCATGTCCTTCAAATCTTTCAATTTTCTTTTGAAATATTATTTCGAGCTTCTAACGCTGGTAAAGTGTAGTTTTTTAATTGGTTTGGAGACTTGCCTTTTTTGAAAATGTTGACACTATCCCACGGTACTGAGTCATTGAGGGATTCCATTAAATCAACACGAGGTAACTTATCTTTTTTGATGCGGATCCAAGAAATAGTTGATATTTTTAACTTTGTAGTATTGATGATGTCTTTCTAGGTCAATAACATATTTCTTTTTATCATTTCCTTTAGAGCCTTTTACTTTTGCGTGCAACAAATCACACTTTTGACAAGTATCAGTTCTAGGACGTCCAAACTTCAAATTAGGAAACTTATCTTTACGATTAAATATTCAAGTCAGGGCTTATATAGAGCTTTTGGGTATCAAGTCGACTGTAATGGCTTTCCTGATAAGGAAATGATTTTATATGCTCTATTATAAGATTTTCAATATCTGGAGTAAATTTTCTCGGCTTGTTTCCTGATCCACGGTTATCTTTATAAATAAATTCCCCACTTTTCTTTTTCTCCAACAACGTCTGTACTTTTTGTGGGTTATTGCAAATACGGCTTCAAACGTTTTTCTGAATACCTGAACTACAGATGTCTGTCTGCGACTTTTCTTTTGATCTTCATATGTTCCATGACGTCTTCGACCTACAGGTGTTATTTGAATCAGGCCTAGTAAATAAGTACCTGAAATAAAATATAAAGTAGCACAGTATGAGTTAATTTTTAAGTTTTTTTCCTTTAAAATTAGTTATGAAGTATTTTGTAAATTTTATTTACCTTGCTTTATGGAGTCTCCTATACTATAATATTCTTTACAAATCTCTTCTCTTCTGCGGCGGGAGAGAAGCTTACATAGAAATTTGCACTTGCAATTCACCTGAAACACAGCAATACTATTTTTATAAGGAAAGGCGTTTAAAATATGATAATATGAGTGCGATAGAACAAGCAAATCAAAATAATAATAACAAACTTACCTCTTTTAATGTTTTTTTTGCGACTGTGAGCTTTTTAGATGTTTTGTACTCATTTCCATGTAAACGGCGCTTCTTTTGTTCGACCTTAAAATGACATCGCGTCCATTTCTGACGACTTTATTGAATCAACTAAATGCACTTAAGCAATAACACCACGCAACAATAACAGTCACCAACATACGCAATAACGCCCCGCACATACACGAGCACAGACCCTTTTGACCGAAAGTTGGGTGGCACATAGATCCCGTTACAACTTTGTTTGTATGTGGGTACACTTTTAAAAGAAACAGGCACTGGGATCCATTTGGATATTATTAGGCTTGACACTTAGATCGTATTTTCGTAAAAATATAAAATTTTTATTTTTTGGCACTTAGACCCTTTAGATTTTCAACCCTTCAATTTATCCCTGGAAATAGATAATTTTTATACATTTTGTGAGCCTGTTGAAATTCCCACAAAAACTCACCACGAAAATGTAGAACTAAAGGAACTAGATAAGTTTTATATTGGTTCTCAACAAAATGAATCTTATTTCATCCAGAAAAATATTTGCAGTGTACCTACCTAGGTATTAAAGTGGGAGGAGATCTGTTCATGGCACGATACGCAAAAAAAAAAAAAAAAAAAATATCACAAGTGTACCTCACGCTACACCAGTGTGTATCGATAATGACGAAAAGATCAACCAAAGTGTTTCAGTAACAAGAAACACAAAGCGCAACTGAAAGTGTGCAATTACCCGTCCCTCGCACAAGAAAAAGTAATAATTGTCCGTGCGTCTGTTGCTGCCGCAGTGAGCTTAATAATTGTCGACAATAATTGCCACGGAAAATGTGTAATTGAAATTGCACGTTGACAGTCGACTGTATTGGCGTCTGATTTGAACAGCACGGTTTTGTCACCGCCACCGTCGTCGTCTTCGTCGTCGTCGTCGTCGTCTTCGTTGTTGAAAGAGCAGTGCACTTTTAATGTGATCATCTTGAACCAATCGTTTTCATCGAAAACAATTAAATCAATTGCTGTTGCTGTCATTGGCAATTTCACTACAAGACCGCCTTGGCACGCCTTCCTTTAATTGAGCAAAGTGTGATGAGATGGCGGTTATTACACTCTGGTTTCTTTTTTTATCGCTTATTTCTTCCGCAGCATTCAATTAAACACTGAAAATGTATCCGAATTTGGGAGAAGACTAATGTGTAATGAGCACCACCCCCACACACTTTCAAGGATTTTTTAATCGACCTAGGGGGAGTTTTGTAATTTCCGGTTTGCCCTATAAAACACCGATTGATGATGCAGATTGCCAAAAGAGAGAGAGAAAAAAAAAAACAAAAACAAAACTCGATTACCTTGTAATTAACCGAAAAATGTAAATTACACATTCCCCCTCCACGCCGACACTTTGTCCATCTTAATGAGGAAACATTCTCCAGAGAGTTATCGTAGATGCGTTTTACATGCCCATATCAATAGTCGTCGTATCTCGTAAAGCTACAACTCCATTCAGCCTCAAATTGGGTAACCTATTCAAATACCACCAACGTTGAGGATTTAACGAAATTCTTTTTTCGAAACGACATCACCACAAAACCATTCACCAACAACAGCGTAATGAATGGTTTATTAATAACGCGCAGAGGTTCTTAGGGGCCCCAATGCAACAACGCCTGCAACCTGCACCAATGCACAAAAAAAAAAAAAAAAAAACAGACACCAAACTCCGTCCAAGAGCTCAAATGAATTACCAGATTAATGGACAGCATAAATCACATTATCGCTTCTTCTACGGGAAAAAGAGCGTTATTTTGGCCCGAATCGAGAGAGGAAATAACCGATTGCTGGCGTCGGCGTTCGTGTAAATCGAATTCATGTTCCGTTCCGTGAATAGGTTGCACACTGTGTCGCCACACCCTCCCCACCCGCCAGCCGCCGACCCACCAGAGAAGACAAATCGTACCTTCTGGGATTGTGAACAAAATAAATCTCATAATGAGTTACGATAAGACGATTTCGACAGAAATACAAATCACCTGCAATTGATCTTGAAAAGGCAGTGCAACATGGAGACATACTATCGACATTGGCAACAGCTCGCAGACCGCGAGAGAAAACCAAAGACGAACAAAAAAAAAAAAAAAACAAAAATAGCGCGTCGCGTCGCGTCGTTTCAATGATCATCCTGAGCGGCGCGCAGTCGCTTGAATCCGATCATCGATCAAGAGTTTTGCCAGGCTTCGTTCGTGGTCTTCTTCGTTTTCTTGTTCTTCGATCTGGGCTGATCTTGCATCGCGTGGGTCGCACATGAGTAATTCCCTGATCTCATTTGGACACTTAACACAATTTGTCTGCAAGAAAACTGATCATTTTCCATTAATTAGGAATTATGCGCGGATTAGCACGATCGGCAGCAAGGTTCAAGGTCACCGCCTGCACTCACCGCTGGGGGTCGTAATTGTTCCGATTTCTTTCAGCTGTCAATGGGGGCTTCTGCTCCTGGTTACAGCGACAGAGATACGCAATACCTAGGAGACCTCTGTCATGATCATTATCGATCTTTTGACTCGCGCCCTCTTAGGGTCTCCCCACTGTCGTTGGGGCACCTTTTAAATAAGGGAATCACCGCGGTGGGTCGCACCGTTCGACGCGACTTTGTCTAAAAGTCTGACTTATTGCACACCTCGAGAAATCCAGCTGAGAGCTGAGCGCGTTCTGCAATCACACACAGGCCGCTGGCCGCTGGCCGCACGATCATTCTATCATTTCAAAGGCGCATCTTTTCCGTTTTCCGTTTTCCTCTTCCTCTTCATCATATTCTTGTTTGTTGTGTTGGCGATGCTTGATTGGTAGGAAAGTGCGCGCGGAGTAATTAATTCAGCGCATTCATAATTCATTGATGTAGCTGAGCACACACACACACACACACACGCCTTTGATCAATCGGAGGCGATTCTCATGCTCAAGTGTTCATTAAGATGGCCAAAGTGATCAATTAATAATGAATTATTTTTGATCGGGAATTATGATGCTGATGGTAATAAATTGAGATGACACTCTTAGGGGCGCTTGCTTCCGCGGTTTGCACCATCAACTGCTAGGTATGTGTAATAGTGGTAAGCAGACCCCGCACTTTTGGCAGCTCAGCCAACTGAATTAATTGATTACGAGCAGATTATTTATGCCAACTAATTGATATAGAGTGGATTGGCGTGTGTGTGTGTGTGTGTTTTTTTTTTAGGGGTGGACATTTGACCTTTGTTACAATTATACATGAGGCAAGCACGATCAAATTGCTACTGTTTGCGGCGGCAGTACAATGATGGTCACCTGTGCAGTGCGGTGCAGTTCCAGCATGGAACGCACAGAACGTGTCCCAATTTCATTGAAATTACAAGTTGCAATTTCAGCTGCACAAATGGAAAAATATCTGCGCCGTTCTCGTCGTCGTTGCCGCCGCCGCCGCCGCCAAGACATTTATGGTATACATAAAATACTTTTGCGCACACTCTATCCTTGATTGCTTCATCTGTTGTGCAGCATTCGGCTCAATAATTTAGCATAATGTAATAGTTTATTTTGCAAATGAAGATTTGATTAGATTTGTGGCCGGCTGGCCGGCGCGCTGCGGACCGCACGAGATAATCGATCACGTTTCGATATTTTGTGGCTTGCATCCTGGGTGGCTCCTCGAGAAATTATCGATATTTGATTTGATGATAATTTTATAAACATTCTTTCATTGAGTTGCATATTTTTGTTGGCCTTGTACTTGTCTTGGGACCACCATGGGAGAGAGTTGATATTGCTGAATGAAGGCAGGCAGATGGCTTTATGCACTTTATTGGCTTAGTTTGGAGATGGAGACACAGTCCGTCAGTGAGTGAGATCCTGCTGCAGTGTTTTTTTTTTATGTCAGAATGCAGCATCTCCAGTTGGACATAGTTTTAGACTTGTGCCGACAAAATTCACGCAATCCTTGAAACTGAGTTTTGCACTAAGAGTGAGACTCACTTTCTGGTACGCACTGGTTGTAAGATAAGGTGATAGTTCCACCTTACTGTCAAGAAACCGAGTTGAACGCTTCATATGACTAAATCCTGTCAACGTTTGAGCTGCTTACAAAGCGTGAGAGCCATTTTGGGTCGGTCGAGTTAAGATCGTTAAGATCGTTGTAGAAGTAAGCTCCTGCATAGAGATTTCATTTCCGTTTTAACAAGAGCCTGCATGTCGAAAATGGTGTGCCTAAGGAGCCTTTTTCAGGGAAGATTGAGGGTGTAGTTCCAAGTTTGGCGTGTTCCTTGCAGTTACCCGAAATGTCTATATGCCCGGCACCCAACACAGGTGAATGTTGAACTGCTCAGCCATCTCCTTTAGAAATGATCGGCAATCTAGGGCTACTAAAAAGTTAATAGAGACAGAATCCAGAGACTTGATGGCCGCCTAACCTTCTGAAAAGTTTCGAATATTCTTTATGAATACCAACATATTCTTTAGCCAGGACGTGACTTCCTTGATCGCCATAATTTTCGCCTGGAAAACTCTACAATGGTTAGGAAGACGGAAGGAGAGACTAATATTTCGTCTATCTGAGAAGAGGCCTCCATCCACCCCATTATTTGTTTTTGACCCGTCTGTGTAGAAGTGAATCAAATCTTCCTCCAGCAAGTCCCAAAGGATCTGGGGGGAATAGATAGCTGGAAGTTTTTGTCAAACTGCTGTTGGGGTAAGGTGTAGTCTATATTTTTTGGAAGGGTTCTGATGTGGCCGATTTCATTTTCGGTCCATTGAGCAGTTGCTTTGAGGCGAATGGCCGTGGTAGCAGCTGTCTGTCTGCTGAACATATCCAGGGGTATTAAATGGAACTGTATGCCGCTTATGCATAAACAAGCTGACCTTTGGACCTTGCTTAGATTGTCCTGACTAATCGCTTTCTCTAAGACAGTTCACCAGTCACAACTGAGATTTATAGCCAGTGAGTGATTCGGAGTTGCTGTCCTCACTTATTACCGATAGCTTTTTTGCAAGAAAAGAGGGCTACCGTTGCTTTCCGAACTCTTTCTTGTTTATTAGATTTGCAGCTGAGTTGAGCTTTGGCTTCGTCGGAAAAGACTAATGTGGTACCCCTAATTGAAAGGGGTCAATATGTGAGATTTTGTATTTCCTAGTAAAGAGGACATCGTTTTGTGGCACTTCTTTTAGGGTAAATAGTTGTTTCTCGATACGGAAATAGCAGCGTCAACTGCATAGGCGATCACTCTGCAGCCCTCTCCTTCCAGGTTAACAAGCAGTTTGTTCACCACTAGATTCCAAAGAAGGGGACTCCTCCTTTCGGGGTTCCCCTGTTGACAGATCTTCTGGTGGATTTACACCTAGATTTTAGTTGAAAATTCTACTGGTTAGTAGTTGGTTAATGAATTCGCTTATTGAGCCATCTACTTTCAGATCCGACAGTGCAGTTGAAATCGCAGATGTGCAGACGTTGTTGAAAGCGCCTTCTATATCGATGAAAGTTACCATTGTTTTTTCTGGTTACCATATCTGATGATAATAACTGAGAAAATAATTCCAAATCATTCGCGAAAGTCAAAACCTTACAAAATTGAAACATTTCATAATTTCAGGTCCAAATGACTGCCCTGTGGAACACCCGAAGCAACTTCTATAACGCGAAAAGTCAAACCATCGACTTTAACCATTTGCCTTCTATTAGTCAGGTAATTAAAAAAATTTGTTTAAAAAATGAAAACCCAAAGACTTTAGCTTAGCCAAAGTAGGGTTTGATGCACCATGCCAGACGCTTTTGTAAAGTCAGTGTAAAGTAAATTAAAACTAAATTTTAAATATATGATTAGTCAACAAAGCTAAATTAGAACCACGTGATCTACCGCGAACAAAGCCATGCTGATTATTTGAAATCATTTCTTTTATCGCGAAAAAGTATTGCAGAAAACGTTGATACAGGCCGATAGTTTTCTCCTTTTTGCCTTAAACCGCTTTTATAAACATGTGTTGTTGAAGAATATTTCCATTTATTTAGGGAGTAACTGGGAACAGGAGACTGGTTAAGAATAATTTTAAGTGGATGAAAAACTGATAAACGCTTCAGCGGGGACTCTACAGATAAAACTCATATTCTTTCCTCAATTGTTTTTATGATTAGCGAATAAGCTTTCCTTTTTACATTACGTAAATTAACCAATATTTTATTTGACCAATGAATTTAATATTACTGGGCTCCTTCGAAAAAAAAAAAATTCTTCGATGGATATTTGGGCCTTTTTGTGAGGAGGTCGAACTCTATGAGCTGTACCAAGATGTGGATGAAGTCCAAAGAACCAAAAATCGTCGACTACACTGGCTCGGCCAGCGAATGGACAAAAATGCTCCAGCTAAGAGGATCTTCGAATCCCAGCCCTCAGGTTCGATACGCCAAGAAAGACCGAATCTCCATTTTTTAAGACCAAGCCATTGCGGATGCCAGAGCGGTCTGGTCTGGACAACTGAAAGCAGCGTGCCCGGGATCGCAGAGGATGGTAGGCAGGGACCCTTCATGGGTCAGCAGCAGGATAAGTAAGTAAAGTAAGTAAGCTTGTGTCTAGCCATATATGAAGATGCGATTGACCTGCTGTCTTCCATTTACTTCAACTGGAGGTGCTCCCAACTAGGTTAAATTAGGGCTGGTTTTTACCACGTGCACATTTTCACCCTGAAGCTATGAAGTCCAATTGTTAATACCCTAGTTGTAAGGCCATGCGACTAACAAAACCACTTTGATCGTTTTATGTCTCATAGAGGTAGCCCCGCCAAGTCATCCAAGCCATCGAAGAACTCTGCTCCCATGCAGGACAAGCGGCGTTCTTGTATAGCTGGGAAGTGGCATAAGATATGTTCTACAGACTCTATCTCCTCTTCATCTCGGCACCTTCTGCAGAATTCATTTGCATAGACTCCTATTAAGAGGGACTTTATACTTTGATCTTTTGATGTAAAAATTGGGCCACAGACTTATGGTAATGCCGCAACTGCTAGTGTGCACACAACTAACGAAGTTTAGTCCTCATCCTAATGACGAATTATTTTAAATGATCATGTGATTGATTTTCATGTTAGTAACCTAAAACTGAAAATTTGCTTGCAAATTGTATCTGTGTTATCTTTGTAGAGTTAACTTTGGTTAGGCTTAAATCGGCAAGTCTATAAAACTTATCCCCTAGATCAACCATAATGATAATTCAAAACCTTCCTAGGTGGTGAGTGATGGACTGAAACCTGGCGGAGCATTGGCCTCTCACCTGACAACAACAAAAACACTACTTGTAAAGGGTGATCCATTTCGAGGTTCCCTACTTTTTTAAAGAAAAAAACACAGAAAATTCAAATTTAATGGAGAATGTTTATTATCATTTGAAAGAACATTCTTTGGCATTTATTTTTTGAAGATTATGTCTATCAAATGTTGGCCGTTGCTACGTCGCAGATGGTCCATCCGTTGAGTCCAATTTTCGATCACTCGTTCGAGCATTTCGACTGGTAACTGGCGAATGACACGCGTGATGTTTTCCTCCAAGGCCTGAATCGAAGCGGGTTTGTCGGCATAAGCTTTTGACTTTACATATCCCCACAGGAAAAAGTCTAACGGTGTGATATCACACGATCTTGGTGGACAATCGACCGGCCCAAAACGTGAAATTATGTGCTCACCGAAATGTTCTCTCAATAAGTCCATTGATTGAGGCGATGTGTGGGAAGTGGCGCCGTCTTGCTGAAACCAAATGTCGCCGAGATCACGAGCTTCAATTTCAGGCATCAAATAGTCGGTTATCATGGTAACGTTCGCACCGGCATAATTTTTAAAGAAATATGGACCGATGATTCCACCGGCCCACAAACCACACCAAACCGTTGTTTTTTCTGGATGAAGTGGCAGTTCTTCAATCTCTTCAGGTTGCTCTTCGTCCCAAATGCGGCAATTTCGTTCGTTTACATACCCATTGAGCCAGAAATGGGCCTCATCGCTAAACAAAATTTGCCTCGAAAACGTCGGATCTTCTTGGAACTTTTCAAGAGCCCATAGAGCGAAGCGATGTCGCTTGGGAAGGTCGAGCGGCTTCAGTTGTTGCACAAGCTGTATTTTGTACGCTTTCAATTTAAGATCTTGACGTAAAATGCGCCAAGTCGTTCCATACGTCAGTTCGAGTTGCTGCGAACGGCGCCGAATCGACTCTCTACCGTCTTCGTGTACACTCTCAGCTACGGCCGCTATATTTTCTTCACAGCGTGCTAGACCAATAATGAATGCTGGGTCTCAAAATGGGTGATGGTGTTGCGAATAGTACGCTCAGTAGGCCGATTATGTTGACCGAAGTGCACGAAACACATTCCTCACAGAACGTGAATTTTCATAATAAAGTTGAACAATTTGTAAACGTTGTTCAAGTCTTTCCATTATGAAATGCTTAGCAATACTAAACAAAAATAACATGACAGCATGACACGACTCACACGTGATCTGTCAAAAAAGGCTATTGAAAAAAGTATCTCTACTTGGATCACCCGTTATTTAATAAGTGAATTTAACAAGTAATTTTTTGTTTAAAGCCATAAGTGGCAAACAACACATTCACGACAAAGCGATCAACTCCGATGACCTCTAATACTCAATAAATTGCTTATTTTATGTATTAAATTATGTACCACTAAAGGTTGTAATTAAAAAAAAAGCAAAAAGAAAAAAAGGTGAATTGCAAAAAATAAAACAATCAAAGTTAAGCGCTTATCATGACCATCGACCTCGAACATCCATTGATTGAAAAGAGTTTTTGAACTCTGTGTTAAATTTTAATTGCACAAGTTCAGCTTCTGAATTACTTTGCCCAATAAATTAGGAATAGCTATACTTACATTTTATAGACCAATCAAACCAAAAAAAAAAAACTGAATGGGATTTTAAAAGCACAGCGAATAATCGGGCATTTAAATATTTAGTGTAGGTACATATCTTTTGAATTGAAAGTGTCTTTATCTGAAACTACGCGTGTGTAAGCATTTGCAAAGATTTCATCATTGTAAACTAGTTTGATGGCAATTTTATGTGCTGAACCGTGTGGCACTTAAGGTTTTTGAGGAAATACGAGTAGGTACAAGTGCTACGTTAAAGGCGACATAAAATCACCAACAGATCAGCGACCACTTCCCGACCGATGTGGTTTGATATTGTCACGTTTTGTTCTCGATATATTGGGCGGTCTTCGTCATAGACGATGATGCTGATGATGATCCGACACCATCATTGGTGGACCGGTCCACCGGTCGAATTGCATTCCAAGAAAGAAATGCTGTTTTGTCGGTCAATCCGAAATTGCAGATATCAACAAACGATTGAGATCATCATCACTATGATCAGATCACAACGGTCCGGCAGAACAAATTTTCCGCCCTGCTTCGACGACTCGTATTGAAAGAAAATTCGTCTCAAATTGTATTATGACCTGAATGCACTAGTGTAGTACACCTCCGCTGTCGCTGTCGCTGTCGCAGCCGCCGCAACCAAACAACAAACATATTGGGATATCACGTACCGATCAAAGAAAACACCATAAAGAGAACTGACTGGAAACCAAATTGAAGCGCGCTCATGGTCGTCAGCATAATTTTGCATTGATCTCTCCTTGTATTGCGTCCGCGTCCGCGTTCGCGTCGTAGTCGTCGTCGTTGTACCCATCGTCATCGTCGCAGTTGTCCAGTGATGGTTGTTGCGGTTTGGATCGGCGTTGGCGCGATTCACCAACTGCGAATCAAATTATTTTGTGACAAATCAATTCTTTTCGCCTATAGCCACAGCGACACAGCTGAATCCCTCGCCAGAATCCAGAGACACCGCGATACATACAGGTGACTGCACGAATGAGCATTTCGTCTCGCTTGGCAAATATTTGCATAGTCCCGATCGTAAATCGTACGCGATCATTCGGCACTTTGGTTCATTCGTTTATCTGTCCGACTGATGGCATTCGAAACGCGCAATCAAAGTTCCGAGCGAACAAAGGAGGAGATGTGTTGTCTTGGGTAAATAAGATGGCAATAAAAGAACACTCGGCGTTTTTTTTTTGTATTTTTTAAGCATTTTGTTTTATTGTTGGTTAATTACGATTTTTCTCACATCGCTTTAGGTCAAATCAATAAAAAATGAAATCCCTTGAGGTGCCCACAAAGTTCGATTGCTGTGCGCAAAAAGGTACTTATACTTAAGGTTCCCAGGCTTCATTTCGATTGAGATTGATTGGTTGAGTGTGTGAATTCGGAATGTTGGTCCAAAACGTTTGTAGATGGAATTTCAAATGTTAACCCGTGGTGGTTTCAAATGTATTTTGTCACTAAACAAAGAAAGAGATATTTTGTTTTTTATTAAGAATTTTTTATACTAGAGGTCTTCATTAGGTTTATTTTAAGTCAAACACTTTCAGTGCTGTCAAGCACATTTAAGTCTTTTCTAAAATGAAATGTGATTGAATAACTATATAAGTTTATTGAATAAATATTGAGATACCTCATAACTTACTTCTTACTACTTAAGACTTGTTCAAAGTTAAAGAAAGATGCATTTGCCTAAGCAAATGTGTTAAATAACATAAGGAAAGGCTACAGTCCGCTTGTGGCGAACATTATGATACCCTATCCGTATCCCTATGTACCCCAAAGAAAAAATTCATAAGGAAGATGATAGATAGCATTTTATTTCATTCTATAAAATTTATAGAAAAAAAAATATTTTTTTGAAAAAACGCCCCCAAAAAGTAGGCGTGGCCAAAAACTTTGTATGGGTAATATATTGGAAAAAATATTGGCTAAATATATTGTTAAACATTTTTTTTCGATTTCTATGAAAATTTTCAAAGAAAACAGCATTTTAGTGAAAAACACCCACAAAAAGTAGGCGTGGCAAAAAACTTTATATGAAAAATTTATAAAGATAGGCAGTACCTACATATCTTGTGAAGGTTTTAAAACTTTATCTCTCTAACTTAAGCCTTAAAACGGTTTTTTCTAAATTGTGGGCGTGGCAGTGGGCGGATTTAACAACTTTTAACACTTTACCATTTCGGGACCCTAGGGAGTATATGCTCCAAATTTCAGCTTCCTAGCATAACTTTAAAGGCCTCAAAAGTTGATACGGACGGACGGACGGACGGACGGACATTGCTAAATAGTCTTAGGATTTGGTCCTGATCATAAATATATACACTTTTAGGGGTCTGCGACGAATATTAAGGGGTGTTACAAACTATGTGTCAAAATTAATATACCCTTAGGATAGGGTATAAAAATGTGTGTCCAACGTGACGTACCGTCGAACCGTTTGTTCAGTCATTTTCGGTTAAAACTGAGGTAGAGTAGAGAGGGGAAATATGGACCACCACCATTTCTCAATGCAAACCAGGAGAAAACTCTCTAAATGTATGCCCATGCTCCTTAAACCTACCTCAGCCAAACTTCAGCCGCCGGCGAAAACGCATTTGAAAGTTATTTGGGTTTTTTTTTTTAATTTGATTTCCGGATTGTTCAAAGTAAAAGTATTTTTCTTCGTTTTACTAGCGAAATTTTATTATTTTGGTCAATAGTTTTCTCAAACATAAGGAAAGGCTACAGTCCGCTTGGGGCGAACAGTATGATACCCTATCCTTATCCCTATGTACCCCAAAGAAAAAAAGCATTAGGAAGATGATGGATAGCACTTTATTTCATTCTTGAAATTTATAGAATTTTTTTTTTTTTTTTTCAAAAAACGCCCCCAAAAAGTGGGCGTGGCCAAAAAATTTGTATGGGCAATATATTGGAAAAAATATTGGCTAAATATATTGTTAAACATTTTTTTTCGATTTCTATGAAAATTTTCAAAGAAAACAGCATTTTAGTGAAAAACGCCCACAAAAAGTAGGCGTGGCAAAAAACTTTATATGACAAATTTATAAAGGTAGGCAGTACCTACATATCTTGTGAAGGTTTTACAACTTTATCTCTCTAACTTAAGCCTTAAAACGGTTTTTTCTAAATTGTGGGCGTGGCAGTGGGCGGATTCAGGAACTTTTAACACTTTACCATTTCGGAACCCTAGGGAGTATATGTTCCAAATTTCAGCTTCCTAGCATAATTTTAAAGGCCTCAAAAGTTGATACGGACGGACGACGGACGGACATTGCTAAATAGTCTTAGATTTTGGTCCTGAACATAAATATATATACTTTTATGGGTCTACGACGAATATTAAGGGGTGTTACAAACTATGTGTCAAAATTAATATACCCTTAGGATAGGGTATAATTACATTTTGTTTTAGCCGGGCACGCTGCTTCCTGTTGTACAGATCAAGCGCTCCGGCATCCGCGATGGCTTGGTCTTTGAAAGGGAGGTTCAGTCTTCCTTGTCGTCTAGAACCTGGGGGCTGGGATTGGATGATCCTCTTGGCTGGAGGATTGCTGTCCATTTGCTCGATGTGGCCGAGCCAGTCTATTCGACGGTCCAGCACTCGGCACAGTATAGCAGAACTGGCAGAATAAGTGTTCTATAGAGCATACACTTTGTCCTTCGAGTTAGGAGTTTTGAACCCATTTGTTTTGCCAAACCAAAGTAGCAGCAGTTTCATAGGGTAATTCTTCGTGGGACCGAGGTAGATGAATTCCTTAACTACCTCGAAGTTGCTGCCATCAATAGTGCCATTTTTTCTTAGTCGGTGGACGGATGATTGTTTGTTTATTGATAGCACATATTTTGTCTTGTCTCATTTACTTCTAGGCCAACTAGTTCTGTTCTTCAATAGCCGTAAATGCCTCCACCACGGCACGCTGGGAGCGCCCGATGATATCTATATAGTCCGCATATCCCATATCAGTCTAAATTGATCTGTTGAAGATAGTGCCTTCCGTTTTGGCACCTACCCTGCGCAATATCTGCTCGAGAACAAGATGAAGAAGAAATCACACGACAGCGGATCTCCTTGCCGAAACCCGGTGCATTTCGAACTGCCAAACTGCACATTGCACCGCGTGTTTTCTAGGGTCACGCGACAAAGCTGGATCAGTTTGGACGGGATCCCAAAATCGGCCATCGCCTTGCACAGCTCTTAACGATTTCTTATTTTATTTTCGTTTTCTTTTTTACTTATTAAATTCATGATTTTGTTTTTAATTATTTAGTAGATTAAACTACGTTTTATTTTAAAATAAATGGCTCTGTATAAGCAGTATAGATTGGTGGTCCATACGTGCCTCCCTTACTCAAAATATATTTATTTATTTGTTAATTGACTTATTTCATCTTACAAAAGTGAACAACCGTATTTTGAAACTACTTCTAATAATTAAATTCTTTAAATATTTGATTTTTGACCAATAAAGGGAACAAAATAAAATAATAAAATAAGAAGAAGAAAAGGGAGAATATATTTTTACAGAATTTATAATATAAAGATTTATGTCATAATGATTCAATAATAGCAAATTTGACGTGTAATTTGACTATAATTTTTGTAATTTACCCAAGCCGTAGTAATAGGATCTTTTTGTCCATAATTAGTTCTATGATAAGAAACATGGAAAAATCGCATAAACACTAAACATAAAGGGTACGTCATTTAACGTTTTTTTTCAACTAGTGCTTATTTCGCGAATGGTAAAACTTAGCTCATGTCTGATTTGACAGATAATTAGTTTTATCCTTCCGCTGAACGAATATGGTTGTGTATACGCTTGAACAACGCTGGGAAATATTGCGACATTACTTTGAAAATCATGGTATTGCGTACAAATTTTGGAAGAAGAGAAGCACCGTCAGCTCCGTATGTTCATTATCTTGTGAAAAAAGTGAAAGAAACTGGCATCCTCATCGATAAACCAAAGCGGGAAAAGCCAAAACAGTTCAACAGCCCGAGAAAATTGCTGCTGTGGCAGAAAGTGTGCGTGAAGCGCCATCAACATTAATTCGCCGTCGTTCTTAACAATTGAACATTTCGGAGACGAATTTTGCATAAAGACCTTGGTATGACGCCATACAAAGTCCAATTGGTTCAGGAGTTGAAGCCAACTGACCATCCAATGCGTTTTCGCTTCGCTAAGTGGGCCTGCGATCGACTTAGAGAAGATGCCGATTTTGCCAAAACGAGTCACTGTTTGGTGCGGATTTTGGTCCAGAGGCATAATTGGGCCATTTTTCTTCGAAAATGAGCAAGGAGTGGCCGTTACAGTCAATGGCGATCGTTATCGGGCCATGTTGAACGAATTTTTGTTCCCAAAAATTGAAGAGGAGGATATTGGCAACATTTGGTTTCAACAGGACGGCGCTACGCGCCACACAGCCGAAGCAACACTCGATGTTTTGCGCCCTGTTTTTGAAGATCGCATAATCAGCCGCAGAGCTGATGTCGTTTGGACACCGCGGAGCTGCGATTTGACACCGTTGGACTATTATTTGTGGGGTGCCGTAAAAGATTAGTGTTACGCCGACATGCCAGAGACAATTGACGCTTTAAAGGACAATATTCGTGAAGCCATTGGTGAAATACAGCTGCACACAATCGATAATGTGCTTAAAAATTGGACTGATCGTGTAGGCTACTGCATGGCCAGCCGAAGCAGCCATTTGAATGAAATTATTTTCCATTAATAACCGGAAGGATTGTACTTTCAAATAAAAAAATAAATTTGAGAAAATATTCAGTAGTTTTTTTTTATAGCATTTAAAGAAAAAAAAAAGTTATTTGGCGGACTCTATAGATAGTAACGCCGAACAATCAATATGAGATGAGATGTAATACTGTCATGAGCGAAAAGTATCGAGGATTATTTTCTTCTCTAAGCAAGACATTTTAAATTTATGAGCACACATCTCGCTTCATATCGAGGCTTTCATTCTGCGGAGGGCAAATTTCGTGAATTGGTTTTGAAGTTTTTTCCATGCGATATTCTGCATTACAATAACAAGGACTCCAAACATCCCAACAATATTCTAATATAGAACAATCTGCTGAATTAAGTAAAGACTTTAAGGTGTAAGGGTCATGAAACCCTTTGAGTTATGACATAACAAAAACCCAGAATGAAATTAGCTTTGCCAATTATGTAATCCATATGGGACGACCTAATCAAAAATGACACCTTAAACTTTTTGTTCAGTAACTCCTTCCAATACTGTTCTTTGGATACTGTTATCACATGCAAGAATAGACTTTTTTCGGTAAAACGTTATAACCGACGAGCGTTTGTTGATGTTGAAATTTAACCCGTTTATAGAACACCAATCATTTACACAGTTAAGATCGTCTTGCAATTTCAGCGGAACCGAACTAATGGATCTAAATATTTTTAAATCAACCGTATATAAGAGGCATTCAGATTCAGATATAAAAGATGGTAGGTCATTTTTAGGAAGTAGAAAAAGTAGTGGGCCAATATGACTTCCCTGAGAAACGCCTTAATAGTTGAGTATTTCCCTGGAAAGAACTGAACCAATTTTTAAATATTGTTTACGATTTATCAGATATGTAACTGCCAAACCAACTTAAAGTATTGAAATTAATTTAATGAATTTGAACGTTGGCGTGGACACGGTCCTTTGGCTTTTGAAAAATCTGTGTAGACACAGTCAACTTGAAGGCGAATTTCAATATAATAAGGCAATCGTTTGCCAGAATCGATAAGTTGGTAGTTGTCGATCTACCACTTCTGGAACCGTGTTGTTTTTGTGATATTTGGCAGCTTATAGCTTCTTTTTCACAACAGCTTCAAACAGCTTGGGAATTGATTGCATTTTAGCTATTGGTCTATAGTTATCAATAAATCTTTTAGATCCAGATTTATATATTGGAGTAAGAAAAGAATGTTTCCAGCAATCAAGAAAGTCATTTAACCCAAGAGATGTATAAAATATAATCTTTAGAGGGTCAACTAGACTGTACTTGCATGATAAGATGGGCGGAAAAGCTTGAACTTGAGTCAAGAGCTGACAATTCAAGAAGCATTTCATCTTCTGTTGCAAGAAGAAACCCCTTATTCAGTAATTCGATCGCAATTAGGCAGTGCATCACAATCTATATGCTCATTCACGAAATTCGATTGAAAATATTAAACAAATCCCGTTAAATGTGATGATAAATGGTATACCGATCGATTTTTCCTTGGCGTTTATGAAGGACCAACAAAACTTTAGAATCACGTGTAATATTTTCGATAGTTTATAGTCTTACTGGCCGAATAGTTATCGAAATTGAAGTCATTATTAGGTTTGTTCCCACATCGAATCACAGACTTGTTTCTGACTAGTTTGTGATTGTTTACTGCGCATGCTCGAACATTAGCTAATTACGAATTCGTTTGCGTGTTGGATCGCTTTTTGCAGTTCTCCGACTACTTAGTGAGTGTTACTCATGTTGAAAGTTCAGTATTACTTACAACTCAATCGCGTGTGTAGTTGGACATAGGATATTTGACAGATTCGAAACGTAAGGAATCAAAGGAAGTTTTATTATGATGTCCTTTTTTTAGGGTTTCTATTACCTTTTTCAAAGTTCTAAGACACCTTAAAGTAGACATCAAAGAATACAGGTTTATTCTTAAATCGGTAACTGGGTTAAACATTTTGGAGGTAGACCCTAATGATTTTCTTCCAAAAATTGTCCATAAGCTGAACAATAAGTCGGTAACGTCATGTATAAGTGTAGATTTATATTAAATATGTTATTATCCGTAGAAATTTCTATAGTTTGCGGGTCACCAAACAGAAAGCTTAAGAGACATCGGTGAACGCGTCAACATAAGTTTAAGTTTCCTCAATTAAATGACCAAGCGAAGTAGAAAAAACAAATATCTCACTTATATAGAAAATTTAAATACATATAAGTCCCAAGAGGAAAAACATGGGAACTTAGGACCTTGCGGCAAAAAAAAAAACATAGTAAAAAATAAAATTGAT
This sequence comes from Ferdinandea cuprea, assembly GCA_963576555.1. Classification (NCBI taxonomy): domain Eukaryota; kingdom Metazoa; phylum Arthropoda; class Insecta; order Diptera; family Syrphidae; genus Ferdinandea; species Ferdinandea cuprea. Next base: position 68,850,342 of record OY754958.1, read on the forward strand.
ATCAGTCCTTTGCAGGTATACAGCCATAACTCAAAACTCGTCTTTAGTGATCCTTAAACTCAAACCTTAAAGTAAAACCAAGAGAACAATTTGCTGTTCCGTCTTGGCTTGTCCATAATCCTCGTTCCACTTTGCCTAAACCTACGACTTTATTCTTTATTTCTTGCGTCCTGCGCTTCTTCGAAAAGTTGACCAATGGGAAGTGAGCAATGTCTTATTATATCTGCACTTCTATGAATCGTTTCGGGCATGGTATACCATGGATACAGATTCAAACACTCGCGGCTTACAACTAAGATGTCAAGCTGGGCATAAAAATACAAATTGATTTGAGGCAAGGTGGGGCTTATAATGAAAAGTCTATGCAAAGAAAATATATGGCTGAAAAAAGACCTTAGGGCATCTATCCCGATAAAGTCAATCTGCTTGCTGCTCATTTTGAATCAATAAATATAACGCTCTTAGATTATGTCGATCGCCCCCCGTACTCGAGCGGTGAGAACACTCCATGGGGCGAATGTATTTCCGTGCTCGTACAGATCTCAACATACTCAAATCCGCTTTTCCAGAAGGTTTTTCTCCCTATCCTTCTGGAGAGGTGTTATTTCACTATGGAAAAACAAATGCATAAGTGCGATTCAGGACACTTTCCGGGTAGATGGAAAATGGCATTTGTCCAGCCAGCCCCAAGACAAGGCGAATCTTCCCCCCCCCTCCTCCTACCGACCAATTGCATATATGTCCCTTCTTTCCAAGGTCATGCAAACGCTGATAAATCGTCGGGTTATGAAATATGTTGAATATGGAAAACTTCTTGATTGGCAGTACGATTTTCGCAGAAACGGGTCCACGACCGAAATGTGCAACCAATCTATTCAGCACGGCTCCTGAGATTTTAGCAGCATTTGACAAAGATTGGCATCACAAGCTCTTTTGTCGACAATACGTGCGAAACTTCTTCTTCAAGTTGTTTTGGACGGTTTCAAGTCCGCAAATCACCAAATAAATGCTGGTGTCCCTCAAGGCTGTGCTTTGTCTCCGATTCTTTTTGTCATTTTCAGCAATGATCTCCTGTCTTTCAGTTTTAATCCAATAAATTCTTAGCTTCGCATATTCATTTTATGATTCACGTCCCTCATCTTCGGGCGTGGAGCTAGAATGGCAACGTATTTTCAGCTCATTAATTTCTAACCTTGACAGCATTCTTAAGTGGGGTAAAACCAATAGAGTAGAAATTATTGCATCCAAAAGACAATGCTGTCTTCTGTCATTAAAGCGAAATCCCAATACTCTGCCATTGACTTTCCATCCTCGGTATGTGCGTTTACGACAAACTTCGTTGCAAAATGTCTAGAATTCTTAAGCTATGCAACAACTATTTCACCTCTTCTCATCTGGCTACGATTTAGAATGCATTTATTCGTCCAAAACTTGAGTTGACAGAATATCAAAAACGTGCGATAAAACTTATTGGCGATCGAGACACCGCGAATGTGCTTGACCGTGGCTAGCAATGTCGCATGTCTGTCTTTCTTTTATCGATACCATAAGTACTCAAATGAAATTGTGTAGACTTATATCGTAAACGCCGTTGCCTGCTCAAAAAAAGATAAAATTTACAGAAAGGGACAACCAATTTTTTTCTCAGTTCTTTTGTTCTAAAATGCATCTCTCTCTCTAAACTATATTTTTTGCTCTGCCTTAAATCCTTTAAAACAGAGTCATCGCATGCCACTTATCTATACTTGGTATGCAGCTCTAGCTAAATTTTGGTTCCCTTGCTGAACCTTTTGCCTGAATCGGTTTTGGTAGAGAATGTATTCCTATTACTGAGAAATAGTTCCCTAGAGGTCCAAATTGTTAAAGAAAACACATTATGTGAATATTAACCGAAGCTTAGTTTTCGTGTTCAACCAACAAGTTGGCATCATGGGCCAGTGGCCACTCAATGATGATTCTTTTCTATTTCCGTCATCAGATAACACAGCACTATTATGTATATTAGTGAATATCTACCTACGTCTCAGCAGATATATCGTCTAGCAGCAAACAATTTGGGCAGTGGTATTATATAGTAAACGAAATGAAACGACGACCCACTGCTGGGGTTATCCACCCAGAAGGAGAACAACACTCATTTTACAAACTGCTAACTCTCAATCGGCGGCGATGGCGATTATATGCAAATAATAATGTCAAATTCACCTAGCCACCCACTGTATTCTCGCCGCGACGAGAAAAAGATCAAATGATATCCACTCGATGGAACTCTTATCGTTTCATAAATCATCTTTTGTTACGGCCGGACGAGGACCGGACCGGACCGGATTGGACGGTGCGGTAGTGGCGAACGCGACGGGTGTGCGTATCTTCGCTATGCTATGACTCTAACTCTAACTCGGAGACTGTGTTGTGTTTACTCCTTGCCGGATTTGGCGTTCGTCTGCACGCAGAACTTAAGCTGCCCAATTAGGTCATCAACTCCAAAAGCAACCGTCATATTATCTATAATAAATCTATGAGTCGCATCTAGCCTATCTAAGGTCGCATTGTATGCAAATTGTGTCGCCACGGCAAATCGAAGAATTGGAACGGTTACAGTTTTTTTTTTTTTTTTTATAGCCTTTTTCTTTTTCGAATTAATGAGGACGGACGGGTCGCTTCGGTTTCGGTTGGGCTTGCGCTTGCGCTTGCGTTTGCGGTACAAGTTCATCGCTCCATTCATCCATACTTTGACTCTTTCAGTTGGAGTTTTCGTCGTCGTCGTTGTCGTTGTCGTCGTCGTTGTCGTGTCTTTCTAAATCCATAAGTCGGGAGTGTCTTCCTTGAAATCCGGCCCCCATATGAATGATGAAGAGTAAGCTACATACACAATCGCTGCGCGGTAGTTCGCCGCCGCTGCTAATGTGTTTAAAGTTATTACACACAAAGTGGAAAGTATCTCGGCGGTAGTTGGTTGGATAGATATTATACTTGGTAGTTGGTACAAAGGAAATCGGTCGGGTCACAGAAGCCAGGTAGTTAACCGACAATTGTTTTTCTCTTTAAACCACGTCAGCGGACGTTTCTATTGTTTTCGTAGAAATTATTTCCATGTTTGAGAGTTCTGGTGCGAGTATGTATTTCACTTGTGCGGTTGTTTTTATTTTTTTTTTTTTGGAAATTAATAACAAAATTTCACAGGCCGTTTGCAGTGTGCTGCTGGACAGACGACCCTTTAAGTTGACCACTTTTGTCCAATGGACTGCTGCTACTACAGTTCATTTGCCCGCTGAGTGTGGGAATTTTTGTCATCGTTACTGGCCCGGTTGGTACCTAATTTTGTTTTTTTTTTTTTTTTCCATTCATTCTGCTTTTTCGTCGTTTAATGTTTTTTAATATTTTTCTGTTTAATTGGTTTCGAGTTTGTGTCATAAGTCTTTTAATTTCCTCCCTTCGGCGAGAGTGTGTATTGATGGTGTGTACAGGCATACATACGTAGAATGTATCTGTGCGGCGCGTATCTATACAAATAATTAAGCGTTTTCTTATTGCTGCATTACTGTTTTATCTTAAAGACAGAGGCACTTTTTAAATATGTTTCGGAAGTGCCAAGAAAGTAGATATGATCCGTAATATGCGCTCTTAGAAAGTTAATTAAAATGTTAACTCAATTAGGTGCGTTGGATGGCATTGTGTGGTCTGGCCATGGTATGCCATGGCATACTGTCTAAATGCGGGTATCATCACATAAGGTACTGTGCAAGTGGTGCATGGGAAGTGTGATGTTATAAACATTAAAATTATATATGAGATGGGCTCCTTAAATCTTTAATCCATCGTCGTTAATAGTGTGATTTTGTTGTTCTTCGGAGAAAACCACAAGTGGGTTGTTAAATACGAGAGAAAAGTTATGAATTTTTCAACAGTGACTGTGTCAGTTAGCGAAGCTGAAACTCTACCTAACATGGGATGATGGGGGCATTATGTACTTCGTTCGAAATAGGAGACAGCGATATGTTTGGTGACATTAGCAATTAAGAAGGACATTATTTCTTTTGAAAAATGAAGCCTGACATGAAGTTTTGGCTGCAACTTTCCGCGGTGTCTTTGTTTTCTCCACAGAAATTTGTGGTACCATCAGTGTCCACTTATGGGAGAGTTCACTATACTTTCTCGCTAGTGATAACAATAATGCCGCTGACTTCCCAGAGACATCCGGTCGAACTAGTTTGGTCTGTCAACAGCCCTAAGAATCTGGCCATCGAATATTGCGCCTATTGGAGATCCAGTCATCGAAGGAGGCATTCTCTAGGGATGCTAGCAATCCCAGGTTCATGTCCTGAGAATACTTCTTCCAAAACCTTGACAGTCATCAAAGGAGGCATTCTCTAGGGATGCTAGCAATCCCAGGTTCATGTCCTGAGAATACTTCTTCCAAAACCTTGACGAGCAAGGTTAGGTTAGGTTGAAGTGGCAGTCGGATAGAAGTCCGTCTCACTTAGACCTTAGAACTATGTAAGGTGATACCACGCCGATCTGAAGGTCCTGCCTACTCGTTAAACCATTTTGAGCTTACAAAGCGTTAGAGACATTTTGCGTCGGTCGACATTTTGGTAGAAGTAAGCTCCTAGACGAAGATTTCGTTTCCTGGAGAGAGCAGGGCATGTGCAAAGAAGGTGTAGAGTTGTCTCTTCCTCCTCCTCCTCATCCATGCAGCGCCTACAAAAGTCGTTTGAATAAGCGCCAAGCCTTGTTACATGCCAGTCAGTGTCCAATAATGACACCAATTGTGCGACCTGTTGAGGGTAATCAAACGTTTTAGATCCAGCTTAGGCCAAATCTATTTCGCTGCCAGACAAGTAGTACCACCTATCAATCTAAGATTCGTTTTTTCTATTGCATCCAGTTTCAACAAAAGTTTGCCTATGGAAACTGGTATGCCTAAGGAGCTTTTTTCAGGCAAGATTGAGTAGTTCCAAGTTTGGCGAGTTTGTCAGCCTTGGTGTTATTCAGAATGTTGAACTGCTCAGCCATCTCCATAAGAGTTAACAGAGACTTGATGGCCATCTGCCTGTCCGAAAAGATTCGAAAATCTTTTACGGGTACCAAGTTATTCTTTAGCCAGGGCAAGATTTTCTTGATCGCCATAATTTCCGCCTGGAAAACGTCTATCTTAGAAAAGCCCTTCATCCACCCCATTATTTGTTTTTGACCCGTCTATGTAGCAATGGATTGATCCTTCCTCCAGCAAGACACTAACCTCCCAAAAAGATCTGGGGCGAATGGTTAGCTGGACATTTTCGTCAAACTGCTGTTGGGGTAAGGTGCAGTGTATATTTCTAGGAAGAATTCTGATTCTGTTCAAAATTGCAGAGTGGCCAATTTCATTTTCGGTCCATTGAGAAGTTTCGTTGAGGCGAATGGCCATGGTAGCAGCTGTCTGTCTGTTAAACATATCCAGGGGTATTAAATGCAGCTGAGGAAATGGTGCGAAGTGCTTATGAATAAACAAGCTGATCTTTGGACCATGCTTAGTTTTTTGCGATTTATCGCTTTGTCTAAGTCAGTCCACCAGACTTCCCCGATATTGGCAATAGCAACGTCATCTGCATAGACGATCACTCTGCAGCCCTCTCCTTCTATGCTAACAAGCAGTTTGTTCACCACTAGATTCCAAAGAAGGGAAATCCTCCTTGCTGACAGATCTTCTTGCCAGGATTGAGTTGATAATTCTACCATTCTAGGAAAGCTATCATTGTGTACTCCTTGTGGTAAAGGAAATATTCAATCGAGCGTACTAACGCTCTTTAAACAGACCTGCCTTCACAATATCTTGACGAGCAAGTTCATCGGAGATCTCATTTGCCGTGATCTCATTGTGGCCCGGAACTCACTCCGACTTTGGGTTTCCAGACTTCTGCCCTGACTAGACCTATTCGTCATTATACATTGCATAGCAATTAAAATAGCATTTATTTACATCTGCTAATTGAACCAATGCATGTATGCCTGGCGATGTCACATTTCATGAAAGTATGGGTTTTTGAACCATCCGCGAAAATATGATTAAATGCTCCCTTAATTCTGGAAAGTGCGGGAGTTGTAGTAGTATCGGTATCGACGCGTATCCATTCGGCAGGGGTCGTAGGATATTTCTTCCGTGGTGTCAGTGTATCAAGGGGTTCAAGAGTTTCTAGTGTATGGAGAGGTGTGCCTAGATGGAAAAGCCCGTTGCAAGCTAAACATATCGTTCTTTGGGATTAAGTGACATTACCAATGGCTTATTTACGTGAAAGCTTATTCCTCTAAGAGCAATCCCAAAGCAATCGATTGGATTTCCATTTAGCGTTTCCTATCTATAAGTTAGAATAAAGCAAACCGTGAGTGAGATATTATTGAAATATGTATGAATTCAAACGATCCATGCACGCTACTATGTACGGAACATAACATCATTTAAATATTCCGCCGGCGCTTCGCTGGATGGCGCGCATCCGAAAAGTACAATTTTCCATAACTCTTGCACATAAATCAAGCTGAATTTGACCAATGGCATTTTTAATGTCGACTTTAACTTTAATTTTGTCGACTTCAGACCAATGCCCTAAGAAAAGTGCTTAGATCTCACGATCTCGGTAGCCAATTCACATCACCTTCCCGCGAGGTAAACATGTTCAGAAATCATACTGGTGCAAAATGTCCATTGTGGCATGGACACGTAGCGCCGTCCTGTTGATACCACATTTCGTCGGTGTCCACATCATCCAGTTGAGGCCAAACAAAACTAGTTATCATCGACCGATAGTGCTCACTATCGTCTGTCCAATGCCGTTTTCAAAAAGCATGGAGAAGTATAATTCGACACCAAAAAGTGACTTTATCCGGACGCACTGCAATTTGGTGAATCTGGTGTGAATTTTTATCGTCCCTTGAAATGGGCGAAGCGTGCAAAATGTTGCTCGAACAGAAGTCCCACTTCCATAAAACAATTTAATCATTTGCACATGTTGTTGAACGCTATGACTCTCCATGTTGATTTGGCAAGTCGTACTAAATAAATGACAGCCAATTGGACAGAAGTAACTTCAACAATTGCAATCACCTGTCAAAATTTGGAAATTCATATTCATTACAAGCCCCATGTTTTGCCAATGACACATTTGCACTGCCAGTCAGCCCGAAATGCTTGATCCAAGGAAGCTTTCTATCTCAAAATAACTTGCTCAAATAGCTTTTTATCAGAAACTATCTTTAACTACTTGGCCTGATATTCTTACCAACTTTGGTATGCAAAAGCAGCGCAGTTTAGGAGAGCATTTATGTCGATAAAACCAATACCTAGGATTTGCAAATTTAAAGAATGACTTTCCTAGTGCTGTCTAGCCAGCTTAGTTAAACAAATGTTCACTGTCATTAGCGTCTTTCCAGCTGAATCAGTGGGCCAAACTCGGCAGAATGTCTTTCTGTGCTTACGGCCACTGACGTCCGCACGCGTTATGAGGTTTAAGGACTTGTCCACTTGGACTCCGATATTTTAATAATAATTGAAGTGTCGGCCTCCTAGTCCGAATTTAATGGCATATCTGGAGAGATCCTCCTTTTGGGAGGTTGGTGCCTTGCTGGAAGAAGAATGGATCCACCTTTACACGGGTCAAGGTGATGGGGTGGGTGGAGGAGTCTTCTCAGCCAGACTAAATCTTAGTCTCTCTTTCCGTCTTCCTAATCATTGTAGTGTTTTCCAAACAGAAATTATTGCCATCAAGGAAGTCACGTCCTGCTAAAGAATAACGTGGTATCCGTAAAGGATATTCGAATCTTTTCGGACAGTCAGGCGGTCTTCAAATGTCTGGGGTATCTGTCTCTATTAACTCTTTAGAAGCCCTAGATTGCCGATCATATCCAAAGGAGATGGCTGAGCAGTTCAACATTCATCTGAGACCAGTCACCCGGTAACTGCAAGGCTAACCAACTTGCCAAACTTGGAACTACCCCCTCAATCTTGCCTGAAAAAGTCTCCTTAGGCATACCAGTTCCCACATCCATTTTCCTGGATGCAATAGAAAAAACCAATCTTAGATTGATAGGTGGTACTACTTGTCTGGCAGCGAAGTAGATTTGGCCTAAGCTGGATCTGAGACACTCTAAGAGTTGGATTATCCGAAATAGATAGCAGTATGAGGTAGTAGTCGTATAGGCATGCTTGCAATAAGCCTTCACGCTTATTCAAACGACTTTTGTTGGAGCTGCATGGATGAGGAGAAGGAAGAGACAACTCTACACCTTCTTTGCACATGCCCTGCTCTCTCCCGGAAACGAAATCACCATCTAGGAGCTTACTTCAAGAATGATCTTAACGATTTAAACTCGACCGACCTAAAATTTATCTCACGCTTTATAAGCAGCTCAAAATGGTTACACTTCAGATCCACGTGGTATCACAATGGACCTTACATAGGTCTAAGTGAGTCGGACTTCTATCCCACTGCCACTTCCTAACCTAACCTAACCCTTAAGCGCGTATGGATTAGAAAATTCACTGTTAATTCTCCACCACCACTGGATCTTGTCGAAAGGCAGTCGCTCAGTCATATCCCTGAGGAGTGTCGCCCATTTTTGTGTAGAATTTGTCCGTCATCTAAAATACTTTATGGTCTCTCTCGAATGGATTTTTTGTACATATGCCCTTCTCTGATCGGTTCTTCGAAGATTTCTCAAGTTGTTTTCACGAAACTCGGTGTCATCATGGTTCAAACCAGTATTGAATTTCGTCTATATTTCAGTTTGAGGCTAAACTTCTTAGCTCTTATATTGGAGGACATCTTTGACCAAGCTTGGAAAGATGCTACCTTTTCACTTATTAAGTTCGATGTTCCTTAAAATCTGCGGGCAATGGTTCCTCTGTTTACGCCAGGCCACTGTTCGAAATTCGTTTGATTTTTTTGGAAACTTTAACTTTGTCGATCATTTTCAAAATATCCGAATTTAATAAGTTTCACCTCCAAGTAAAATTCCTTTCATACTTTATTTTTGAGCGATTTATTTTAATGCTACATGCCAATTATTGCACCCTTCTCAGCATATTAGGTCTGTGACTGTGAATCTTTTCAAAAAACATTTGTTCTTTTCCGCCGAATTGAAGAAACAAAAACCTGATTAATGTTTAACAATTTATCAAATGAACATCCCTCCATTTGAGCGAGAAACCAAACCAAACCAAACCAACCCGACACTTGCACACACGCAATCCTTTTTCGAAACCTCATTAACCATAAATTTCACATTCGACCATCGAATATTTATGGCATTCTGTGTTTGGACCGGTTATACTCCTTCGCAAGTCTCATCTCGGACGCAGATAACCCGACCCATCAATCTAGATCGAAGCTAATCCATAGTACCTATAACTGACTTAGCAATTCGTCAATGGTTTGTTTTTTTGTTCGCATCTTTGGCCGTGTATCTAATTAAAAATCCATCAGCATGTAAACTTCCAAAAGCGATGAAAAATTGCTGACTGATTTCTGTTCAAAGGAAGTGTACCGCTTTAAAGGTGTTTTTTTTTTTTTATTTATTTCACAATGGTATGCATCATTTTTAGAAACTGTATCATTTGCCTGCTGTGGCGGCGCCTTTTTCTTGGAGATCCTTCCGGAAAATGCCATATAAAATGTTGAAAAATTGCATCCTCCCTTGATCCCGAGAAGTAAGTATACAAAACCACATCGCAAACAGTGCGAGTACTATTATAGCATCAATTTGAAGGGGCTGATAAGGTACTAACCGAAAGCATTTTGACCCATTTTATTGGTTTAGGTGCAATAAAACCATGAATACGTGCAACAATGCAATGGTCGCGTTAGAAAGGAAAATAATGAAATCATAAAATCTTGAATTGCTCGGGCATTCAGGCTGTGTGTTTGTGTTGTTTAGTTGATCATCGTTTGGTGGGTTTCCGGTGAAATTTTTTTCCATCAGTTGGTTGCTTGTGTTTGAAACTGATCTGTTTTGTACACGAGTCTGGCCTGTCGTTCTCTCTCTCTCTCTGGTGGTGGAAATGATATTGAATTGAACCGAATCATAATTTGTTGACATTTCAATGATAATTATGCTTTGTTTGAGGATGCCTTCATAATCCTGATAAGGATGTGTAAATGTTAGCTCATTTGTTTACAAACAGAGGGCATCGTTCCTAGCTATGGAGTTTTAATACACCTGCGGTGCGGTGCGGAAATAATGTCCCTATGATGTTGCTTTTGACATCATACTTGGTTAGCTTGGTTTATCTACAGGGATGGGATTCGAGAATAGGTTGTCCATTGTAGACGGTATTCCCTAGCTATGATGCACGGACATAGTTCCACTTTTAATATTGTCTTAATCGAACCACACGGACTGGGCAACTACATAAATAGGCAAAAGAATGTTCTTTCTTTGCACCCAAATACTGTTTGCTGGCGCATAATACATACTCCCCTCAAATCGAGAGCTCTAGTACCAAGCACTTGTTTGGCAAACTTAGGAATTTTGCCTAATATTTGAAAAAATCTGAAGCATTGACCCTCTCTTCGTAGTCGTTTCGAGAGAAAAATTCTTAGTAAGATATTTGGTGCCGTTTGGGATGACAGGTTCTGTAGGACTTGGTCAAAAACCTGCGAATTGGGCGTTTAAGGCGGCTGGGACACCAACGCTTCATTCAGCCCTCAGAATCGTTGACTCAAATCCGGAGGGACATTAAAGTCGAGGAAGTCATCGCCTTAGGTGGCACGCATTAATAGAAGGGAACTTCAACCAACTTGGAGTGAGCAACCGAAGGCAGTTAGACAAAAACCGCACTAATTAGAGAGGCTTATCTATTGCTTCAGGCCAATAAACATCGAACTGTAGTGCAACCTTAGTAAATAAGTAAAGTAACAGGGTTTATTATTTCAGCTTAATTCTAAAAAATCGATAATACTACCATGTACATGTCCTATACTAAAGTCTTCTTAAATAGAGCTTTTCAACATCAGAGCCATACCACGGAGGCGGTTTCCAGTCATTGCTTAATTTTAGTACGTTTTAAGGCGCCGCAACGAAGAGAAATGCCTCTTCGCAGATGATTTTATCACAGAAAGGGTTCCAGGGATGAGTGTAAGACTGCCTATTATAAAGGGTGATCCATTTCGAGGTTCCCTACTTTTTTAAAGAAAAAAACACAGAAAATTCAAATTTAATGGAGAATGTTTATTATCATTTGAAAGAACATTCTTTGGCATTTATTTTTTGAAGATTATGTCTATCAAATGTTGGCCGTTGCTACGTCGCAGATGGTCCATCCGTTGAGTCCAATTTTCGATCACTCGTTCCAGCATTTTGACTGGTAACTGGCGAATGATACGCGTGATGTTTGTCGGCATAAGCTTTTGACTTAACATATCCCCGCAGGAAAAGGTCTAACGTTGTGATATCACTTTGCTCACTGAAATGTTCTCTCAATAAGTCCATTGATTGAGGCGATGTGTGGGAAGTGGCGCCGTCTTGCTGAAACCAAATGTCGCCGAGATCACGAGCTTCAATTTCAGGCATCAAATAGTCGGTTATCATGGCACGATAACGGTCGCCATTGACGGTTACGTTCGCACCGGCATAATTTTTAAAGAAATATGGACCGATGATTCCACCGGCCCACAAACCACACCAAACCGTTGTTTTTTTCTGGATGAAGTGGCAGTTCTTCAATCTCTTCAGGTTGCTCTTCGTCCCAAATGCGGCAATTTTGTTTGTTTACATACCCATTGAGCCAGAAATGGGCCTCATCGCTAAACAAAATTTGCCTCGAAAATGTCGGATCTTCTTGGAACTTTTCAAGAGCCCATAGAGCGAAGCGATGTCGCTTTGGAAGGTCGAGCGGCTTCAGTTGTTGCACAAGCTGTATTTTGTACGCTTTCCATTTAAGATCTTGACGTAAAATGCGCCAAGTCGTTCCATACGGCAGTCCGAGTTGCTGCGAACGGCGCCGAATCGACTCTCTACGGTCTTCGTGTACACTCTCAGCTACGGCCGCTATATTTTCTTCACAGCGTGCTGGACGTGGTCTATTCGGTAGAATATTATCCAATAATGAATGCTGGGTCTCAAAATGGGTGATGGTGTTGCGAATAGTACGCTCAGTAGACCGATTATGTTGACCATAAGTTGAGCGAAGTGCACGAAACACATTCCTCACAGAACGTGAATTTTCATAATAAAGTTGAACAATTTGTAAACGTTGTTCACGCGTAAGTCTTTAAATTATGAAATGCCAAACAATACTAAACAAAAATAACATGACAGCATGACACGACTCACACGTGATCTGTCAAAAAAGGCTATTGAAAAAAGTATCTCTACTTGGATCACCCATTACTACATGCATTAAAAATTATCCAAGCTCGTTGTGCTGATCCTTTTCTTTCGACCGCAGCACCAATTCGACATAAGCAACAAAAAAGCGGTCGAGAAGGGACACGGTTTCAGCTTGGAATCTTTCTCGCAGATCTGTGGGAACAAAGTCCTGTAAGGGTGCATATATAGAAGCCCTCTAGTATTGCTCAGCTAAATTAATTTCATGGCTAGCACGATGAGTTTGGCGCCAACATGATGAAGGATTTTCAGCTCAACATCCAGTTTATCAGCTAAATTATTTGCACGCTACCAGGCTCAAAACTAGCACCGATATTCTCCCAGCGGGCGACTAGAAGTAACAGAAATTGTGCACCTAACCTGCATAGCGCTGCCATTTACATCGAGCCCTGTCGATTGGAGCAATTTGCTCAGAGTCTTGGTTAGAGATAAGGACAATACTGACACAATGAAATGTGTTTTAAATAAAGTTGAAACAAGTGATGAAGTCTTTCTAGCTGTGCTCGGGCCACGCCACTGGGAAATCGTTTCCAGAGGTTCCACAATCTTGAGGAGGTCTACAGAAAATTGGACTACATCTTCATGTCGCTCTACTCACCTTGTAGAGAAAAGGGTTCATTCTTTATTTAGTGAACGAAAAAAATAAAAACAATAAAATCCCGTTTAATGACGCAAAAAAATATGAGGAGAATGAATTTTTATGCAAGGATTTTATGTAATCGGATAGTTGGCAAAATATCGCTAACTATCTAGGGTAACATTTGCAATCAAATACTGGTTTCGTAGCAAGCGATTTTAGACCTGCCTTTCTATTAGTTCTATCCTGCTGACATGAAAAGCGTCTTCGACTGTCATACTTTTTGTACATTGCGAATTGGTGAGCTTCGGACGAACAACTACGCAGTAAAGTCTTCCTTTCAGCTAAGGCAGCATTTTTAAGTCACAGAAATTAGCAGAGTTTTCTGCATCTTCGTACGCTTAGATCCCAGGTATTTTAACTTGTGCACTTGAGAATTGTTTTCCCATTCAAATAATAGTCGGTCCATTTTGGGCTAAAACGATCCCCATTACCCTACAAAACATCCATCCAAACATGATGTGCTCGTTACAGAGAAATTTGATCTTTTCTTATTATTCCTCCATCGTCAGCAGAGATTAACTAAGAGACCGCTACTTGCTCTCAGAGGACTAAAATATAACGCATAGGACTCTAGCGTTTTTTTGGTGTACACTGAATTTGATTGGAAACTTTTCGGTAACTCCAATTTGTCTTAACTCTCTCGAACATGTCCATGATTATCTATACGTAGGCCATACGTAGGGAGTATTCGTTGTCTAAGCGCCACCCAAGCACAGATATCTTAGTTGACTCTTAAAAACCAGCACCATACGCAATTCCTTTAAGAAATCACGATGATTTTCCATTATGATCCGTATCTGTGGTTGATTTATAAACGCTTAAACGGACTCATAGGCCATTCTCCCTTGAGATGGCATCCTGTTCGAACTGGGAATCCGACACTTCAATTTATTAATAAAATATCAGAGTCTAAGCAACTGACGAAGAACCTCGTCCACTAAAAGAGTGCGCCCGTTGCTAGACTTGTGGCTGTAAGCATGGGAACCGGCCAATAGGCAAAAACTCCTCATATTTGGAGGATGCCAAATCATAACACTCAGTGAGCTACGTGAACAAGATGATGGAAGTGGAGTTTAAGAACTGGGGAAGTAGTGAAACAAAATTTTATTTGTAACTGAAACTAATTTTGACCTGAAAGTCCTTGCTTAGTATTCCACCGTACAAGCTCCAAAGCCATTGTTCCAACGACTTAAAGGCTTTATGTACCTTAAATGAATGAGAGTTTATAAGCGGAGCTACATAAAAATAACTTAGGACGTTTTTACGAAACATGAAACCCTAGTGGAGCAACGACGTTTTGGAAAGTTTGAAATCCTCAAAAAAGGCTTGCGATTTTTCAACTCCTTTTCACGTCGCTATATGTTTGAAGAATAACTCGGATTTATTTATGAGAAACAGCTCAACTTGAAAAATTGACAGCACTTTTGGACACCTTACGATATAAGCTGCCGACTTAGTCCGACAATTATACTTCCGCTTTCATAAATTGTCCTTGTCAATCTCCACTTGGAATATTTCTATTTCTGAACGGGAGTGGGATCTGAACTACCAAAGATCGCCACATCCGTAAAATACCTACTTAAACCCTCAGAAATCTACATAAAAAGAAGAAATTGTTTTTATTTTTTTTGAACACGAAATTGATCAATTTGATTTTGTTGAACAATTTCCTGACCAGCTCTTCTGTTATCTCAACAAATCACGATCAATAATGAACTCCTCCGGCGGTCAACATGCTACATACATACTATGCAAGTATGCCCTTCCAACAGAAGCATTTATAGAAGCTTAAGCACTCAATTTGTTCTTTGTGCGTCGATCAAAAATCAAAAATCCCTCTGTCCCAGAAGCAGCCACATGATAAATGATGCGCTCACTACTTCAAAACTCTCATTAAGCTGTCGACGGAATCGATGCGCGAGTCTTTAGTGATCCTTAGCATCCATTCGAATACACGACGAATGCGCGATTGTATGGCTGGCTTCGTTGAAAGGTTCTTATGAAAATCTTTGATGATAAAAATCGCAAATCAAATCTACACCTTTTGACGATGACGACGACGACGACTACGACGACGGATCAATGGACGGGTAAACACAACAGCAGCGCACTTTGAATAAATCTTCCATCTTCGACCGAAGAATAACCATTGGAGCATTCGAGCATGATGATTCAATCTATGAGTGCATCAGCAGCGGCCCACATTCGATGACTTGCACTTGCTGGATTTATGTATATTTTGACAACAACAACCTCTTCAATCGTTTGTCGATGAGTCTCGTCGACACAAAACCGAAGTAAACATACAGCAAACACACGGTTAAGCCAAAGAAGAGACACGACACGAGAGCCAAACGAACAAAAAAAAAAAAAAAACAAAAACAACAATAAAAAGAAGAAAAAATGAACTAAAACAATTCCAAGCGCGGCATGCAAAATTGACAAGGTTCTTCCCTCGATCTGGGTCTCTGTTAGTAGAAGCAGCAGCAGCAGCATACTCTTCCGCTTGGTATGCCAGTAGCGTGCCATCGATAATCAAAATCAGACAATAACGATAGTTGATCGTTATTCAAAATTTTATTTATTGGGCTGAGCATGGAAATCAAAGAGAAACCGCTGCCGCCACCCTATTTGGTATTCAGCGCGGGAGTATTTAGTGATCGTATTAGGATTTCCCCGAGCGTCCTCAGTTATTGGTTTCTGCTGATTGGTATGGACATAAAAATCCGTATTCGAATTCGAACAACATGTTGTTTGTTGCTTCGACAATTTACAGCACTTTGACCGTATTAATTGCCGTGCGATTACCCGAGGTGATCATGCCGAGCAATAAGTCACTCTGATTTCGCACAAAGGAACGACAAATAAATTCTCAATCAGGCCAATAAATCGCGTATATATCCTGCAAAGGCAGACAAATTTGCATAAGGCGTTGTTGGTTATTTTTTTGTTGTTGTTGTTGTATTCTTTTTGTTTTGCATTTTGTTAGTTTTCGGGTGAGGGATAGAAATCAATATCCCTGTGTCTGTATCTGTAGGCGCGCGTGGGATTAATGTCAATGGACAGATAATGTGGCGCGACAACTACACCGCCGCCGAAGGGAGTGAACAACAACGACGTCGACGAAGACTACGACGACGACGACGACATCGCATCGCATCGCGAAGAACAACGATTTGATTCATTGCCACTTTAAAATGAGACATCGCCAACCGGTCGGCCGTTCGAGCGATCCAAGAAGAAGAATAATACACTTAAATACGACTGCGACTGGTGCAGACTGCACCACTTTGTTACGTCCAAGAGGATATGTCATCGTTGCTGCGATCGAAATTGGATTTAAATGCAATCACGCGTGAATGCAAAAGAATTTAATGATTTTTCCCCACCTGTCACTCGATTTGACAGACTAAGCCTGTACCATACCGAATTGGGCCAAATATATATATATATTGCCAAATATCAATCACATCGATGCCGACGCATCGGGGAGTCTAAATCTCCCTCCCACCGTTTTGTGGGAACCTATTAATTTGGGAATCAAAATGCGATCACTTCGACAAAAGGCCGTTGCTGTTTGTCTGGCTGGATGGCTGGCTGGCTGGCTGGCTGGCGGGCCAATGCCAACTATATAATATGTGTAATCAGAAGGTGTCAATCATAATAAAAGATCCATTAAAAGTGATCTTGTAGTGATCCCCGGCTAAGGGAAAACGTTGAAAACACAGCATCCTCCATCAAGCCCCCATCAAACCATCAGAGCAAATCTAGAGAACAAAATCACATCGATGTGCTTCATTGGCCATACATCTGACAAGACAAGATACACAGAGAGCGAGAGAGAGTGTGTGTGGAGGTAGTTGTATGTCGGTTGAAGAAGAACTGGTAACTTCTTCTCCTGATAGATACACGAAATGGCAGATGCAATACCAATTTCGATTAATTCAATCCACCATGCATCTAAGAAGTAAGTTGCAGCAGCAGTTTCATCCAGCAGCAGCAGTTTCATCCACCAGCAGCAAGCAAGCAACAACACATGGTCGGTCAATTCACCGCCCGAAGACGATCGATCCGTCAAGGTGCCATCGAAACGAACACGCTGTGATTAAAAAACTGCTGCTCCTCCTCAGCGGTGTGGTGTGGTGGCGGATGGATGGATAGATGGACGGAGGATGGACTTATTCGCGAATGGCATATACGAGTGAACAAACAGACAGACTGGCATTTGATTATTGGCTTCCATTCGGTGGGAATGTATCGGTCGGGCGCACGCGGAATATTCATCGGTGACGTTACCCTCGTCAGGTGGAAATTATCGTCAAAATAGCAGCCAAATGGAAGCTGCACGCGGAACTGGTTATTATGGATGATTCTTTGTATCTTGTATAGATACAATATACAAATGGGTTTCGGGTGTTTTCTGCTTTAATTTATATGTACATATAATGAGCTTTTAATATCTAGTGAAGCAAGGTAAAGCCGCGTTAAAGTTTTATAAAGTCATAGAGTCAATTACTTCAAAGTAAACGGCGACCTTTTTTCCTCTGTTCTGTATTTATTTTTCTATTTTGGACGGCTTTAGTTCCTTATCTTTAAAACTTTCCCATAAAACATTGCAAACATTCAGCACCAATTTGAAATGGCGGCATATACAAAACTGTCGGATAATACAGTGTTTCCAATCAAAGGTTCTTGACCTTAAGATCGGGGAATTACTGCTAATAAAAATGAGATCCATGAGGGATATAGCCATATTATTAACAGTCAGGCTTTCCTCAAGGCGCTGGAGATCCGAGCTGGTCACTGTTTGTAAAACTGTTTTGGGTTCCCGTGTTCCAAGGCAGTTGTATGAAATACTTAGTTCTTATCTAGCGGACAGACTCAAACGAATACTCTGAATTCAAAGAAATCTCGGGAGGAGTTCCACAAGGAAGCGTTCTGGGTCCGATTCTATTTTCAATCTATACTCAAGTTATTTCGCAACCGAAGGCACAACTGTAGCTACGTTTTGCAGATGATGCAGCTAGAATAGCTGTGAGTAATAGAGTAGGTAGAATTAGCAACAAAAAAGCTCCAACGGGCTATTGATAGCGTTTTTGAGTGGACAAAAACTCGGCGTATTGATTTACACAAATGTAAATACGCAATTGAGACTATTACCTATTTCGAGCATCGTTGGTAGAAATTACTTTAAAATATGAAAAGACAGAAGTAATTTCTACGATGTCCCAGTGAGTGTATTGAGTCACCATTCGTTGCACAGTTTCGTTGCAACAGATATGAGCGTTATACGCGAGCTAAGACGGGTTGAAGAATTTCATGCATCGATTAGGGAAGCAAAAATTTGTTCATTCCAACACACATACCGAGAATGGATTGGTTTCATCGATGCCAGTGCCGTTCATGGATAATGGCATTGCGTTTTTGCGGAATTTAATTCCACTCTATTGGAGACGCACTGATCTTTGAGGTACATCAGCATATAGGGAATATCAGACTTGTAGCAACTTAAATTGAAGGGCCGGAAAGGTAATTTCTAGTCTTTGCAGGAAGTAAGTCAGAAGATGGTGTCTCTCAGATATTACAAGTACAAAACTATTGCAACAAGTCAATTTTAGCATTAATTATCTCTAATTCTGTGAGCACTTGTACATAAGGTTGTTCCAGGAAAATAGCAAACTTCAGACGTTCGATACGCCTGAAGTTATAACGAAAATAAATTGGTATTATTGTGAGGTCTATTTGTACCCCAACGACGGAAGGGGCTAATGCCAACCTTCAGTCTAACGATTATGCGAATCAGCTTGAGCTTGTTCAACGATAAAATAGAAATAAGAAATTTACTGACACTATTCGCACTAATTTTTCATAATTCTAGAATAAATATATAAAAACCTAGCCTACGTTTAGTACAAAATTCAAAGCAGTTAAGAGCTCTCATAAAATGTAAGAAAAATCCGAACGTCGATGTCGTCTTTTTTTTTTTTGTTTTTGTCAAAACTGTTGTCTTCTTTCTCAATATTGCCGTATCAAAAGAATAATCTGACTTTTTGTTATTCTTAATTCCTTCATTCAGAAATTCGGATATAACAATTCTAATATAACAAAGTTGACCGCGAACATTTTTTTTTGTTAATTTAACAAATTTAGCGAGTCTCTTAATAAATTCGGTCTTTTCTAGCCAACTGTCGCAGCTCTCATCCCAGTCGATGAGAGTCTTCTTCAGGTCACGGACCTTGAGTTTCTTCAAATCAACAGCATTGAGATCAATTTGTTCCTCATGAAGGAAATTACAGATTTGGGCGTCCATCTTTTTCAGCTTCATGCCGGTCTTTTCGGCGGGCATTGACCAACTGAGTGGATTAGACCGCTCATGCAGAATGCAAGTGGAGGACTCTTCCAAACCACCAAATATTTAGTAAGAAAATTTTCGTTCCTTGTTCTTTTGCGTTTTGCAGAACTTCTTGAATTCAACTTGACTTAGTTGGCGATCGTTTTTGGTGGGTTTTGTTTGGGATTCAGCAAAACGCCAAACAGTCCATACACAAACTTCACAGTCCTCCTCCTTGAGGCCGAATGAGTGTGCAATTAATACAACAAGATCGAAAAATATTTGTGTCTTCGTTAAATAATAATTACTAATCAGCGATCAACTACGAGTTTGAAACCGTCTTAAATGTACAAAACAATATCCGGAGATTAAGAAGAACCAGCCCTCACGAGCTAATGGCCTAAAAGCTATGGAAAGTACTTACAAAACTTTCCTCAAGTTGATTTTAAATAAATATAAGAAAGAAAAATTATTTATCGATTTTACATAGATCGGTCTGCTACATGAAAATGAAAAATGGCTCCAAAAAAATTTCTGTGATTTGGGGCCATATTTCATTTTGTTTGCTGCCATTTTTGGGGCAATTTTTCATTTTCGGTTAGAGGCAATTTTTTGTGGGGACATTTTTCATATAGCCAGATCGGTCCTTATTAAGGAGGTGTACTACCAAGTTTCCTTCGAGATTTTTCACCTCTTTTACACTGTCGTAAGGGCACAGAACATGGACTGTTCTGTTACAACTGGCGTTTGTAATTCGAAGAAAAGAAAAAATTGTTTCGCATCTGCTTATAACTGTGATACATATTTTTAACTATGAGTCCATATTTTCACTTGAGAATTATGTTTTTTTATTTCGAGGGTATGTTGAATATCTTCAATAAGATGTTATGAGGAGCGGTCCCAAATGCTCATACAACTCTGTACTACAACTAGGTTGCATCCTATCTGGTGGTTTTCATTTTCATTTCGGTTACATCGTATTGTGCTAGTTCAAATGGTTTTATCCATAAAAGGCGGCACAATATATTCGTTTCTTTAGAATTTGCAGCTTAGAGTTATTGCAATGACCACAAAGGCGGGTCGGGTGCTTACAGCAAATGTTTTTGGTTAAGTCTCTTATTGTTTCAATTTAAGAAGGGTTTTGGAAAGGTTTTTGTACTATAACCTAACTGCTGGAATTTAGTCAATTTTACAAAGATTCATTTAGAAATTTATTTCGTTTGCTGTTAAGGCTTGTTGGTGCCGTTCTTATTGTCCCTATGCATGCTAGTCTCTGTATATTCGTCAATAACTTAAGATTGGTTGATTATCTTTGGAATTTTTTTTGAAATGTTTCGTAAACTTTCGAGAATGCTTAAGGCCTTGCCCCTCTAACTTTTTATGAAGTTTTTTTTTGAAAAATCCAGTAACCAGTCCTTCTTATTGACGCCATATTTTTAACACTTGCTGGATCATTCTAATGTTTGATAAGTTTGTACTTTGTTCCACATTGCATGGCTGTATTCCGGCTACAGCTTGCGGAAAGTTGCTTTTCAAAAATTCCAAACCTTTGGATTGTCGGCTTGGACCTATGTTGACGAACACTTTGCATTGGGCTTTTGGCAAATAGAGTGAACGTGAACCCCAATGATCCAGCCTCCAGAATCACAGTACGGGAAATTAAATTAGAGTAAATTAGCTAAAGACCGCATGATAACTGGAGAGGGCCATGTCCACTCCGGATCGCAGCGCTACCTAAATTAGTTAAGTGTCGCTGTTCTGTATTATGTTTCATATTGATTAAATAATAGTTGTACTACCGTTAAAGATTTCAAAAACTTTTTTATCAGATCTTAGACAGATCGAAGAGGATCCTACCCCAAATCTGGCCCGTTAAACGTGTCAGCTATCTTAAAATGTATTAATAACAAAATGAAAGGCTTTATAGCCGTAAAAAAAGCATTAGTATGAAATCTTAATATAAAAATATATAACTATTAGACGTAGTCGACCCAAGCAGGAGTTAAAATAAAACCTATCTTCTCGAAACATTGTGTGTGCCAAGATGTACTTTTGGCACGAATGGAACTAGTTTAACCCATTTCCGGCGGGTACCAGTTATTAGTTCTCGAAAAATTTACGTTGCGTTTTGGCAACGTTCGCCGAAAGGGGTATCAAAATTATTGGAATGAAGGCTAGATTTTACTTTACTGCCACACCTCCGAAATCATTCAAATTGTGTAATCTAGTTGGTTTTCATGCACTTAACTCAAATCTGGAAAAAATGTAATGAAATGATACCAACATTTCTGGAATGGAGTTTCTAATTTTACTCTTGAAATGTGTAGTTAATTGATACAAAAAGTTTCAAAATTTAATAATTTCTTAATATAATATATTTTATTCTTATATAAATAGTACCTGGGTGGCCCAAATTGATTGATTGAGTTCATGGCACCAAAAGCAATAAACAAATTTAAGGCAGTACTGGGGTAGAATTGGTCTCCCACTCTCTTAGTATTAGTACTATAGCCGGAGACACAACTACAGGTCCATTGTACTACCATTCAGACACCTTACATTAATGTACTTAGTTTTCCGTCTTTCGTAGAAAAAAATGTGAAGGAGTTGCAGTGATAAAGAGCTTATATGTTCGGCACTCACCACGACAGCTCCGAAAAACCACAACCTGATGCAAGCATGGGCCGGACAACTGCAGAGAACGTGTTCTGCTGTGTCATAGTCCTCACCGCAAGCAGGACAGGTGGTGGTGGTGTCGCTTAAGCCCAACACATTTAAGTGATGGCCCGAAAGGACGCCTACAAGCAGCCTACCCTGTAGGCTATCTCCTAAGAGATAGAAGAAAAGATGAAGACTTTTTGCAAACGCTACCGCAATCGCGCCACCGAATCCTGTGTTCACGAGAAACCCAAGCATCAATAAAAGATGCAAGGCAGACCCAACACAGGTTCGGGTCCTGAGAAAACTTCTTCTGAACCTTGCCTAACAAGCTCATCCGAGATCTCATTTCCCTGGATGCCAGTGTGACCTGGTACCCAGACAAGATTCACTGTGTTCAGCCTTCCGACCAAACCTTCCGAATACCTTGGAAAACAGGCGCATGTTTACCCAAGGAATAGTAAAGTCGTATGTCATCGCGTTCCACAAAGACTCCAGCATCCATTCCCTTGTTCAGAATCTGGTCGAAGCCATTCCGTTACCTGCGAAAAGTCGACGTGTTAGTTTTGTCAAAGTTGCGTGAGCGGTATCTGCCGCCTGCGAAAAGAAAGTTGCAGTCGCGACTTCGTTGCTTCGCTCAGGGTATGTGCCATTTTTAAGGTGTCCAGAAATCCTTGTCGCAGAAGGATTTCTGGAGTCCTTGCATCAGACGGCATTTCCATAAGACAGGGGTCAAGTTCTTCAAAATTCGAGTGCGCATGGTACCAAAATACACCTCTCTTTAAGCGAAAGATGGGTTTTAGCGTACGTATAAATAAATCGAGGGGGGGGGAGATTCATCAAAGAAGATGTATCATGAGCAAGGGAAGGCCCCTGTGCAGCCGAGACATGCCGTTCTTTGGAGTTTGGCAATAGCAGCAGTAACACGTTTTCGCGAAAGCCTGTTTGCCGAGGTACATAACTAAAGAAGATACGATTGATTTTTAATGCAAAAAAATTAAATACATTTAAACAAAAATGGAGAATGTAAATATCCTAGAAGCCTATTCATAAAGTCAACATCGGTGAACTTCCAATTCCGCTGAAGACAGACAGCCCATCCCACAGATTCTAAGACACGATCATATAATTATTCGTCGGCAAAGTGTCCAAGATAAAGAGTCCAAAATAAACAGTCCCGGGTGAAAAAAGGAGTCCGATAACACCTTAAAGAAAAACATCATTATTTAGTAATGCTAACCTTGTATTAAAAATTCAAGTAGGACAACAAACTTGCCGTCTATTTAAGACAAAATAAAAATACAAATTCATTGAATTCGAGTCTGGAACCCAGTCTTCTAGTTTCTTATCATTAAGTAAATTTAGTTGAAGAAACATTGACTGACAACATTCTACCTTAAGTCGGTTGGTTAGTTTGTGTTTGGTCAAAACTAATAAAGATAAAGTGGCTTAAGTCGATATAAGCTAAAAACTGTTTATTTTAATTTTTAAAAATAACTACAATTTGGTGTTATCGGCTTGTTTCTAGCCATGCTGTAATTCGATTTGCGGATAACTTACGGATAACTTTTCCACATTTAAGTCTTTTAGTCTTATATCAAGATAAGCCATTGTTTCATATTATAACAAAACAAAATATGAAAATACCGATGGATATATTGAAAAAATTCAACTTAATTTTTGAAACTAAAAACGGCTCCCCTGATAAATGTAAAAGATCGACTTAAGCTACTTTACCTTATTTGTAAAGATTTATAAAAACATTAAAATCAACTTGAGGAAAGTTTTGTAAGTACTTTCCATAGCTTTTAGGCCATTAGCTCGTGAGGGCTGGTTCTTCTTAATCTCCGGATATTGTTTTGTACATTTAAGACGGTTTCAAACTCGTAGTTGATCGCTGATTAGTAATTATTATTTAACGAAGACACAAATATTTATCGATCTTGTTGTATTAATTGCACACTCATTCGGCTTCAAGGAGGAGGACTGTGAAGTTTGTGTATGGACTGTTTGGCGTTTTGCTGAATCCCAAACAGAACCCACCAAAAACGATCGCCAACTAAGTCAAGTTGAATTCAAGAATTTCTGCAAAACGCAAAAGAACAAGGAACAAAAATATTCTTACTATTTGGTGGTTTGGAAGTGTCCGCCACTTGCATTCTGCATGAGCGGTCTAATCCACTCAGTTGGTCAATGCCCGCCGAAAAGACCGGCATGAAGATGGAAAAGGTGGACGCCCAAGTCTGTTATTTCCTTCATGAGGAACAAATTGATCTCAATGCTGTTGATTTGAAGAAACTCGCGGTCCGTGACCTGAAGAAGACTCTCATCGACTGGGATGAGAGCTGCGATGGCTAGAAAAGACCGAATTCATTTAGAGAATCGAGAAACGTATGCAATTAGCTAAAGGGTGATCCATTTCGAGGTTCCCTACTTTTTTAAAGAAAAAAACACAGAAAATTCAAATTTAATGGAGAATGTTTATTATCATTTGAAAGAACATTCTTTGGCATTTATTTTTTGAAGATTATGTCTATCAAATGTTGGCCGTTGCTACGTCGCAGATGGTCCATCCGTTGAGTCCAATTTTCGATCACTGGTTCGAGCATTTCGACTGATAACTGGCGAATGACACGCGTGATGTTTGTCGGCATAAGCTTTTGACTTAACATATCCCCGCAGGAAAAGGTCTAACGTTGTGATATCACTTTGCTCACTGAAATGTTCTCTCAATAAGTCCATTGATTGAGGCGATGTGTGGGAAGTGGCGCCGTCTTGCTGAAACCAAATGTCGCCGAGATCACGAGCTTCAATTTCAGGCATCAAATAGTCGGTTATCATGGCACGATAACGGTCGCCATTGACGGTTACGTTCGCACCGGCATAATTTTTAAAGAAATATGGACCGATGATTCCACCGGCCCACAAACCACACCAAACCGTTGTTTTTTTCTGGATGAAGTGGCAGTTCTTCAATCTCTTCAGGTTGCTCTTCGTCCCAAATGCGGCAATTTTGTTTGTTTACATACCCATTGAGCCAGAAATGGGCCTCATCGCTAAACAAAATTTGCCTCGAAAATGTCGGATCTTCTTGGAACTTTTCAAGAGCCCATAGAGCGAAGCGATGTCGCTTTGGAAGGTCGAGCGGCTTCAGTTGTTGCACAAGCTGTATTTTGTACGCTTTCCATTTAAGATCTTGACGTAAAATGCGCCAAGTCGTTCCATACGGCAGTCCGAGTTGCTGCGAACGGCGCCGAATCGACTCTCTACGGTCTTCGTGTACACTCTCAGCTACGGCCGCTATATTTTCTTCACAGCGTGCTGGACGTGGTCTATTCGGTAGAATATTATCCAATAATGAATGCTGGGTCTCAAAATGGGTGATGGTGTTGCGAATAGTACGCTCAGTAGACCGATTATGTTGACCATAAGTTGAGCGAAGTGCACGAAACACATTCCTCACAGAACGTGAATTTTCATAATAAAGTTGAACAATTTGTAAACGTTGTTCACGCGTAAGTCTTTCTTTGTTTATGAAATGCCAAACAATACTAAACAAAAATAACATGACAGCATGACACGACTCACACGTGATCTGTCAAAAAAGGCTATTGAAAAAAGTATCTCTACTTGGATCACTCGTTATGTATAAATATTGGAACGAATAATGTTCCAAGTGATTTTTAAGCAAAACTTTTCAATGTCTGTAAATTCAAAATAACATTTCAAATTATAATCTAGCGCTTGCCCTTCCATTTCTAGTAATTTGTATTGTTAGATAAAATCGGTTGGCATTTTAGTTACATTTGGATCTAAATACTTAGGCAGTGAAATCGATATTAATGCGCGATATTATTTGCTAACATATTGTTTAAAAAAAACACCAATCCGCCTCACCGACAACAATTCAACACATGCTACAGAGATGGGAAAATAAATTCCATTTATGCATTTTTGTTCACTTGTGAAGTACACATAAAGAGTTGAATTAGGTTATTCAATGTTGAATCCATAAAATTTTTGTCAGTATTCGACGAATGCAGTATAAGCCCAAGAAAATTTCGTCCCATATTTTTAAAAGGAGCACAATTTCGTTGATTTTCAGAAAGATGAGTCACAGAGTCCGAGTGTTCAAAAAGAGTCAAAATCACTCTAAAGAGTCCACGAAGGTAGCACTGATCGGAACCGCAGTCATCAACGAGAGCTACCGTCCGTGTACTTCAATTCGATGTGACCGTTTTTTTTGTCACCAAAATGAAAACATCGACAAAAAACTACGTTTCTCATTAGAATCCAGGTCCAATAAAAGATAACTCCTTCTAATTGGACCTAATAGATGCAACCGTATGCCAATTGGAATGGATAGAAAATCCAATAAGACAGATGGAAATATGTGTTCACTTGGTATGTTCCTACTTCCAATTCGATTCCCTGACAGGCAATCCATTTTCATCTAGCAAGTCCAGTGAAAAACAAATATGTAATTGACTCTTTCCACGTCAGTTCTTGCTGTTCTTTCACAATAAAAAGAAAAAAAAAATAACTCTACCGTTATAATCCTCGATAAAATAATTGATGGTCAATATTAGCGCAAGCCAGTCACTCACTCTCCAAGAGTCAATCAAACAAACACCAGTTGGTCAACCCGACCATCTTCACTATACCGGCATCATCATCATCATATCCGATCAATCAATTAGATATTCGGTTTATTAAATTCGCTGGCCGATTATATGCGATAGAGCGTGTATTTTGTTCTTCTTCGTCACTTTCGACCATGGTCCAATTATTTTCTGAAAACGATCAATCACTCCAGCGCCAGAGGCAGAAGGAAGGAGTGCAAGTCTACCGACCGACCACTATTTCGTCGAAATAATCAAGAAAAATTTCTCAATTCAAAAAGTTGATGTATCTATGGAGAGTGATTTGCAGGTTGCTCTCCATAACTACCCCCAAATGTATGACTGCACTTTAATCTTAATAAATTCGGTTTCTTTCGAAAGAAACTTGGATGAATAGTTAACAACAGGGCGGCGCGCAAGTTGGGATGTTTGCCCCACCAAAAATTAGATTGTCAATAAGCATCTCTGGGGTGTGATTTTAATTTCATACTCAGGCGAATTTTCGTGCCGAAATATTTCTCACGAAGATTAATAACAAAACAGACGGAATACAGTTGAAAAATCGACTATGAATCATGACGACCGCGAAAGGAAGATGCCATGTTTCATATATGCAAAAGAAAACTTCATATGGGGTGGTTTGGTGGTTTTCGCTGTCTTGTCGCCCCTGTTGCTCTTCAGGTAAGAAATACGTTCATAAAAACACCAACAACAACTACAGCAACAACCTAGGGCGTACGCGCAGTCAATGGGGGTTGTGTGTGCTGTGAGCGAACCCGCAATTCATCTTCTTCTACTTCGTTAACGTATTAAAATAGCAAACAAAGAAAAATTACCAAAAATCGAGCAATTTCCACCCAAGGGAGGGAGGGGGGCCGCTCTGAATTTAATAAAGCTCATTCAGAGACTTTTTTATTCGAGGGGTTTGTCTCTTCGAGTACGTAGATCACTCGTACGACTACGTACATACACATACATGGGGGTATTGATACTTTGAAGGGGAATAAACAAATTTTGGCTGTTTATGGCCCCCCCACCCCCCTCGTCAAAGGTAAATGTAAAAATTTTAAGTTCAAGTGGAAAACAAGATTAATTTTTCGTTTCCCGGGATTTTCTCGTAGGGCGTACAACATCCTCTTTGACTTTTATCAAGGGGGTTGATTAAGACATACGTTAAGATCATGTGCATGTCATGTAGAGCAGCATCAAATGAATCGATAGACTCGAATGGCGTGGGTGATTGGGTTGACAGGGAATGGAAGTTTTTGAACATATTTTATTAAAATTAACGGGGCGGAAGGCTGACTGAACTCTGATACAGAAAGACAGGCAACCACTGTTAGGCTCTGATGAACATTGAATCGAATCGATTCGGAAGGTGGTTTTAAGTTCTTCGCTATCGCCTTTTCGCTGGTCTTCTTTTAATTAGATTGTTCGAAACAGACACAGAAACTGAAGAAAGAAGAGAACTCTGACCTCGCGCTCGGTTAGCCAGCCAGCGAAGTGCTGTTTAGCATACAATCGGCCCATTAAATAAGATGGATCACTTTCGGATACAAATTGTTCAAGTTAAGTATCTGCAGAAAGTGCGAAAGGCCCAATACAAGACTAAGCATTTGCATTTCAGTGCCTCGCAATTGCATCGGAGTATAACTTCTCAAAACAGAGTTGTATACGTTGTTGTTGTTGTTGTTTGTGTTTTATCACCTGCAAGGCATGAATGAAATGATGATGATGGTGGTTACCAAAATGAAAGAAGAAGCCTCATTTGGTTCGCCCTTTCATCTTCGAGTGGATAATGAATCTCTATTGCAAAGCGAAATTTATGCATCGAAGATGCAAGCTCTTGCGCCGCGCGACCAAGCAGGAAGTCAAAATCAGACTCGTCATTACAATATAAGCAATACACACACACACACACATTCATATGTATTTGTAATATATACTCGCACTTACTCATTCGCACTCACTTAGACAACCAGTATACACTTAAGGCAGCAAAAGAGTGTTGTGGGTTTTACCTTTCATTAATTATACTCTACTTAGGCTGGAGTTACATATTACCTCACCCTCAAAGTGTTGTTACGTTTCATACGGCTGCTGCTGTTGCTGCTGCTGCAACAATGCATTTTTACAGTACCTACATAGATAAAGACAAAAGCGAGATGAAGCTGTGAAGCCTGCGCTGATGGAGTTGAAAAGGCTCGAGGCTTTGCTTGCTGTAACGATTCGTTATTGTTGTCGCTCTTCCCAGAAAATGGAGATTTGTAGAAAAAAAAAAAATTAACTGCGTACTTTTGCTATGTGTGCGCACTTTATTTACTCTAACGCGAATCGAGTATGCAGTTATGTCAAATTCGCGTCATTACACCTTTGTTAGGTAGAGTTTAAAATGCAGTCTCTTTCGAATTTAAAAGGCCGCTAGCGGACTAGCATAATATGTAGTAACATAGCTTGGCGAACAATAAACCGATAAACAATGGAATATTCAAGTGTGAGTAATGATTAAATCTCTCTGCCGATACATAACTGGGGTCCATCTAATCAACGCAGGTACGGAGGTATGGACATTGGACGAAAACAGTAGATTACCAAAGATAACGTTGTAACGGGTGATCCAAGTAGAGATACTTTTTTCAATAGCCTTTTTTGACAGATCACGTGTGAGTCGTCGTGTCATGCTGTCATGTTATTTTTGTTTAGTATTGTTTAGTATTGTTTGGCATTTCATAATGGAAAGACTTACGCGTGAACAACGTTTACAAATTGTTCAACTTTATTATGAAAATTCACGTTCTGTGAGGA
This sequence comes from Ferdinandea cuprea, assembly GCA_963576555.1. Classification (NCBI taxonomy): domain Eukaryota; kingdom Metazoa; phylum Arthropoda; class Insecta; order Diptera; family Syrphidae; genus Ferdinandea; species Ferdinandea cuprea. Next base: position 68,879,761 of record OY754958.1, read on the forward strand.
ATGTGTTTCGTGCACTTCGCTCAACTTATGGTCAACATAATCGGCCTATTTGAGACCCCATTTTGAGACCCAGCATTCATTATTGGATAATATTCGACCGAATAGACCACGTCCAGCACGCTGTGAAGAAAATATAGCGGCCGTAGCTGAGAGTGTACACGAAGACCGTAGAGAGTCGATTCGGCGCCGTTCGCAGCAACTCGGACTGACGTATGGAACGACTTGGCGCATTTTACGTCAAGATCTTAAATTAAAAGCGTACAAAATACAGCTTGTGCAACAACTGAAGCCGCTCGACCTTCCCTAGCGACATCGCTTCGCTCTATGGGCTCTTGAAAAGTTCCAAGAAGATCTGACGTTTTCGAGGCAAATTTTGTTTAGCGATGAGGCCCATTTCTGGCTCAATGGGTATGTAAACAAACAAAATTGCCGCATTTGGGACGAAGAGCAACCTGAAGAGATTGAAGAACTGCCACTTCATCCAGAAAAAACAACGGTTTGGTGTGGTTTGTGGGCCGGTGGAATCATCGGTCCATATTTGTTTACAAATTATGACGGTGCGAACATAACCGTCAATGGCGACCGTTATCGTGCCATGATAACCGACTATTTGATGCCTGAAATTGAAGCTCGTGATCTCGGCGACATTTGGTTTCAGCAAGACGGCGCCACTTCCCACACATCGCATCAATAAATGGACTTATTGAGAGAACATTTCGGTGAGCACATAATTTCACGTTTTGGGCCGGTCGATTGGCCACCAAGATCGTGTGATATCACACCGTTAGACTTTTTCCTGTGGGGATATGTAAAGTCAAAAGCTTATGCCGACAAACCCGCTTCGATTCAGGCCTTGGAGGAAAACATCACGCGTGTCATTCGCCAGTTACCAGTCGAAATGCTCGAACGAGTGATCGAAAATTGGACTCAACGCATGGACCATCTGCGACGTAGCAACGGCCAACATTTGATAGACATAAGACATCTTCAAAAAAAAAAATGCCAAAGAATGTTCTTTCAAATGATAATAAACATTCTCCATTAAATTTGAATTTTCTGTGTTTTTTTCTTTAAAAAAGTAGGGAACCTCGAAATGGATCACCCTTTATATGTGCATTATTTTATTTACATATTTCTCTATTATGCCTTATTTTAATTGTTAAAGAAACTACCTAAAAACAATTTTCTTTATTTGAAGATATTTGTTGAAAAAAACATAAGGAAATGCAACACTCCGGCGCACAGTATGGTGCCCCTATATGCTCCAAAGAGAAAAAGCGTTAAGAACATGATGGCTATTATTCTATGAAATTTATAAAAGAAAAATATTTTTTGAAAAAACGCCCTCAAAAAGTGGGCGTGGCAAACAATGTTATATGGCAAACTTGTGAAGGAATTCAGTGTCTTCATATTTTGTTCAGGTTCTAACATTTCATCTCTTCAACTACAGCTTTAAGGCGGTTTTCTTTTTCTTAATTGTGGGCGTGGCAGGGTTGGTATTAAAAAATGTTTAATGCTTTACAATTTCGGGACCATTGGAAGTATATGTTCCAAATTTCAGCTTCCTAACATAAATTTAAAGGCCTCAAAAGTAGATACGGACAGACGGACATTGGATCTTAGGTCTTGGTTCAGTACATAAATATAGATACTTTTAGAGGTCTTCAATGATTATTAAGGGATTTTATTTTGATTTGGAAGATGGAAGGTGGAAACCTTGCATGAGGTACCAATGGTACGACATCCATTGGTAGTGCCGGATTTGTACCGGCTAAAACCACCTCCCCTCTTGAACGCGCCGTGGAGCGGGTTCGGTATTAAGACTTATCTTACTCTTTTAATGAATCTATTAGCTTTCCGTTTAGAAGTTTATTTCGCCATGCTTCCATACGTCGATCACTGGTATGTGCCTGTGGGGAAATCATCGCTTTAGCGATTCGCTCCATTGTTGTTGCCAGGTTGCTAAACTATGACTCCTTTCGTTATCTACCCGATCGCTTTTTAATCTAACCATTTCTTCAGAAAGTACATCTATAGGTACAACGAGTATAGCATTGTTCGAAACTGTTTGAAACGCACACGCAACGCCACACGTTTGACTCCAAGGTTTGATTTTTAAGGGATGTTACAAACTCTGTGTCAAAATTAATATAGGGTATAATAAAATGGTAGTTAAAACGACTCAACAAGTTCGCAGTTTAGGATAAAAACATAACCGGATTTGAAAAAAAATCATAGCTTCTAGGACTCTAACTGGCTCCTTTAAAAAATCCTGCACAATTAGTCGTCCACCCAAAGGAACACATGTGCCTTGATGGTATTATACCTGAAATGTTACAAATGACTATCGCATGGCTCCATGAAATCTTTCAAGACTACCTGATACTGGGAATTATTTCTGATAGCTGGAAAGAGGTGGTCTTCATTTCCTTTTCAAATATGGGACACCAAGTCACTTCCCTTCCAAGAATTACAGGCCAATTCGTCAGTTGAGAATTACAAGGTCGTAAGTAAACGGAATTTCATATTCACATTAAAGCCTTGTAATTCTCAGCTAACGAATTAGCCTTTCATCATTTCTTTGGAAAACACTAGAAAGACTATTGGACCTTCAGGTAAGTAACAATCTTGAAACAACTCGTTCTCTGTGCACAACACGCATATGTCACAGGCAGGTCTGTGGAAACAGAGCTGTTGGGTGCTTTCCTGGACATAGAAGGTGCATTCTGAATACAGGAACTATTACCTCTTCACTTCAAGGAGCTAGGTTCGTCACAGTTTCTGACAAACTGGATTAAGACTATGCTTAACAGCAGCGTCATTAACAGCAGTCTTGGGGATTGCGTTATTAAGAAAAAACACAAATCGTGGAACACCGCAAGGTGGAGTTCTCTCTCCTCTTCTGTAGAACATCTCGATAACGTAGTTGTTCTAATAACAGGGATTTACCTTTCCACCATAAATGACATTATGGAATGGAATGTTATGAGAACTATCAATACAGACGGATAAAAACGGTGTTCCAGGAAAGACCGAACTCATTCTGTTCATCAGGAAATATAAGGTTCCGAAATGGGCTTAAGGGTGTCCGACTCAAGGTTTCTACCGCAGCTAAGTAACTGGGGGGTGAATGTAGAAATGACTTAATGTGTTCTGCGCCTGCAAGAAAACCTGGGGCTTAAACCGCGGCCCTGAGACCCATTCTAACCTACGGATCAATTGTCTGGTCGCAGGGTGTTAATACCAAATCCCATCTTAAGTACCTAAATAAGATGCAAAGAATTGCTTGTCTAAATATATAACAGGCGCAATTAAATCTACACCGCAACTACTTCTGGAAACGCTATTGAACCTAAAACCCATTGAGCTATTCACGAAGAAAGTTGTAGCCAAAGCCGCTCTCAAACTAAGAGAGAATAAAGTTGGAAGCCTGGTTATTTCGGACACTAAATATTTGATCGGAAGGGACTTACGTTGCTTACTGATTACGAGAAACCCAAATATGTTTTTAGAGATACTATACCCCGAAGACAGGACTGGGACTCATCCGGCAATGTCATCGAAGGTGACAACCACAAATGGTTGAAGGACAGAAAAAGGAACGGTAGCTGGCGTCTTCTCAGAGCCACTTGACATTAAACAGTCTTATCGACTGACTGATCGCTGTAGTGTCTTTCAAGATGAGATCTATGCGATTAAAAAAGATTAGGAGTCTTCGCAAATGACTTCTGCAGATATGAAGAGGAGATAGAGTCTATGGCACATCCTATGCTTATTTTCAATACCCTGGCGAAGTGTTGGAGATCCCTATAGACTGCCTTTAAGCAGTTCATATAGTTCCACCTAACAGATGTGAACGGTACAGTTTCGATTCTTAAAAAATCACCCTCTGCCGCTCGGAATGCCTAAGTGAGGGGGCACTGACCAACGAACCTTGGCAGAGGGTTACCTAAACTCCTGTTGTGGTACTAACCACCCAGCAGTCACTAACGCGAAAGTGAATAGTAGCAGTTGATTGTGGGAGGCTTAATTTTATTTCATATAAACGCATCACCAACTTTTGCCAAAAGCTAGATTTTTTATAACCCACACACAAAATTTAGCTCTGTTTATATTAAGGGGGACATTTATAGAGAAAATGCTCCACAGTGTTTTCACCTTCCCCACAAGCGTCCTAGAAAGTCGTATCTTTTCGGACTTTTGAAATCAAAAATACCGCAGACCTTCTACAGACATTTGGGGGAACTTGTTTGGTCTGTCTGCAGCATGAAGAATCGTTTCATCGAATACTGTGTCTAAAGAAGACCAAGTCATCAAGGGTGGCCCTTAGTAGCGATTCCGCCAGGCCAAATAATGGTTTGGGTCCTTAGAAACCTTCTGCCGAACCTTGATGAGCAAGTTCGTTGGAGATCTCATTTCCCATGATTCCAGTATGATCCAGAACCCAAAAAAGACTCTTAGATTCCGCGAAAGCACCTGAACCCTGACAGGTTTTGGAATCATCCGTGAATTGTGATTATATCTCTCTCCCGGTGCAGATCCTGACCGAAACCATTCATGGACTTTGGGAAAGTCGACTGTGAAGTTCTGGGCTTATTGCATCAGATGGCATATCCAATAGAGGTCGTAGCCGTGGGATGTTTCTCGTGCAGTGTCATCGAAACTCCAATATGAGTTGTAAAAACACCGAGAAATGGCCTTCAGTTTTTCTCCTATGATGTAAATATGGATCAGATCATCAAGAGCATCACCTGTGCAACCTTAACATACCGTTCTCTGGAGTTTAGTGAATTAAGCACGTCGTATTTGCGTTAAAGCTTATTCCACGAAAAAACCGAAGCAAATGATCATTGCCGTTTTGATCCTTAAGATTCAAGTGGAAGTGGGATTACGCCAACCACATTTTCCTGATCTCACTAGTCTCTGCGTCAAAGTTCAGCAGATACCGATACATACTGAAAAAGTTACACCATGGCCATCTTTCTGTAATATTCATCTTGTTTCTCAAAACTTGCATGACCGAATCTTTACAGGAAAAAAAAGAAGATAAGAACCCTGAATCATCTAGCTAGCACAAAGAATGATTAATTGTATTCGTATTCACCTGTAAATAAGATAAAATTTATCTCGCGCTCGTAGATACGGCCAACTGCTGATAAAACAATGCAACATATTACCCATTTTTTTTTGTTTTATTACCCCCACCTTTACAAATGAAACGTAAATGTGTATGACAGGCACAAGTTTTCCATTTTCAACTAATCGGGTGTAAACACGGCCTAAGTAAATACAAAGTCAGACAAAACTGCTGGGTGGCAAGTAAAGTAACAAGGCCCCAATTGTGGATTTGATGCTCCACCACAAATGATGAGGGGCTGTGATTTATAATGTTATCTTCGATATTTATTGTGTTTAAGCATGGCGCACTATCTGCCAAATGTCAAACATTAGGAGATCCAAAAAGCCAACATTCAAATAGAAAGATTAAACTTTGTTATCGTTGGAGTATCCAAAATGCGGTGTCAGGTGAGAGAAGAACCCTGAACAGTGAACGCCTCCTCCCACCATTCTGACACCGAGATGATGGTATCAATCTGTGTTCACTCCAACAATACCTCCGGGTATTGACCAGCAACCAAGGCGAAGGCAATAAGTGTCATTTTTCGATTTCTTTACGAGCGCATACACACACATAATCGTCTACCGGTACGGTACGGGGGACGATTACAACGCTCTTCCTGGTCTGTTAGTTTAAATCCCCGGGCAGCAGCTAAGAGTGGTCGTTTTTTATGATGGTTGATCTATAAAATTGCGTATTTATTGGTCCTTAAATAGTCCTTGTTAGTTTGGCGAGCAAAGGCGCACCAGCTAAAGCACTTACAATGTATTCGCCTTTAACAACATCATCGTAAAGAGAAACAAACTGGGAGGCAAAAATAAAAATGCTTTTCTTATCCTTACGACATGTCACCCTGAGGGCACATATATGTGTGGCGATATATTTTCGTTTTGGCTATTGTATCGTTTTGTCGCACCCTCGAGTGCTGAACAGGAGGGGAAGAGTCAAGAATCAGGAATCACGCATCAGTTACAGTTTTAGTAGGAGGCTATTTGCCAGAGAAGAAAGCATACTTTCCGATTTAGTGTTTTATGATTTGCAAAAGAAGACGAAGGCCGCACTATGTACATACCTACATTAAAGCTTGTTTGCGAATCTGTCCCAAAGTGGTCACATACATATATCCAGCAAACAGATGGGATGAAAACCGCCCCAAATTAAATTATTTTATTGCAGCTGCGGAGTCGCTGGCGCTATAAATCGATGCACGGATGATTGCGGTGGTGGTAGTGCCTCCATGAAACTCACCTCTCCAGGCGAAATTGTCAAATTGAAAATCAACAATTGGTCGTGTGCGGAAGCGTGTTTGACTCGGCTCCATTATAATGATGACCGAAATGCGGCGAAACAACTGTAACCACCTGCGATGATGCATTATATTGGAAAATTGACAGTGATATCCTATCAAAATATTTATTACCCTTAAACGAATGTTGTACGGCGAGTTCTTGCATGCGGCTTATAATCCTGTCTGTATATATATATATATTGCGATACACACACCTTCGTACAGTTATGTCAAATAGCCCCAAACGTCATCTCTGATAGTGGTAGATGTGTGTGTGTTGTGTTTTCTTTGAAGGGGTTGATGTTTGTTACAACAACGCCATATAGAGTCCATTCCGTATCCTCCCTCGCTCAGTTCGGTTCAATTATTGACTCCTTCAGGGGTTTAACATGCTCGGATGTAAACATGAATCAATTATCAACAATGATTACACCTTGGGCAGTTTAATTACGTATTTTGATCAACGTAGTAAATTTACCAATTATCCTGCAACAACATTGCCATAGAGCGAGCATAGAGGACACGACAAAGCCGCTGCGGTTTTCCGTCGTATTCACCTGATGTCGGCGGTGTGATGGTATTTTTCTCCTTTGACTTGTGGTCTTTTGTTTTTTTTTTGTTAAATCAAAGGATATCTTCCAATTTGTAGAGAATGAGAATTTTAATTGATGCAGTTGCATGGATATTGTACAAGTCCAATCAAGTGAGATGCGCCAATAACTGTGAATAATTGAGAACCCAATCAAATTCCCTCAGTATTGACGCAAATGTATTCGTCTCTATGACCCTCTAGAGAGATTGGTAGAGGTAGATCCCGTGCTGCATTCCGGGGTCATGATTTCAAATCTTGTTAGCGGAACCATCAACGGTGTGCAGCGTATTGGGGGTAGGTAACAAAGTATCGGATGTTACATGTAATTTGGCAGAGGCGAAGGTGTCTAGTGTGTTTGCAATTAAACTTGATGTCACATCGAATTTTATGCTGGCACATAGTTAAATTGGTTTCTGGGAGGTGCCTACATATGTAGTTATTGGAAGTGAATACTTGTTGATGACATTTAATAGTTAATTTTGGTTGTACATCCTAACCAGAGGGGTTTTGATTGATTTATTGATTAGTTAAGTTTATTTATTTATTTTTTAACTCTTAATAAACAAGTGATTTGAGTTTGAAAATATTTTATTTTTTAATTAAAGAAATTTCAACATAAATTAAGGCAAAATAGAAAAAAAATTAAACAATCAATCTGAAATCTCAAAGTGGATGGAAACCAAAATAGCACCAAAACTAAAAAATGATAAAAAACAGAAAAATAAAAACAAAAACTTTTCTTTTTTTGAATATTAATACGTGGTAGGGTAACCCTTGTTTTTCAAAACTACCGTTAGTCTTCTCGGCAAACTTTCAACGAGTTTGTGGCAACGATTTATCGGTATAGAATAGCATGCCTCTTGAACGAATAACCATAAATCCCCCAAATTTCCACTCTTTTCTGTTTGATGGCCTTGTCTACATAGTTTCAAAGGTTCTCTATTGGATTTAGATCGGTGCTTGCGGGGGCCAACCCAAAACATGAAATTGTGCTTTGGATCATTGTCTTGGACAAATTTCCAAGTAATCGGCAAATTTTCAAACGCAAGGGACTCCATGTGAGTCTCCAATATTTCTTTGTACTGAAACTGATCCATTCTACCAGATACTCGTACTATGGTCTTCATGGTGTTCTTGGGATTAAATTCACTGATTTTTTGGACGACGAACATAAGAGTTACCATCGGACCAACACATTTTTCCAAAATTGTAAAGGTTGTTCCATATGTTTTTATACCCTATCCTAAGGGTATATTAATTTTGACTCATAGTTTGTAACACCCCTTAATATTCGTCGTAGACCCATAAAAGTATATATATTTATGATCAGCACCAAATCCTAAGACTATTTAGCAATGTCCGTCCGTCCGTCCGTATCAACTTTTGAGGCCTTTAAATTTATGCTAGGAAGCTAAAATTTAGAGCATATACTCCTTAGGGTCCCAAAATGGTAAATTGTTAAAAGATTTTGAATACGCCCACTGCCACGCCCACAATTTGGAAAATTATGGATAGGGTATCATACTGTTCGCCCCAAGCGGACTGTAGCCTTTCCTTATGTTTTTTTTTTTTGGAAAACTCCAAATGCTTTTTACGTTTCGCGTTGAAACAGGCGGCTTTCTTCTCGAAATGCAGCCATTGAGCCCAGCTTTGGTTAGTCGATAGCCCGCAAGTCTAGACATTGTATTCCTCTTCAAGGAAGTTGGAGTTGAATTTCTCTGGTGCTCTAGAATTGATCGCTCCTACTATCGCGGTTACTATTCCTCCGTCCTTAGCTTTTGTTATTTTTCTGGGCCGATTTGCTATTTTGGCATTTTCAAATGAATTGTGTTGCTTCACATGGTATTTAGTATTATAAACCATCATTTCCGCTTTCCATTTTCAAACATTTTGAAAATAACAATTATTTTCTCACGCGAGCAGTGAACAACTTCTGCCATTTTCAATTCTAGTTAAAAACTATTGAAATTGGCTTAAATAATTTTGTTTTTACTAAACTTACCCAAACAAATATCTAAGTTATTTAATTTCTTAAAAAAACGAAGGTAGTGCTATTTATTTTTCCACGTGATTTCGATAGCATCGCAATTTGTATTACACTATTGCAAATTACGCCAGAAAAAGCTTATTTTTTTGTCATAATTTTCACTTTTAGTACAAGTTTAAGCCCTAAACTCGTTGTAGGATAAATTGCCTACACCTATAGGGTTCTTGTGAAATTAAATATTAAAATTTAACTACGGAAAAATTTGATAAATAGAATTTCTTGATATTGACAACAGCGGTTGTTGGCTCAAATATACCTAAAACTTTTTCTTCGATATGACGAAATATATTGTCAATCCCTTTTTGGTTGAGTGCGTCCCCAATGGCTTGGTACGTGAAGCGGAGCATTCCCTGTCATCTCGCACATGGAGGTTCGGATTTGAAAATCTTTTTGTCTTCAGCACTATTGTCAATTCGATCGATGTAGGCGACGTGTTTATGGTTCTTCTCCTCTATTCGCCATATATATATTTTTCAAGAAATTTTTCAATTTTCAATTTCTCAAACAGGTTTTTGTATCTGCTCCCCTTTAGAACAGAACTGAAAGGATTATTGTTTTAAACAGCTTTTTTTCACTTCTGGCTATAGAACAAGCTTGAAAAAATTACATGATAGCGCAGAGTTTGAAAGAGTTCAGATGAGCTGCAACCGAACTTCACATTGCACGTCTTCTTTTTATAGCTAAGGCAAGCTCTTCTATAATTGGTGCGGAGACTGGTTTTCAATTGACCGGACGTGGGTTATCTACTTTGCCCTATCACTTTCTCTAAAGGATGACTGTTTATCAGCTACAGGAAATAATGCTACTATTTCCTGTGTAGGTTCCTTCTGATGCTTCAAAGAGCATGGGCCTTACTAATAATCACATTTAGTGAATGTTTAAATAAAAATCTTCACTCTTTAATCAAATCATGTACCAATAAAGAATTTAGTGCCCAGCTTAGTCACAACTGAGAGGATAAAATTTAATGTTTGGAAAGCCATGTTTAAGTCGAAGCAGGTGTTACCTGTTGTACAATATGATGGTACCTAAAGTAGGTAGTTTAATACACCAATGTACTGACAGGTGTCAGGTTAATAAGCAATAAATTTTAATACATGTAGGATTCGGAAGGAACAATACGGATAACGATAACGATAACGATAACGATGACGAATAAATACACCAACGCACGAAATAACATCGAAGTAGAAAATATAAATAAATTGCAAGATGTCTAGACGCAGTCCATACTACCGATAAAGATCACAAATTTGACGATATAAGGCAAAATAATACACACGCATGCGCAAATAAAGAGCTCAGTAGTAGTTCAAAGCCCATCAAGACTCGGGCATTATCACTCCGCACCCATAGTTATTAAAAGTCTTTGCATTTATAAAGGGTGATCCATTTCGAGGTTCCCTACTTTTTTAAAGAAAAAAACACAGAAAATTCAAATTTAATGGAGAATGTTTATTATCATTTGAAAGAACATTCTTTGGCATTTATTTTTTGAAGATTATGTCTATCAAATGTTGGCCGTTGCTACGTCGCAGATGGTCCATCCGTTGAGTCCAATTTTCGATCACTGGTTCGAGCATTTCGACTGGTAACTGGCGAATGACACGCGTGATGTTTTCCTCCAAGGCCTGAATCGAAGCGGGTTTGTCGGCATAAGCTTTTGACTTTACATATTCCCACAGGAAAAAGTCTAACGGTGTGATATTACACGATCTTGGTGGCCAATCGACCGGCCCAAAACGTGAAATTATGTGCTCACCGAAATGTTCTCTCAATAAGTCCATTGATTGATGCGATGTGTGGCAAGTGGCGCCGTCTTCCTGAAACCAAATGTCGCCGAGATCACGAGCTTCAATTTCAGGCATCAAATAGTCGGTTATCATGGCACGATAACGGTCGCCATTGACGGTTACATTCGCACCGGCATAATTTTTAAAGAAATATGGACCGATGATTTCACCGGCCCACAAACCACACAAAACCGTTGTTTTTTCTGGATGAAGTGGCAGTTCTTCAATCTCTTCAGGTTGCTCTTCGTCCCAAATGCGGCAATTTTGTTTGTTTACACACCCATTGAGCCAGAAATGGGCCTCATCGCTAAACAAAATTTGCCTCGAAAACGTCGGATCTTCTTGGAACTTTTCAAGAGCCCATAGAGCGAAGCGATGTCGCTTGGGAAGGTCGAGCGGCTTCAGTTGTTGCACAAGCTGTATTTTGTACGCTTTCAATTTAAGATCTTGACGTAAAATGCGCCAAGTCGTTCCATACGTCAGTCCGAGTTGCTGCGAACGGCGCCGAATCAATCGACTCTCTACGGTCTTCGTGTACACTCTCAGCTACGGCCGCTATATTTTCTTCACAGCGTGCTGGACGTGGTCTATTCGGTCGAATATTATCCAATAATGAATGCTGGGTCTCAAAATGGGTGATGGTGTTGCGAATAGTACGCTCAGTAGGCCGATTATGTTGACCATAAGTTGAGCGAAGTGCACGAAACACATTCCTCACTGAACGTGAATTTTCATAATAAAGTTGAACAATTTGTAAACGTTGTTCACGCGTAAATCTTTCCATTATGAAATGCCAAACAATACTAAACAAAAATAACATGACAGCATGACACGACTCACACGTGATCTGTCAAAAAAGGCTATTGAAAAAAGTATCTCTACTTGGATCATCCATTATTATTAATTCATTTTGAACTAAACATAATTAAAATATTGAATCTGTTGTGTTTTATTTATTTAAAAAAAAAAATCCCCCACATGCATATAAATATAAATATATCCATATTAATAGTTCCTACTCGGTACACTCATCGAATGAAAAGGTTCGATATGTAAATATAACATGAGGAGCTTTAGTTGGAAATCAAAATGCACAAAAGTTTCTAAGGTTTTCTCATATTATTTCAATTCTAAGCCCTTTCTATGTAGAATTGCATTAACAGAATTATTTGTTAATCAATTAATTAATGAAACTAAAATCGCTTTAAAAACGCATTGACACGGGTATCAAGAGCAATAATACTTAGTGCTAAAATACCTACTACTACTACCACACGGCAATACCTACTGATATACGAAGGAAACGATTTTGACAGATGAATGTATAGCTTAGCTGTACCACAGTCTCGACTAGATCCATTCTTTCGTCCGAAAATAACTAAAAAATAATGGGATTTCAAAGTAATGATGATGCATTAATTATTTCCAAATCGGCAAATAAACCTTCGTTACTCGAAGTACTTTTAATATTTGATTTGGAATTTTTTTTTTGGAGAACTACAAAATTGATTTCGACATTTAGTGTTGTTTGATAACAACTTTGATGGAAATTGTAGTAGATTGAAAGAAAGTACGAAGATGAATAGGTGAAATCGTTTATTAGTAGGATTCTATTAAAGCTGACTATACTATAACCTTGCAATTAGTTAGTAGTCGACATTTGTGTCTGTTTATTAGTAAGGCCCCATGTGTTCCAGTCTTATAGCCGCCAGCTGGTTGCTTGGCTTTCTTGTCAAACATTATAATGTTGTTTCAATCGCGAGACTGTGCGATATTTTTGAGCTGGAAGGTTGTGTAACCTATGTAAGCTTCTAGGTAGGGTTTTATTATTTTCCCTTCTCTTCTCTCGATATTCCTCTTTTTATAGCCGAGTTTCCCGCTGCATCGTTCTTATGGGCGCATCTTCTGGCAGCTTTGTCCAGCATACGCATACATCATCATTTCGACTACCTCTTTAACGTTTTGCGATACTGAATTAGTGGCGTCTGTGGTCGGTGAATGCACAATGGAAAGTTTCTCACTCAGTCGTTCTTTGTAGGCTCATGCAACTCCAACCTCGAATTTCTTCTTCAGGCCAATTCTCAGCTTTTTCTCGTTAGACAGCCGAGCTCTGAATCTAGCCGCACCTAGAATGTGGTCAGAGTTGTTGACGTTTGTCCGTCAGTAAGTATGCTCGTCCAAAACGTCGGACACATGGTTGGTAGCACATACTGGATTTGCTTGGCGGAATTTTGAGTAGGTTTTTAGCCTTGACCTTAACGAAGAGTTACGTATGACCTAATTCGCCAAAGACGTTTTCTTTTCTTATTTTGTCATTGAAATCTCGAGCAACAACTCAGAAGATCATAAAATTACTCTTCGATAGAGTCAATAATTTATGATCTAAGCCTATATCCTAGGGTCGCAGTAATGTCTGCCTTGTATGCTTGTTTGGGGGAAATAATTACCCGAGGCTGTCCATATCTCTCTCAAGGATAATTAGAAAGCTACCCCGACGGTTCAACGGCCAATCTGGAGGGCAAGGTCCTGGCTTTGACCCTATAACACCTGTCGATAACACATTAAGGGTTCATCTGCCTAGAACTCTTTTTCAGCAAGGCATTAAATGTTTCGACCTAATTGGAATGGTGAACGCCACCGTGGATTTCATCCTTAAAATACGTCCGCTGCCGTCTGGTAACAGAAGTAAATGACACTCCTCCCCTCTCGTCTTCTGTATCAACGAGCTCTAAAGACGTATTTAACACCCGAAAGTCGATCGTAAGGTACGTCTTTAACAGTATTTCGGTCTTTGATAAAAAATGTCTCTTAAGACACAATGGAAGCCTATAACGGTTTTGCCCAAAGAAAAACTCGGTTTTATCTATAATATTGCACAAAATTTGTTGTCTTAACGGCGTCGTGTTAACCTTGAGCCCACTCCTAAGCAGTACCAATGACATGTGACAAGCAAGTATCGCAATCGTCTGAATCAGAACCTAATGGACCTATTACAATGTCCGATTAAGTGTCAATTCATGAGTGACTAAGACGATTTTCTTGTGTACACAATTGTTGAGGGTGGATAAGACAACCTCACCATCATTAAATCTTTAATCAAACCGCTGCTACTGCTGCTGCTGCTGCAAAAAAAAAAATAAAAAAAAAATAAAAGAGATGAACTGAACTAACGCTACCGCGATCGACCGGTTCGATGTCGAGGAAAACCCTTCCCTTGGCAGTAATAAAAGGCAAACCAAACACCGGTGGGTGTCTGCTGAAATTATTATCCTTTGTTTGTCTCTCAGTACCTACACCGTGTTCGAGTTGAAAGTCGAAGAAGAATATGCAAATTAAATGGTTTTGATTAAAATTCGATGGTCTCGTTTTTATGATGTTGCGGAGTGAGTTTTTATCGCGCTTCCTGTTGTGAAAGTGGCCTGTGGATAAATAATAACCCTTTCGGGGTTGAAACAACAAACATTGACAAAGTACACACCACCCTATCAGTTATCTGCGGTCTATCGACGACACCCCTGGGTACGCGCGATGCTGGAAGTATGCACCATCTTCCGATTACAAAAAAAAAATTCCTTAGTCGTACGAGTTCTTCTATACATTTTTACAACCTCCCCGTCGTCGTCGCCCAACTTGGTTTTTCTTTGGCGATTTTTATCTTAATGGACGAAGAAATGCACGAAAAAAAAAAATGTGTCCAGAAAGTGCTAATTTACTGACGACGACACATTCAGTGCCTTTCTCTGATTACATTGCCATCGCATCCGGCGGCGATGCAAAGGGAGCAGCAGCAGCAAAAAAAAAAAAACAAAAAACCAAAAACCCAGCACCAAACGAATGAAAAATGGAAAACTTTCCTCTACATCTTTGCCTGTGGCTAGCTATAGCCGGCGAATGCTCTCTATCAAATATTTAAAATTATTTGAAGGATTTTCAAAAAACAAAAAAAAAATACATATATATTTCTCTGCGAAAGAGTGCTATGAAAAAATTAATTAAAAAAAATAAAGAAACCAAAAACCACGCCATTCCACCCATCCTAAGGCATCGAAATGGCCATTGGTACTCCATTTTCTCAGTTCAAAATGGAATAACTTCTGTTTGGCGTGCGTTTTTTTTTTTTTTCCAAACCTCCCTAGCTACATATATATAACTGAGAAGTAGACGAAAAGTTCCGCTTCCGTCCAGCGCGCACTATTGAATCTAGATAAATAAATGCATATAGCGAAATGGCATGAGAAGCGCTCTCTATTCACTCGTCCGTCGTAGCAGTGTCAAGCCAAAGAAGAAGAAAACTTTTTCTATTTATGTAACAAACCAAACAAGAAGGTTCGATACTGTTAAGTGTGGGTCGCGTTTCGGGGTCTCTTTCTATGTAGGTGTATAGGAATATCCTTTTCGTTTTAAGGGCAAAAAAAAAAAAAAAAACGCTTCCTTTCCGCTAGAAAAATTCAAAATGTCCGTCGAAGTGAGGGGGTCAATGGTGGGGAAATAGAAAATCACATGCACTTTTTACCCTCTTCGCTGGTCCTGCAAAAACCAGTCCTTGGAAAGCGATAAATTAATGTTATCGCTCCGGGCTATAAATCTGCATGAATTAAGAAGAACATTCTCTTCGGATCCTTATTTCCTTTTAGATATTCCATTTTGAGCTCCATCGCAATTCTTTCGTTTCTTTGGTCGCGTTTTCTTCCCGCATGTTTGGGCAGTTTTTTCCGCGATTTTTTTCCCCATTTTTTTCGTTTTCTTCTGATTTTTCGTTTCCACTACTCACTCCCCACAGTGTGAGATGGTGCTACAAGTATATAGAGCGCCGAGCAATCACGCAACAGCGTAGACATTGTCTTGGGGTGTAAGTTTCAAACGCCACTTAAAAAAAAAAACCAAAGGAAATTGCTCCAAGTGGTTGGCGATTGTGTGGGGGAAGAGGAAGTGCGGTTGGGAAATGTGTGGTGTGTAATGATGCGGCAAGGTATATTTTTGGAAAAATATGTAAGAAGTGCAAAAGAAATAAGCGGTTCAAGGCCCAACTGGTGCCGCCAAGTCATTACGTTATTATATTTTCGCAATGTATAGGTCCCGTGTAGAGGCGGGATAAGAATATCACTTTAGCAAAAACGCATACATACATATAACATCTTATAACTATCCCGCAGAAGTACATGTATGGATTAGAAGCGGAGATCTTTCCCGTTTTCGGAGGCCAGCAATCATGGGCGAAACGTTCAACGAATGATTAGTCGAGCTGGTCGAGCTTCCAGAACTCACAAACAGGGAAGCATGGGGTGGCAATAACCTACTAAACTCTTCCTAAAGTTGTAAACAGATGGCTCCAAAATTGACTCTGGCGTGGAAGTCGGTATCCTTGGACCAAACAAAAATGACTCAATTCCTAGTCCCAGTGTATTCCGGGCAGAGCCCCATGTCAAACCTTATTTACAACTCAGGAACATCCCCATATTCACGGACATTGAACAACATTATTGATTCCAATTCAGTATTGCACTGTTTTGACACCCTCCAAAAAGTAAGTTAGTATCAAAAGCAAAAGCAAAACCAAAATATGGTGGGTTCGTGGACATGAGGGAGTTGAAGGAAACGAAAAAGCTGAAAAGGCTCTTAAATAGTACCGGAACCAATCTGTGCACACAACCAGTGTATTGGAAAAATATTTCAAGTCTCAGACAGACCAAAAAGGTCACCAAATCTTTCAAAAACTGTGCCAATAAATTACTAAGTCGATATCAAAAATCTAATTGGATATCTAACAGGCCACCAAAGACTCTCACAGTGACGACTATGTCTTGCAGAGGACGAAACTGCTGAGCACATCATGTGTGACGGCGCTACTCACCTAAGCAAAACTTTGAAATGAAGCAAAACAAGATCTTTTAGGTCGACGTGCATAATTTCATAATTTCAAAATAAGTGGTCGAAACTACAAGCTGGAAGAGGTGATGGCTAGAAGGCAACTGGACATCTTGATTCTTCAAGGGAAGAAATGGCGAAACACCAACTTTAGCACAAAAACTTACATAGGTGTCCTACTACGAAAAAGAAAAGGTTAAGAATGATATTTGTATCATCCTTGCGGCAGACGTATTGTCCATTTCAAAGTCAAGTGACCATTTGATGTCTCTGAAACTTGTTGTATGGAATATTGTCATTTCATATTTTCCCAAGTTGTGTTTAAGCAGACAGAAAAACATCCCTTAGGGTTTTATTTGTTAGCAGTGATGTCAAAGAACATGTTGGGATGACTTGCGAAGATTATAGAGACTGCCATAGAGGTTTACGAAAAGGCATCAGGAATTCTTCTGGTGAAGACATCTTAAGCATTTCATACATTATCGTCATCGTCATTCGGTAATTTAACTTTTATTGCGTTTCTCGTAGCCTTGGTTTAAGGACTACAAAGTGGTGGATCATGGGAGAATCGATCATACAGCACACAGCTTATTTTTGCCAGAAACATTCAAGAATAAAAAGGAAACAAAAAAATATGTCCGCCATGATTAATTGGTATAGCCTGGGGAGCGACCCTATATTAAGTACAACTAGTCTCCCTAAGTTCGAGACCTCAAGGAAGACCGAACTTTCGTTTCAAAGATCAAGCCATCGCGGATGCCAGAGCGCTTGGTCTGGGTAACTGGAAGCAGCGTGCCCAGGATCACAGGGGATGAAAGGCTGCCATGTATCAGGCAGGTACTACTCACGTTTAGTAAGTAAGTAAGTAAGTGCGGGAACAAGATATACGGGATTCCCTACATAGAACTTGCTAAGTTAGAGCTTAATCATTCTATGGGCTTCAAAACGGCACCACCAAAACAGCAAAAAAAAATGTGTATTCGTGTTAAGAACCTTAGGTAAGAATATGTGAAAGGCTTAGAGTTTAATCGAAGTGTCCTTCTAATAAGAGAGATCGCCTTTTGTTGAAATACAGATGTTTCAAAAGTCTCTCGCAAAGCAAAGTGTATGGAGAGTGTGCATCGTGAAGCTGAAAGAAATATCTTCTTCGCTTGCTGATATTAGCCAGGTCCGAAAAAACAACTCAAACAAGGGCATAACCATTTTTAAAACATTACGAAAGGCTGCAGTCCGCTTGGGGAAAACTGTGTGAAATTCCATCAACATTCCTATACGACCCAAAGAAAAAGTCATTGAAAGCAGTTTTGTATAGATTCTTGTTTTCTTTTCTTGAATTTTTAAAAAATAACCTTGGGCTTGGTCCAAAAAAGGTGTCAACATATTTTATAAAAGTCTGAACTCCTTTTTATTTTCTAAATTGTTGCACTCAAGGACTTCATTACATAAAATTCATAAATATAAGACCACTTGTTTTAAACATTAAAAGCTGAAAAACATAGTTTTTTAATTTTTACTTTAGGTGCCATAACTTTTTTCTGGGCTTAAAAAATCACACGACGCTCTTAATATTTTTTTCGTAGCTGAATTAGGTTTACAAAATGGGTTTTCTTAGCTATACCTTATATTACTTAAAGTAGTTATACCTCAAAATAGGAAATTTTGACTTTAAACTTGATATAACTTAACTGCAAAGCCTTGACCTACAAGTAGTCTTATATTTAGGAATTTTATATAATTTAAAGAAGAGTTTATTGGCCACCACTGTATGTTTCAAATTTCAGCTACGTAGCTCAAAACTTAAGGCCTAAAAGCCGGGGACGGACTGACATCGCTAAATCGTCATAACTTTTGAAGCTGATCACAAAAATGCATCCTTTTTTACAAACTATGTGCCAAAATGTCGGTTCACGGTTCCCACAACAAAAAAGCTGATAAACGTTCATAACATACTCTGAAGATCGTCGATTGAGGCAAATAATATGATGACTACTGCGGGCTTATCGCAGAGTAAGAAGCCAAAGATCCAAACCAAATTATTAGGATTATAATGAAAAAAACTATTGTGATTTCCTAAACGATTTTCAAACAGTGCAGTTTGAAAGGCCTTCGAGACAACGAGGAGTTCCTGAAACGTATGTAGGGATGATCTTGAAAATCTAAGTAGCCGCAAAACTAAGAATAAGATGCCCCTCCGAAAATTTCCCAATCAAATGCTGTATCCACCGTGGAAGCATCTTAAGTCCTTTGCTTTTTATTGTTTTCCTTGATTGATGATGAGGCCATCATAAGCGACAAATAAAAAAAATAATTTGCCTGTCTGTTCCATCTTTAATTATTAATTACACCATAGTGTTGTCATGGTTGAATTCTCAGCTTAACATTACAAAAGGGTAACTTCTGGTGATATTGTTGAATACGACTATTTGAAGACCGACTTTGATGCAATGAACAATTTCCTACATAACAAGTCATCGAATACAGTTTTAACATCCAGTGACTTAAATGTGTTATATGAATCTTTCTATCAGTTCTTCAAATCTTAATTTGTTAAAAAAAAAAACAATTTAAAATCTAACTTAAATCCTCCATGGTTTAACGTAAGGTTGACTAATCTGAAAAATGAAAAGAAATAAACATTTTAGAATTTTTTGAGTGAATAAATCTAATCTTGAGCTGAAGTCACTCTATTTTCGCATCAGCGAACGGGAATCCAATGTCCAATATGCTGAAACCAATCTAAAATCCGTTAGCAATTACTTTTGGAAATTCATTAACTCCAAGAGCAATACGAATGGTCTCCCTTTCCTTATTTGTTTGTTTGTCCGATTCGTCTGATGATACAAATACTGTTTGTAACTTCTTTGCTTCCTTCTTCAGTTCAGTAATATTTCCTATTAATACCGATAAAAATTAATTGTTATTTTGTTATAAATCAATCAAACTGATGTAATATTTACTAGACTTCGCAGAAGCTTCTGACAAAGTTTGTCATAGGACACTTTTTCATAAACTATCTGCTCTTGGTTTAAACTCAAATCTACTTCTTTGGATAAAATCTTACCTTTGTAATCGTTTACAATTAGTACAAATTTATGATTGCTTATCTGTGTCTATAAGAGTAATATTAGGTGTTGTAACATATGTCCGCATGATAGGCTGCTGCGACTGCGTCCATACGACGACTGCTATTTATTTTTGAAGGAAGCTAAGATGTCAGTGTTATACCAGACACATTTCATTCTTTTCACCTCTAATGCACCGTTTCTAACGTATTTTTTGGCTGCTCAGGGTTGAGTCGTGGGAGAGGTGGGTATTTCGAATTATTGACTATTGGAATAAAGTGTAGGAGAGAATCGAACCGAACGTCTAAACAAATCTCAACAATTAAAAATGGTTCATTTTCGTTTTGTGTGTGACGTATAGTACAGATTTATCGTGTTCGTTGTTATAACGGGTGATCCAAGTAGAGACACTTTTTTCAATAGCCTTTTTTGACAGATCACGTGTGAGTCGTGTCATGCTGTCATGCTATTTTTGTTCAGTATTATTTGGCATTTCATAATGGAAAGACTTACGCGTGAACAACGTTTACAAATTGTTCAACTTTATTATGAAAATTCACGTTCTGTGAGGAATGTGTTTCGTGCACTTCGCTCAACTTATGGTCAACATAATCGGCCTACTGAGCGTACTATTCGCAACACCATCACCCATTTTGAATAGACCACGTCTAGCACGCTGTGAAGAAAATATAGCGGCCGTAGCTGAGAGTGTACACGAAGACCGTAGAGAGTCGATTCGGCGCCGTTCGCAGCAACTCGGACTGCCGTATGGAACGACTTGGCGCATTTTACGTCAAGATATTAAATTGAAAGCGTACAAAATACAGCTTGTGCAACAACTGAAGCCGCTCGACCTTCCAAAGCGACATCGCTTCGCTCTATGGGCTCTTGAAAAGTTCCAAGAAGATCCGACATTTTCGAGGCAAATTTTGTTTAGCGATGAGGCCCATTTCTGGCTCAATGGGTATGTAAACAAACAAAATTGCCTCATTTGGGACGAAGAGCACCCTGAAGAGATTGAAAAACTGCCACTGCATCCAGAAAAAACAACGGTTTGGTGTGGTTTGTGGGCCGGTGGAATCATCGGTCCATATTTCTTTAAAAATTATGCCGGTGCGAACGTAACCGTCAATGGCGACCGTTATCGTGCCATGATAACCGACTATTTGATGCCTGAAATTGAAGCTCGTGATCTCGGTGCCACTTCCCACACATCGTATCAATAAATGGACTTATTGAGGGAACATTTCGGTGAACACATAATTTCACGTTTTGGACCAGTCGATTGGCCACCAAGATCGTGTGATATCACACCGTTAGACTTTTTCCTGTGGCGATATGTAAAGTCAAAAGCTTATGCCGACAAACCCGCTTCGATTCAGGCCTTGGAGGAAAACATCACGCGTGTCATTCGCCAGTTACCAGTCGAAATGCTCGAACGAGTGATCGAAAATTGGACTCAACGGATGGACCATCTGCGACGTAGCAACGGCCAACATTTGATAGACATAATCTTCAAAAAATAAATGCCAAGGAATGTTTTTTCAAATGATAATAAACATTCTCCATTAAATTTGAATTTTCTGTGTTTTTTTCTTTAAAAAAGTAGGGAACCTCGAAAGGGATCACCCTTTACTTTGGCAGTATTCTTGATTCTGGACTACATTACTTCAACAGCCAACTCCTGGTTGGTTGTGTCAAACGTAACTCCAAATCCTTGAAATCGCTCTATTTATCTTTGGTTAGACTTCACTTAGAATGCTGCATAAGTATAGAAAGGAATTGAAAAGGTTCAAAAGGTTTATGATTTTAAAATTAAATAGGCGTATTGACATTGGCCAGCATGATGTGCTTTAATTAATCTCAACTCGCTTTCATGTCGCCGAAAATATTTTTCTGTCATGTTTATTAGAGACTTAATTCAAATGTCTGGGATCTGTGATCAACAGCGAAGCAACCGTGGATGATGACATTAATCCCTCTTCAGTGGCCCCTGCAACATCGCTGTTATTGGACCGCTCACATACAGTTCGCAACGTTGGAGAAAATTCGAAAAGTACGTGGTAAAATTCAATGAAAATGCTTCACATGACGGTAGGCGTAGGGAAGCTAATCGAATAAGAAGTTTAAAGATCCGAAGAAGCCACCACGCCAAAGACCCCATCTAGAAAAAAATTGGAACGCTACCAGCTCAGTTGGCATTGAGGGACCTTGACGTTTCAATAAACTTTCCTATAAGATCGCAGAAGAGACTCTTAAATCACAGAAATGCACCCGAATTTTATTGGCCTCACTGGCCCAGGAGGCTTGCAAATATTTTCTGAGGTCGAAACCGAACCAAAGCCATCTTTTTTGGATCATTTGCTCGCGCAAAAAGGATTGGCAGTAAGGTAATGGGGAATTTGATAAAAGGATGAGAAACCGATGAAAATTTTTCGATGCGCATTCCACATTCGGGTTGTGCGGCAAAGGAAAGAATCCTTATGTTTCACAGTAAGTCCGAATATAAGCTTTAGGGTCAACTGATTCCCGGCAATTTGCGGTTAAAATTTTGTAAAATTTTGCAACTGACTACTGATTGCTTGGGGAGGGTAATGGTCCCTAAAATACTCCTAGCAGTAGCCTCATATTAGATATAGCTTCTCACACAAACTAAATTTAATCGAATTGGTTGTGAAGCAAAAAAAAAAAAAAAAAAAAAAACTACAAAAATTATTCGTAATTCCATACACGACTTCCTAAGCTCATCCTAATCCATCAGACATCCATACCCCATCATAAAGACTGATGATGATGACTTCCCAAATAACAGAACGACAAAATAGTAGAAATGTATTTCTTTCTCTCGAACTTTTTCTGCTTTTCATTTGGTTTTTGGTTTTTTTGCGGAGCGATTTCAAACAGCACTCCAAAAATACACAGAATATTAAATTGATACATTTTTTGTTGGGCATCGAATGAAACGAATTCGAGTGAGGAAAACTCTTATCGGGTGACAGAGAGAGAGAGAGAGAGAGAGAGAGAAAAAGCAAATAATAAATATTAATAACGTCACATATTCGAGTCACATCTATGCTCGAGAATTCTATCTTCGACTACGACGACGACGACGACTGCCGGGATAAAACCATTACTCATACCTGGCGCTACTGCTGCCGTTATTTATCTCCACATGCTTTAGAACAGCCGTACACCACCAACCAACCAACCAACCAACCAACCAACCCCTTTGCACCATCAACACACATCAGATGTGACATGTCATAATTTTTGGATCGAACCAAATCGTATGTGTGACGTGTCTGTCATAACTCATCGCTGCGTGTACATACGAGCGGCGGGTTTCGATTAGAATAACAATACTGACTGTTCTTAATCCCATTCCGGTGATGGAGTAGCACTGAGCTTGGCAAATGATAAACTTCCTGGTTCCAGGGCTCTCCTCATTTATTTTCGTTGTCTTTTGGCAAAACTATCAATACCTAACAGTTTTCTCCCTTAGGGGTTGGGCAACGTCATGGAATCAATTTGTCAATGTGCGGATGGATCGATGTGGACGTTTCATACCTATACTCGGAAAATAAGTATTCGATTTCGAATGAGAAATAAACTCACCACCCCTGTTATGTCATCAGCACCCCTCGGTCATACATATCGGACTAAGACTAAGACATGTCATTAAAACTATAAAAGCGTCTTGTTGCAGGCTTTCACTTACTTTTATGACTCATGCGGTTCCGTCTTATGGGAGCAATTTCATATATCTGACGGCACTAATAAATGTCCACTGAGCCAGCTGACGATATTGAGACCACCGAATCGTGTCATAAAGTCTAATAGTCGTAAATATAGATTTACGTTAAGCAAGCATCGAAATTAGGCGAGAGAGTCGGCAGAGTCCTAGGCGTGGATACCTTTATTGATGACATAAATTCCAATCGAAACGACGACGAGGACGATACAGGGATGCACTGGCAATGACTCTTTACGACGACTACTTTGCACGGATGAACTTTTATGGTGGGGTAGAGGAATGAATTCTTTATCTCTACCTCTTAAGGACTTGTTTCCTCGGCCTATAATTAAAAAAAAATATCTTGTTTTTCCAGCTCAAGGCATTTTTTGAAAAAGTTGCCGAGACAATTGAATATGGGAAGGAGGCACGCAAACAATACTTGTCATATCCTTTCTTCATTTTTGTTGTCTCCTCGTGTGCATACTTCAGTGCCAATTGAATTGAATTGTTCAAAATTTCACGTGACAGAGGGGATGATAAGTTTACCCTCACATTAGGTGGGTTGGTATGGGTATATATTCCTTTTCCCTCAAAGGCATAATTTCATTTTCAATTACTTGGCGAATTCTTGTGTTTATTTTTTTTTTTTTTTTGTTCTGTTATTATCAATTGGTGTTATTGGCAGTGATACCGGGAAAAAATCACGGAACCCAACATCAAGAAGTATTTCAATTTAATTTACCGCGGATGATCCGATCCCACCCCGCGGCGGCACAGTTTCCGCTTTCAATATGGAGAACATTTTTTTTTTTTAGCTGAAATTAATTAATGCAAAATTCACGCACACACATACGTATGGGTATGGAACAACAATATGCGCTCTTCCTGGAGCACCGGTTTCGTGGGTCAGCCACAGGTGTAGACTGCATGCATTGTTCCGGGGTCAACCGATTTCTAAAATGGTTTGATTCACCTTTCGTCACTCACGAGGCTATGAATTTTGAAATATTCACACGCACCTCTGGCAGACACAACACCAGCCATCTACCAAGCAAGCAAGCAGTACAGTACAGTTTAGTATAGAGTATAGCAGTCGCATCCATAGTAGGCCGGAAGGATGTTCCAAATGGGGGGCGGCTTGTGTTGATTTTGCTTGCATGCTTCCGCCGACTCTACGAGTACGACCCCTGCCTTTCAATATTCAATTCAACACCGCAAATGTTAGTTAATCTCTGCACAAACTTGTGAAGCATCAAAAGCCGAACACTGCTTGCTATCCACCAGGCACCACCATCACCATCACCATCACCATCACCCCTCAAACTCAAACCCAGTGAAGCCGCACGTCACGTCAATGTAGAGTAGCTTCCGATCGACATAGATGTACATAGTATAGGTTTTTGCGCGCTGTGGATGGGTTAGATGGGCATGAATGTTGTTCTATGCTCAGTGCAAACAAAGGCATCAATTTAAGGTTAACCGATGTTTTCCCAATGCCGAAATTCCTGGCGCAAACATTCGCATTCTGTCTTGACACCATCATCATCAACACCACACTACCGCTGCCGCCGCCGCCACCGCCGCATCACCATCACCATCATCGTCGTTCGTATATTCGGCATGGCATGCATGACATCGAAAATTCAATTCCTCTACTGCTCTGTATTGTAGGAGAGTGTGTGCGACGATATGTGTCGAATGTCGATATCCGGACCTGATGGCTTGCCTGGAGAGGAGTAGAAATTTTGCTAAATGGCAGGATTCAATGCTTCATAGATTACTGATTTTACATTTATTCTGAGAGTTTTCCAATGGATTTGTTTGGTTGACTGTCGGTGTTTCTAGCCGACACTTGGTGCAAAGAGGAAGCCGCATTTATCGCTGCCAACATCAGGATGTGGTCCTTGGTGCTGCTGCTGCTGCTACTGCCTGCCAAGCTCGGTGTTTGTCTGCCTACAGCCATCGATGATTGCTATCAACAATCTGGTTGGTCTCTTGTCGTTTCTCCCTCCTCGAGCATTAGAGCAAATGGAGCTTGAATTAAAGTTCTTGCTTAAAGTGTTGTGCGATTAAATTTGCATACGTTTGTGTTCGGACGGAGATATACCTTTCTTCTGCTCTCATGCCACATCATGGATGAGAAAATATCTACCAAAGTAGAAAGCAGATTGCAAATAATTGTGCACGTGATACTTTGTTCTTTTTGTTTTCGCTGAATCTCTGCAGTCAGTCCCTTTAAGAATAATTATTTTCAGAAAATCTATTTACAATCATTGATGCGTGCGCGTATACTTTGCTGCGCCTCTTAAAATTACGCTTAAAAAGGACATTTCAAAAAGATGCTTTGAACTTTTTCTGTCGTCATCGGGCGTGTGTGTGTGTGTGTGTGTGTGTGCCGTACCTACTTGTACAGAGTCAGCGTCGCGCAATTGAAAAGTTGAGTGTTTTTTATTGCAAACAGTCGTTCATTTCATTTTTGTTAAAATATTTTAATTGCAGAAACAGATCGAATTATACGAGTACCGGCAGGACGGTTAGGACTATATCCGATGGCTAGCTGCTTTGGGAGTTGCGCATTTTAGGGTTGAGGCAAGTCAATTGGATATTGAATGGAGACTAGTCTTCTTTGTTTTCTTTGAATTGTCGCCCGGTAAAAATGTTCCTTAAATGACTCATTTTCTTTAAAATTAGGGCACTTGATTTTATGCAGATATTATATTGAAGGCACCGACTCTTGAGGGAATACCCCTATGAGAGGGAATGATAGTCGATTGGAAGTCGAAGGTCAATGAAAGTAGTGACCAAACCCCAAAATAATGCTGTGGATGTTCATAGCAATAGTGCGTTCAACACTCACATATGGCAGTATAGCCTGGTGGCAAGCCGCAGCGACCAGTCTCAAGTCAATGACAAAAATACAAAGACTAGCAGGTATTGGGACTGGAATCAATTCTTAATCTGACACCTCTATACCCAAACATAAAGGAATCTGCAACTAAAAGTGTCTTAAGGATTACCCAAACTGACACTTGCAATCCTGTCAAATTTTGGCCATGCAAAGATTTTAGGTAAATACGTTGGAAACGTTGTCTCTCCAACTGGATATCCATTGGTGGACCATTCTCCTTTCATAGCAAGATAAGTGGAATACAAATTAACTCACAAAGAGGAAATCGATATCCATCTACACCGCTCAAAGAACCGGTGACGGAATATTCTCTTACTAACTTTACTTTTGGTGGCGCTTACAGTACAGGCCGAGGTGGACCCGGCCTCAACCAACAAGCCGCTCCAGCCAGCTGCGTTGTCCCTCACCACCCTGAGGGTGTCCCTTTAAGAATTCGAAGACTCGACGGGCTGGTGCGTTTTTGTTGGTTGGTTGGCTCCACATTTTGTTGGTCGCATCGTCACAAACTGGACCGAATATGACCCGAAGAATCTTTCTCTCGAAGCAGCATCCCAGAAGGTTATCATCCGCTCTTGCACCATACAGCAGGAACGGGAGGATTAAGCTCTGATATAAATCTCCTTGGTTCTACAAGAGACGGCTGTACTTCTTAGATGTCTTCTCAAACCGAAGAAACAGCGATTGGCATGACCTCTGCGCCGATGTCATTTTGCGAAGTGATATTGGAGCCCAACGAGTCCTTTCTCGTTGACAGCATATACTTCGTTTTGTCCGCATTAGCAACTAGACCCATCTTCGCAGCCTCCGTTTAGATGCTTGCAAATGCGGCACTGACAGCTCGGCGCGTTCTCGCAATGATGTCAATATCATCAGCATAGGCAGGTAGTTGTTGGTCAGTTAGTCTGATGTTGGTTTGTGAGTTTCGTACGATTTCTTCAAGAACATATTAAAGAAAGTACATGATAGCGTGTCGCCTTGTCTCAAACCTTTGGCGACATAAAATGGCTCGGTGGTATTCTGCAGCGAGATTTCTCCATCGGCATCCTGCATAAACGGACGACTTTTTCGGGAATGCCAAAACTTGGCATGGCTTTGTATAATTCGTCCCTATTTACGCTATTATAGGCGACCTTAAATTTGATGAATAGATGGTGTATAACGATCTGAAATTCCTGGATTTTTTCCAAAATTCTCGCAGGAATTTAATATAAACTGCTCAATAAGTCTATGTGTGAGGTTTTCATTGTCGGCAACATTACGAAAGGATATAACCATTTTCAGTGACAACAAGGCGGCAATAAAAACAATTTTTGCTATTGAAACCACCTTAAGATTCTTTTTTCGCATCATACAACGAATCTCTGCTGAGTTTCTGGACACAAAGATAACGCCTGCAATGAGAGGGCTGTCTAACTGGGGAATCAACTACCACTCTGTAATCTTAGAGAACGAGTGGAGAACAAGATTCATATGAAACTACTAAAAACATGAGGAAAGAACTAACGACCTGTGAGGTATCACAGAAGCTTTGGCCAGAATAAAACAGCGGTCGGAATTTTCACAGTTTGAAAATTCATTGCTCTCTAATCTGACAGAGGCACACACGGGTCATGTTCATAACTTCCTAAAAAAAATATGATGAAAGGATATGTAGAGGCTGTGCAGACGAAGTAGTCAGTGAGGCACTTCTTTTGTCACTTGAGGAACAGAACACTAAGGAAGCCGTGACTTATATGAACTCTCTGGTCTTTAAAGGTTTTTGAGAATATGGAGATGGCTGGATGGGAAAGCCAAACTATCTCTAACACTGACGGTCAAAATCCCCACAAACGGAAATACCTTAAATGAATTCAGTTTTATGATTACTTTAATTCACTTGAATTTGAGATTGCGGATTTCTATCATTCAATTGAATTCAAAAAGATTTTGCTGTATCTTTCTTAAAAATGGTCGTGCCAAAAAGAAATAAAAAGCAAAAGGTCGAAGTATTTAATATTTACATTTTTAAGCAGAACAATTTTATAAGGAATGCTTATTTCGGAAACTAATGTGGATTGAGAACAAAGCTCCTCTTTGACCATGAATTACCCCTGCAGTCGGCTTCCACTTCAATCATCAAGTGATATCGAAATAATTTTGTTAAATTTGTGATTCGTCTTTGCCTCTTAAACTTTTTTTCCATACTGTATCTGAGTTTCTCTAGACCTTCAAAGTAAGACACCTCAAATTAAGAGGAATTACGTCTTACAATTATATAATGGTGAAAAGAGCTCTGTATATTTTAAGATGCAATTTCCAAAAAAAAAGCTGTTTGTTTGTTCTTATCTGGTGGTAAATTCTATCGCTATGATATCCCTAGGCCCACATACGGTTACGGTGACTCCTTCCTTATAAAAACAATATTTGTCTTTACTATTTTTTACCATTTGGAAGCTTCACTGACTTTGGAACCATAATGAACTCAGCTACCTTCGTTTGTCATGAAACATACGAAAGTCTATATGAAGCATTTATTAGATAAAAAAACGTTATAAGTGCTCTCTCTTTAAGAACCTGCCGCCTAATCAAATCGTAACCAGGAGCCTTGCTTGATTTAAATTTTTGTTTTTCACAGCTCAGCCAGCGATACACTTTTAGTTTTAAAATTGTCAGGTATCCCGTTTAAGGCTGTATCTTCAATTAGTGGACGGTCCTTTTCCTGTAGGCAGCCGCTAATAGTCAGGATGACATGCTAGCGGTCAGAGTTGAGATCGATGCTTTCCGCAACTTTAACGGCTTTTTATTTGTATTTCTTGGCAATAGACATTTTAGTAACACAAATATAAATTTTCGAAGTTAGGGTCTGCCACGATCTAAAGTCAGTGTCAGTGACTGACCTAAAGTATCGCTAAAGCGACCTAAAAAGAAAAAGAAATTTAATCCACCCTGTGGTATTGAGGAAATCAATGATGTATCCGAAAATAATGCCTAAGATCTCAGAAAGGTCGTCAGAGAATGCCTTGCCTAGTATACGTTATCCGGTTTTAGCTAAAGCTTATCGCTCGCACAGCTGCGGCAGTGGGTGTTATTGTGACCAGTGGCCCGAAAACTGCCGACCTGTCAGATCGCTACAGTCCGGGGTGTACCTCTGCCTCAACCAACAAGCGTCTCCAGCCAGCACGATCTTTGGTCAGCTATCTCCAGTGTCGCACGCTTAGTTGGCTTAGGTCCCCTTCCACTTGCGTGTGCCACCTGAGTCGTGGTCTTCCTCTACTGCGCCGTCCCTCGAGTATGGATTCGAAGATCTTCCGGTCCATTCGCTCTACATGACCCAACCACCTCAGTCGTTGGTCCTTCACTCTTCTGGCTAAGTCGATGTCGCTGTACAACCCGTACTGTTCCTCGTTGTATCTCCTCCTCCATTTACCAAATGTGCGGATGGGATCAATTTTCCTCTTAAAACAACCAAGAGTGACCTCATCCGCTTTTGATAGAGTCCATGTCCCTGCGCATAGAAAAGGACTGGGGTTGTTAGGGTCTTATAAAGGGTCATTTTAGTTATTCGAGAGAGGGATTTGCTACTCAATTGCTTTCTAAGCTCATAGAAACAGCGATTGGCAAGAGTTATTCTTCGTTTAATCTCAGCGCTGGTATCATTGCAGAGCCTAGGTAGTCAAAGTCCTTGAACTCCTCAGAGTTATATATATCTGTCTATAGTGACATTCTGTCCGAGACGTCGTTGTTGGGTGTCCTATCTTGATGACCCACCTCCGTCTCAATACTCACGAACGCGCCAGTGACATTTCTCTGCGCTCTGCCAATTATGTCGATGACATCGGCGTAGGCGAGTGGAAGGATGGACTTTTGAAAGATAGTGCCTCTGGTCTTAGTATTTGAGTTTTGCACTATTCTTTCAAGAACGATGTTGAAGAAGTTACATGACCTGAAGGTCTCGTGCATTCTCCATTGTCATCCTGCACAAACGGACGAGTTTGGCAGGGATGCCAAAACAAGACATTGCTCTGCTGGTGGGTATCGTTTTGGACTTCCTAGGTTTTCTCCAAGATCTGCCGTAGTGGTCGACGGTAGACTTTCCTGGCCTGAAGCCATACTGTTAGGGACCAATCAGGTTGTTGACGAAAGGCTTCAGGTGTTCACACTGCACGGCAGATAAGATCTTATAAGCGATATTAAGAAGGCTAATATCTCTCCTCTGTAGTTGGCGCAGTTCAGAGGGTCTCCTTTCTTGCTCAGCTATGAGATGAAAACCGAACTTCCTTTTGAAAGACCAATCCGTCGTAGATACCAGAATAGTTGTTCTTCATAATTAGCAGGAGCTGAAAAAGAGAACAGTGTCTCATAAGATTCCGAAGTCCAATAATCTCAATTACCAAAATCATTCTCCAAATGTAAATTTTTTCTTTTGAATAAATTGCTAGGAAATCGAATCGAACGTTTTACGTTTAGGTTGCCGTTGCGTTGCTATCTCTCACTATTTCTTCGCTGTCACAAATGACATTTGCAATTACTTTTTAATAAAATTATTTTCCGGTACATTGCAAGTTGCCCATTCCTTTTGTTTTGTGAAATGTTCATCCCCCTCGACCGGCAACGTCGTTGATATCGAGAGCATTTGCTTTGTTTCGAGGTTATGCAAATTCGTGCTAAAAGCACAAATAAATCATCTGAAATCAGTAACCGCAAGTCCTAAGTCCTGTGAAAGTTCCATCCCGCATTTTAATACTCTCCGGTACAGTTTGGCACAATCGAATGCCAGTATACTACGTATTATAGTAGTTGGGGAATAATAGAAAAACAAAAATTGTAAATGTAAATCTATTTTTCAAGCGTTGTTAGCAAACCGACGCGACTTACCAACTCCATCCATCCATGTTCGCTGCCTCTTGGTATCTGTTTCTTATTAGCTGAGATTAATCCCTATCCCATAATCAATTATTGCTTCCACTTCAATGAGTTGAAAAATTGGTAGTTGCGGCTATGGCAGTACAACACCCCATCCTGTGGCGTCTCGCAGGGGGGTTTGTTTTTTTGCTTTCGCTCAGTTTTTTTTTGGTGGCATTAATCTCGGGCGACGGCGACGGTTGGCGGTTGGCGGTTGGGCGGTCCTTGGGGGTGTGGGATATTGGCAGCAGGAAATTTCCATAAGTGCACGATTACCCTTGTGATTTTCGCGAAGAATTTTAATAAGCCATTACACCAGTCGTAGACTCGTAGACTCGTAGGATACACACCACCACCCTCCTTGTTGTGGTTGTATTTGAGTCGACTGTTTATAGTCGATCTTTGGTCTCGAGAAATATGTTGCAATTTTTGTTTAAATCCGCACAATCCATCCACGAGGGGGAGGGTGACACATCGGCACGTCATTGTATTTCAATTTAAAGAAAAAAAAAAAAAATAATACACGCGGGGTTGTTATTTTAACGATCTGTGCCTTATCCCTCGCCCGAACCATGGCAATTTAATATTTTGATTAAATTCAGTTCAATGTTTATTTGATTTGCGCCCACCGAAGCAGTACCATTGAAATGGCTTTAAACATATAATTACAAAGGACCACCAGCGGCAGTACAAGTCCTCCACCAAACCTATATGTACTCATAGTCATCATAATACAACAACAACAAAAACAACATGGACTCAACTACGTGTGACGCTCCAAAGTTCGGTTGACATAAAATCCACTTTGAGGGCGCGCGCGAAAAGAACTCAATTAATATGGTGGCCCCCAATAGCCTGGTGATGTAATTTTTTGATTTTACCGTGTTAATTTTATTTGCACATTTATTACCTGGCTTTATTTTTAAATGGGATATTATTTGGCTTTAATATTATTGTCGGCGTGGTTGGTTTGGTTTGGTCGGGTCGACCCGACCGACCCCCGTTTCGACAGTATAGTATAGTTGTTTTGGCTGACTTCTGGCATTCTGGTGAAATAATAACGCACTCGCACTCTGGTCTCTCGCATTGAACATTCAGCCATTAATATTCGCTGCAATATTAAACACGTAATAATGAAATGGATGACCTCATCGGATTAAATTAACTGCCCTCATTCGCACACGCAGAGTATACAATAGGTATGCGTAGTCGATAAGGACCAAATGCATAACCTACCCGCTCCACTCTGGTGCTGGTGGTGTGAACGAGGTTATTTCGATGCTGCGAATGGCAAACTCGTTGTTGTATTAATTAATTCGGTTTTTATGTGTAAAATTAATTGTACTTTGATAATTTATTAATAATTTCAATTTTGAATGTTTTTAGTTGAATGGCTTGAATGGAAATGCCGACAATGTAAGTGGGCGGGGGTGGTGTATGTCGCGTCGGCGGTCTGTCCGTTCGATGGTGTTATATGCTGTTTTTGTTGGTCGCGTGAGGGCATGAATGTTATTGGTATCGTTTATTTATGTTTTCGGTTTAATGAACTTGTAATTTAGAAGTTAGAACAGGATTTTAATTGATGTTAGAATTGTTTACAATAATAGCTGTTGAATATTGAAGGGTGTTGCCGCGTTTTGAGCCAACAAATGCGATTGATTATTAGATCGGACTGAAAATATACAAATTGTATTTGTATTTAAGGTCTTTGACGAGGTAAGCTGACGAGAGAGGGGGGGAGGAGTGCCAGCTCACTAAGGCACTTCTCCTGTTTCCGGACGGCGACGGACGAATTCTGCGGATGGATCAACGGCGGCGTCCACAGTTCCAGTTAGGTGGAACAAGTGATCTCCCTATATGAGCTGCTTCAAATTATTTGAAGCCCAGGTCTATAGGGATATCCAATACTAAGGGTGTTGGAAAGGGTGTTGGAAAAGAGTTGGTGGCGGATGAGCCCTTGATGGGTCAACGGCAGCACTCACATCCCCGAAGTGGGTTCCTGGCACCGGAATTACCGGCCTACTGTCCTAGGGTCAAAAACAGGACCTGGCCCTCCAGGTTGGGGGTTGTACCGTCGGGGTAACTTCCCGACCACGTCGAAAACATTTAGTTATGGGAGAGACTATGGCAGCCTCGGATATAAACGAACCTCAAAGGCAAAATAGACCCGGAACGTTGATCAGTCCAAATGCTGGGGTATGCGGACGATATAGATATCATCGGTCGATCCCAGCGTGCCGTGATAGAGGCCTTCACGCCTATTAAAGAACAGGCGAAACTAGTTGGCCTTGAAGTGAATGAGGACAAGACTAAATACATGCTATCAACAAACAAACAATCAGCTGTCCACCGACTAGGACAAAATGTCACTGTTGATAGCAGCAACTTCGAGGTAGTTAAGGAGTTCATCTACCTTGGGATAAACATCAACTACAAAAATGACAGCTTGGTGGAGATCCGTCCAAGAATTACCCTAGGAAACCGCTGCTACTTCGGTTTGGCAAAACAAATTGGTTCAAAACTCCTAACTCGAAGGACAAAGTGCATGCTCTACAGAACGCTTATCCTGCCAGTTCTGCTATACGGCGCCGAGTGCTGGACGATAAGCAGGAAAGGAGAGTTAATACTGGGATCCTTTTAAAGAAAAATCCTTCGACGGATATTTGGTCCTGTGTGCGAGGAGGGCGAATGGAGGAGAAGATACAACCGCGAACTCTATGAGCTGTACCAAGATGTGGATGTAGTCCGAAAAGCTAAAAATCGTCGACTACATTGGCTCGGCCACATCGAGCGAATGGACAACAACGCTCCAGCCAAGAGGATCTTCGAATCCCAGCCCCCAGGTTCGAAACGACAAGGAAGACCGAACCTCCGTCTGGACAACTGGAAGCAGCGTGCTCGGGGCTCGAGTGTGGAAGGCAGCCGTATCTCAGAGGACTCTTCACGGGTCGGGAGCCCGTTAAGTAAAGTAAGTACGTATTTGAGGTTTAATATCATAGGGTTTCCTTGTTTTTTTTCGACCATGAGAGTAGAACAATCATAGAGATAAACACTTTTTCTTTGAGATACTAAAGGGTGATCCAACCATATTGCACTATGTTAATTGTGAGTCACACTTTAACGTCTAGTTTTTTGCCCAACTTAATTTAACATTTCTTTGTTTCAGTGTTTGAAAAATTCAACCATGGAAAGGTACACAATTGAATAGCGCGTTAAGATTGTTGAAGCCTTACACGAAAATGGGCGTTCAAATGCATTTCGTGCACTTCGCGATTTTTTTGGTGAGCATAATTGAACAAATGTGTCCACAATCGGTAGAATTGTGTGCAAATTTCAGCAAACTGGGTCTGTAGGAAATGTGAAAACATCTGTAGATGCTCGGCCAGTTCGTTCTGCGGAAAACATTGCTGTTGTTCGCGATAGTGTGGCAGAAGAACCGTCAATCTCGACTCGTCGTCGTGCCCAACAATTGAACATCTCACGAACATCACTGATGCGAATTTGAATTAACATGCTTACAAGGTTCAATTGACTCAAAAGCAGAAGCCATTTCAAGCGTCGTCAATACACCGAATGGTTTATTGAACAGTCAGAAGTGAATGGTTTCTTCACAAAGAAAATTATATTCACCGACGAGGCACACTTTCACCTCAGTTGATTCGCTAAAACGCAGAATTGCCGTATTTTGGTGATGAGTAATTGATGAGAAATCGATCGATCTAAAAGACCGTCTCAGATTTGTATACAAATCAAGATGGTTCTAAGAGAGCGACACTTTGAGCCAACGACACTTTGAGAACAACGGTATCTTCTTGTATAAGTTCAGGTGTTTTTATTCGAGGAAGATACCTAAAAGGAAACAATGGACCCAAATTGCTGATCTAACAATGAGTGAGCCCTGACTACACCGTGTTAAGCAAGAAAGTCCTAAGCGCCAAGAACCATGTTTTGGGTTAAGAGCATATCTGTTATCGAGCTCTAATACTGTATTTGCTGTCCGTAGCTGTGCATCTGGTTGTATGAGTATGAATACAATCCTCTGTGCTTTTATGTAAAACAAGAAAAATTAACTTTATGCTAACAGTTAGGTTAACAACTATGTAGTGTCCCTACAATGAAAATTGCAACCATCTGGCATTTTAAGCAGAAAAAACCTCATCCCAAACAATTTATGTGGATATAGGACTTTTTTGCTTAACATCCATGACATTTTTCATACTAGCAAAAAGTCCTATATCCACTGATTTTTCGTATGCTTTCATAACACGGCAGCATAGCCTAGTATACACTAATCAGAAATGATGTGCAATAAGTCCTTAGTCCCCTTACGGTCTGGTAGAAGAAATTGACTTATTTACATTTATTGACGTAGAAGCTCTTGAATTTGATGGGTCATTCTAAACACGGTTGCCGTTTTCGTAGAATTGTACCTATCCTAATTCAGCTTTGGTAGGTTGGTATGTTTTTATTCGATTTGTTAGTGTTAAGCATGAAGCAACCGTTTTTTAACTTGACAATTTGCTTACAAGTACACCGATGACCGGCGGCGTCATCGGGCCGTACTCCTTCAAAAATGAGGTCGGCCAAGCAGTTACCGTGAATGGTGTTCGCTATCGCGAGATTATAACGGACTTCTTGAGGCCAGAAATTGAGGATATGGACCTGGACCAGATGTGCTTCCAACAGTGGATGTTGCCACTTGCAACACAGCCAACGAAACAATGGCTCTTTTGCACGAGAA
The DNA here is from genome assembly GCA_963576555.1 of Ferdinandea cuprea. Lineage (NCBI taxonomy): Eukaryota > Metazoa > Arthropoda > Insecta > Diptera > Syrphidae > Ferdinandea > Ferdinandea cuprea. Next base: position 68,915,793 of record OY754958.1, read on the forward strand.
ATTCAATGGCCGTGTTATCTCACGTCGTGGCAAGTTAAATGGCCGCCTCGATCATGTGATTTGACACCGTTGGACTACTTTCTTTGAGGATATTTAAAATGAAAAGTGTACGTCAATAAGCCAAGAACAATTCAATAGCTAAAGGATGAGATAATTCGGCATATTAACGATATTGAACCTCACTTATGTCTCACAGTCATTGAAAATATGCACCATCGGATAGATGACGAAGCCGTGGCGAGCATTTGACCGATATATTTCTTCTATCATAAAAAAAATATTTATACATTGGACAACCCTTTAAAACGAACAGCACAACAATTACAATAATTAATAAAAAAACGAAAGCAATTTGATGAATATTTCTTTTCTTTAAAATTTATTTTATTTTCAAAATTAAAAATCAGAAATTATGATTTTAAGTAGAGTAGTGGCACCAGTTTTGGAACATTTTACCGAGTTTGAAAATTGAATGAGCTGCAAAAAATTACTTGCTTGAGGTAGAAATATATTATAAATTTATATAGTTATTTCATTAATAAATACTATCAATGCATATACATAGACTTTTTCCTATTTTCGAACACTGGGTTCCCAAACCAGAACAAACAGTTTTCGTAAGCCCTAAAGCCTAAGTTCTCCAACGCACTTAACTACTTAGCCACTGCACCCATGATGGATTTCTATTCGTTAGCAATATACTAATAAAATGTTGGAAGATGTTTCGTCGCTGTTGAAATTAGCGTTCTCTTCTTTTAAATGTTTTTCCAAGGTTTCTGTTCTTATTATTGAAGTGTTTCTGGAAACCGTTGTACAATTTCTTCCCAGACCTTTCGTTGTTTTTAAATAGCGTATCTGTTTGTTCTTCCTGCACAATTTTTTGTCTCGCATTTCAGTTGCAGGTCCAGGCCTTTAGGGCTTATCAGGAGCTCTACCGTTAGCCATACCATATGGCGAGTTATGATCGGAACCCCGAATTCTCTACTCGCATTTCGAATACTCATCGATTCGGTTCCAAAAAAGACTCGTCGTATTTTTTTTCGATTCATTTTACCGACCTATAAGATAATATTAAGCTATTCGAATACAGGAAGCCACAAAACTGCCCTGTTTCATACAGGGTGGCGCACCAATTGTGCTACAATAAGAAATTCAAATAACTTTTTTTTTAATCGATGTATTTCATTTTTTTTTATTGGTTAGAAAATTAAATTTTATTTTAAATAGTTAGTTGTATTTAAAGATTATAGACCGCAAATGACCTCCACGCTGTCCCACGCATATGCGGCACCTGGTCAAAAAATTATTCATTGCGGCCTGAAGAGTTGAAGTTGGGATCGCCTCAATTATTGTCGTTATGGACTGCTTTAATTCAGTTAAATTCCTGGGCTTCGTTTTATACACCTCTTGCTTGACATAACCCCATAAAAAGAAGTCTGGTGCAGTCAGGTCAGGTGACCTTGGGGGCCAGCGAAGAGTGCAGTTCTTAGAAATTAATTTGTTTGCGAATTTTTTGTTTAGCTCCGCCATAACTGGTCTGGCTATATGTGCAGTTGCTCCATCTTGCTGAAACCAAACGCTGTTGAATGGTATACGTCTTCGGCGTAGTTCTGGGTAAAAAAAACTCCTTCAACATCTTTAAATAACGGTCCCCATTGACAGTAACGGTTACACCGTTTTCTTCAAAGAAGTACGGCCCGACAATACACCTTGATGAAACTGCGCACCACACAGTGACTCGTTCTGGGTGCAGTTCCGTCTCATGGAGCATTTCTGGATTAGACTTATTCCATATACGGCAATTTTGCTTGTTTACATTGCCGTTTAGATCAAAATGGGCCTCATCAGACATGAACAAACAATTGATCAATGTGTTGTCTTCTTCGGCCATTGATATCATTTTTTGGCAAAATTCCAGGCGAACAGGCAAATCCTGAGGGTTTAACTTGCTAGTTATTTGGACTTTGTACGGAAACAAGTTTAAATCGTCATGAAGTATCCGTTGTAATGACCGTCTACTAATTCCAATTTGCCCCGATAAGTTTCGGGTCGAAACGTTCGGATTGGCCTGTATTGCAGATGCTACTGCTGCGATTGTATCCTGAACCCGAACATTGGCATCTCGATGGTACGGCCTTCGTGCGATGCTTCCAGATTCGGCAAACATGTTTACAAACCTCATAATGGTCCATCTACTCGGGGGACTGCAAAGTATGGTACCGTTGCACTATCCAAATTCTTTTCTCCGTATCCCAAGCATCCATTTTTATAAATCTAAATAGTAACCTACAAAATAAAAAAAAAAAATAAGCCGATTACTCACACAGAAAAAAAGTTATTACGTTTTATTTTTGTAGCACGATTCGTGCGCCACCCTGTATTTTCGAACACCTGTTCGCTGATGGTATATGCTATTATGGAGGACATAAAGGTGTTTGAAAATAGGAAAACTAATTTTGTTTGACTACACAAAATCCTAGACAGTAACATTTTTTAAGAAAATTTAACAAAAATAATAACTAAACAGTTGCTGCCTATTCCCGAACAAATGTTTGGAAAAGGAAACTCGAGAAAATTGTATTTACTATTCTCAAACACTAAAAAAAAACAAGCAAACTATAATTTTTTTTGCAAATTTTCTTAAAATGTTAATAACTAATGCTTTCTTTTCAAATTTAACAAATGGCATTTATCGAAAGCATCCTGTGAACTGATCATATTTTAGCACATGCTACATTATTCTATCCGTGAGAAACTCTTTGGGATTGGCGAAGAAATGTGCCGCTATATATTTTGTTTGGCTTGACGAAGAACATTGAAAAAACAACGAAATTATAAGGATTTTTCCATAAAGTTTTCGAAAACAGAGGACCTTCAAGAATAGGTGCCACTACCCTAGCTCTTAATTTTAAATTTTGCTTACGTGTTCACCAAGCAATATTAAGGTTGGGCCTATGCTTACTCAATATGCGAAAAACTAATTTGTTCGCCTTTTTTGAACTCCGTCTCGAACATGTTATCGTCGAAATGTTAATGTGAATAAGCAAAACTTCAAATAATTTTTTTTAAATTAAAGTGCACGTTCAAGATATTGGTGCACGAACTACAGAAAAACAGATAAATCGATTGGAGATATTAATGCAGAATATGAACGTTAATATTGTCGTCACCGTTCAATACTTTCTAAGTAAATTTTTCTCAAAATTGATATACCTAAACAGACCGTCTTAAGTCAAATTTCTGTCCCTAAGTCCTTCGTGCAGAATGAAAACTCCATAAATCCAAACATCTGCAGATTGGAAACTTTAAATGCAAATATTTCTGAATCAAAAACTTGACTTGGGGTGTTTCCTTCGAAAGAAGACATAGTGCCATTGTCGGCTCCGATAACACTTTGCGTTAAGCCTGAGTAGCTGTTTGAGGAAATTGTTTCAGATTCAATTCAGAAAACATTTTTTAACAAGCTCCCAAGGCTAAACATAATGAAGTTAATTTTTGTACTTGTAAGCAAATTGTCAAGTTAAAAAGCGGTTGCTTCATAGTCTTTCGAGTTGTAAAAAAAACTAAGAAAACTTATAAAAAGCTACCAAAGCTGAATTAGGATAGGTACAATTCTACGAAAAAGGCAACCTCGTTAAGAAGCACGCATCAAATTCAAGAGCTTCTACGTCAATAAATGTAAATAAGTCAATTTCTTCTACCAGACCGTAAGGTGACTACATACAACCAGATGCATAGCTACGGACAGCAAATACAGTATTAGTGCTCGATAACAGATATGATCTTAACTTAAAACATGATTCTTGGCACTTAGGACTTTCTTGCTTAACACGGTAGTCAGGGCTCACTCATTGTTAGACCAGCAATTTGGGTCCATTGTTTCCTTTTAGGTATCTTCCTCGAATAAAAACCCCCGAACTTATACAAGAAGATACCGTTATTTGAGGCTCAAAGTGTCGCTCTCTTAGAACCATCCTGATTTGTATACAAATCTGAGAAGGTCTTTTAGATCGATCGATTTCTCATCAATTACTTTACCGTCCTTGCAGCTTCGGCAAAAGTCGTTGTGCACTATACCGAGCCGTTCCGCATGAACACCCACAGCACTGTGTCCCGTGAGGACTGCCGTTAATACTCGTATATCTTTACGGTTTAGCCAGATCATGCCAACAGCTCTTTGGTATGTCTGCACGCGTCGAGTTGTGTCCAACATAGGTTAGCTCTACTTAAGGACTCGATTTCGATTTATCGTGCAGTATGCTTATTTTTCCGAGTGCCAGTGATGCGTTCATCTCCAACCCGAGCTTGTCCGCTTCTTCGTTTCCCGGGATATCAGCGTGCCCAGGTACCCAGCACAGTGTTGCTGAGCTGAAATTAAATACTCAAAACAAACTGAAGTAAGACTTAATGTTATGACTGAATGTTATAAAAGCTACTACAGTAGTTGGATTAGATGAGAGCCAATACAATCTACAACCAGTTTTAAGCCGTATGTTTAAGTTCTAACCTTGCGACCATGTTTATTGCCGACAGAAAAAAAAACATTTTCTATCTAAGGATAACTTTTTCCAAATCCTAAGCAAGAGCGGATACTTTTACGTACTTATAAAAGAAATCATAATTTTGCCTGCCTTTTCTATGCCTTCTTGGTTCTTACCAAATAAAGCCAGCAACCGTCGTCGCCTTGTCGTTCCCCCCCAAAACCCACAAATTATTTCTTCTTGGAAAATATTTTTAATCGCATTAGAATTGGAATGCGCTCTCTCATTTGAATAAAACACAGGAGTAAATCAAAATGTTTCATTGTGGACGCACAATTGGCACGAGTATTGTGTGCTCGGTTCAGTTGTTGTCACTTGTTAGGGCTCGCACCTTTTACCGGCACGAAGAGCGCTGCGCTCAAGGACTTAGCAGCAGCACGCAAAACAATCAAATACCACAAATGAAATTATGATGAAAATTCCTGGTTTTATTGTTTTCCAATTATTGAGATTTTACGTCTTCGTCGTTGAAGTCGTCGTCATCGTCATCGGCATCATTGTTGCCGTATAGTAGGCGCTCATATCTACGTACCCTCACTTCGCTCAAATCTGCGGCATTCTTCGAAGAAGATATGAACGAGGAAAATTTGCATTTTCCCACTCTGTCGCTCGTTTTTGGAGGAAATTTGGAAATTGAAATGTCGGATGTATCTGACAATAATGAATTCAATTAGCAAAAAACACTCACGCTCCACGTATCACACCCATCCATCCATCTAACCATCTAACCGAACGTCTCTTCTCGAGAAGTGAACCCCCAAAATAAATACCTTTTAGAGTTAGCACGTCTCAACTGATTGGGTTTTCCCGAGGCAGGGGGCCAGTTGTGTTTTAATTCCTATGTTCCTTCCCAAAATCAGCGATGAATATTCAGAAAAGTTTTATTGTGTGCTCATCGGGGAAGAATAGACGAATTTTGTAAAATGCTAATTAACAAATTCGATGTCTAGGACTAGTGGTGTGGGGTTTTTTAATTCCATCAATCGATAAACCATTACTTATCCCTTGGATACATTTTTTGTTGTATAAATTTCATTGAACGACCGTTTGACATGTGCTTATTTAAATTGTTTGCGACGCGCGAGTGTGTGAACTTTGATACTCCACCAGCACCAGGCAACGACTGGTTTTTGCCAAATCGTTCAATTCATCCAGAAATCCCCAAGGATTTCGCGCGCGAGCATAATAGTATCGCGTTGTTCCTTTTGTGAATTAACCGCAGTCTTAAAAGCCATTTTGCAATTTACACGCAAAAGGATACAAGGATACACCACACATTCCGGCAGGGGTGCGCATTTTCTTATCGCATCATGTTATGTGTGGTGCGTCTCGTGTGTCGTTTCCACCCTATCTTTGCGAAATTTGAATTTCTTATATGTGAGATACCCACCATATCAAGAGATAGATACAAGTAGTCGTACAAAAAAAAATACAACAAACACGAATTCGAATTGATGAAAAATTTATTTCGCTATAATTTTGTGTATCCTCGCAAATACCTGAAAAAAGGGGGAGGAGTAAATGCTTATTCTACCCGCGCATGGTGGTTGGGATCCCATCACAACACTAGGTATGTAAGTATCGCCTTCCGCCGCTCATGTATTCCCTTTGAAAAGCAATTTTAATATTGTATGCAAGTGATATTATCGTCATCGCCACATCGCCATCAACATCATCATTATTTCCATCTTGAAGTGCACATATCCTTTTGTCCTTGTTGAATGGCAAAAGGGGAAATGGAAAATGCCAAATGGCAAATGGTATCCCCATTTAAAATTCGCCAAAGGTGGTTTGAGGCTGATTTATTGAAAATTACACCTAAAAAAGTATGACTAAGTCCTAAGACACTAAGACTAAGTGTACCACCACCACCACCATTACACTGAGTGAAACAAAGATAAATACTACAACACTGCGATGTGTCGTCTCTACCTATCATAAATATTAATTTAGCAACGGGGCCACAGCAGCAGATTTTTATTTTGTTGTTCAAGTGCCATATCCCTTTTTCATTTGTGCAATTCTAAGGATTTATTTTAGAAAAATACAAAAAAAAAAACCATAGCACACATTTTTTCTTCATCTGCATCTGCCAACCGATTCCCATTAGCAGACCGCCATCGCCACGTCCCATAGTTGTACCTAGATACCGTGCCGCCCACTGTATTACAATAATTTTTAATTACCGGAGTAAACGTAATTATGAATTTTATATTTGCGGTTAACTGGGAACAAAGGACGAGTACAGTTTTTTCGCTTTTCCTTGTTTTTCTTTTTTGATTTTCCAAGCAACATCATTTTGTGTTTTTTTTTTTTTTTTTGCGCTCAGAAGCTGGTGTGTGACAATGGTCCTGGGTGATGATGAAGTTATATTCCATGCTAAGAAAAATGCAAAACCTACGAATAGGGAACAAAATGGCATGTCCTTAGTTTTCGACGGCGAGTGTTGTTTTAGTCGTCGTTTAATATATACATACATATATATAAAATTTTTTTTTTCCGTTCTCTCGACATTTTTAGCTGACTGATTCAGTTGTGCCACATGCACACAGAAGGAGTTTCGCGAGAGAACTCTGTGCATTGCCATAAGGACATTTGGCTTCACATCCTTTTCCACACAGCCAGCGTTATTTTTCTTCTTCTCTATTTTGTGTTTTTTTTTTTTTAATTTTCAAAGTTTCCTCCGAGTTAATGAATAATTGCTTGCAGTTAGCAAGGACCTCTTAATGAGTTGTGAAATATATTTCGCTTGACTTTGATTTTAAATCACAACTGCTGTCATATTCTTTAGAAAACGAACGTTATGGAGCAAAAACTTTTTTCTTTAATTATCTTTCGCATTGAAAAGCGACGCGCTTGTGTTGTTGGTGTTGGTGTTGGTGTTGCCGCGCCATGAAAGACTGAAAGACTATGAAAGCCACCCACAAACAGCGCACCCATTTTGGATCATTTAAAATCCAATTTCATTCGATTTTGTCTTACAGCGAGCAACAGCAGTGTGTGTTGGATACACATACTCAATTCAATTCAGACCACCATAAAACATCCTCGTAATGAAGTATTAAATATGCAGCCAAATAGAAAGAAGCATCCCATTCAGGATAGCAGCGCACAGAGAATTGAGAAAGTCTCGAAAGTTATTTCAACACTGAATGGGTTGGTTTCATTATACACATGTGATGACCCAGCCCCTTCTCATTCTTCTTGCTTTTGTTTGAGAGATTTAGAGAGTCCGGCAGTAGAAATGGCAGCATGTTGCAAGGACACGGTTCTGCTGGCGTTTGGTTCCCTGCTGCACCTGCAACAGGCTGAAAAGACAGCTACTGTGTTCTCGGTTCTCGGTTCTCGATTCTCAGTTGTGAGACGAGGCCGATATTAGGCGCATTCATAAATTTCCAAATGTTGTCTGCACTCTGCAGGCAGCGCACACAAAGCCAGTCAGTCGATGAAAGGAGGATGTTGAACGTAGGTCAACGCGTCCATTCAAAGAACTAATGCGATGGCGAACCATAAGTGCAATCGAAAGGATTTCGTTTCGTTTCGTTTCGTTTTGCAAGCAGCAGATAGTGTTTCTGACGGACATTGGCGTGTTTGGCAAAAGGAAAACTTATTGAAGATTTCGCTTTAATGCTTTTCTATGATTCAATATATGCACTCTGAATCTAATGAAATTCAGGATGTGCATAAAAGGTACCTCGCAGCGTAGTCAAAGTGAAACCCAAAGTCGATATATTCAAAAACTGAAAACTGTTTTTGCTTGCTGGGTTTTTTGTTTTTTTTTTGTTTTTTTTGGAGGTCCTTTTTGCACAGTTTTCGACTATATTAGTCTGCATATCCTTTGTATAAGGATTTGTATGCAAACTAATATGTAGCAGAATAAAAATGAAGAAGAACACATCGTAGAAAAAGAAGCAGCACAAAAATTCGCAGTCAGCAAACAAATTTGCACATGTACCACGCCTCAGCGCTATCTCCACATCATCGTCATCCTGAATCCTCACACAAACAACAAAAAAAAAAAAAAAAGGATAAAAATTCTATCGAAGCGCATATATGAAGGTGGTACCTACATATGTAGCAATGGCAATGGCAGAGATGATGATGTGGACAAACCTGGGCAATATCTTCCTGGATGCAGATCCCGTAACGACGACGAGCGTTGTGTTCGTTAGCCTGGTCTTCCTCCCTCCCCCCTGCCTGCCTTCGCTACTAGAACTACCAAGTCTAACGAATCAAATAAATTTGTTGGTCAATTAAAAAACTGCATAGCGCACCATGAATCTCCCAATGGGTGGTGGCTGACGAGCCGGCCGGCGTGGCGCGGCGCGGCGCGGTCCTGCTTTCTATCTTCTTCCACCATAAATATTCCCTCAAGAGCATGTGTAGCTACTAGTAAGCTGATTCTAGGAGTAGGAGCCTTGCAAAAACGACACCAAAAAAAGAAAAAAAAACAACAAACACACGAATTCATCCACAGTCGACAGTTTTTCCCACCACCTATTCCTCCTCCGACCCCGGAGTGAAGCCACAAAAAACCTACCTACCTACGGTAACACAATTTTTTTCCAATTTACCATATTCACTATATAGGAGAACACACAGTGTATCCCTAATAGGGACAATAATGAAATAGTAAAAAAAAAGGGGAATCGTAGATTTAGATTTAGGGTAGCATTTGTGTTTGCCGACATTTCGGTTTTTCGTGTTTGTTTTTTTATTTGGGATGGGGGCGGGCGGACGACCGTCGAATCTACTTCAATAACTTGGGCAGGTCCCGATTGAACTGATTGTGGAGTGTGCGCGTATTGCAAAACCAATAATTGTCTCAATGCACCTGTGTGTGATATCGTTCGATATCCAATAGGGCGTTCGACAGATGCATTCGATTTTTCCTCTGCGCGCAAAGGCACACATACATAGATACGGACATGCAAATTTTTCTTGTTGGGTTGATGGCAGTTTTATTGTCGATTTTGGGAATGTTTCGATATCAAGGACTTTCAAGTCTTCGTTAAATGGATGTAACTTATCCACATTCTTTTTAAGAAGTTATTGTTTGTTTTAAACATATTGGGGGGAAATAAAACAAAAAAACGACCAGGCTACTTGCAGGGAAATTTGCTTCACAGATAATATAGGGTCCGCCAAATAAGTTTTTTTTTTTAAACAGGGCGCAAAACATCGAGTGTAGCTTTGGCTGTGTGGCACGTAGCGCCGTCCTGTTGAAACCAAATGTTGCCAATGTCCTCCTCTTCAATTTTCGTTCAACATAGCCCGATAACGATCGCCATTGACTGTAACGGGCACTCCTTGCTCATTTTCGAAGAAAAATGGCCCAATTATGCCTCTGGACCAAACAGTGACTCGTTTTGGGTATATCGGCTTTTCAATATATGCGTGCGGGTTTTCTGTGCCCCAAATGCGACAATTTTGCTTGTTTACATACCCGCCAAGATCAAAATGAGCTTCATCTGAAAAGATGATTTTTTTTTTGGCAAACTCGGCATCTTCTTTATGTCGCTATGTCGCAATATTTCCCAGCGTTGTTCAAGCGTATATACAACCATATTCGTTCAGCGGAAGGATAAAACTAATTATCTGTCAAATCAGACATGAGCTAAGTGTTACCATTCGCGAAATAAGCTCTAGTTGAAAAAAAAAAACGTTTGATGGCGGACCCTATATTTTACAGTTCGGTCTCAAGTCGGTCTGTTTTGATGTCCTTTTTATAACGTTTATTTTGTTTATGACTTAAGCGATGAACTTATTTTATTCTCAAAATTCATAATGCAAAACACACCTTCTGGGGCTATAGAAAGGATTCCTTTACGAAGCCCGTAGAGAGTTCATTGTGGAATTTTTCTCGACTGGTTATCGCAAATTGAAAGTACTGTTGAAGTAGAGGAAGATTTCGATGTCTCCTCTGGACATTCGCAAGTCAATCAGCGGATCAACAACAAACTGAGACTCTGTTAGAAAAGACTGCTCCAAAAATATTGATCTGAAGGTGTTTTTCTGATATAATATTCCTTTCAAAGGCATAACAAATGCATAAAGCGAAATAAAGTATGTATCCTCAAGAAACAACGGAATTGTCAAAAAAAAGCGCTTCAACCCATTGACTTTGGTCAAAAAAGTGGTGTACTTAAATGAGTATATATTTACTAGATCATTCTTTTCGAGGCAAGCCATCACAAATTCATCGAACTCGACTTTTGAATGACTTTTGGGGGAAATGTAATCCATCACTGCCGATTACACTTCTTGGAACATCTGGCTTATTTGGCGCCATTTGGAACGTAAATAAGTTGTGGCTATGATCCTTGACAGGAGATCACGATTTTCTGTTGCCTGAATTTTCAAGCAGTGGAGTTGCCAAGCATTTACTACTTTTATTCGGTAGTTGTTCACAAATTGATCATGGAGGTCAAACTCACCCATTTCCATTTCATCTCTTAGCTCTGTCGTCCTCACTGACAAACTCCTGAGATGTACACTGAAAATTGGGAATCAAGAAGGTCATCCTTACATATATCCTCCTCATCCCATCTCATCACCTGGGACGCAGATAAACGAACCAACCAGCTGATTTAATCTGCATACCCGTATTTCCTTGACACCGCACATTTTTTTAAAAAGTGGCCGCGAAATCCTCTCTTAAATTTCTTATCTGTGAATACTATCTCTGACCTACACAGATTTGACGCTTGGTTAGTGGCACTAGTGGCGGCGTCCAGTCCATTCAGGTGTGCAAGATTCCCATTCCCAAAAGCCCATAAAAGTGCAAATTATGTAATCTGGTTTATTCCTCATTTGTGAGCAATTGCAATTCATTATTCTTACGTTACTCGTAATTTTTAATTTTAACCAAAACTCTACATACGCAATGACAGTGAATTTAGTGAATTTAAGTAAATGTTTGGAAACATGTCCATCCAAAAGGAAAGAAAAAATCAAAACCCATAAAGGACCAAGCTTCTCCTACCATTAACGATTGTGTGTGCGAAAATATATTTTTGAGAACTGGTTTGGGGGCGGATATGGAACCTTAGTAGTCTAAGGTAGTCTAAACTACTTCTAATCTAAGGTTGCTTATGAAAGCACCCACTTACGTTCAGGTTATTGTACGTTCGTTGACAACACAGATTGATACCCGGGCACAAATGCTGGTTCAGAATCGAACACCACAATTGACCGAATAACAAGACGAAATAGAAAACAGCCCTACGGAAGACCTGTTTTGATAAAATTCTTATTTTGGGGAATTGAAACATAAACCTATTTAATGATATACTTAAGTTAAGTTGACCAGACGATTGACAGATCTTGCAATAGGTCTGTTCCCTTACTTTTTTTCCTAGAAATTGTAATGTTTATCAAAGTGGCTGAGGTGAGGATAAATTCTCTCTTCTCTTGTAAAAATTCTTTAGTTTCTCAGCAGTGGATTCATCTTGGGCTCTCGAAGTCGCTCTCTTTTACGTATTTTTTGAGTAAGGGAACGGCATTGAGTTCGTGATATTAGTAAGTAAAGGAACGGACCTAATATTGTCAGATATGTCAGTCGAAAATTTCATGCCATTTTCAGTCCACAAATTGAAAATGACTCAATAAGTGCATTGAAACCCACCGCTGCCACGAGCAATAGCAAATAGCAGTTTTGAATAAAATTCCTCATGCTGTCGGCAAGCCAACCAATCTTTCATTCAAATACGTCGCCTGTTTTGTGGCAATTTGTACTCCTCGCTTTCTTTCAACACGTCGTCACACGGGACAATGACTACCCTTAAGGATGTTACCTCGTTAAGAGGCGCCATTACTTGAAGCTATTTTCTGAGATGATTTGGGCTTCTGAAATTCGTCTAAATTCGGTTTTGTGTTGGCTTAACTGTTTGATGTTGAAGTTAAGGAGCCGCATGGATGTCTAATGATTATGCTGGGGCAATTGGCGACTGATCCTGCCACTGCTTCTTCCCCCCTTGGTGTTCGTATGCAAACGAGTTCTTTCGCTTTTTATATAATTTTTTATTTGAAGACATTTTATATGCGACTTTTATTTTTTGTTCCAGCAAGGGCTGAATACGAAAAAAACAGCAGCCTTGGGTTGTTCCTCCGAGTCGGTTCTAGCTTGGAGCCTTGTGCTTCAACGGCGCAGAAGAACCATTGTTCTTCCAAGATAATAATAACAAATCAGTAACTAAAACCACCAGCTCACTCCGTTTCTAGAGTGAAGAAAGCTGACAATTCTTTTAATAAAGGGTGATCCATTTCGAGGTTCCCTACTTTTTTAATGAAAAGAACACAGAAAATTCAAATTTAATGGAGAATGTTTATTATCATTTGAAAGAACATTCTTTGGCATTTATTTTTTGAAGATTATGTCTATCAAATGTTGGCCGTTGCTACGTCGCAGATGGTCCATCCGTTGAGTCCAATTTTCGATTACTCGTTCGAGCATTTCGACTGGTAACTGGCGAATGACACGCGTGATGTTTTCCTCCAAGGCCTGAATCGAAGCGGGTTTGTCGGCATAAGCTTTTGACTTTACATATCCCCACAGGAAAAAGTCTAACGGTGTGATATCACTTTGCTCACCGAAATGTTCTCTCAATAAGTCCATTGATTGATGCGATGTGTGGGAAGTGGCGCCGAGATCACGAGCTTCAATTTCAGGCATCAAATAGTCAGTTATCATGGTTACGTTCGCACCGGCATAATTTTTAAAGAAATATTGCCCGATGATTCCACCGGCCCACAAACCACACCAAACCGTTGTTTTTTCTGGATGAAGTGGCAGTTCTTCAATCTCTTCAGGTTGCTCTTCGTCCCAAATGCGGCAATTTTGTTTGTTTACATACTCATTGAGCCAGAAATGGGCCTCATCGCTAAACAAAATTTGCCTCGAAAATGTCGGATCTTCTTGGAACTTTTCAAGAGCCCATAGAGCGAAGCGATGTTGCTTGGGAAGGTCGAGCGGCTTCAGTTGTTGCACAAGCTGTATTTTGTACGCTTTCAATTTAAGATCTTGACGTAAAATGCGCCAAGTCGTTCCATACGTCAGTCCGAGTTGCTGCGAACGGCGCCGAATCAATCGACTCTCTACGGTCTTCGTGTACACTCTCAGCTACGGCCGCTATATTTTCTTCACAGCGTGCTGGACGTGGTCTATTCGGTCGAATATTATCCAATAATGAATGCTGGGTCTCAAAATGGGTGATGGTGTTGCGAATAGTACGCTCAGTAGGCCGATTATGTTGACCATAAGTTGAGCGAAGTGCACGAAACACATTCCTCACAGAACGTGAATTTTCATAATAAAGTTGAACAATTTGTAAACGTTGTTCACGCGTAAGTCTTTCCATTATGAAATGCCAAACAATACTAAACAATACTAAACAAAAATAACATGACAGCATGATACGACTCACACGTGATCTGTCAAAAAAGGCTATTGAAAAAGTATCTCTACTTGGATCACCCGTTAATATGAATTCGGAAATTTTTGGATTTCGTTAGTGTATCCAGACAGAATCAATGAATTCTCAACATTCAAGAACAACGCGACCGTGATTTGGTTGTTGTTAAGGTCCCTTGTGACGGTGTGGAATGTATTTTTTGAAAAACGAACTAGGATGTTAGGATCAAAAATTGAGTATTACCGAAAGTTCTTTGTGTGCAAATTGATGAGCCTGAAGTTCAGAGTCACGAATTTTCAAATGCAAATTTTCAAGATACATGGATAATCAGGTAGCATAGACCGATAATTCGCAAAACTCTCTTATTCGATATATATATTTTTTTTTGGTTGCGCCTGAAGGTGAGTAATCTTCAGACATATCTAGTCTGCCTACGGGCTAAACCTCACCCCACAGAGAGGCACTATGAGATCCGGTCGCGCGCGCTCATAGTAGTAAGAAATTTGTTCCTCTCATTTTTTCATTTTAGTGATGACTACGACCTTAGTAGTTACCTTAATAAGTAGTTTACGCTTCTGTAGTGTTAACCGCGTTTGGTAGGTAGCTTTCCAGCGAACGCACCTACTAATGCCGTCATTACATGCGGTTTTTCCTTATGGCGCTAGGTCGAACGGTCTTGTTCTTTGTAGTCGGCGCTCAATGTATGTCACGTCCAGAGTACGAATTATTTCATTATTGCAGTGACCATGAATGCGAGTACGAAGTTTGCGAGCAAAATTTGTTACTTCGTTACTGACGGTAGCAATTCCTAGAATGTTTTGGAATGTTTGTATTATAGCCATATTGCTTGGTTTGGTACAACCCCAAAGTTGTATACCGTATGTCCAAGAAGGTTTCAGCACTTGCTTATACAGGAGCAGTTTGTTGTATACGCTTGTCTTCGAATATCTTTCGAGTAGCCAATACATTTCTCTAAGTCTGATTGCGAGCTCGTCGCGCTTTTTCTTAACGTGTGGCTTCCACTTAAGTTTTGCGTCTAGGGTCATTCCTAGATACTTCGCCTCGTTTGCCTATGGTATTTTTACCGAGTTAATAAAGACAGGTAAGTTGTTTATCCCTTTGTACGTGCAATTGACATGCTTCGACTTGGTCTCGTTAAGGGCAATTCACCAGGTCTTTGTCCACTCGCATACTTTATTGAGAGCCCGTTGGAGTTTTCCAGTTGATGATTCGACTGACTCATCCATTGCGAGGATAGCCGTATCGTCTACAAACGTTGCTACGATGGTCCCTTCATCTTGTGGTATATCTCTTGTGTAGAGCAGGAATAATATTGGGCCGAGAACGCTTCCTTGCGGAACACCGGCGTGGATTTCCTTGAATTCCGAGAATTCAGTCTCATGTCTAACACGAAACAGTCTGTTTTTAAGGTAGGATTTCAATATTTTGTGTAATTTTTCCGGTAGGATTGTCCTTAGCTTATACATTAGGCCTTCATGGGCCTAATCGATACACCTGATCGATTGTGGAATGTTTGACCCGGAAGCCAAATTGATGATCTCGTATCAAGCGTCTTTCTTCAATTACTGGTTGCAATCTTTTTAGCAGAAGTTTCTCATAAACCTTAGATATTATCGGCAGTAGCGAAATAGGTCTATATGAATTCTTATCATTCCCTGGCTTCGGAACCATAATGACTTCGGCTACTTTCCATTGTCTTGGAACATATGAAAGTCTCAGAGAAGCATTTATAATGTACAGCAGCTTAACTAGTGCTCTTTTCGGTAGCTCCCTCAGAACTTCGCCAGTGATAAGATCGTATCCTGGAGCTTTGTTATTTTTCAACTTTCCTATTGTCATTCGAAGCTCGGACAGAGAAACGGCTTTTTTACTTTATAGTTGTCGGATCGCGTATGAGCATTCGGTTCTTCGTTTAAAGGTCGTCCATCGAACGGCCTGAATGTTTCTTCTAGATGCTCGGCAAATAAATCCGCTTGCTCTTTGTCTCCTTTTGCCCATTCGCCGTTATCTTTTCTTATTGGTGGCGAGTGCATTTTTGGTTTCCTTATGGACTTCAAGGCTTTCCAAAGTGAGTAGTTTGAGCTCTTTTTGGCAGTCAAGCCTTCTAGGTAAGTTGAAGTTTCGAGATTTCTTAGATCCTGTTGTTCATTTTTAAGTTTGTTGCAAAGATTGTTCTGATAATTCAGATAACCATCTGAACCATCTTATTCGATATAAGCCGCCGTTCCCTTTAAAAAATCGTGACTATTCGTAAAAGAGCGGTTCATTTCGGTCCCCCCAGTAATTCGTATTGATTCACATTGGCAAAATCATTAAAGGTCTTATACTTCGTAAGTCTCTGAAAGATCCGTTTGTGTACTTTCATCTCACAACTCAATCGTTGTGACACATTTTTATTTTCATTTTATTTGCAATCTTAGGTTCTTTAAAAAATGTTCTTGCCACTTGATTGTACGGAATTGATTTAAATAGAACAATTTTCCCGCGATTTGGAAAAATTTTGCCTCGAACTGTCCCTCTTTAGTCACAATCCACATAATACAGTCGCGATCCACAAACCATAACCTTAAACACATCTTGCTGCTGACACTGACAACTCGTATTCGCGGATGCGATCAAAAAAGTTTTCGAGTGAATGAAATGTCAGAATTTACGAATATTCGTTTGTTGTTAGCAATTCAGTCTTCTGCGTTTAAAGAGAGCTGTCGCGAAAAAAGACAATTGGGAGATTGTGGGTGCATTGGCTTATTGTTAGTGGTTAAGTGCGTTGCACCACCAAGCGAGAGGTCGCTGGTTCAAATCCCAACGTGTACCACCTGAGAGTTTTTATTCGCTGCCCGACCTCTTGCGAACGTCGGACAAACATCCAAGAGTAAGATATGTCATGAGAAGATTGATAAAAAAGGGCTGGTACAGACGAGGGATGGTATCCCGGTACTATACCACCGCTACCGCAGAGCGACTGATAAGCGGCTCACCTACGAGCGGGACGTCGCTAATGCTCCCGAGCTCCTTCGGTTTAGTACCGCGATAGGCGGGAGGGATCATATTGATACGGACACGCAATTCACCGAATATTGGTGGCTTGCGGAGGAAATATTGGAAGAGGTAGGAATGCCTTTCCAGGTCGGTGCGTTGCCTTAGGTAACTCCTCTTAATTTTAAGTAGTAGTAATTGGTTTAAGTTGGTTGGTGCATATCGGCGGCAAGGTGTGGTGTTTCTGAGAGTCGACTGACACATTTCGGTGTCAGTGGACTCTCGGTGGCGCATGTCCGCAAGGTTGGCGGCTGCTGGGTGCTGCTAATGGTGTTGGGGGGGTGGGCACCGCTGCCTCTGTAGATGAGGCGGCGAATGCACATAACCTCCGTTTATACTTAGTATTAGTTTGGTAATTTTAAGTAGCATTAGTTAGATTTTAAGTTTTTAATGTATACATAGTCTTAAGCAGTTTTTAGTTTTTTTAGTTTTTAGTTTTAATCAAAAATTAAATAAATAAAGATGTCAAGTTTTTACAAAATTATCTTGTAAAAAAATAAATATTGAAAAAATAAAAAGTATTATTAATTAAGGCCGAAAGATAATAGTATTAAGCGATATAGTTAAGTTTAGAGCGTCCGCATAAGGACCAGTAAGCTAGAATAAGTATCCTGTTAATTTTAAGTTAGATTTAATCATTTTTGTCTAGTATGTAAGATTTTTTGGAAAAAATAAAAATGAATTTAAAACTTAAACTTAAAACTATGTCATGAGAAGCTTCTCAAAAATAAACTTCCCTTCGGAATCGGCATTAAACTGTAGGTCCCTCTATTTGTGTCAAAAATATACCTTCGAACACACAATGGTTGGAGAAGCAAGACTATAGGTCCTGTATCTAGGCCGTTAACGCCTATTTATTTTTATAAATTGGGAGAAATAAATTTAGAAAGGAGGTCTTTTCTCGATCGGTCTTAAATCGATTTTCGCAAACGTAAAAGCCGAACATTTAACTTTAAATCTATTTTGAGCAGTCTTCCTGTAATATTCGCAAATTCATCAATTTATCACGGTTCCATCGAACGTAGTTTTAGCTAGTTGTCATCACAAACAGAATACACAATTATGACTTACAATTATTATAGCCAACGACGTGTCTCTTTCTCGGTTGTGTATTGATGGAGGAGGTGAAACTCAGCAAAGCTGAACCTGACACCAGTGGTCATCCACAAAACATATCCAACCAAATTCAATTGGTATACCGTATACCGTATACCGTATACCAAGTGTCTGTGCTGTTCTCTGTTTTATATTGCATCCCGAATGAAATGTATACTTGATAGTGTCATTCGCCTTCGTTGTATGTATGCTGTCCGCCTTTTTGTATAGCACACAGCATTTGATGAAGGATAATGAAGTTTTGTTTGAGTTCTTCCCCAAAGTTCTTCAGACTCTAATCCGTTTTTGACAACACAGTATCATGCATTTTTAATATGTGTTTTCGGTCAGTCAGATGTCTGCAGAGTCTAGAAATCCTTTCCCATTTGTCCTCGTCGGCGCTCAGCAATCATCAATAATTAAGAGAGATTTAGAGTACGCGTTCTAAGCGCAGCTTATTTACGCTTCACACTTCCCTTGCAGAAAGCCGCCAAGCCACCCTCTGTAGACTAAACTAAACTCAAAGGAGACATCGAAAGATTAATTAACTTAAGTCAAAGTAATTTTCTCAGGAAGTCCAAGAAATACCCGCACTATGGTGGCAAACAAACGAAATTGATTGTTGGTCCTTGTCAGTCGATTTTTCACTTCGACCGACCGAACGCCCCCAGAGGCTGGATGGATGGATAGATGGATGGAGCAACCGAAGTCAATAAGGAAATAAATGAACGTAATTACAACGAAGATAAACACGGCCAGCGCAAACATTCGACAAAATCAATTCATCCTTTTTGGCAAACGTTATTAGCCAACGAAGAAGAACGGAATGCCCTCCGCGCGCGCGTCTCGACCAATTCATCTCTTGAATCGAAGAAAAGTCCTTCTGCAGTCAGTCAGCACTTCATTGCGAACATATTTATCGTGTCTCTGTCGAAGAAAGAATTTGGCATTCTTCTGCCAAAGGACAGAGGATGACTATAACGACGAAATCAGATATCCAGGAACACAACACTTACACAAATGGGGATTAAGGACGCTCGAGTTGTATTACTTGCAAAACAAATTAATTGATGAAGGACACACAGTCACAATCACTTGTGACAGCAGAGCTCTAGTAAAGAAGGGGGATGGGTGTCTTTCTATAGAGAGAGAGAGAGATTGTATCTACTTCGTTTGTCGTCTTTTGGCTAAAAAATAATTGAAATTGGTATTCAATGAGAGAAGAGACCGTCAAATCGGGGTGGGCAGTATCCTTGGAGCTAAAGTAAATTTATTATTCTACTACGAAATCGAAGAGCATGAGTTTCACCCTAAGTAGGCTTTTCTAGGGATTACAATATTATACATCCCTTTGTTGTGTTGAATAACCCTGAGTACCCGTCCCCCATCCCGCACAGCGATTCGAAAACCGCATTGGCCACCGTTGCTGCTGCCGCCGGCAGCCTGACAGTTAATAATGAGCCATCGGAGCGGAGCACAAAGAAATTCGTATTCGTGTCACATTATTTGTGTGTTCAATTGATGTTGCTGCTCGAAGAAGTTGTAGTGATAGTTCTGGTGGCCATAGGCGTCGTCGGACGCTCGTCCGTCGTTAGTAGACATTCTTACAGTGTGCATGTCCTTGGAGTGTTGTTGGCCATGGCATGGCAACATAACAAAGCAACCAACCACCTGTCCACCGGACTGAGCTGAGCGAACAAAAAACGCATGATTTATGGCCATGGCCATGTGTGTAATGTCAGAAGCTGGCTCTGTCCTGTTCCTGTCGTCGTTGTCGTTGTCGTTAAAGTGTGATCAATAGTTAAAAGTGGTGTTGCCAGATATCTACACTGTCGTGTCACTTATTTCAATAAGCTGCCGCCATAAATTTCCACTAGTGCGTTATGCTTTAATGTGAAACTGGTTTTGGTCTTGGTCCTTCAAGCAGACACTTACAGTTTGTCTCAAATTAATTGAGAGAGCTTGCGCTACTGCGCTACCCTTTTTGTTCTTCTTTTTTTGGTTCAATTCGAATACGAGACTCTAAAATCCAAATGTATGCCGAATGCCGAATTTCATTTCCCATTATTCTTGTTTAATTGCTTCACACATGTCCCGAAAGGAGTACAAGGAGCTCATACACAGAGCTCTCACGTTCTGTTTTTCGCACTGAAAGGGACACATGCACACAAAAATAAATACGCCATTAATACCATAAATTCCTTAATTAAAATTGGTTTTATTTCGATTTGAAAGCACACACATTCGTGGATGTCGGCGAGGAGGGTAAACTTGTGGAATACCTTCACCACCATCACACGCATTATTTTCCGAAACATCAATTTGCATAACCTTTAATTTTCCATAGAAAATGCTTCGGTTGCAGTTAATCGTTCTTCGGAATCGGGTATGGGGGAGCTTCTTAAATTTTCAATTCGCCAATCGAATCGTAGGTAGTGGCGGCAACTGGCTGCTAATGTCCACTTTTGGATACAAAGAAAATGTCGACGAAGGTTTTGAACGAAGAGGGCGGGAAAGTGCTGGATTTTATCGCGTATTCACGTGAAGTGAGCTGTCGAGTAATAAATCATAAATTTAGTCGGCATTTTTTTTTTTTCCTTTTCTATACGTGCTGATACTTTTCGAAGTCCTACTCCGATATGCCGCAGCAGAATGAAGGAAATGAAGAAATATACTAAATACATATATATGAAAATAAAAAAGAAACAGTAAAATGGTAAGAAACCACTGCAGAAGCAAAAGTATTCGCGTGTAGCATGAACAGTTAAGAAAACCGCATGGGGTAGTAGGAATCGGCTTTAAGCTTTCCTTCAGGATCCGTCAAAGGGTTTACAAATCCTGAATATTATCACTCGCTTAGTTCTTGTTTGGGTTCTTCGGGTGTTCATACTTTTATTCTTTTTCTCGTCGTAGTGGTGACACCGAATCCTTTTCTCGCCTGAGGACACACTTCAGTGAGGAGCCAAGGAGCTGGCAGTTGTGTTGTATGCCTGAGTTTAGAAGAAAGTGTTTTGAGCAATTTATCAAAACTGAGGTGGCGGCGTTGCAACTGGTTTTCATTTTTTTTTCCCTCGTTCTAATGAAAGTGGGGAAATGCATGTCAGTCGAGAAATGATTGAAGCGATAGGAAATAATTGCCTCGAGGCGGTGGTGGTGGCGGTGGCCACGGGAAGAAAATATCCCGTGAGTTTGAGAAATTTTAATGGACCTGATCGTCGCGAATGGGGATAATGATTTATGCGCGCAAATAAGGATGGTGTGTCTGTTGTTTCTTTGTGATGTTTGTGTTTGATAATTGTTTACCTGTCGTTGTCAAACAATATGTCATCCTGGGCGGTAGCCAAAAATTGCTCATCAATATTGCCGTGTTAGGGTTAGGTTAGGTTAGTTGGGTTGGCGAGAGAGAGCAATCTCCTTATCGTCACACTTAGGTTCTTGTGGATCCATTGTGATACCCTTCAGTGGGGGGGATAAGCCGTTGTTTTTGCCTCTGCTATATTTCCTTCCTTACGTTGGTTACTACCCAATGTTGTCAAGCCATCCCGATATGGCAAAGATAAGATATAGATCAGACAATTCTATATGATGTCTTGGAAGAAGAAACTTGCAAGCGTTATGCTCCTCAAGTGACAGGGACTCGGGCAGTGGCAGAGATAGTGAAGTGTGTCCTCGTCACCGCAGCCTCTACAAATATCGTTATCTTTGCGATTTAATTTCATCATATGTGTTTTTAGGAAAGTGTGGCCAGTTAGGCCACCTATCAGGTTAGACAGTGATGGTCTATCGTACTGTAAGAGCTTGTTAGTTCGGCTCTTATTATACTCTGGCCATAGTTTCCGTGATATATCACAAGTGGTTTTGGATTTCCACCTGTTATTGTATCTTGTATTACGATCATTCGCTGATTATGTTTGATGTTAGTCCTTGTCCTTGGCCACTTAAGCTGGTACCCGACTGGCCACAATAAGCGTTAGAACGCAAGAAAATGGTATATAAGAAGCTTGGAATTTTGATGAGGTTACTGGAGCTTGAACCTGAAATGTCTGATTGATTGTCTTGCCTAGAGCAAGGTTTCTGGTTTTGGTTAAAAACCTATATGCGTACGAAGTCTCATTCTTATTTGCGTCATTGCGGGTATGGCAATGTATACGTCCATACTGAGTATAGCAACGTCTGCATGCATTCTGTTAATGGGATGTTGCGTTCTAGCTTATTCAAATTCTGGACTCATCTTTCTGTAAATGACAGAGTTCGTCATATTCTTCCACTTTGACTTAACCAGGTACAAGAGAATCCATCTGGCTATCTTTTCGGTTTTTTTTCCTTTCCCCTCAAAAAAATAAATTAGTCCGAAACCCATAAAAGAGCGATTTCGAAGGGACGACTAGCTCGACTATAAGTCGTCATTTAATTGGAGTTTGCTCCGTTGACCAGATATCGTTATCTGGTTTTGCTTAATTTTGCCCAGCTAGTTCAGAATTTTGTTGTCTTCTTGATAAAGTGCTGGCAAAAAAGGGCTATGGCAAAAACAATTCAAACTTTTTTGCCTTACTAGTAATTATAGTATAGAATAGAATTCTACCAATAAACAATTTCACCGATTCATGAAATAATCTTAGGACGTTCTTTCAATCTACTACTTTTCCATCAAAGTTCTTACTAAAATGTCAAACTCAAATGTTGGATTTGCAAGCAACAAAAGTAATAAGTTAAGCACATTTCAATGTATAATTCTACAACTTGATAAGGAATATTTGGCATAATTTTAAATAATTGTACCTATGTTTATTTTGCTAAAGTTTCTTTTTTATTTTACTTTTGAGTTAGTGTATGAACGGATAACCCTTCCACATCCCTACTGGTTCTGACTGTGGGGGTTCGACCGCAAAAAAACAAATTCTGCAGGCTTCCCGGTTTCGTATCGCTTCGTCACTGAGGCCAATCAAATCCTTTAAGCATGGTCATACCAACTGAACCGGTCGTGCTTCAATTTTGAGATGGGTTCTTTGACGAAAAGGCTTCCTCGGATTTTGAAACTTCTAATTCGATCAATCTTCCTAACTCCTACTGTCATGCGAAGCATCTTCATCTCAGCTGCGGTCAATTTGATTTAATACTTTTTGCAGATTGTCCAACACTGTGAACCGTATGTGAGCGTCGGACGTACAAATGCTGTAAGCTTGAGGCATTTTGCGGTCAGAGAAGATGACAGAGTTTTCCTGCCCGATTGCTACTCTTACTTGATCATTGCATTTTTAACTTTCTCGTTACGTTGGTAAATCAAACAGAAAGTTATTGCGATCGTGCGGAAATTTCGATCTCAAACTGAGTATGAGGGATTATATTACGACTGTTTGTCTGTCTGTCTGTCTGTCCGGGCACCGTATGGCGAAACGGTGCGACGAATTTGCTTCAAAGTTCGTATATAAGGTTTTTTGGGTTACATCTCGGGGCACGTTTTTTGCTTTTGCTTTATCGTTTGAAATAATAGTACCTGCCATACTATAGATAGATAGATAGATAGATAGTTGACTTTATTCATTTCATACTTTAACTAGTAACAATATTTATGAAAGAATGAATTAGAATAATAGTAATCATTCTTTAACTAAAAGGTTAGTGGTGAATGATACATCAATGAATTAAAAATGCAAATGATAACTGATGTGGGGTGACAATCAGTGCATTGGTTAAATATAAATAATTATGTAAAACTCAAAGGCAAGAAATCTTTGCACATTTATAGAATAAAGCAAAAATATATAAAAACGTAACAATTCAGAGATAAGATACACTTAAGAATTTAAAAAAAAAAAAAACAAAAAAATAAATAATGATAATCTAAAAAAGTGTTCCAATGCAATCATAGTTTAAAGTGAACAACCAGTCTTTTACTGTTCTGTGTGCAAATGGTGCAATGACTAAGCCCAAATTAATTATACGTAGGTTATACATTTGGGAATTTCTGCTCGGTATATTACCACTTTGTTTAAAGAACTCTCTTAAGACTTTAAAAACATATAAATGTCTGATTGGTAGAATTTGCAACGTTTTAAATAAAGGCCAACTCTCAGCAAATCGATTTTTGTTAAGTATAATTCTAACCTAGAAACAGGCTATTAATAAAGGCTTAAAGGTATTAGCTTACGAACCACCCAAGCTAGTGATGCCGTATTGTAACTTTGAGTGCGCAAGACCATAGTAAATAGTGGTTAATACTTTCTTGGAGCAAAACGGCTTTAATAGAAACATTTTACGTGTGACCAAAATCATATACGATTTAATCGCTTGGATATGAGCTTTCCAATTTAGATTCATATCAATTGTAACGCCTAAGTACTTAAAATGTTGTACTGACTCAATCTTGAAACTATTTTTGGAGCATTGCATATTAGTTGAAAAGTTACTTCTACCACACTTATGAACAGGTAAAGAAAACAGTTTACAGTCACATGCGTGAAACCAGAGGTTATAATCATATAGATTATTACCAGTTGTCATGAAAGACATCAACTTTGTTTTCTCACTGATGATCAATTTTTGTGCAGTAAACCACAACCTTAATATTTCGAGATCTTCCTCGATCTTTGTGACACATTCAAATTCAGTATTGAACTCATAGGTAAAGGCTATATTATCCGCAAATGCAGTTGAGATACCATTTAATTTGCGTGAAAAGGTTTGAAAAGGGAGTTGATGTATATTAGGAAAAACAAAGGCCCAAGTACAGAACCCTGAGGAACACCATTTTTCAAAAATCGAGACTCACTCAAGACGCCATTTACATTAACTCTCTGTTTTCTATACTTTAAAAACGATTGCAGCCATTTAAAAAAGTTTCCTCGAAAACCAGCATTATAAAATTTATTTAGTAACAAATCATGGTCGACCATATCAAATGCTTTTGTCATGTCTATAAATAGACACGTGGTAGATTTATTGCAGTTAAGACCACCATACAGTTGACTACAAACTCTCAATATAGCATTCTCTGTTGACATTTCTGCTCTAAACCCGAACTGGTTGCTACAAAAGAAATTAGACTTGTCGACGAACGACAAAATACGAACTTTAAGCAGTTTTTCAAATATCTTAGAAAAGGTGGAAAGAAGTGAAATAGGCCTATAATCCGAAACATTTTTTCTGTTACCCTTTTTAAAAAGAGGTACAACTTCAGCACATTTCAAATGTTCTGGAAAACAGCCTCTTTCAACACTACGATTAAATAAGACACTCAGTACATCAACAACATACAAGGCAATATGTTTCAGAAGCACACTTGAAACACCATCACTTGTGCAAGAGTTTTTATTTTTTAAAGTTAGGATAACACTGTACATTTCTCTCGAAGTTATCGGCTCAAAAACGAAACTGTTAGGTAGTATATCTTCGACCGGTAAACTTGAAGAAATGGAGCAATCACATTTTACATATGTTTCAACAACTGGTTTTAATTTTTCAGAAACTTCAGTGAAATAGTCGTTAAATTTATTGCAGATGCTGTTTAAGTCAGAATCAATAATTCCATCAACTTCAACACTATCAATATTGTTTGTACTAAATTTCTCAAAAATGGCTGTTACGATTTTTTTGTATTTTGGCAATTAGGTTAAAAGTGGTTAGAAGCGTATTTTGAGAAAATCAAAATTTTCAAAACTTTCAAGTGTTTTACATAAAATTAGGTGGTGATCTAATGTTACCAGTTTTTACTTACTTTACTTACCAGTTACCAGTTACACATCCTATGTACCGAGAAAGTTTTGTGTGACTTTATTTTTTAAGTAATATGCATATGTAGAGAATCGTTAGACTTTTAATTGAGTCATGGAATTATGACCGCGTGTAACTGTGCAGCGGATGATTTTGTATGGGCATTCAAAAACTTATTTTAAAAATTATATAATTATTTAAGTTCATACCATCTGATGAATTAAGACCGTGCGGTCTAGTGTCATTTTTTTTATTGCGGTATAAATTCACGCGGCCTTATTTAACGCAACCCTTTTAATTTTGAAATGAGGTGATGGGTTAATCCATACACGAACTATTTAAAACTGTTTTCGGTAGCCCCTCTTTCCTCAAAATCTTCGAATGGGCTCCTCTTTGAGATTGAAAAACGACAGCACTGGGTACCATCATATTGTACAACAATTAGCTTCGAAATATAAATTTACACTTGTCTAGTTACGACTTAAACATGACATTAAGTCTTATCCCATTGGTTGTGACTAACCTGGGCTCTAAATTGGTTATTGGTACATAAGGCGAATAAAGTGAAAAATTTACACATTTAAGCATAAACTAAATGTGATTATTAGTAAGGCCAATCGAAAAATAGTAAAGCGATTAATTTTGTGATATTCTAATATGACTGGCTGGCTTTCTATTCACTAGAATCAAGCTAGGTTGTTCGCACAGCGTCGATAAAAAGTGAAACGGCGTCAAATCACAACTACGTTGCGGTAAAAAAAATATTCATCAAACCGACTGAGAATACGATTATTGATCTAAGTGTGCAATAAATCGATTGTTGGTCTTGTTGTGTGGCACGTAAGCCCATCTTGCTGGAACTATCTGCTGGAATTTGCAATTTGTGGCCCATATAAAAATCTGTTTTTATACATCATGTTTCATACCATTGTCGTCTTGGAAGAAAAGTGGACCATTAAGGGGTTACATGGGTTTATTCGGGGAAACAAATTTCTATTTTCAACAATTTTTTTTATATAAAAGTAAAATATTTCGTTCAAATTTTTTACTTTCTTAAAGATATACATTTGAAAAAGAATTTCTGAAATTTTCAAAGGAAGATATTGAAAACTCTGCAATTGAGACGTTATTTCGTCGAGGGTTACCCCTCGGAAAAAAGGTGCGTCCGCGTTGACAGTAGAACTCGTGACAGGATCCTCAGAAGTGAAAAAAAAAATAGTATTTTAGTTAAGACCATGAACTAGAATTTGTACGAAGGGAAAAATTGGATTTTTGGCAAACCTTTTTACAAAAAAATTCAAATTTTGGTAAAATTTGCTCAACATTTTTTTTTAAAATAGTTGTAATTGAAAAAAAATCCTTCGTCCAAGTCCTTGTGAATTGAATCTCGAAGACCTGCGTAAAATTTCATAAAGATCGGTACAGTGGTTTTGGAGAACTTTTGACAACCTACTTTGAAAACAGAGTTTCGAGAAAAACGCGTTTAAAATTTGGATAACCTCAAATAAGCCTCGTGATTCAGTGCGCACCTTCCCTTCCCAAGGCTGTATCTCCGAAACTTTTATTCGGAATGACTTAAAAATTTGGGATAATATTCTGGAGATGTTGTAGAAACTAATGAGGCAATAACTCCTGTAACCCCCTAAATAAAAACCAAAAATAATTAAATCTAATTCTAAAATTTTCTTTTAAGAGTGCATTGATCTTTATGCGGATCTAAACTTAACCATATAAAGGGTCCGCCATCTAACGTTTTTTTTTCAACTAGAGATTATTTCGCGAATGGTAACACTTAGCTCATGTCTGATTTGACAGATAATTAGTATCCTTCCGCTGAACGAATATGGTTGTGTATATGCTTGAACAACGCTGGGAAATATTGCGGCATAATTGGGCCATTTTTAATATTTTTTGTTTTTCAAATGAGCAAGGAGTGGCCGTTACAGTAAATGGCGATCGTTATCGGTCCATGTTGAACGAATTTTTGTTCACAAAAATTGAAGAGGAGGATATTGGGAACATTTGGTTTCAACAGGACGGCGCTACGTGCCACACAGCCGAAGCTACACACGATGTTTTGCGCCCTGTTTTTGAAGATCGCATTATCAGCCGCAGAGCTGATGTCGTTTGGCCACCGCGGAGCTGCGATTTGACTATTATTTGTGGGGTGCCGTAAAAGATTAGTGTTACGCCGACATGCCAGAGACAATTGACGCTTTAAAGGACAATATTCACTATGTTCAATACAGCTGCACACAATCGATAATGTGCTTCAAAATTGGACCGATCGTGTAGGCTACTGCATGGCCAGCCGAGGCAGACATTTGAATGAAATTATTTTCCATTATTAACCGGAAGGATTGTACTTTCAAATAAAACTTGACTGCCGCATTAATTTTTTGTTTTGAACAACCACGAGTCCCGGTATTCAACTCCCACTGTACTCTATGTTTTCTAATCATTCAACTGGCAATTATCTAATCCGCACGACCTCAGTTTCTGCTCTCCACAAAGTGTTGGGGTTTCGCTCAAAATCTACCTCTTCTCGAATAAAAAATAATTAATTTCACCTTCCACTGTTCTGTGTGTTGTGTTGTGTTGTGTTGTGTCGAAGGACCTGACAGACAGTCGAGTTGAGTCGAGTCCAGCATTTTAGGGCTATATAATTTAATTTGCACTTGCGGAATGATAAACATTACAAGGAAATTAATATGAGACTTCGCCGCAGAGATGCACAAATCTCTCACAGCGAGAATGTTAATTCGCTCTGATGCATACGTGTATGTCCTGGAACTGGTCGAAAGAAGAAAAGCTGGATAATAAGATGGATAAAGGAAAACATTTCCATTTGCGGTCACATTAACTGAATCGTGCGTAATCTTCGCGTACTGACTGTGCAGTCTTTCTTTATAGCAAAGCAAAGGGTCGACATATGAATGTTAAATGAGCAACAAAGTTGTTTTAACCTGTATGTTGTTTTTTTTGTAAAGCAAAGAATTTTTACCATCCGAGTTGGGGAAAAAACAAAAAAAAACAAAATAATAATAATCCTTTTATAGCACAGCAACAAAAAGAAGGAGTGTTATATCCCAGGTTTCAAAGAGCGGGCGCATCCCTCTTGGAGCATCTTCTTAACAGAAAAATTCTGTGCGTTTGGTTTATTTTTATATTTTGTCTGTTGGTAGCCAAGCGGTTAACAAGGATACTTTCATAATTTTTTACAATAACTGACATAAAGGCTTACCTGGGAAGGATGTACATTCCGACTTTTATACGCGCAAATCGCCCTTAGGCGGTGACACTGAGTTCTTTAGTCCTGTTTGCGCATTTTTTTGCTTGTTTTATTTTCCTTTTTCGGTGGCGTCTGAATGTGAAACATCTTTTTAAGCTGTGCATTTTTTCGGTTACTCGGTAGGTTTGTTGGGGTCCTTGTCTTACAAGAGATTATCTTACGTGAAAATATTGTTGGAATGCCAGTTTTTTTTTTCTTTTCTTTTTTTTTTTTTTACTGTGTGCTGGCTTCTGTATCTGGCTCCTTTGAGTGCGGCAGCATCCAAATCCTTGTTTGTGTGGTGCGCTCTTAGTGTAATTTTATTTAGCCAAGCACCCAGAACACATGTGACTTTAATCGTGCGCCGCGGCCGCTGTCGTATTTTGTATTCATGATAATTTTCTCTAAGAAAATATGAAAAGAAGGACATTTTTAGTAGGTATCCTTTTTTTTTTTTTTTTTTGAAAACATGGCAAAGGCAGATAATTGTGATATCCCCTCTGACAAATCTAATTAGTCTGTATAAAAGAACGAAAAGATTACGGCGAACAAAAATAAAATAAGAATAGAAGAGTTAATTTTTTAATTAACATATTTAAGGATGCGTAAATTTTTTCTTCAATTGTTGGCCAACGTATTAGCGATACTTATAGCGTCATCTTGTAAGCGAGCGGGGAATAGTCGTCCTGGCATTATATTAAAATTTATTATGAAACATAAAAATTGTAATACGTCAAAGGATCCAAAATGTGAATATTTGTTTAGTGAATGAGTGAACATATGCGAGCGAGGCAAAAGAAAGGATTGAAACTTTATTTCTTTGAATTTTTTTCCCCAGCCCCGCTTTTGCATTGCATACAATATGGGAACTGGGAACGGCGGTGGCGGGTACATGTTTCTTCTTCTTTTTTTTTGATTATTCTTGGCTTTTCGAGAGACAGAAGACGAGATGCTGCCTCTTGGTTTGGTTGGTACATATAAACATGAGTGGCTAAAAGGGGTTGCTATTTGTACATACATTACGAGTCCTTATGCATACATATTTTACGTACGATTAATGTATTTAGGATTTCCCCACACATTCGTATTCCGAAGCCAAGCCAAGCAAAGTCCGGGTTCGCTCGTTTAATTTAAAATTTTGTTTGCTAAAAAGTTTTCGAAATTAAATATGCGAAATGCAAATATAAGATTTTCAATGAAATGTTTTCTTTTTCATTAGTCTAAGGATATGTATATGATTCCACGAATTTGCTACACACAGTAGGTGTATGGCTGAATGTGGATCTAGGTCTGTTTTGTAAGGAGATTGCTTGGCATGTGTGTTTGTGTATGGTGTTGATATGTTAATTTAAACTGAATATTGGTTTGACACTAAATAAATACATGCCTGATATGGTGAGGTCTCTCTAAAAGCCGAGACCAGATGAAGGTAACCTTGTCCCGAGCCAATGTTTTGTTAACTTGCAAACTTAAATTTTTTTAATAAATCCCTGATTACTCTATGTGGCAGATTGGCACGGGTTGGTGCACAGATTGTTTAATAATTTCAGCTCTCATTGCGAAGTAAAAGTATCCTATACAATTGCAATTTCCTCTGATTTTCAGTCGACCGAAGGTCTTTGAAGAAACCGAATTGGCTGATGAAATATCGCATAAATCCATATCCAATTCGGAGATCCTGTTGTCCATTCGTTCGATGTGGCCGAGCCAATTTAGACGATGTGTTATTTTCTTCTTGTGCTGCAGTGATGAAGTGCTTAGATGTTAGTCACTCACTTGGTGAGCCCTGAAAATCCGAGCAGCACAACTACAGAGGAAGTGTTCTGCTGTGCCATCCTCCGCACTACAAGCAGAACAGGTGGTGGCGTCACTCAAAGCCAAGAAATTTAAGTGTTTAGCAAAAGCTTGGTGGCCCGAAAGGACCCCTACAGGCAGTCTGAGAGATAGAAGGAGAGACCTTTTGTAAATATCCGATTCCAGTCGCGCCACCGAATCTTGTGTTCGCAAGATATGCAAGCATCAATGGAAGACATGACCCAACACATGTTTGGGCCAACTTCTTTTGAACCTTGCCTAGCAAGCTCATTCGAGATCTTATTCGCTGGATGCCAGCGTAACCTGGGACCAAGACAAGATTCACTATGTTCAGCCTTCCGACCAAATTCAGAGAAAGATTGAGTTCGGGCACTAACTTGGACGAGGTAAGAAGGTTTAGCAGCTTGGCTGTCACTGTAAATGCAAATGCTTCTAGCCCTCCGCCTGTTATTTACAATAAAGCGCATAGCCATTTGGGTGGCAAAATCTCAGCTTGGAAAACAGAAAAACGGTTTTGAAGCCAACTGTAAAAATACGAAGGCATTCATTCCCTGATTCAGAGTCTGACCAGAGCCATTCCATTACCTGGGGAAAGTTAACTTGGTAGTTTTGTCACAGAAGTATTTCTGGTGTCATTACATCAGGCGGCATAACCATAAGACAGGAGTTTGATTATTCTCGAGCAAGTTCTTCAAAATACCAGTGCGCTTGGTACCAAAAGCCTACTTAAGGGAAAGGTTCATCGAGCAGAGCCCGGCGTGCTAGGAAGGCCCCTGTGTAGCCGAGACATGCCGTTTTTTTGGAATTTGGCAAGAGAAGTAGTAACACGTTCCGCGAAAGCCTTTTCTATCAAACAACCGATGCGTATGAGAGGAGTTGTCTAATCATGGCCGTATAGGACCCTTTTCAGAAGAAAAAGAAAGAGCATGAGAAGCTCGCGATCGAGGAAATAGAAAGGTGGTACTCGGAACAATGTTCGGAAGTTTTACCAAAAGGTAAAAAGAACGTGTCAACGGAACTATACCCGAGCAGATACCTGTAGAGACGAACAAGGAAACCTAGTAGTGGAAACACAGTCGGTGCTGAGGATATGGAAAAACCATTTCTGCAGACTGTCAAACGGCGATGACGACACAAATTTCGCTGTCGGGCAGAATTAACCATTCAACATGGGTGATGAAAGCCAAGACTCCCGCCCACCTGACCAAAATGAAGTGAGGATAGCAATATCCAAACTGAAATCCAACAAGGCTGCCGGACCGGACGGCTTAACTGCCGAACTTTTCAAGGCAGCGGGAGATGATTTGGTAGGAGAAAGGAGAAAGAAGAAAGTCTCCTCAACATCGCATACAAGATTCTGTCTGCCGTGCTGTGTGAACGCCTGAAACCATTCGTCAACGAACTGATTGGACCCTATCAGTGCGGTTTTAGGCCCAGTAAGTCTACAACTGACCAGATTTTCACACTTCGGCAGATCCTGGAAAAAACCCAAGAAGTCATACTCACCATCTTTTTATCGATTTTAAGGCCGCATATGACAGCATTTATAGAAACCAACTATACAGAGCCATGTCTAGTTTTGGCATACCTGCGAAACTCGTCAGATTGTGCAGGATTACGATGGAGAACTCTCGTTGCTCCATTAAGGTCGGAAACAATATCACCGAGACCTTTGATGTCAAAAAAGGATTTAGACAAGGCGATGCGCTGTCATGTAACTTCTTCAACATCATACTTTGAGAGAATTGTGCGAAACTCGCAAGCCAACACCAGGGGCACAATTTTCCAAAAGTCTGTGCAACTACTTGCTTACGCCGACGATATCGAGCGAGCTGTCACTGGTGCTTTTGTAGTATCAGTACAGAGGCGGCAAAAATGGGTTTAGAAGTGAATGAGAGTCAAAAACGAAATATATGCTGTCAACAAGAAGGGACGCACAACATCGATGAATCGATGAATATATCGTCAGAAATCAAGCGAAGAATTACACTTGCCAACCGCTGTTACTTTTGCCTAAGG
The DNA here is from genome assembly GCA_963576555.1 of Ferdinandea cuprea. NCBI lineage: Eukaryota > Metazoa > Arthropoda > Insecta > Diptera > Syrphidae > Ferdinandea > Ferdinandea cuprea. Next base: position 68,948,714 of record OY754958.1, read on the forward strand.
AGGCAATTGATTAGTAAGGGCCTTGTCGAGAAACACCAAGGATACTCTATATAAGACCCTCATTATCCCAGTCCTGCTGTATGGCGCAGAAGCATGGACGGTATCAAAGGCGGATGAAGATCTCCTTGGTCATTTCGAACGCAAAATTCTTCGAGTGATTTTCGGTCCCGTTTGCGTTGACGGGCTTTGGAGGAGGAGATTTAACAGCGAAGTCTACGAGCTGTACAGCGACATCGACCTGGTCAGAAAAATACGGAACAGTCGTCTAAGCTGGCTGGGACCTGTAGAGCGAATGGACATCAACGCTCCGGCCCGAAGAGTCTTCGAATCCAACTCGGAGGGACAACGCAGTAGAGGAAGACCTCGCCTAAGGTGGCGCGCGCAAATGGAAGGGGACCTCAACCAACTTGGAGTGCGCAACCGAAGGCAGTTAGCCAAAGATCGTGCTAACTGAAGTATTGGTTGAGGCCCAGGTCCACCCCGGACTGTAGCGCCACCTAAGTACCCTTTTCAGAGATAAGCCCCATATCTTGCCCAAAGCGCATCTACACTGTCATAAAGTCGACTTTGCTTTATCGGTTATCGATCCAACATGATTGGACCATTAGCTTAGCTTAGACAGATTATTCCGAACCATTTTTGAAAGTTGTTGAAATTCATATCGTCTTGTTAGTCTTCAGTTTTTAGTCCTGATTTGAAGATCAGCAGAACATCATTAAAAAAACCATGCATTCAACCTGCACGAGCAATTACAAGGCGTGGTCCTTTTAATATTGGCCTTTTCAGTAACTTTTATGTTATAAGATTAAATGTTGAATTAGATACATTTATTTGAAAAGTGAAAACAAGAATTCCGCTACTGCAAAAATGCAACAACTGAAGCCGCTCGACCTTCCCAAGCGACATCGCTTCGCTCTATGGGCTCTTGAAAAGTTCCAAGAAGATCCGACGTTTTCGAGGCAAATTTTGTTTAGCGATGAGGCCCATTTCTGGCTCAATGGGTATGTATACAAACAAAATTGCCGCATTTGGGACGAAGAGCAACCTGAAGAGATTGAAGAACTGCCCTTTCATCCAGAAAAAACAACGGTTTGGTGTGGTTTGTGGGCCGGTGGAATCATCGGTCCATATTTCTTTAAAAATTATGCCGGTGCGGACGTAACCGTCAATGGCGACCGTTATCGTGCCATGATAACCGACTATTTGATGCCTGAGATTGAAGCTCGTGATCTCGGCGACATTTGGTTTCAGCAAGACGGCGCCACTTCCCCCACATCGCATCAATCAATGGACTTATTGAGAGAACATTTCGGTGAGCACATAATTTCACGTTTTGGGCCGGTCGATTGGCCACCAAGATCGTGTGATATCACACCGTTAGACTTTTTCCTGTGGGCATATTTAAAGTCAAAAGCTTATGCCGACAAACCCGCTTCGATTCAGGCCTTGGAGGAAAACATCACGCGTGTCATTCGCCAGTTACCAGTCGAAATGCTCGAACGAGTGATCGAAAATTGGACTCAACGGATGGACCATCTGCGACGTAGCAACGGCCAACATTTGATAGACATAATCTTCAAAAAATAAATGCCAAAGAATGTTCTTTCAAATAATAATAAACATTCTCCATTAAATTTGAATTGTCTGAGTTTTTTTCTTTAAAAAAGTACGGAACCTCGAAATGGATCACCCTTTATATTGGCTCATAGTTTTTTTTTTAGCGAGTGAGAGTGAACAAACAGAAGATGAAATGAGTCGTTTTCTAAGTTGATTATTATTTCACATCTGTTACTGTGGAAAAATCCTTTCGAATTCTGCATTGAAAAGAGATTCTTTCATTAAATTTGGAAAACATGTAGACCCATCATAAATTTTCCCTTTAAAAATCTCCCGCCAAAAACCAAAGTTTTCCAACGACAATTTTTCATCACTTGAAATTTATGCAGCTAATTCACTCACGCCACTCATTGTCACAATCTTCCGCCCCTTTTCTACCAGATCATACAATGCAGTTCTTTCTTTTTCAAATTTTGGTGGCTATAACCGAATTTAGATGGACTCAATTCCTTACAACAGAATGACGTAGTACAAATTTGATTAAATATACAAATAAGGTTAAAAGATGAAAAAATTTCCCACAAAATTGCATTTCAGAACTACTTTTCTATTTTCCTCCAGAAGACGGTTTTTCACACTCAAAATTCCCACAAAAAGTTAAATTTCCCACGACATACAACACTGCTTCTAAGTGTTCCAATTTTTATAAGACATTTTTCTGTGGTTTTTATTTTTATTAGTTATTTTCACTCAAATATCTTTAACCAAATGTTATCCAAATGCAATTCAAATTGAATTGAATGAAAAGGAGTCCCATTCATATTTCCCATTCTCATCGCCAGCTCCATGTGTCCTTCCTGCTACTTTGTGTCGCAATCCCCAAAATGCTTTCAATACAACATTTCTCTGATTGATAACATTGAATTCCTGGCAAAGGGAAGTGCGGACTATTGAAAATCCTTGCCATTGCCTATACGCTATACCCCATAATGAAATGCAATACATCCGATCCAGATAGACATCCCCCATTGAATATTCTGAAAGGACTTATTGGCCGTCTATTGATTTATGACACTTATCCTTTCGGTGTGGCCATTTGTCCTCGCAACAATTCATTGAGAATGCGAATCAATTTGAATTGAAAGAGATTTATTAATCAGTTTGGTAGCATCGCTCTCCTTTAGATGGTTCGGTTAACCTAACCGAGACTCCATTTGAGAAAGGATCTCGATGCTTCCTTCGAGGCGAAATCAAATCGCATGATTTATTAGAGTATTTCGTGCCGGCCGCATTCCCGATTTATCGATAGAAACAATTGCAAACCATATCGGTAACAACTATACAGTAATTGATGCTCTTTGCATAGCAATTGTAATGCCGGCAAGTTTGCCAGTGCCAGACATCTTTGGGTCTTCCTGCTTGGAAACACTCATTAACGCGACTCAGGTCGCAATTAAAGCAATTAAATTCGGATAGCAAACACATTGTTCACTCTGTAATGGCGCGGCCGGAAAACTTTTGGCACTGGAGACAGTGTGACTTGACCGAAGGTCTGCTCCCCCCCCCCCACTATCACGCTCTGGCAAAGCCCCTAGTCTAAGGATTCATAAATAATAGTCTTTTTTCCCCGAGACAAATAAATAGACCGGGAGCATTGGCAACAGATTATCGATTCGGCACATACATAATTAGGGAGAAGAAGGCGTTCTGCTGGAAAAACTAGAAAACAACAACAAACAGCGGCGGAATTGCACATCGCAAGTAAAAACTATAAATTATGAGGATTAATCGAAGGATAAGAGCGTATCTCTCTCGCATATAATGTTTCTTCAATAATTCATAATAAAATGATTTCAACGGCGAATGGGTCATTAAGATGTGTTGATGCTCTGCTGCTGCTGCTGATGTTGCCCACTTCAAGGAGGGGGACAATACTTGTCCTTGTCGTCTTCGGTCGTTTCTTGTCGTATCGAACTTAATGGCTCGGCCATTATGAATATGGATGAGTGCTCTGTCGATGATATGATGAAAATGCAATTATTCAGTGTCCTGATCAATGGAAACATTAAGAAGAAAAGATGAGATAATATTACAAGGGAGTGAGTGGGCATAATTATAGATAGATGAAAGGAAGAACATGAATTTATACATTAAAGATACTCGTGAAGTAGATTTATATGTATTTGTTTGTGGGATGACCGCATTTATATGCTGACGGGATAAGTTCACTGCGACTGAAGTAATACGTTTGAACAATTATTGTATTGTTGATACGCACCTGGACCTAACGGTCGGTCCATTGTACTCCAGCAAGGCTGTCCAAAATGACAAAAGAACAACTTACTTAACCTCCCGCTGGTTTTGGCGATGAGGAGGAGATTAGCTAGTTCGATTAGGAAGTGTTTACCGAGGAAGCCTTCACGTCAAAAACCCATTTCGAAAAAATTGGAGCACGACCGGCTCAGTTAGTATTGTCATGTTTAAAGGGGGGATCCTACAAACCCCGTCAAAAAGGCAATGAGGCAGGCCTAAAAACTCCTGGATCACACAAATGCAAAAACCCCAGCATTTGATATGAATGTTGAAGTGATCCAAAATCGGGCGGCCCGCAGATATTTTTTGAGGTCGAACCGGCGAACCCCACAGGCGGTACGAATGCAGTGAAGTGGAAGGGTTATGAACCCTGTAATTCTGATCACAATCTCTTCGTTAAATGGAGAGAAGAATACAGGAAGTGTTTGCCGAGTGTAGCCAGTCTGGTTCCTGTAAAAGCGGAGCAGTTACAGATAAGGTAGAAGTCGTTTCGTCATCTTCCAGACAGTACACGCATAGGCCCGAGCTTCTAACTCTGACCCTTTTTAGATGCTCCTTGAGAGGACTGAAACCAGAGACAGGACCATAGGGCTTTCGAGTCACATCTTCTCAGTCCAAGCTGATATTTTAATCTGCTCAGTTTGGGAACGTTAATTAACAGTTTCGAATGCCTGCATGATGACAAATCATGGCGTACTCCGTGTGCTGTAGACGTAAGCTATGGTTTGTTGTGGGCCGACAATGACTGAGAACGAGCCTTGCATAGTCAGAAAATCAGCTCTTTCTTTGCCCTGGATACCGATGTGTCCGGTTACAGAGTTACACCTGCCCAGCCTCCCTCTTAAACATGGTAAGATATGAGCCATTGCCCAAAAAAGCAAATGTGTCTACGGAGTTGTTCTTGTTACCGTGAATACGGATAGGCGCCACCTTAAACAAAATAAGTAGCCTACTATCCACGAGTGAAGAATTAAAGATTCTGCATCACATTCACCCCCGTATCCTTCTTAGAAAACACTGAGTGTTGCATTCACCAAACAAACAGAAAGACTTAAAAATAGCTACACTCTTTGGAGGATCAATAGAGTTTCCGTCGGAAGTTAAATATCTAGGAATCACACTGGATGAAAAACTTTCATGGAATTTACACCTTACCAAGACAGATCTCATTGTGGACCAGCAAAAGTGTACTTGGTAAAAACTGGGGACTCAACCTAAAAATGGCACTATGGATGTGTATACGGCAATAACTAGACCCATTTGTCACATATGTGGCCCTCGGTTGGAGGTATAAAGCTTCGCTAAACTTAATAAAATGCAGAGATTAGCCTTTGTTTGTACAACTAGTGCGATGAAAACTACACCAACTGCTGCACTTGATATTATCCTCAACACCCCACCACTTCATCGAGAACTCATGAAAGCAGCTATGGTTAGTACCTACACGCTCATCACAGAAGATGAAACTAATTCAAATCTAGTCCATCCTGCAATTTTTGGAATACATCTAACGGACAAATGCTTGCCACGTTACAACTTCTAACACAACTTCAAGGTTACATTCCCAGAACGCTTAAACTGGGAACGGAACAAACCAACATTTTTCAAGGATTCCTATATATGGTATACGGACGTATCCAAAACAAATGACCGAGTATAAGGTCCTCGCACCAATACTAACCCATAAGCTAGTATGGATATATGCAGCTCCGTATTTCAGTCGGCAATCCATGCAATAGAACCCTGCATTCGAGAGAACTTAAGCAGATGCACCACGAATAATTCCTTTACATTCTCTCTGGCAGCAAAGCAGCTCTACTTGCAATAAACGCCTTTGAGGTAACATCAAAACTAGTCTGGGATTTTCTTCAACTCCTCCTAATACTGGCCAGCACCAACAAAGGTGCCAGGTCATAGTTACTTACTTATTTACTTACTTACTTAGTTAGGTGGCGCTACAGTGCGGGGTGGACCTGGGCCTCAACCAATACGCCTCTCCAGTTAGCACGATCTTTGGCTAACTGCCTCCAGTTGCGCACTCCAAGTTGGTTGAGGTCCCCTTCCACTTGCGCGCGCCACCTTAGGCGAGGTCTTCCTCTACTGCGTTGTCCCTCCGGGTTGGATTTGAAGACTCTTCGGGCCGGAGCATTGGTGTCCATTCGCTCTACATGTCCCAGCCATCTTAGACGACTAATCCGTATTTTTCTGACCAGGTCGATGTCGCTGTACAGCTTATAGAGTTCGCTGTTAAATCTCCTCCTCCAAAGCCCGTCAACGCAAACGGGACCGAAAATCACTCGAAGAATTTTGCGTTCGAAACGACCAAGGAGATCTTCATCCGCCTTTGATAACGTCCATGCTTCTGCACCATACAGCAGGACTGGGATGATGAGGGTCTTATATAGAGTATCCTTGGTGTTTCTCGACAAGGCCTTAGGCCAAAGTAATAGCGGTTGGCAAGTGTCATTCTTCGCTTGATTTCTGACGATATATCATTGTCAGAGTTAATAGCGGAGCCGAGGTAGATAAAATCTCGAACTACCTCAAAGTTATAGCTGTCTATCGTGACGTTCTGTCCGATTCGTCGATGTTGTGCGTCCCTTCTTGTTGACAGCATATATTTCGTTTTGCCCTCATTCACTTCTAAACCCATTTTTGCCGCCTCTGTACTGATACTTGCAAACGCACCAGTGACAGCTCGCCAGGTCATAGTGGACAATGAAACCATTCTGCGGGCTATCTATGAACACTACAAAAAGTTGTATCAAAACTTGGCTAGAAGAGAAAATGCTATTCTCGAAATTTTCCTTCGCTCGCTCTATTTGTTGAGAAAAGACAAAAGACATCGTCGAATGGTTTTTTTTTTCGATTCAATAACCAACTAAGCGCAATAAATTGCGCCAAAAAAATTATCTTCCATTACTTTAAGCACATATCCAAATCTAGGGAACTGTTAATCATTTCCGCAACGAAACATCCTCTTAAAGTAGGCTAAAAATTCCTTGGGAGAATTTGCGCGGAAAAGGGTCTTTGCGAAAATTTAGCTGGAATTTCAAGAATCTATCACCGACACAAGTGGAATACGTAAATTACGTCCTGGAGTGAGAGCGCAACGGCAATCCATTCGCGGCGGAAATTCTGAATCTGAAGTGCATAGTTATTGAAAAGGATCTTATCACAATTAAATACGTATGTATGTAGGTATATATCCTTTTGCGCGCAAGAGGTCCACATACATGGGAATTTGGGTGGTGACTGCGAAAACAAATGCAAACAATAAACCGAACAGGAATAATTATTGTTTTGGAAATTCCACATAAGAACCATACTACATGTCATGCCGTTAGAAGGGTTGTTTAGTTTTCGACAAGTTTACGGCTTTTACATTGTTTTGCGCCAAGGACCTTAAGTGCTGATGGTGGATGCAATGGCAATGGTAATGTGTGATTCAAGAAACAAAGGATATATTTGACTTTCATAAACAGTGCTGTCTCTTCTATATGCGAATTCATTGATTTTCTAGACCGCGCTCTACTACCCAACAACTGACTACCCCCGCAAATGCAAACATTTAATAAAGAAAAAGGAAGATTACTCTTGTACGAGCTGTATCCTGTGAACGTCGTCATCGTCAGCATGTCATCACCATTGAATTAATTCTGCACATTCTTGTTGTTGGTAGAGGTGATGCCATTAGAGCCAATACAATTGGAATGAGCATCATTATTTATCGGATTGCCTCTTAAACATCCCATATATACAAGCAGATCAAAGTGCTTCTCCATGCCGATTACCTACTTATCCTGTCGTCCCCCAACCCAGCCATCAGCCATGAGCCCATCATTCCGGGGAAAGTGATTTTTCTTGTTGATCCGCCGCCGCCACCACAGCCCGGTAATGAACATTAACGCCAATATTTCTTTGCGCGCGCACACACACAAACGTGTATGCCCCCGCCCATCTCAATCATTTATTATAGTGGCACAGAGAAAATAATATTATTATCCTGTCAAAGGACATATTTCTAGAGGATTTTGCCCGAAATCATTTTAATATTTCATTATTAGATTTCTAGATTTTTCCTGTGTTTCCGCTGAATGAAACTGAAACAGGACCCACGGCCCGGCCCGGTGGTCCCTTGGACACTGTCATAAGCGATGTACGAAAGGATAATTCGCGTTCTCTTCTCACTCGATAGATGTTGCTGCTACTGCCACTGCCACTGCCACTGCTGTAAATGTTCTACTTGTACACAATGCAGGAGTGCAAAAAACGCACCCCTTTTACTTTACACATACGCATCATCACCACCATCGTATAATGTTCCAGTGGCCATTTAGCAGAGGCGGCTCGATGCTTTGCCCTATGTACACTAGGGGGAAGCTTAATTTGTCTGTTTGCTGGACGGATTTGCGTATTTTTTCTTTCTACCTCTACTGCTGCGGCAGCCGCCGCCGGCCGCTGGTATCCCCCTCTAACCATACCCAATGATGGCACCAGAGACCGTCAATGTTTGGTGTTTTGTAAAACATCAAGGTTAATCCTTTCGACATATGCGGGGTGGATTATCTAGTGTGAAAGTAGATTTTTACAAATTGAAAGTGATTTTCTGGTTAATTGAATTTAAAACGACTGGCGAGAGTGGGAGCGGGAGCGGGAGCGGGAGAGACAATGCTGCATCATCCCCATGGGCGAAAGTTGGTCGGGTGGCGCGTGTTGGCGGGTAGGTGGGCGGCATTGGTATAGCTATTTGCGCCCTTTTAAATGATATTACGTGATAATTAGCGATTAAAATGGAAATGCGCTATTCTCTGTTCAACTTAATACGCTAAAAACACACAATAAGTTTTGCGCATACACCTACCGCCCTATACAGTCCATTAAAATTTTTTTTTGATGAAATATGAAAAAATGTGTGTACAACACTTTCTCAAATTAATAAAGTAATTAATATAATGACATAGAAACGAAATGTTAACCTCAGTTATTTGACTAAGGCACGCCACCAAACTACAGCAAGGAATAGACCTTGCAGTTTATGATTGTTGAAAGTTGTGGCCCATACATTTGCATAGTAGTTGTTAAGTAGCTAAAGCAGGAAATATACATATAGAATAGGTGCTATAAGGCTTTAATGTTTGCGGTACAATGTTATGTTCAAGAACAGATATATCTTAAAATTGAATTCCTCTCGATATCATCAAAAATCTGAAAACAAAAAAAAATTTGTTTAAGTTTTTCACTACAAGTAGATACATGAGATGACACATGTGACTGAAAAGAATACATTTCGATCCAAAAAGGAAGCTGCTAAGGTCTAATAGCGGTGAATCTTCCAAGTCGGTGCAAGCTGTCTAAGAACCTTGCTCCCATGCAGGAGAAGTGGCGTTTCTGGAGTGCTGGGCAATGGCATACGAGGTCTTCCACCGATTCAATCTTATTTTCATTCCTGCACCATCTGCAAATGTCATAATTAAGAACTCTGGGAGTCCAGTCAAGACCCTAAGAACTCAAATTTGATTGCTATTAAATGAAACTAGGGTCACTGGTCTCTTATTAGCGATAGCGGGTTTTTGTGCAACTACTAGAGTTCCCTTGGTGCAGTGGCTTAGTGGTTAAGTGCGTTGTACTACTAAGTGAGGTTGAAATCTGACCCGTAGACCATCTCTTGCGAAGGGCTGACAAATATCTAAGATTACGAAATGCCATGAGAAGCTTCTCAAAGATTAGATACAATACAAGCTTGACATTCTTGTAAGGCAAACGGATTTTTGTATTAGAAAACTTGGCTATTCTTCAACATTTATATTTTTGTTGTGATTTTAATACTTTTTGGACAAATTTTTGTATACATGGAAATTTTTCAAAATTTTACAATTGTAGGAATTTTGACCGAACGAAAACGCCCTTTTTCGATGCAAATACAATTTGTATTATATAGATCCTTGTTTGCCTTAAAAGAAACTACCTACATATAAACTTTCATAATTGTAGAATGAGTAGGAATAAGGCATAATTTCAAAACTCTAAGACTTCTGGCGGCTGAGTTAACGAAAAGCGGACGTCACTTGGATGGAAAATAAACGATGTTAATATTTGGTGTATCAAATTTCACGGTTCTCCATTCTTTTGATGATCTCTCAGTCAGTAACAGGTCCTGTATGGAGCCTGATACTGTGCGTCCCATTAAATCCTGAAATTCTATGACTCTAGCTTTGTTGTAAGCGAACGGTGTAGGGCTTAAGTTGCTATAGAACTTGGGTGGGCACTACCGTGCCCCTTAATCAAGTACGCAAGAATTTTCAGAATAGCCAGGCTTTAACATTTTGTTCCTTCTCAGACTTTGAGTACTTTAAGCTGCACCATTCTCTGTGATTGACCCCAATGGGTTAGTTAATTAATTTTTCCAAATCATTTTTTAGACCCAAAAAATGCATTTGCATTTTGCTAAAATTTATAAAGAAGAATTTAGTTTTAACTGCTCACCCACCTAATGAGTGCTCCATCGCGTTGTACCTATGTTCGGTTGTTAGCCCCAGTTCTTTACGAAAGCTTTTCTGCAGGCTTTCAAAGCGTTCAGTTCTTTGCGCATTTCCGCTTCCGTATTCAGTTTCCAATTCAATTTTGAATTAAAGTTGAAGGATTATGGTGAACGCCTTTAGTTTTTGGTGGTTTAGTTTTTGTTAATATTTCTTAGTAAAAAAGATAAGTTTCGTATTGGCCTTAACCCAGTGTGTCAGCAAATGTGCCAAAAGAAGCCCCTCAAGTTAAAGGCACCTTTTATATATAGAAAAGGAGCCAACATTTATAGCATTAACATTCTTTGTCGCTAGTGTATTTCTCAATTGTTTTGGTTTCTTCGTTTAGACCTGCCGTAGATGAGTTCTAGTAATCTATATCGTGCACAACATAGAGATCCAGTTGCATTAAAATTGTTCCTTAAATGTAGCTCTAATTGTCTTTCCAAGGTTACTGAGACCAGTTACGATTGACATCGAATTCTTGTCAATGAATTAAATAGGGTTTCCTTTCCCTCTTTTAATACAAAAAACACCCGAACCACTTTCTAATAAATTTTAGTTTTAGGTATCCTAAAAAATTCGTAACTCACTGCTTCATTTAATCTAGTCACTTGGGTTCTATAAAGTCCTGAAAGGCCGTAGTGGGTTTTAAGTGGACTTTTAAAGAATGCATTAGGATCCATGTGAAAAGATTAATTGACAAGTTACGTGAGGGGGGGGAGGGTATCATCTCAAAAAATTCTGCAACATACTAAAAGAGAACGAACATATGCCGATGATGTTAACATTATCTGCCGCTTTCAGCATTTGTACTAGAGACCTTCCCGGCATATGAGGATAAGACGAAGTGATAGGAAGTCGGCCTTGAAATAAATGGGGACAAAACTGAATTGCCCTCAACAAACATTGCAATATTTGGCCACCGCCTTACACACAACGTCTCTATTGAAAGCAGGAATTCCGGAGTATTTTAGGAGTTTATTTAACTCATGGTAAACATCAACTGCACGAATGACATCCAAGTGGAGATCTCACAAAAACCCCAGGAAACAGCCGGTTAGGAAAAAAACAAACTAAAGGTCCATTTATCCATTGATCCATTTCGAGGTTCCCTACTTTTTTAAAGAAAAAAACACAGAAAATTCAAATTTAATGGAGAATGTTTATTATCATTTGAAAGAACATTTTTTGGCATTTATTTTTTGAAGATTATGTCTATCAAATGTTGGCCGTTGCTATGTCGCAGATGGTCCATCCGTTGAGTCCAATTTTCGATCACTCGTTCGAGCATTTCGACTGGTAACTGGCGAATGACACGCGTGATGTTTTCCTCCAAGGCCTGAATCGAAGCGGGTTGACTTTACATATCCCCACAGGAAAAAGTCTAACGGTGTGATATCACACGATCTTGGTGGCCAATCGACCGGCCCAAAACGTGAAATTATGTGCTCACCGAAATGTTCTCTCAATATGTCCATTGATTGATGCGATGTGTGGGAAGTGGCGCCGTCTTGCTGAAACCAAATGTCGCCGAGATCACGAGCTTCAATTTCAGGCATCAAATAGTCGGTTATCATGGCACGATAACGGTCGCCATTGACGATTACGTTCGCACCGGCATAATTTTTAAAGAAATATGGACCGATGATTCCACCGGCCCACAAACCACACCAAACCGTTGTTTTTTCTGGATGAAGTGGCAGTTCTTTAATCTCTTCAGGTTGCTCTTCGTCCCAAATGCGGCAATTTTGTTTGTTTACATACCCATTGAGCCAGAAATGGGCCTCATCGCTAAACAAAATTTGCCTCGAAAATGTCGGATCTTCTTGGAACTTTTCAAGAGCCCATAGAGCGAAGCGATGTCGCTTGGGAAGGTCGAGCGGCTTCAGTTGTTGCACAAGCTGTATTTTGTACGCTTTTAATTTAAGATCTTGACGTAAAATGCGCCAAGTCGTTCCATACGTCAGTCCGAGTTTCTGCGAACGGCGCCGATGGGTGATGGTGTTGCGAATAGTACGCTCAGTAGGCCGATTATGTTGACCATAAGTTGAGCGAAGTACACGAAACACATTCCTCACAGAACGTGAATTTTTATAATAAAGTTGAACAATTTGTAAACGTTGTTCACGCGTAAGTCTTTCCAAACAATACTAAACAAAAATAACATGACAGCATGACACGACTCACACGTGATCTGTCAAAAAAGGCTATTGAAAAAAGTATCTCTACTTGGATCACCCGTTAGTTAAAATCTCCTAACTTCTAAGTTTTGTTAGAAGAGAGTTCCTCGACGGACACCAAGACGGCCAAGATAACCTTCTAGGTTTAAGACGGCAAGGAAGTCCCAGCTTCCATTTAACAAACCCAGCTCTGACGGACACAAAAGCGCTTGGTCTGGATAACCAGAGGCAGAGTGTTCGGGCCGTACAGGATCGAAGGCTGCTGTGTCTCATCAAGTAGAGACTCTCCTCTGTTCGTTTAATTTCCGCACGTAATTAAGAGCTCATTTTTGAACTCACAAACAATATAACTTTTGCAAAGTTTAGCTTTAAATCTCTAAATGTTTGTTTTTCAACTACGAATACGTCTCTCACTCTACACCGTTGTCATGCAAATCTCAGAGCCTGACGCTTGTGCAGGAAATCATCATATCAACTCCCTTCGCACACTTTATGGTTGAATTATCCTGTAGACATTTTTTGTGCAGTTTTAATATCCTTCGACCATAAATCAATAGCGTAAATCTTTATTTAAACACAGAATAATACCGCACGCATTTTCGGCACATGAACGTAACGTTTTCTGCTCAGTTACACTCCCCCATCAGAGCATATTGATACTCAATTTGACACACATGCTTCTTGTTTTTTTTTTTTTTTTTTTGCACCCAAAAAGTAAGGGCGAATAAAAACAGCATCAATAAACTTTTGGTTTTTTTTTTAAATTATATCCCACATTCAAATACACATATCTATATTCCCAAAGGATAATTTGCATACCTATTGCTTCCGTTTTTGCCGGTTGTCGGTTATCGGAATCTTGAAAATCTCCTTTTGAAGTCATTTGTTATGGCATGGCATGGGTTTCTTCCGATTTGACGCCTCCAGGCAATAGAACCCAAAGAACTACAACACATATGTATGAACGCATCCTGGGCCGAAGTATAGCTAGAACATACACACACTCCGAACATAATATGTAGATACCCTGCACACACATCACTTAATCCTTAAACAAACTTCACTTCCAAGAGAGAGTGTGTAAAAAAGGATTTGCTTGATTTGCTGTAAGGGATTCAAAATAGCACCACACCACCCCCGAAGCTGCTTTCACTGTCTTGATAAAGAATGTTATAGGAGTAGAACGTCAAGGTTGCTCTTTCTTGCTCCTCCTGTTGTCCTTCTTACCGCGCCTCACAGCCCGGCTGTACTGTGAAAAGGAGTTCAGTGTGTTTTTGTCTTTTTATTTCTGTGTTCTGCTGTCCCAAAAAGTGTTTGTCCATAAAAGATACTGCAAGCGGGTGGTATTCTTATGTGTGGGAAAAATAGGATTTTCCTTCCGCATACGTACGTATGGTTATGGTTTCTTCTTAGCTCTCATCTTTGTATTTATTTTTTTTTTTTTTTCATATTCTTTTCAAGGAAATATAACTTTGGTGTATCATCAACCCTTCTTTTTGACCGTTGGCTTCCGCATGCAAATTTGTGGCATTTGAATGCTGCCTGTTGGCAAATTTGATGTTGAGTCAATGGACAACCATTTCTGATTTGTTTGTTGTTGTTTATTCGAATTATCAGTTCGTGGTTGGTGGGAGAAGGATGTTTTGATGTTGATTTTAGTTTTGATATTGAACGATGTGGAACGATAACAAATTGACGGGATGACTAAAATTGATACTTCCTTTCAGGAATTTGTAAAGAATCACATGTAGGTACGTTTTTTTAAAAATGTTTTTCTTCTCAGAAGCTTAATGGTAATGATATGGTATTTGTTACTATTGATTTTTTTAGCAGCTTGTCATACAGTGATATGTAGTAAAGAGTTTCCAAGAGTTAGGATTCACACAGTAACTTGGCGCTCTACAGATAGTCGAACCGCCAATGTTTGCTCCTTTTGTTTTTTTATAATGTACGCGCACTTAAGGGATTTTGGATACCCTTATAATGAAGTAACACAGTGCGGGCATTAGGGAATTGAAGGATTAGAAAAAAGGAGATACCGATGTACGTTGGTTTTAAATGTCTGTAAACTATAATGCGTAGGAAAAACAGAGCGGGGTCGAGCATTCCACATTCGTATTGTACGGTTAAGAAACGAATCCTTGTATTTCACTGTACGTCCGAATACAGGCTTGAGGGTAAACTGATGTGCATTCCTAGTATTACAGGTGAATTGCTTTAGGGGTGGAATGCAACTGGCTATTTCATTTGAGCACTTGTGGTGGAAATACCGATAAAACAATGACAAGCTGGAGACATTACGATGATGACTAAGAGAGTCAAGTGACTTCGCAATGTCCCGATCACCAATAAGTTTTACTGCACGTTTTTGAATTCTGTCAAGTAGCTCAAAATATGTAATTGGAGCACCGGACCAAGTTTTATAGTCAAGTTTTGGGCGAATAAATGCCTTATAAATTGTTGCCCGATCAGAAGGGGTGAAATATTTATTGCACCGCTTAAGGAAGCCTAGACATTTCGCAGCACTCTTGGCGACATGCTATATGTGGTCATTGCACCGATTAACACATATACCGAGGAAGGAAAGCCTTTCAGTTTCAGCAATGATATTCATCGATAATGGTGGAGTATTAGGGTTTCGCTTCAATGACGCAGAACAGCTCTGTGCTTTGGAAGCATTAAATTCCACTGGATTGGTTTTACCCCACTTAAGAATGCAGTCAAGATCGGAATTTAATGAGCTTAACATACGATGGCGTTCCAGTTCAATGCCTGAAGATAAGAGGCGTTGCCCAGGAAACGAATATGGAATGCTGTCGGTTCTATCATCCGTGATGGAATGAATAGGATTAGAAGTAACAGACAGAAGATCGATTATAAAAATGAGATAGAGAGTGGGGAACAGCAGAATTTATTTGGTTGCAGACTTGAAACCGTCCAAAACAATTTGAATTGAACGGTCCGAAAGGTAATTTCTTATCCATTGAAGAAGGGTATCATCGAGCCCAAATGTACGCATTTTCGACAAGAAAGCTTGATGCCAAACTCTGTCAAATGCCTTTGAAATATCAAGCGCAACGACCTTGCTTTCACCACCACCGAGAATAGATTGGTTCCACTTTTCGGTTAGATATGTCATCAAATCAACAGTGGACCTGTTGCTGCGAAAACCGTACTGCCGGTCATTAAGGAGTTTTCGGGATTCGAGATATTTCATAAGCTGACAGTTTATCAGCGTTTCCATGACCTTGGAAAGAAGGGACGTAAGTGCAATTGGTCGGTAGGAGGAAGGAGAGGAAGATTCGCCTTTTTTGGGGACGGGCTGGACAAATGCTGTTTTCCATCTTCTCGGAAAGAGCCCTGAAGAATAGGACAGATAGAAAAGCTTACGCAGTGGTTTTGCCAGCGTGGAAGAACACCTCTTCAGAACGATGGGGGAAATACCATCTGGACCAGCGGATTTATGTATTTTGAAATCTTGAAGTACTCTTGCCACTGTACGGGTGCGAAAATGGATCGTTCCCATAGAAGATTCTACGCGCTCGAGTACAGGGGGAGACAAAGTACAATCTGGCAGCGTTGAGCTACCTGCAAAGTGAGCAGCGAGCAGATTGGCTTTATCCGAAGAGCTGATAGCTGGAGTGTCATTGCAAATAAGTGTCGGGATAGATTTAGGACTTGCAACTTGCAACACTAAACAGCACAAAAGACCACGTTTTTGCAGAATTCGAGAAGTCGCTGAATTATAGTTGCGAGTCACTTCAATTTTCCAAGACCTTGTTGATGGTTTCGGGCTTTAGCTTAGATTACATTGGCCTTAAGTGCTTGAATCCTTTCCGAATTGTTGGTATAAAAGCGGTCCTTTACGGTTGCTCACAAAAATAAGTCTAAAGGGTCAAATCCAATTTGACATCATCAAGACGGCTGATACCACGATTTGGGAATTTGGTGGTCATGGCGCTCCATTCAGAATGAACCTGGGATCGTCCAAATTCATGTGCTAAATTTCAGTAAAAACAAAGTCGGTTAACATGGCTCTGTAACGCCCACCGTTGACCGAAATGTTGTTCCTAGCCACATTTTCGAAAAATGGTCCAATGATGCCACTACTAAATAATTCGCGCCAAACTGTCGCTCTCTGTGGATGCATTAGCTTTTCAGCAATAATGTGCGAATTTTTGGAGCCCCAGATGCGGAGTTTTGTTTGTCAACGAAGCCGCCCATATAAAAAATGCGCCTCGTCGGAAAGGATTATTTCCAAAATCGTTGTCCAATTCAAGCTGCTCTAAGGCCTAACGAAGCGGATTGTCGTGCGCCTTCAATTGCTGAGTCAATTTGACCTTTTAAGCGAATAATCCGAGATCTTTGTGCAGAATTCTCCTCAGGCTAGGCCTAAGATATTGATATCGATAGCAAGTTGATGTACGTGAATTGATTCTCACACTCTTGGCTCCAGGAGCCACATTCTCGTCTGTGTGCACCGTACGACGACGGGGACCGCGCGGTGGATACTTTATTTCGGCCGAAACATTTTTCAAAAAACCCACTATTTGGGTTACATAGCACTCACTTTGGAAATAAGTTTTCAATATTTCCCAACCTTGTTCGAGCGTTAAGCGACTCTTTTCGTACCGCGGAGGTATGATACTGTCTTCCTGTCAAGTTTTCGAGCGGGAAACAGCAAATAACCGATGATTTAAAAAGAAACCACTAGATGACTCTGTATACGTAAAAAAAACAATTGGGTTATGGAATATGCTGGGAGCATGCTGTCCTCCTGCAGCCCCCCTTCATGGTTTCATTGTTAGATTTGGAGTAGGTGCGAGTTTGGGTATTCGCAAAAATTATTTATTACAATATAAACAAAGTATTTTAAGAAACCGGGAATTTAAAACTTTTGTAGCGGAAACCGATACGGGTTTCAATTTCAGGATTTTGGCCTTTCGGAATGCAGGATTTTCGGGACTTTGGGCTTTCGGGATTCTGTCCGACTCCAGTTGGGTCTGCCTACATCTCATGTCTTCCATTGATGCTGTTTCTCGTGAACACAAGATACGTTGATCCGACTGCGATGGATGCAGACAGACCAAATAACTGCGCCCGGACATTTGAAAAAGGTCTTCGTCTTGACTTCTTTCTCTTAGGAGAATCGACTGCAGGCTGCTTGGAAGCATTCTTTCGGGCCATCAAGTTAAACACTTCAATGTGTCGGGCTTGAGCGACACCACCACCTGTCCTCCTTGTGTTGGGGAGGATGGCACAGCTGAACACTTCCTATGCAGTTGTCTAGCCTTTGCTCCCATTAGGTTTCGGATTTTCGGGGCTGACTTGGTTAGTGCCGAACATCTAAGCTCTATATCTCTGAAACTTCTTCTCATCTCTCTTCGAAAGGCGGGAAACAAAGAACATTAATGTAAGGCGTCTGCATGGTAGCACAATGGACCAGTAGATGTGTCTGAGCACTGCATCGGATAGTAGCAACCTCACGGAATGCTCGTATTACTCCTTAAAAAAAACGCTGTCAATAATTGCACTAAAATTTGTTTAAATGATATAAAAATGACATGAATTCGGCTCCATTCAGATCTATTCACTGATCTTGAAGTAAATGCCAACAGCAGAGTTGATTAGGTTACAAAACAGTTCTTCTGCCAGGCTCCAGAAAATTTCTCCTATTGTTCAATCGTTGTTGATATAATAAAGTAAATTATTTAAAATTTCAATTTCGCTTCCAAATATAAAAAAAAATACAAATACAAACGACCTCTTGCATGCTTCTTCAACCTATCCCCATGTTGTGCCTGTGAAATTAAAACATCTCCCGCATATCCTGTCAGATGCAAGTAAAAGCTACATTTAAAGGATACCATTAATATAGTAAAGTCCATGTGTTGGAAAAAGTGTGTAGAGTACGCAAAGAATACATCCGCAGGCGCTATTTTACATGGTCTTAGGCAAGCTTCCTGTCTAAAACTATTTAAAGAATTCCTTTGATCCCTTTTTCTACCAGTACGACTTTGCGTTTACCTTTTCGAAGGGGTGTTAATGCTTTCTCTAGCGTACATGTGTGTGTGTGTGCTTGTTCTTCTTTTAGAGGGTAATGTATAGTTTTTTTTTTTTTGTTTTCATAATTATTTTTCAAATAAATATTTTCTTAATTAAATATTTGCCAAACCTGATTGCGGTGCTTTGAAGAGTTTAACTTTCGTAAAAGAGATTTTAAATGAAAAATAAATATCTTATGTATTTGCTTTTTGTTTTTCTTTTTTAGGACAAAGTAAAAATTGAATAAAAATATAAGTAGTTGGGTGTCCCCCAACTCAGATGCTTATTTAAAATTAGAAAAAAAAAGCAGAATTTTTTTGAAATTTGCCAATTTTTAATGAGTCGATGTGGAAATAAATATCGAGGTTTCGAAAACCGGAATCTATATTTTGGTTAGACAAGAAATTTGGTCACTTCATTCTTAGAGCACCATCCTACTGAAGGTAACATTTGCTGTTATCGACACTTCCAAGTCTTTGAATTCCTAAAC